>JAUPMV010000010.1:16244539-17444539 GCA_030848855.1 Branchinecta sandiegonensis | reverse complement strand
CATTTGCTTACAAATGAAGTTTTAGCTCCCTTAAAGTGCGTATCTTAACCGAAAAGTGAAAAAGAAATTCTTTTGACCAGACGACATATCTAAGGGCCTGTTATCGTTTTTGCCTCAAGGGTTTTGCTTACAGATTAATTTCTAGCGCCCTTTAAAGTGTGCATCACTCAAAAACAAAACACTTTTTACCAAACGATACATTCTCGTGATTTTCAAGTCCATGATCATTCTTATCTCAAAGGGTTCTGCTTACCGATGATCAGAACAAACCAACAAAAAAAAACTTGATTGATTGATTGATTGAAAAGGCAAATTCTAGATTTCATCATTTGAACCAGCCTTGCAAGTACCATATGAGCTTCCAGCTCTTGTTACTAGTACGACGATCTGCATTTTTCCAAAATTTGAAGGATCATCATAACTTGAGAAGAAGCATTGAGAAGGAGACGTTGTAAGTCGAAACGAGCAGAAGTACGAGCAAAATGTTGGGAAAGGACCGACATTTCCTATTGCCTTTTATTTCACCGGAAATTAAAATAGTACGGCCGAAAAGGAATTTGCAGGTTTTAGTGCCTAAGGGCGGGTATCTACTGTATCTTTCTTTACTCTTTATCTTATTGATTTGTTGCCTGGGCGTGATTTCGTGATGGGTCTTTCGTTAGCATATTCGAGAATTGGACTCGGTATGTTGCGTTCTGTCTATGACTTCATTTCACGATCTATTCAAATTAATATGTACGCCTCCTAATGATGTAAATAGTCCCTTGCAAGTGAGTGGTGAAGACCAAGGAGCATAGATTCAATTAAGATAATTCATTTTCCCTATGAGAAGTGTGCAATAAACTTCGATTGCTTAGCGTTGCATTTATTAGATTTTTCCATATGCGTGTTAGAAGGCACTCATCGAATTCTTGATAACGATTCCGCTGACAGACAGAAAACTTTAAGCATTCGGTTCAAACAAAATAATCGAATGCTGCCCATAAATCCCGTAGCCTTGCGATCTAAAGCTATGATAGAGAAGTTCTAAATCGAGAAATGTCTTAATGTTGTCATAAAATTATATTTTGGGCTGAACGGAATGGCACTTGAACAGCTTAAAATGAACTGAATGCGCTAAGCGGCTTAGTCTACGCACTGTCGAAGTTTCATCACAGATAACACAAGGATGCGCGGTTTCAACAACAGATAATGCGTAACAGATAACACCTCGGATGTTGTCTGTTGTGTTTCAAAATGTTATGCACAATAAGCGTTACCATCAGTAATAGCCGAAAAACCGCCAAAAAGCATCTGCTGAGTTTTCCGACATCATGACGATAAAGAATAGAGTCAGTAGATGCTATTTTGGCTGTTTCTGGCTGTTCCTAGCAAAGCTTGTTATGCATGACATTTCATGCATAACGTTTTCAAACACAATAAACAACATCCCAAGCGTTATCTGTTACACATTGTCTGTTGAAACCGGGCTTCCTTGTGTTATCTGTTATGAAACTTCTGACAGTGCGGTGTATGGTTTCTTGTAACTTCTCTCTTTTTTTAGTAAACCTATAGCACACACCATGGCACACCAATCTACTACTTATCTTCACCAGTACACCTTCAAAATAGGGCTGGCCGGAAGCATTCAGGCCAGGGGGGGCGAGGCCCCTTTTTCAACGACTTCGGGATCATATTATACGACTCGATTGTACCGACAAAAACATTCCCGGCGCCAACAAATAATAGAAGTGTAAAACAATCTGCAGTGCATCAGTGGAAATTATTCCAGTAATGAAAACACATATTTACAAATTCACAAATTCATCAGCTTTTCATTTCACCTTTCGCTAAAGAGCTAAGCTTTCAGGGACTGTACCCAGGATGAATTATAGTAAGCACTGCAATTTTTTCAGTCTGTCTTTTTCTGGCAGAATTTAACTGCTTATCGTACAAATTCTAGCTTTGATGTGTTTCAGACCTGTTTCAAATGGCGCAAGTTCCAAGCCTAAGCGCCAAATAAATTATACACCTTTGTTCTGAACCGAGAATAGGCTACAACCTACAACGAAATGCGCCGCAGGCGAAATTCTTTCGAAACGGTGAGGAGCAGAGCGTCTTTTAGCGGGCCTAAAGAAAAGTAAAGAGAAAGCAAAGTCTGTCCCTCGAAAAAAGTAGAGGCAATCGAGGTTAAAGACGCTTTCATACTGACGCGTTTCCCTTCACACTGAGCTACGCAACATCTGCGTCGCGCTTGAGGCGACGCAACGCAGAGCTTACGCAGACAAATAAAACGCAACGCAAGAATAGAACCAAGTTCCATTCTTGCGTTGCGTCGACGCGAACGCACCAGATTTGCCAGTGAAAAATTTAAATTTTTGAAGAAAAAACGGAGAAAAACTTACTAGTGGGGAAGAAAAACTTACTAATGATCAAAGAAACGAAATTCAGTAGAAGAACCGAGAAAGGAAAACGTATATACGCATCCAGCGTGAAAGCTTCGCGCACAGGTGTGAAAGATACACTACGCAACGCAAGACAAACGCGTACGCAACACGTCGCATCGACGCGTCAACGTGAGAGCGGATTAAAGCAGACACAAAGTAGATTTGTTCTGAATTTACAGCAAAAAAAGTAGTTTTTACGGTTTGCCGGTTAATGTGTTCGACGGTGTATTTAAAAAATATAAATCCCAATTTACAGACTTAGCAAACTTTTTGTCTTCACCCGACAGGACTTCAGTTTTCCAGGTGTAGTTTCACTATAGTTTTGACGTACTTTTGTTTTAGTTATGAAAGCTCAGCTTGTGTACCTTTTTATATGTCCATTTGACGTAGGTACATACGATACTTTCTTAACTAGAACAAAAGGACGTCAAACTACAATGAAACTACGACGAAACTTCATCCGAAAAAATTAAACTTTAAACAGGTTTGCAGAATTTGATTCCTTACTTTCAAAAACAAAGCCAGATTCATTGACCAAACTTAAACTTTCGGCTTTTACCCGGCAGAAGCCCGATGTCCCTCCCCAGCGCAGTATGTCTGAATGGACTAAAGCACATGCCTCAGTCTTCGTCTGCGACCTTACCACCAACTTGGGTCCGAGTCCCCAACAAGATAGCTTCAGGGGGTCTTGTTTATCGCATTATATTTATGTTATGTAGTCTATGTAGTACAAATAAATGAAGTGAAGTCTCAACACGGGACGGACCATGCTCTACACAGCAACTGAAGAACGAGAAGTTCGCTTGTAGTCAGACTAGCTTACGACAAGAAATAGATCGTTTTCGAGTTGCAGGCGTTTCCTGATATTTTCGTCTGAGAGACTGAGAAATTTTACGAAGGGTGTGAAGACGTGCTTTAACACTGGAGTGGTAGCCAGCAAAACCAAAGGTTTCGATGGGATCCCAAAATTTTAGTATTTTATCCAGACAATTCGGTCTTCTAGATATTCGTTCTTCAACAGACTTCTTAAACCTTTTCACTTTTAAAGTTTAAAATCAGATTAAGGTCAATGGTAATAATCGGAAAAGACCAAGTTCGTATTTGACAGTGCAAAACGGATACGCCAGCTGAATTTCACCAGGTTCAGATATATTCAGATATACATTTTGCGCTGTCAAATATTCGGATATGGTCTCAATATATGGTTTACCCTGTAGCCTACGTCGTATCTCCTTCCTTCCTTACTTCCGCCCAACTTTCGGTTTCGGCCTGATTCCGAACCAACTACTTTTCTGGCAAAAAATTAAAGCAAATTCAGCATTTCTTCTTCCCCTACATCGAATTTAGTCAACTTCAGATTAAACTTTTTCTTTTAACAAATTTTCCGGTTTCAGTCGGATTCCGAGCGATCTAAACATCCAGCGAGAAAATGATTGCCATTGTGGATTCAGCATGTCTTCTTACCCGCAAATCGAATATCTTATCAAATTTAAATAAGACTGTTACTTGAAACAGATTTTCCGGTATTGGCCGGATTCCGGCCGAACCAGTTGTCCGGTGACAAAATAGTTTTCATTTTCGGACTCAGAACGTCTCCTTGCCCCTAAATTGAACCTCTAATCAACTTCAGATTAAACTTTAACTTTTCACAAATTTTCCGGTTTTTGCCGGATTTCGGATGAACTATTTGTCCGGCGAGAAAACGTATTTCTTATTCGGATTCAGCATGTCTCCTTACTCGTAATTTGACTATTGCATTAGCTTTTAAAAGTTTCCCGATTCTACCATCTAGGGGGAATGAAACTTAATAACTGAATAGAAGGCATGTCTCTGATGTCCCATGGGCATGTCTCTGATGTCCCATTCGAAGTCCGAACCGGATTCGACAGCTGTGGGGAAGTTTTTTTTTTTTTGGGGGGGGGGGGGTTGTGACCAGAAATCTCGCGTGAAATGGTTAGAATGGAGGGATCGGAGTGAAACTTGCTGGGAAGAACAAGCATCTGCTCTGCATAAATCGTTACATAATCAGACTGGATCCAACACTTAGGGGAGGAGGGTTGGACGGCGTTTCCCGGAATTCCGGATGGCGGTTTTGGAGATTTTCTCGACGAAACTTGTCAGGGATATCAAGGACCCCATCAAAATGACTTGGAAGTAACAAATTTCTGGATCCGATCATCGTGGAAGGAGTGGAGGGAGGTGGAATCCGGAAAATTCAGTCATGTGTAACTTTGGAACGGGTAGTCGGATTCCAGTTAAATTTAACAATAGAATACAGTATATGTCTCTGATGTTCTTTTTCATGTCTGGGCGGGAACCGACAATGTGGGGGGGGGGGCGGAAAATTCGTGACCCGCTTAGACTGGAGACATCGCGATGAAACCTGGTGGGAATACCAAACAAATGGTCTAGGTAAATCATTTACAGAACCGGATTGGATCCAGACACTCTGTGGGAAGTTGGAGGGGGGTCCGCCGGAATTCCGGTGATCGCGAGTTAAGGTACTTCCAGATATGCTAGGACGATGAAACTTGGCTAAAACATTAGATATTCGATAAGATTGGCTTCGATATAGGCCTACTCACTTCCGAAATCCGACCATTCCTTAAAGTACTAATCTTAACCGCCAAGTAAAAAAATGTTTTTCCGCAAACTTTACATTTTCACGGTCCCCATGACCCATGAGCCCATAATCATTTTTGCCTCAAGGATTTTGCTTACAAATGAATGTCTAGCTCCCTTAAAGTGCGCATCCTACCTGCAAAGTTAAAAAGTATTTTAGATCAAACGATACATTTCGGCCCATGATCACTTGTGCCACAAGGGTTTCGCTTAAAAAAAATTATCTCTGTCACTGGTGACACAAAAAGAAAATGAAAGTGAAAAAAATGCTTTTGACCAAACGGATAATTAATGCTCCCAAAGTGCCATATAGCGATCGCAATTTCTGTCCGTCCGTCGGTCGGTCGGTCTGTCCAGGTTTTGCTAGTTCGGGCACTTCCACATAAGCTAGGACGATGAAACTTGGCAGGCATATCAAGGACCCCAAATGATTAGTTGGAAGTAGTCACTTCCCCGATCCGAGCATCTGTGGTAGAGTGGAGGGAGGGGGAATCCGAAAAATTAGGTATTTCTTACTTACGACCTGGTGATCAGATGTTAATTAAACTTGATTCATAGAAAGAACTCGTGTCTCAGACGTCTCATTTAAAATCCGGACCAGATCCGGTGACATTGATAGGATTTGGAGGGGGGGAACTGGAAATCTTGGAAAACGCTTAGAGTGGAGAGATTGGGATGAAACTTGGTGGAAAGAACAAGCACGAGTCCTAGACACATGCTTGATATAAGCGGACTGGATCCACTCACTGTGGGGGAGTAGGGGGGGGGGTCCAAATTTCTAGTGATCCCGTGAGTTCAGTACTTCCTGTTGTGCTAGGACGATGAAACTTGGCAGGCGTGTCAGGGACCCGAACAGATTGACTTGAGAATAGTCGTTTCCCCGATCCGACCATCTGGAGGGGGGCGTGGAGGAAGGGGGAATCCGAAAAATTGAGGTATTTTTGGGATCCCAAAACGTAAGTTGAGGGATACCTATGACTTCGCAAAAGTTGTCCGTCTGTCCGTCCGTCCGTCCGTCTGTAAGCACGATAACTCTCGAAGGGAATGAGATATTTTGATGAAACTTGGTGTGAGGATTCGTTGGGTCGACGGACCAGTCGAGTTCGTAAATGGGCTTTGTAGCCCTACATTTAGGGGTGGGGGAGGGGGTTCAAATTAAGGGGCAAACAAAATATTTTGAAACAGCTAATGTGATAGTCGATTATGGGGTAAGAAGACATGCTGAACACGATGGTGAAAACCATTTTGTAATCGGACAAGTAGTTCGCCCGGAATCCGGCCAAAACCGGAAAGTTTGTTAAAGGTAAAAGTTTTATTTGAAGTTGATTAGATGTTTGATTTAGATGTAGGAAGACATGCTGAAGACGATGGTCAAAATCATTTTCTCGGTGGACAAGTAGTTCGCCCGGAATCCGGCCAAAACCGGAAAGTTTGTTAAAATTAAAAGTTTTATTTGGAGTTGATCAGATGTCCGATTTAGGGCAAGAAGACATGCTGAACTCTTATGTGAAAACAATTTTCTTCCCGGACATGTAGTTCGCCCGGAATCCGGCCAAAACCGGAAAATTGTTAGAAGTTAAAGTTTTATTTCTAGCTGATTAGATAACCGATTTAGGGGTAAGAAGAGACGCTGAATCCGTGTGTGACAATCATATTTTACCCGGACATATAGTTCGACCGGAATCCGGCTGGAGTCGGAAAATTTGTTATAAGTTAAATTTTTATTTGAAGTTGATTAGATGTTCATTATTGGGAAAAGAAGATACCCTGACTTCGTTTTTGAGCTTTCTTTTTTCGCCAGACAAGTAGTTCTGGAGTTCGGCCGAAACCGGGAAATTGGCAGAAGTAACAGGGACTTTTTGTCAAAACAGATATGACTTATACGGGTAAACACACATGCTGAATACATATCTGAACTTGATTTTCTCAGATGATTAGCTATTTGGCCTTAATCTGTTTCTGAATTTTAATTGTAAGAATGTTCAAGGATTCTGGCGATGACTAGATCTGGCTAAGACAAGACCCAGTTGTCTTTTTTCTGTACATAGTTCGCTCGGAAGTCGGTCGAAACCGGAAACTTGGCAGAAGTAAAGCAGGAAGTCTCGGTCAGTATTGTCAAAATGGATATGGCTTATAGAGGTATATCTGAACATGGTTTTCTCTGATCATTACCCTGGCGAAGACTGGATCTGGCGAACACAAGACCCGACTGTCGGAATCAAATATTAGATTTTTGGGATCCCATCGACACCTTTGGTCTTGTTTACTTACGAACGGGTTACTTACGAAACTTGCTGTATAGAAAGACCTCGTGTCTCAGACGCCCCATTTTAAATATGGAGCGGATCCGGTTACATTGGGGGGAGTTGGAGGGGGAACCAGAAATCTTGGGAAACGCTTAGAGTGGAGGGCTCGGGATGAAACTTGGCGGGAAGAACAAGCACAAGTCCTAGATACGCGAATGACATAAACGGACCGGATCCGGTCACTGTGGGGGATTTGGGGGGGGGGGGGTCCGAAAACCTTGTGAAATGCACAAAAACCAAACGGATGTGCCGAATGAGATGCAAGTTGGGCAGTACCAAGTTTATGCGGCCTAGATTTGTCGTTTGGCGTCTGTACCGGATCCGAGCAAAGTAGGGGGAGGATGAAGCGGGAAGTGGAAATTTGAAGATATGCTCCGGTTCGAGTTAAACTTGATGGGAGGGAAGAGGAGATGTTAGAGATGCGAAGTTTATGTGTCCGAGTCGTATTTGGCCACAGTGGGGTGAGTTGAAGGAGGAGTCCCGGAAATGTTGTGGCTCGCATAAGGGGTTAAACGAGTGGAGTGATTTGAATGAAACTTGGAAAGTTTAGAGATCGTATGCGTTAGATGGCATGTTTTAGGTTTGGACCGGATCCGACCATGGTGGGGAGGGGTACCGGAATTTTCGAAAAATTGCTCAGATTTATTTTTGCGCTTCTCACACCACCTGCTAGTAACAAGTGCCATATGAGCTCGTAGCTCTTGTTGTTCAAGGGTTTTGCTTACTGATGAATTTCTTTTGCCTTTAAAATGCGCATAATTACAGCCAAGTTCAAAAATAAAATACTTTTTACCAAACGATACATTCTCGTTATCAGGGGCGTCCCGAGGGGGGGCGGGGGGGGCGCAGCGCCCCCCCCCCCCCCCTACGTTTTGGACATTCGGTCAAATTTTCGCCGAAGGCGAAAATTCGGTCAAAACGGGCATCGCGGCGAAGCCGTGATGCCTGTTCTTATAAAATCTCTTGTGCCCACATTTCCAAATTAGACGATTTAACGTGTTTATTGGTTCCCATTCTTAATCGAATTTGGTAATTAATCCAACTTTTGTTCAGTCCGAGTCGATTTCATCGCATTCAGTATATCCTTACGTAAATTCGCTGATTTAATGTATTTATTTGGTCACATTCGTTAGCGAATTCGGTTGTTCACCGGACTAAGTCCGTATCTGTTCTATCGCATTTGGTCAGTCCACTTCATAATTCGGTCATTAATCAGATTCATTTGGTTCTGATTTGTGACCGAATTTGACAATTCATCCAAATTTTGTTCAGTCCGAGTCGATTTCTCCGCATTCGGTACGTTCCCACGTAAATTCGGTGATTTAACGTATTTATTTGGTCTCATTCGTTAGCGAATTCGGTTGTTCACCAGACTTTTCTCAAGTCCGTATCTGTTCTATCGCATTCGGTCAATCCATTTCATAATTCGGTCACCAATCAGTTTCATTTGTTTCGTTACCGAATTCGGTAATTCACCTGATTTTTGTTTGGTCCGCATCTGTTACCAGACTTACCACATTCGGTTGTTCTAAGTGGTTCTCCCAAGAGTTTTATTCTATTCCCAAATTCGGTCGTTATGCCCCTCCCGATCTGCTCCTTATTTTTTTAGTGAATTTTTCGGTAGTACGCTGGTAGTACGAATTCATTATTTGGTTCACCCCATTTACTGTAAATGTGCCCAGTTATTATGCTAAGTGGCATTTATTTAGCTCTTGTTCTTTACCATTTAACGATAGCTTCAGCTGGTTTCCATCCATCACTTAACATACACTTCTAATGATTGCAGAACTTTAGGAATAAGCACGTCTCCTGACGGGAAAACTAGCCTATTTTTGTTTGAGCTAAATTCAGAATAAACGTACTTTACACCTATTTAACAATGAATGGACCATTTTTTCGCCAGGCAGCTCTGTGGTTTAATAGGCAGCCTTGGGATCGCAAAAAGGCACTTTGATCGTGAGTGTTTCCAAAAAAATTCGCCTGCGGCACATTTAGCAGTCATCACTATTTAGAAGAAGGGTACGTCATTTTGTTGGCGTTTGAGGCTTGGAATTTTGAGGTGCTTGAACCACGTTAAAAGCTAGAATTTGCCAGAAAAAAAGGCAGATTAAAAATTTTTTGCATGCGGGCGCTTTAATTTTCCGGGGGTACAGCCGTTCACGAAGTTGTCGCTTGGCAGCAACTGCATTTTTTGTCGGCACATTTTCAGGTCCTGTTGGCAAAACCGGACGTCCCCAAAAGGTTAGTGACGGCGTATCCCTGAAAACCAAAGAAGTGGGAGAGCGTGAAAACACGCCAAATTTTCTCTTTAGACTTGATTTTGTACATACTATGCAACTTTTTACATTATAGCTTCTTGAAGGCAACTCGCGGTGTTTTAGAAAAAATATATAAATTCGGTCAATATCAGGTACCGATTCGGTCAGTTTTTACCAGGTTCGCCCCCCTATTGAAGAAAGGCCATAATCATTCCATAATCAGGATTTCCGGCCATAATCAGGCCATAGGAAAGGCCATAATCAGGCCACGGAATTCCAAGGGTCCATAATCATTATTATCCCAAGAGTTTTGCTTACGAATGATCAGCACGAACCCACGAAAAAGTAAATTCTACATTTCATCCTCTGAACCAGCCTTGCAAGTCCATATGAGCTTCTAGCTGGGATCGACTAAAACCAGGAAGGGAAGGGAACACGAGAAAAGCAGGAACGCATACTAAAACCAGGAAGGGCATACTAAAACGGGGAAGGGCATACTAAAACGAGGAAGGAATTCAAGGCTGCGAAAAATTGGAAAGCTGCACCGTTCCCTTCCTCTGTTTAGTATCCTTCAAGGGGTCGGCAACTTTTCAAACTCAAAGTTCACCATCCCTTCCTTGTTTTAGTATCCTGACATGGGTAGGCATTATGTTCAGTGAGGGGTCAGCAACTATCAAAATTGTAATTCACCTTTTCATTTCTAGCTCAGACGGATACTAAAACGACGGAAACTACAAGATACTAAAACCAGGAAGGGATAGTGAACTTTGAATTTGCAAAGTTGCCGACCCCTCAAAGAATCCTAAATAGAGGAAGGGAACGGTGCGACTTTCCAGTTTTGAATTCTGGCGACATCCTTTCTCGTTTTAGGATGCCCATCCTCGTTTTAGTATGCCCTTCCTGGTTTTAGTATGCCTTCCTGCTTTTCTCGCGTTCCCTTCCCTTCCTGGTTTTAGTCGATCCCCTTCTACCTCTTGTTTGAAAACGACTCGGATTGTTTTTTACTAAAATGAGCGCCCGGGGCCTCGGTGAGGCCAAAATAAAGGACTGATACGGCTTATTAAAAAGCGGAGGGGGGGGGGGGTGAATCCCCTCCTCACCTCTCCCTTCGGGCCACCCCTGCCATCAAAAAGGTTCCATAGTTTTGTTTTAACAATCCTGGGTCACCCTGAAGCAACAAAGTATTGATGATTTACGGGAAAATCACAAAATATCCGTTCGAAATTTTTCTATCGTGGACCATGCTGCCCAGTGTTTAAATACCCTGAAAACCAGTTGGCATAGCCTATCCAACAAATAGACATTTGCTATAGTGTTGAGGCGCAGGATTTCCGTGGCAAGCCAACTAGACAGCTCGCATTTTTGTCGATTTACATGGTGTGCTTCTGTTCAAGTCTTTCACAGCTTTATGACTGCTATAGTAATACGTGCATACCATCTGAAAATGCAGAACATTTTCCCTTGAAAAAGCGATCGTCATTCCAAAACGCTGCTTTGTTCTCCCATCGAAATGAATCTTTGAGCTGATCATTTTGCCATTGCTGTTTTAATAAGGGTCTTTCATAGCGTTAATGAGATAGAACTGGGAACAGTAGCTTTGATTAAGGTCTCGTGGTTAGGAGATAATTGCCGCCAGTGAGTGTGCAACTTTTCCATTGGCGGGACTCTTTGTTTAGTACAACTGGTCAATTACTTTTAAAATGGAACCATGTATTGCCACGTCATACTGTCCCCTGATCTACAGAAGCTAAATTAGATTGCGTATCAGCGGTTTGAGAACGAAGTCATGCATTGCTCATTAAACTCTAAATACTTCGCTCTTGCACTTAGTGACCCGTTAAAGATTTAAGCGTTAGTGTCGTGTGAAAATACTGGTCAGTGGCCTTCTTCTTTTAATAAGACTATGCAGACGGGTTTAAAGTTACCGTGTGTGAAAGAATCCGTGGAGTTATCTATTGAAAAAAAATAAGAATAGTGCGCGACTCTATTGTTAAAAAACATTAAACATTCGTATCATGGTGCCAAATTTTTTAGCTTTTTCTTTGCGCTATTTGGCTTCTTCTTTTTTTACAAAATTTCAAAAGTTATCTGTCAGTAGAGCATATTTTCGTTTTGTGAAATTTCTTCCTAGTTACGTTACGTATAGTTTATGATAAATGGATATCTAAGCAGTAGATTCTGTTTAATAGCTCCTAGCTTTGAAATTGATAGACAGCTACAAGGTTCTTCCGTGTCACTATAATTTTACCTCTTGGTCAGCATTGTGTATTTAATGTTTGTATATTGAGGTATGCATACATATTGTTTGTTTTTTTGAGTTCTCTTTTATACTCCATCTTTAGGGAGTGTCTCGCCCTCCATTTGCTGTAGATGGTTAAAAAGTAATTTGTATTGAGTTAAGCTGCGCATGCAAACAAAATAAAGGCTTCCATCATGTTCAATTGCTTGTTGTTAAAACTCGCTTACTTCCTCATTTGTCATTCGGGGTCGCTCCTACACTGTCAGAGGATTCATAACAGATAACACGAGGATTTGCGGTTTCAACAGATAATGCGTAACAGATAACACTTCGGATGTTATCTGTTGTATTTCAAAATATAAGCGTTACCATCAGGAAGAACCGAAAAACCGCCAAAAAGTATCTGCTGAGTTTTCCGACATCATGACGATAAGGAATAAAGTCAGTAGATGCTTTTTTGGCTCATCCTAACGAAGCTTGTTATGCATAACATTTCATGCATAACGTTTTCAGACACAACAGATACCATCCTTGTGTTATCTCTTACGCATTATCTGTTGGAGCCGCGCATCCTCGTGGTATCTGTTATGAAATTTCTGACAGTGTACTCGTTTACCCCCCCCCCCCTCTTCTCACTAATGCAGTTTCGCGCAAGATTCTGCGTTTTGCGACACACGACATAAAATTTCGCGACAAGCAACGGAATCCTATCCCCAAGAAGGACTCACCTAATGATTTCATCGGTTTTCGTCCCATTACAATGACCCCTATTTTTAGTAAAATTTATGAATCCTTTCCTTTCATCGTGGTTGAAGGACAAAATTTTGAAGCAGGTGGATCCAAAGCAGTTTGGTAATCTGCCAAAGACTTCAACGGCTCATTACTTAGTTAGTTTAATTGATAAAATTTTAAAAAATTTAGATGCACCTGGCAATTGGATTAATCTAATTGCAATTGACTTACAAAAGGCTTTCGATTTGATTAGCCATAGCAAGCTCGTCGAGAAACTATTAAATAAATTTAAAATTGACGTTTTCCTCGTACGAATTATTGCGAATTTCCTGTCAGATCGGACGCAACGTACTAAATATAAGTCAACCTATTTGGATTGGCCTCCCCATTTTTTGCGGTGTACCACAAGGCACTCTTCTTGGCCCTTTGCTTTTTCTTGTGATGATCAACGAGCTTGCCGTAACTTGCCAAGACAGATGGAAGTACGTAGACGACTTGTCCATTTTAGAGATCTGTCGTAGTGAATTGGACACAAGCCGTGTCCAATTATTGTTAGATAATATTTGTGTTGAAGCCGCTGCTGAGCAAATGGTTGTTAACATGGAGAAATCAGTGGTTCTAACAATCTAAAAAAGTAACCCTGTTTTTTCCCCTCCAATTCCTCACTCTCAGCATGTTAAGGAACTTAAACTCTTGGGAGTTCACATAACGGCGGATCTGAAGTGGGATAGACAGGTTGAAGATATGCTAAGGAGAGGTAACATGTCCCTCCGTTCCCTCAAAGTGTTATCCCGTTATGGAGTCCCACCAAAGCATCTCATAAGAGTTTATCTTTCTTTCATACGCCCACTTCTGGAATACTGTTGCCCTGTGTGGCACTTTGGAATTACTCGTGAACAGTCTGATTCGCTTGACAGGATACAGTTTAGAGCCCTCCTTGTAGTTTCCAAGTCCCCTAAAGTACCGTATATAGACCTCCTTAATACTTAAAATTTAGAAACCCTGTTGAAGCGCCGTGAAAAACTTTCGTTAGTGTTTGGAACTAAAATCTTAGATACACCAGCACTACGTGATATCCTCCCCCCAGATTTTTCAGCGGCAAGAGTAAGGCCTGAGAGAGTGATAGCCAGCCAATACCCAAATTGCAGCCAATTAAACTCACAACGACTCGTTACCTTAGAAGTTTTGTTCCCGCTTTCGTCAACCTTTTTATTTCGCATCATTAATTGCATATAGATTTGAATATTTGTGTTATGTTTAACAAGTCTTGGATATACCCAAACTAGTGTAGAATTTTCTTTTGTATATAATTAGTGTTAATATGGACGAGAACCACCAAATCGGCTTGACCGTTGTATCGGTTTTGAAAATAAATTGAACTGAATTGAATTGAAAACAGTACATTTTGTCGCAGTTTGGAATGCGCTGAACAAATTTTAAATCTTCAAAAAATTTGCGATTTTAGGGGTTAAGAAAGAAAAAAAAATTGTCATTTCTTAAGACTAAAAGTTGCTCTACCTTTTCGATGGTTGAACACTGGTATCTTCTGAGTGAACCTTCATTCAACCGGATTTCAACTTGACATACCAAGTTTTACTTAAAGGCAAAATTTAAATAATGGATGTCCCCAGGGTCTTCAGAGGTAATCTCCCGAGGATTTCTGCGTCCCTTGCAGAATCGTATTGACAGAAAAGCTGTTTTCTGTTATGCTGTGTGAAAATCCACAATAATTGTTAAATTAATTATCATTAATAATTTCATCAAACGTTTATTTAAAAGAAAATCAAATAATATGAGGTCATCAAATAAACTGGCTATACTAAGAAAAATTATTATCATCATTAACTAACAAATTGATACCCCCCCCCCCCAAACAAAAAAACCCTGTAAGCCATGCCTCTCGGTCAAACTCGAATATTCCGTTCACTCAACCATTCTCAATTCACTCAACTTTGCACATTCACACATACAATTACACATTCTTCTCGGCATCCACACGTAGGACATCAGTAAAGACCTGTCTTCGAAAAGATATCAAGAAATTGATACAATGCCCCCCCCCCCCCCCCAGCTCCACGATGCCCGGATTTGTAAATGTAGCCGACACGTAGTGCTTGTGACAGTACTCCATGTCCAGTCCTGTTCCCTCTACTCTAAGCGCTGGAAAATAAAAAAAAAATTTCAGCCTTGACGGCAAAAAGCAAGAATCCATGACGTCATGCGTAACTACGGTAAGGAGGGTGGAACACGCTCTTAGAGTCGCTCTTAAAAGAAAAATTGTAATTGTGTGGCGTATTTTTCAAAAAATTTTGTTTCTAGCCTATTGTTCTTGGTATACTTATGTTCGCGCGATAAGTAGCTGACTGTTTCTTTTCTTGTGGCTTGAAAGTTTTTTTTCGGGAATTTAAGAGGTGCCAGTTTTTCTAAACTGCTGACTAGTGCTCGGAATTATTTGCACTTGTCTCTTTTCGCTTTTTATGTCCAAAACTACGTAAAATGAAGTTGAAAATGGAAAAGTGAGGGTTCTTAAGAAACCCGGTGGGGCTTGTGTCGTCATTTGCTGCCAAATTCACATTTTCAGTCAAGGGGATGTGGGTTCGATCCTGCTCAGGCTAAAAATTTTTGCATTTTCACTTGCTTGGTGAAAAAAAAATCTTATGAGGTCGGATCAAGACCTCAAACAAGCACTTCTAGAGCCCTTCATCTGTATACCGTCCAACTTTCATGACTGGTCGTTCATGCGTGGGATCCCTACGCGCTACGCGGATCACAATATTTATCGGACCCCCCTCCAACTCTCGCCAAAGTGTCTAGATGCGATTCGGACACAGACGTGCCACATTTAAGGCATCTACTCCTACCACCCACCAAGATTCACTCTAATCTGAGTACTTCCAGAAACTTTCTGGTACTCCCCTCCAACTCCACCACCGAGACCAGATCCCGCGGACCTTAACATAACATATCTGTAGGACCCATGCCCTTTGTATCGTCCAAGTTAAGTCCCAATCCCTCCATCCCGATGAAAAATTTATCTCAAAATAGTAGTAAATTAGCATGCAGTACTAACTGATGCTACTACATGCTTCTACTTCAAGGCTACCGTGTTACTGCATACTACTGCATGCTACTATTAGCTAGACTGGATGCTGCTATGTCAAGACAGGATGCTGTTGGATACTACTACATAAGATTGGACCAGTCGGAGGCACATTTAATGATAGTTTTCTTTGCTCTAACATGTATTACATGCAACTTTTTCGTACAACTACGCTTTCTACAAATTTTTCATCGGGATCCGTATATGACGCTTACGCTTGTTACAAAATGGCCACATCCTCTTCCCTTCCCCCCCCCCCCCCATCGTTGTCGGGTTTGGTTTGGACAGCAAAAACGTCATTGTCTTCCGAAACGATAGAGACGATACATTCAGCTGCGTTTGTTAAAATTCTCCAGATATAGTCTTAACGACCATCCCTTCAACTAGTATGGACACATTTTGTTGTTTTTTTCTCGGCCGGATTTCCGGCAGGATTTTTGCACTTTCCGAGCAGAATTTTTGGGGTCCCCGGTAGGATTTTTGAAGAGGAGCAAGTGGAAGCACTGCCTTGAAGTCACAGGCAGCTCAAGCCATCCGAGCGGTCTCTCCGACAGTCGCAACCTAACTGTAGTGTACCAGGGATTCATAAACTTCCTGTAATGACTCGCCATTCAGGGGCTTGTCAATAAGAGATTTCTGATGCGCTCTTGACCGAGCGTCAGATAGCTCGAGAAATACCCACGGGGATAAAATACCCGACTATCCAGATAGACAAAATTTTTCACAGCTGTTGTGCTGAACTAGGAATCTTTCTCTGTAATGGAAGAATATCCTGGATCTTTTGTTCTAGCTTAGGTACCTGGTGGCATGCTGAATAGTCCCAATAAATTGTGTCTATCTGAGCAAGAGCGCCGATTCAACCCAAGCGGAATTTTTGGAAACTAGGTGAGGCTCGGGCAGCATAGCAACATAGAAGCATAGGAAGTGACAAGCCCCCTGAATGGCGAGTCATTACAGGAAATTTATGGGTCCCTGAGTGTACTTAGTCTCTCAACAACTTAATTCTCAGTCTTCTCTTCTCATTCGGCCAGGGGCGACGCCTCCATCGAAATGACGCTATTAGTAGATATCGTGCGTTGTCTGCTTTGGACCACATTATATTTTGTCGGGTAGCTCAGCGGAAAAATCTTCACGGCATGAAAAACAGATTTGTATTAATAATTGTTCATGCGAATATCACACGCTTTACACGAACCCCTTCAGTTGGTTGGCACCAAACAAACCCTGAAACGGATGCGTTGTTTGGCGTCTGCGCTGCAAGGGGGCCCTCGTAAGGCAGTCATAATCCCCGGACTGGGGAGAGCGGCCGCTTTGGAACGCAGCGGGCTGTCTCGGGGCTCATTTAGCCCCCTGGTTGGATTAATTGGCAAGCCCAGCCCGTTTCGCTTGGGCTGATGGGCTATTAGTTCACTTTTCATTAGCCCGGATCAACCCAATTTGAATTAGCTGCGTTGAAAATGAGGCGCGGGTTTACTAGGTTCGGCCAGAAACGATTCTTAATTAACCTTCAACGTTTGAGTGATTCCTAATGAATTAATGCAGTTAGCAAGCTCAGTTTCTGCCTGCAATTAAAAAGAGGTTTTTTCCTCCTTTGATTTACAGCGAAGCATTCATTGCGGTGCAAATTAGATATAGTGACATTACTGCTTGCAGTTTCAACTTTTGTAGGTCCTAGTTAACCTCCCTAAGGTCCTGCAAGTTTACATGATTTCCCTGTGGAGTAAGAGGTTTTAATGTATAGGACAATAGAGGAGGAGTAGGACCGATTCTGAACTAAGGGAAAAGTATAGCGAAACACGCTATACAAACACATAATTTACAACAGGACATTCTTGGCACGTTTTGAAATTTTTTCCAAACGAAATATACGAAATAACGTATTGGATGCTTTCTGGCTTCTTCCAAACTAGCAAACCTGGCACAGATAGACAGACCGATTCCCAACCGATTCCGGTAATAGAACCGGTCACATGCTCTCATGCTCGGGATCAGCGTAGCTTCGTGCCCTCATTCGTCAACGTCAGCCGGCTCAGTTCTGAAGCAGTTTCAACAACTGCCAGTATCTAGACATACGTCTAAAATTTTCATTTGTTCTTTAAATTTTTACCAACTTTTATTGCTGTCCGAGAATCTTGTTTTGTTGTTGTTGTTGTATTTATTCACTCTACGTTTGACGTCATCATTATTGTTGTTGCATTTATTCACTTTACGTTTGACGTCTCTTCATCTTGAAACAGTTATTTTTGTTGACAAAAATACGAAAATTTGGCTTGTCCGTGAATGGTTTAAAAATAAATTGAATTGAATTTAAAATCGACGTGACCGACTGACGGACAGACGAGGCTGTTCCGGAAAATCGTAAACAATCCGAATTCTTTTTTAGTGCATTTTGCTGAGCCGGGAACGTCCTATTGAAGACAATTTTATACGGGGACGTTCTGCTAAGGACGTTTATACAAACGTTAACTTGGATTATTTCCTTGCTTATAGGCTAACTTCCACTGAACTTGTGATCGAGTTTTCCTCCCGTGCCAGATCGGCCAAGTTTCTATCTTTTGTTACGGGGGGGGGGGGGGGGGGGATTAAAATAACTCGAACCCAAACGACCACTTTGTTAGTTAATGTATGAAGATAGTTGGTCTGAACACTCTGAACTGGTCATTACACAGATTTCCCCAATTGTCATGTATGTTGTTGTAGTTCGGATACAAACATGGACTGTTGATCCAAATCTGATCTTCAGCTTTTGCTTCACGCAAATCAACCATCTATATAGTGTGGGTCACCGTCTTCGCGAGACAAGGGTTCTGGTACCAAACATCCTTGTCCTCAATTCAGTTCATTTTAATTTCAACATTTTTTTAAACGAAACAGCAAACACAACGCTCCCAAGAAGGGCACAACCGTGTCCTGTGCGGGAGTGCACAACTTTCACTCACCTATTACAAACGATGACACATATTTCTCGTCTTCCTCATTTCTTACCCCCCCCCCCCCCCCCTTCCCACCCAGTCCAACCCTCATTCACTAATAACAGTAAATAAACATTCAATAAACATAGCAACCCCTTTCAAAAAATAAAATAAAAATAGAATAGAGTACTTTGCACAAAACTCGTAGGCCATGGCAATAAAAATAAAAATAAACATATCAGGCTAATGCAGTAAATCACCTCTATGGGACATTGCAACCCGGAGGAATTTACCCAACTTATGAATTTCCCTCATATTTTTGCTTTCCCATCTTGTCTACTAACCGTTCCTTCTTCATAATACCCTCCATGAGAATATACCATTAATTCAGCTCGTTACATTTACCCAGATAACGGAGGACATCCTCATTAAACTTACTGCACATTCTATACCTATCATTCTTTGCTCGGTGTTTACCCCTACTATTAAAACTTCCTCTTGAAAATTGAAAGCCATTCCTACTCCTTCCTTGGTCGTCCGGCTTTAAAATGCATTTCCTAATACGTCCTTCATAAAATCCGATGACGAATTGCCGCCAGACGCGGTAGAGGAACAATAACAATCACACGTGAGATCTGGGGATAAGTTATCTGACGGATGAATAAGTGATTAGGCTTTCGCTTCATATCTCGTCGCGCATTAGCCCCGTTGAAAAGTCAGCCAGCACTCGGCACTGAAGTCGGAAGCCAGAAATGTCAAACTTGATGACGCTTGACAGAACAGAGTTGGGTAAAGCAAAAAGAGGGGAAGAGGCATTTTAAACAGTTTTAAACATGGTTAGGCCTAAGAGGAATTGAAAATAGCAAAACAAACCTGGATAAACGTACACCAAGAAGTAAAGTACATTGTTTTCTTTACGATAGCGCACCTAGCGGCCAAAAAAGAACTAATCTGAGAGGAATTTTATGAGGGGCGTATATGCACAAAAGGCCCGGGGATTCCTGTCATCGGTACCATACCATCTTCCGTGGCAGCGTTCTTTGTGGAGATCTTTCTTCAGCGCCTACCCGTTGCCGTGAGCCATGTCGTAAATTTCCTTAAATGATTGCCTCGACTTAAACCCACGTGCCGTTTAGGCTTTAATCTCTTGTGGGGTAAAGCAAGCTAATTGCTAAAAATTGATCCGGTCTATAAATCAGGGATGTGTCAAGAAAATGGTGAAAACACCATAAAGGTTGGGAACAAAGAAAATTAAAAGTTCTGCCATACTTTTTCGATTTAGTAAGAGATCATAGTAGTTAATGCGGGTTTTATTAAGGTTTAAGGTTTAATGGAAAAATTGCCACAATAGCAAAAGCTAAACAATAGGCAACAAGGAGAAAATAAATAAACACACAGTAATAACCAACAACATCTAAATAATAAACCATCAACACAAAACTTAAGACAAAATACAAAACAAATCAAGAACAAATCAAGAACCGAACAGGCACAAAATGAACAACAAACGTGAAATTTTATTGGTTATTAAAATAATTAGTAACAAGGGGGGATAATGAGTGGAGCCGACGTGCGGTACTTGATGCTGGAAACGGCTTGAGTAAATTGGAGTGTCTCGTTGGGTAAGTCGGTTCAGGGAGTTGTTCGGGAAGGAGGTGGCGGAATCTGTTTGACTGCAGAATTTTCTTACCAAAATCTGTTGTTAAATTTAGGCGTCTTTTCTTTAATGGTTCAAGCCGAAGAGTTTTAAGCGCCTGGTCATAATTAGTGTATTCGTGAGAAAGTATGATTTTAACAACCCGCGTCTGGATTGATTAAATTAAATCGTGGAATTCAGACGAATTATCAGAGGTTGAAACTTGCAAATCGAAACAAGCAGTGTCCCTTTTTTGCGAGTATACTATCGGAGGTTTCATAACAGATATTACACGGATGCGGAGTTTCGACATACAACACCTGGGATGTAATGTGTTGTGCTTTTAAAACGTCTTAATACATTAAATGTTTTGCTTAACAAGCGTTGTCAGGAAGAGCTGAACAGGAGCTAGAAGCTCATATGGCACTTGCAAAGTTGGGTCAGAGGATGACTGTGGGAATTTGTCAACTCCAGGGTTTATTGTAATCCTGTATAAGCAAATCCTTGAGGCAAGAATGCTCATAGGTCCTTGGGGATCATGAAAATGCATCGTTTACTCGAAAGTATATTTTGGACTTTTCGGTGATGATGAGAACTTTAAGGAACTCATTTGTAATCAAAACCCTTGAGGAAAAAATGATCATGGGCCGTTGGGGATCATGAAAACCTACGTTTGGTCAATAGTTTTTCTTACGCTTTGCAGTTATTATGCGCTCTTTAAAGGAGCTAGGAATTCATTTGTAAGCAAAACCCTTGAGGCACAAATGATCATGGGCCCTGGGGATTATGAAAATATAGCTTTTTCTCGAAAGTATTTTTTTGCTTTGCGGATAAGACGCGTACTTTAAAGGCGCTACAGATCCATGCGCAAGCACAACTCTTGAGGCAAAAATGGTTTTGGGCCCTTTGGGATCATGAAAATGGATCGTTTGCTCAATTTTTTTTTTTACTTTGCGGTTAAGATAAGTACTTTAAGGAATTTGTTTGTAAGCGAAACTCATGAGCAAAGATGATCATGAAACCTTTTTGTAGATCATAAAATATTTTTTTTTACAGTTTTTTTTTCAGTTAATGGTTAAGATGTGCCCTTTAAGGGGACTAGTAATTTATTTGTAAGAAAAAAAAAACTTTGAAGCAGACATGAGAAACATCAGAGGCATGTGATCTTGATATATTCAAGCTTCATTAGATCTGATCACCTGTTTCGAAAGTTGTGCATAAGGTTTCCTCCCTCCATTCTCCACCCACCCCACCCCCTTGGATGGCCGGATCTGGGAAGTGGCTATTTCCAAGTCAATTTGTCGGGTCACTAATGCACGAGCCAAGTTTCATCGTCCTAGCACATTTGCAAGTACCTTACTCGTCATAACCGGAATGACAGAACCCCCTCCCCAGCTCGCCCCACAGTGCCCGGATCCGGTCCGGTTCTGTAAGCGATGTATATATGGCTCGTGTTTGTTCTTCTCACCAAGTTTCATCCCGATCTCTCCACTCTGAGCGTGTCACAAGATTTCCGGTCCCCCCTCCAACTCGCCCAAAGTACCGGATCAGGTCCGGACTTGAAACGGGACTTCCAAGACACGAGGTCTTTCCATATATCAAGTTTCGTAAATATCCGATCACCCGTTCGAAAGTTAAGAATAACTCAAGATTCCGGAATCCCCCCCTCCCTCCAGTCCCCCACGATGGTCGGATCGAGGAACCGACTATTCCTAGGTCAATCTGGTCGGGTCCTTGATACCCCTGCCAAGTTTCATCCTCCACATCTGGGAGTACTTCATCTCGGGACCACCGGAATTTCGGAACGTCCTTCGCCCCCCCCCCCACACACACACACACAGAGTATGGATCCTGTCCGGTCACGTCAGCTGTGTGTCTAGAGCTTGTGCTTGTTCTTCCCACCAAGTTTCATCCCGATCCTTCCACTCTGAGAGTGTCGCACGATTTCTGGCTCCCCCTCCAGCTCCGCCAAAGTGACTGGATCCGGTTCGGACTTGAAATGGGACTTCCAAGACACGAGGTCTTTCCATATATCAAGTTTCGTAGATCCGATCACCCGTTCGAAAGTTAAGAATAACTCAAGTTTCCGGAATCCCCCCCTCCCACCAATCCCCCACGATGGTCGGATCGAGGAACCGACTATTCCTAGGTCAATCGGGTCGGGTCCTTGATACCCCTGCCAAGTTTCATCCTCCTAGCACATCTGGGAGTACTTTGTCTCGGGACCACCGGAATTTCGGAACGTCCTTCCCCACCCCCCACCCCCCCACACACACACATAGTATGGATCCTGTCCGGTCACGTCAGCTGTGTGTCTAGAGCTTGTGCTTGTTCTTCCCACCAAGTTTCATCCCGATCCTTCCACTCTGAGCGTGTCGCACGATTTCCGGCTCCCCCTCCAGCTCCGCCAAAGTGACTGGATCCGGTTCGGACTTGAAATTGGACATCTGAGACACGAGATCTTTCCAAATATCAAGAAGATACGATCTCCCATTCAAAATTTATGTATACCTAAAGATCCCTGATTCCCCTCCCTCCACTCCCCCCATCTGGAAGTACCCTAACTCGCGATCACCGGACCGACCGACAGACCAATGGAAAAGTGAACAGTATATGGTACTTGGCCGGAAAGCAAGTGCCATAAAAACTGCAGTAAAAGTATCTGCTGACTTCCCCGATACAATGACGACAAACAAAAAGCATCACCAGATACGTTTTTTGCGTATTCGGATTTTCCAGTCAATGCTTGTTACGATGTTTGATATTTATTGTAAGATGCCAACTGGCCATAGCAACCACACAAAATCACGTACCGTATACCATATAAAGACCGTATACAGAAAATAATAAACAAAAGGACAATCCTAGATATAACTTTAAAACACTTACATTAGATCATCCCGATGCTTCGCTGCTAAACGGACGAACACCGCCAAATATCTCGTTACTGCAAATCACGTAACTCCAATCAAATTTACTAACCTTTCCTCCCCTAAAACACTCCTTCTCTCTCAATCCCCCCAACTAGCCACATTCGCATATAAAATGTAAAGGATTCTCATCAGTTGCACCCGAAGTAAGGGCCATCACGTACCCTATTTTTCCCTAGATATTTCCATTCTTCCCCAGAGGAAGTGCCTTCCCCCTTAAACAAACTAGAGCCTCTAAGCTTCTTTAAACCCACGTCTACCTGAAATATGGTTCTCTCCCCATCCATCTTTAGCTTTTGCATAAGCTTTCAGGGACTCAGACTGTTAATTCAAACAATGTTTACAGCTGATACGTCAGCTACGATTCTTCATCAGCGATATTTCGGCCCTTCTTGGCAAGGGTCATCGTCAGGCTGTCAATCCTCTGGGTCAACATCGGGGAAGAAAACAAACCTGTAAACTGTAAGACTAAAAAAAAAAAAAACTGTAAACTTTCAGGGACTCAGACTGGCCCTTCAGACATTGCATTTGCACTTCTTGTTCATATATCACTCTTTCTACCTCTTTTGACACTGACCCTACAGCTATACTAACAACCATTTTCTCTCATTTCAAAAACACATTCATCCAATATCGTTTTAATTTGCTGTGGACAAGATTCTTGTTTGCTTTTAAAAAAAAGTTTACTTTGCGGTTAAGATTAGTACTTCAAAGGCACAGAAAACTTGACTACGCAACTTTCGGCCATCAAACCGACCTGGGGGGCTTAGATAAAGATACAGGGACTTGTTGTCGACAGGACCTCTTTGTTATCTCGACCCCCCTCCTTAGTGTTCCCAAAGCTAGCTGGCAGGCCCTTGCCCCTTATGCACTATAATTATGCACTTATGAACTGTAAAAGTTCGCCTTTGGCCGTGTTGACTAACACATCGGGATGGTAGTCAAGAGTTCGTGCGTTCGATTCCTACTCCCGGCAGACAAACCTTTTGCTTTTTTTTCTACTAACTCAAAAGTCGAATTCTCGGAAACTGCCCGGAAACTGCAATGGTTGTAACGAGAATTTTTCTTAATCTCAGTATCGACTCAGGGTACATTCTTGATATGTCAGCTAGCTCCCCGAGTCAAGTTTGAGTCAAGTTTTCTGTTCCTTTAAGGAATGGTCGGATTTGGGAAGCGACGAATTCAAAGCCAATCTTGTCGAATCTCTAATTTTCAAAAAAATCTGGAAGTACCTTAACTTTCGATCACTGGAATCCCCCCCCCCCTATAACTTCCCCCAAAATGTCTGGATCCAATCCGAAAGCGAGATCAATGAGTTATATCGAAGCGTAAACTAACACACAAAATAAACAACACTTTGTGAGTGTTGAGTAGGCCTATCGGGACTTTCTTTGAGTAGGCTTACCGGTTAAATGCTGAAGTAGTCAACCCATCGTGGTTTTCAAAAGTTTATATTCCAAAAACCTATTTTGTCTGAACTGATGACGCAATTAGTAGTCTCATAGGCCTAGCTATCCCTCAGCAATAAAAAAAAAACATTTAGCCGGGGGACATTTTGTCATGTGGACGCTTTGTCATGGGAACGTTTTGTCATGGGGACGTTTTGTCACGGGGACGTTTTGTCGGGGAAGTTTCGTCAGGGACGTTTCGTCAGGGGACGTTTCGTCAGGGGACGTTTCGTCAGGAGACGTTTCGAATGGGGATGTTTTGTCGACAACCCCTGTAAAATTGAAGAACATTCTGGCAACAGACCTTCAAGAAGGATCGCCATGTCAGGTGACACAACATTACATGAGAATTTTAGCTTTTTATTTAATAGAGTCCCCTAAGCTTAAAGCCCCACCTGAATGAAGTACTATCTATCATATAGAAAATACTGAGAAAGGCGCCGCAATCGATTTTTTTTTTGTTGATTGCTAGATTGCTGGGGGTGGATAGGAAGGGGGCTGGGAAATTCAGGATAGTTAGAAAGCAGATCGAGAAAGACGAAAAGACAGAAGTTGGGGCAGGTAAAAAAACTTAGCGGCGATAGGCTTCAGCTATAAGTGTAATCCGCACGGGATGGCGGAAAGAAACCTCTTGAGACCTACGCGGTCGCAAATCATAGTGAAATTGTAAGCCCTTTTCGGGTTTGAAACCTCAGAGCTGATTAGAATTTAGTGCATGGATTTAGTTTATATGGAAATTCAAGCTTAGAATCGAATAAGTTTCTTAGTCTTGTAAAAAAGTATTTATACTTGTCCACTCTGCCGGACCACACTTGATCAGCAGAGACCCTTTTTATATATATTAATTAGTGCGTAATCCCTCCGTTATTTGAAGATGGTTATGTTTAGTGTGTTTATATCTTCCGTGTCGGTAAACTTCTAGTAATTGATTATCCGTATGAATATATGTGAAAATTTGTATTCGATTGCTATTTGGAAATGTGTTGTACTTATACCTGACTAATAATAATCGAAGCATTTTCATTATATTCTAATTGTGTTTTAGTTGCCCAGCAATTAGTATTTATAGCTTGAAGTTGTAAGCTAGTTCTTTTCAAAATACATTTATCAGAACCGACTTATTCGCCTCCCTGACCCCAGCTTAGCGAACCTATTAATTACAATGAAAATTTTCCCTGGTGTATTTCAACCGTCTTCTTTCTTTCGTAACGTGAACCAGAACTGTCAGGATTGACGAGAGGCTCCGGACTTAATTTTTGCCCTCATTAAAAGTAAATTGTCGGTTTCTCTTCTTATTCCCCTGGGCGAGCTTCCGTAATTTTTCCATCGACAACAATATGTGAGCGAACTGTTGGAAAATTTGTGTGAACTGACGTTTATGGCAACTGACGTTTATGCCAACTGACGTTTATGTTTACTGACGATTTATGTTAACTGACGTTTGTGTCAACTGACGTTTACGTCAACTGCGTCAACTGAAGTTTATGTCAACTGACGTTTATGTCAACTGACGTTTATACCAACTGACGCTTATGTGAAGTGACTGTAGGCGAACTGACGGTGGGCGAACTGACGTGTAGCTGAACTGTCGGATTTTAGGATTATGTGAACTGACGTGTAGGTCTACTGACGTTTATGTCAACTGACAGTAGGCGAACTGACGGTTGGACAACTGACGTGTAGGTCAACTGACGTGTTGACCAACTGACGTTTTGCTGGAGTGACGTGTTGGTCAACTGACGGATTTTTGGGGGTCAACTGACGTGTAGCCGAACTGTCGGAAAATGCTGGCGTACTGACGGAATTCTGTGGCGAACTGACGTTTATGTCAACTGACGTGTTGCGGTACTGACCCTATCGTAGCATGATTCTGAAAAGTTTCGAATAGCCTTTACTAAACAAACTAGGTTTCATAAGATTATATTGCAAGTTTTCATCCTTAGCGATCTCCACGATTGATATGGATAAATTTCAACTGTCTGCGAAGTCAGTATTTATTTTCAAATCCCCTCTTCCGATGCTCTGTTTTTTTTTTAACACTTGAGTTATCAGAGGATAAAGGGATGTGTCAGCAGTTTCTTTTAGAAAAAAGTCTTGGGATATAACATTATGGAACTTACGAGGGGTTGACGACCTCAGTCGAAATGGTAGCGATGAAGCTCTCCGCAACACAGTTGTCGGCGAAGCAGATCAAAGTTTGCTGAAACATATCACTTGCCCAATGCCCAGGCACCATAATTCTAGTTTCCCCTAGATTTATAAGCCCTTTACCTCCCCGTCGGCATTGAGATTGAAAGCCCCTGTAAAAGCTCAACCTTACTTAAAGGACACCTCGCACTATTTACTTTTCAACTTACAGTATTTTAACGTATTTGAAAACTTTAAAACTATGCTGTGCTTTCAATAAATAACCCACGTTTTTGGCTGTTTCAAGCCTTTTCCGAGACCCGTTGACTTGTAGCGAAAACAGGGATACAATTTACATAACCGGTTTTCTTATGGAAACACGTCTCGCAGACAACCGTCGACAGCGTGATAAACCTCGAAGGTAGCAAAACACGTCAAGTGAGAAAATCAGCGGGGTTTTGTTAGAGGGGTTAAAAGGTACCGTACGAAACGGGGGTCTCCCGGTTTAGAAATATATGGAGTGATTATGGAAGTAGGTTGCATTAGTAGAATAAGTAGGCAAAGACAGGTCTTTGAACTCTTCACCTGAAAGATCCATAACACAATTCTCATGAAGGTCTCACGTTCTTTACTTTGTGGACACAATATGCCTCGCAGTAAAAGGTGATGGTAAATTTTCGCAAGCTTATTTCTTCCGCAAAACTTTCAGGTCCAGTGCCATGCCATAGTTGACTGTTCCTGTCCTGTCCCTGTAACTTCGGATATTTAACTAAAGAGTTTGCTGAAAGAAAAAACACGAGGACTAATTTACGGCATTACTATTTGTGGCTAGTTAACTAACCACAATACGAACATGGGAATGTCAAAATTTACTACTTCTAGGAGATTAGCATGCAACTTTTCCTACCATGAAACAAAATATGCACCGAATCCATTTCCTGTCTTCTTGCAGTTTTTCAGCAGTCTGACAATAAGTATTCTTTTTTGGGATCCCAAAACGTAAGTGGAGGGATACCTATGACATCGCAAAAGCTGTCCGTCTGTCCGTCTGTTAGCACGATAACTCTCGAAGGGGGTGATATATTTTGTTCCAATTTGGCACGGTGATTCTTTGGGTCGAGGTACTGGTCAAGTTTGAAGATGGGCTCTGTAGCTCTATATTTAGGGGTGGGGGAAGGGTTTCAAATTAAGGGACAAACAAAAATATTTGGAAAAGCTATTGAGATAGTTGATTTAGGGGTAAGGAAGGAGGATCCGAATATAAGAGTTATTTTCTTGCCGGACAAGTAGTTCACCCGGAATCCGGCTAAAACTCGACACAAAATTTGTCGACCAGTTTTCGGCTATAGCAGTCCCTACCCTTTATTCTCAAACTAGGATAGCTCTGCGCTTGGATGCTGACTTTCATTTGTTTATTCAGTGTGCCGTCGGAGAGATCTAGTGTAATCGAAGGTCGAAGGGGTTGATATATAATGTTCAAGCGAGGGGGTTGATTCATGGTGTACCAAAGAGGGAACTGCTAGGGTACACGAGGGGCTACTCACTGAAAGAAGGATAAACTGGGTAAGTGAAGGGTTGCTCACTAAAAAAAAGGTGTACTTGGTAAGGGAGGGGTTACTCAAAGGAAAAAAGATGTACTGGATAAGTGAGGAGTTACTCAGTGGTTGTACTAAAGTTGTTTGGGGAGGTGGTGGGATGAGCCGGTCACAGGTACTCGTGAACCAATCCCAGGTGCACGCGAGGGGTTAGGAATTGGGTGTATCCGTTAAAGGAGTACTCGAGGGGTTAGACACTTGGGTGAGCCAATCCCAGGTGCTAGGTGTGTGTGAGCCAGTCCTGGGTGCTCGGTCAACCAATCCCAGGTGCACGCGAGCGGTTACTCACATGGAAAAAAAAATCAGGGGTTAGAAACTGGGTCTTGAGGTCTTAAAATACGAGGAATTTACCTTTTTGAGTAAACATGGTTGTTGAATCCGTATCTGAACTTGGTTTCCTCATTTGATTAGTTGTTTGCCCGTAAGCAAAAAACTTCAGAACGGTAACATTTTTTATTGTAGGCTACATATTCAAGCGGTTGATTATGGATAAATAGCAAAAATGTTAAAGGGGTCCAGCGAAGACTTGGGAATGTACAAGCTTCGATTGTCTGGATCAAGAAGTCCGATAAACATTACATTTTTGGGATCCCATCGAAACCTTTGGTTTTGTTAACCAAAGATTGTGGCCATACAAAACGGCACAACAATTAATCAATTCCGATTGGTTAATTTATCAAAATGTCGGTAGAAATTGGCATTTGGTCTTGCAAAAAACTAAGGCCAACACCATCCTTTGAGACATCCTGCCTCCCGATTTAACCCCTTCAGGCCAAGAAGTGTAGCTAAGCCAATTCCAGAGCTGAAGCCCCTACATCCCTCACATGTTCGCTATCAGCATATAGTTTCCTTCTATCATTTTACATTTGTTTGACTCTTGTCAAAAATTAATCTGTATGTTGTAGTTCTCAGTTGTGTTAGAATTTAGTTGTGTAAGCACTATGTATGGGGTTAGTCCTTCTGAAGTTTTTTGTTTGATAAATTAATTCATTCGTGTGGAGTTTTTGAGAATGATAAACAGTAAAAAAAAATAAGCGAAAACCGAACTAAACTAAAAGTGTTTAAATAGAAGCGCTATGATTATTCCGGGCGTATGTAAATAAGAAGCAAATTTGACTTGGCAGTTTTATTTTTCAAATTGCTGGGAGGCTTAATTTTTTGACCGATGTATTTCTGAACATTCTAGAGCTTTAGCCCGACAGTACAAATGCTATACCTTTCTCACTTTCACTGTAAGGAAGTACTTGGGAAGCATTCACTACGAACGTACAAAGCCGAATTACATGGGTTTTAGTTGGTTTTATGTTAAACTAAACCTTAAAGTTTAATTGAAAAGGGCTGGGATAGGACAATCTAGTTACCCATCACTAATTTACTTAGGTTGGCCTGAAGACCCGCTGAAAATGCGTTACTTCGTTGTTCCGCTATTAATGAATACTCGATTTTCAAATAGTGGAATTTCCGTGTGATTTGTGGTACCTCCATGCGCTTGTATCTGTGTTGTATGCCTTACGAGAAGGATTTTTTTGTTCAGGTACTAAGCAGTCTTCCCCAAGCTTAACACTGCCCACTGAAAAGCCGCGCTGTGTTGAGATTAAAATTTCCCGTGTCATGGTAGAATTTACGTTGTGGGGATGGCCGCAGATTTTCTGCACGTCATAACTAGAGCAGATAGTGGAAAATAAAAAAAAATCCCTTCAGAATCCAAATAATTCAGTGTATTCAGTTAAATGACACAAAAATAAGTAGGCATTTCAGGTAAACTTTAAACCTTGAAGCAAAATAACTACATTCTCAGAGGTTCTAGGCACCAGTATTTGTCAAGTACTGTATCAACTGCGTTCCGCTTGGACACAGTGATTTACGTGGCAGAATGCCTTTAGAATTTTTTTTTTTTTAGAAACTCAGTCATTCTGGGAAGTAAACTACACCTTGGTAAGCTAGTGGACGGCGGGAGCCCCATTCAAGGCTTTGTTCTTTAAACGTGAAGTACTTGAAGTGCTACTTAAGTACAAGTTAAATACTTAACATAAGTACAAAATTTGGACTTCAAATAATGTATACAACGGATACGTCAGCTACGATTCTTCATCAGCGATATTTCGGCCCTTCTTGGCAAGGGTCCTCGTCAGGCTGTCAATCTTCAGGGTCAACGTCGGGGAAGGAAACAAACCTGTAATCAAAACCTGTAATTCCTTCCCCGACGTTGACCCTGAAGATTGAAAGACTTGCGAGGACCCTTGCCAAGAGGGGCCGAAATATCGCTGATGAAGAATCGTAGCTGACGTACCCGTTGTATACATTATTTGAAGATATGTTTCAAAGTCAGCTTGGGCTCAAGGAATATTTAGTAGCCTACTTTATCCTAAAGTACAAATTGAAATAGACATATGGTTCTTCAACCATTCAGGGACTTCCGAATATCGAAGTTAATTCATTTAATTTTTACTATTCTTCTTTCATCATTGGTCCTTAAGGCTCTAATTTGAAGGGCTAATAATTACGTGGGCGTTATTCGAAACTCTTCCGGTGGCTTGTAAAGGCATTTAATGAAAATTGGATACGACTTTAGACCTATGGTATGCCTTTCACTCCAAATGCCAACCCGGCATATTTGGCCCAGTTTTCCGTTAAACCGGAACCCAGTGTCTTGTTTCAATTTTGTAGGCTCTGTGTTTGGCTGACTGTTCTAGAGTCCAGACTGTTCTCGTCGTCTCATCAATCACTAAGCCAAAAAAGACCTTTATGAGATTCATAACTGGCAGTTCTAAAATGTCTTCGCTGGTGACATCTGTGTCGCTGTCAGGTTTTTAAGTTTTCGGTTTCAGTTTATTTAGAAAATTAACTAACAAAGATTAAAGCACCAAAGCAACTCAGCTATCGTTAAAGTATCAATTTGGCATACGAAAACGAAAATATATATATAAATCACAACCACACAAAGAATTTCAGTCGCTTTGCTTGCGTATCATTTCCAGTCGGATCTCATGCTCACGCGCTTTCAGTCTAAGAGCGGCGATGCTCGAACTCCTCCTATCCAGGTCCTCGGGACTCACTGGGGGAGCAGGGGAGGTCTGACTTTCGCTCGGGGCGGGCGGAGACGGTATCGCACTCGACATGCCAATTGGAAGGGGAGGAGCAGGTATGCTTGCATAATGATGGAGGGGATTTCCGGGCATCATGCCAGAGGAATGAGAGAAGGAATGGAAACCGTTGAGAGTTGAAAGAGTGGAGAGCAAAGCTCGATAGTCCCCATCCGCCTGCTTTTGAGGCGTGGCTGAGAAACTGGCGAGAAGAGACTGGAAGGACGCTTGGTTGCTATATAGGCTACTCATGAAAAGTGGGTTGCGGTAAGCGGCAGGTATGTCCCGTAGAGACAGGTTGGGCGTTAGGAAGGGTGGGAGCAGGCCAGCTGTCAGGTAATTCGGCGAGGACGGAAGATTAGAAGCGTTTCCTGGGAGTCGTAAGAGCGGAGAAGACTCGACGAACTTGCGTTGCAGGAAAGGGTTCACAGGGCCTCCCATGCCTGGGAACGACCCAGGGCCATTTAGTGACACAGGTACATGTCCGTTAGGAGCGGACCCGCTTCCAGATGGAAAGGGGTTGATTCCAATAGGTGTGCCATTCTGGTATGGATTGTAGGGATGTGATTGTGGTCCCACTTTTTCTTGCTTTCGCCATTTTGCACGTCGATTCTGAAACCAGACCTATAAAAAAAATACAGGTTAGCAATGGAAGGAATGTGAGTTTCCCATCCCAACAGCGTGAAGCAATGTTCATAAAGTTATAGTCTGTCGCCGCAATATAATTTTGGTTCTCGAACCTGGTCAAGGAAGGCGTGCTGCAGCCAGCCTTTAAAAATTTCCAAGCACTGTCTAAGCCATCATCAAGCAATTACGCCTACATCTTGCTCTTGATTTGATTATACATCATGTAATTTCGAAGCGACATGAACGGCAAATTAGCGGCGAAACTGGTGTAAGAATTACCAGGTTCCTTCTACTTCCCCGGCATCCCCTAACGTCGTAATAGCGGAGAATCGCGTAGTTGCAAACTGAATGACTGTCATTTTGGAATACAGACGTGCTACGCCAAATCAGTTTCGAAGTGCTTCTAATCATATGCTCTGAAGGCCCATTGTCTTTCGTTAGGCTCGATAAGTGTAGGTGAGACCCTAGCCGCGTTTGTTATTAGAGACACCAGCATTTTATTTTTGTTATTACTGCAAAACTCTTATATTACCAATAATTTAAGGAACAAATTGTCTATTCCGCGTTGTATTCCCTGTTTTAGGTCGTTTGCATCAAGGGATTTAATGCAATAAAATAACTTCCAGGTAAAGATAGAAAATAAGGCGGTTGGTGATAGCGCATTGGGTTCGGAAGCAAAGTAATGAAATAATATATGCTTTCATCTTTGTCCTAAAAGAGTTAATGCAGAAGTATTTTCGTATTTGTATTATCTAGATCACCCTCATTCAAGTTGCAGTAACAAGGCATTTGAAACTCCTCCCCCAGCGTAAATGTAAAGCTACAGGAATCCAACCTAGGGACTTTATCTGTAGCCTACTTTGATCCAAAGGATCCTCACACCAAGTTTGAACAAAATATCTCGGCCCCTCCGATAGTTATCGTGCTAGTAGACGGTCAGAGGGACAAACGGACAGACTCGATCAGTAGGCCTATAGCCTACACTGATTCAAATGATCCTCACACCAAGTTTGAACAAAAAGCTCGGCCCCTTCGATAGGTATCTTGCTAACAGACGGTTGGACGGAGAAACGGATAGGCCTATCCCGTCATTTTAGGATGTCAAAGTCTGTGGGGTGATGTAGTGGAGCGTTTCGGAAGTACGGGGCTGAAGTATGCGGCTGTGCAAAATTACTGTCAGCATCAAAATCAAAGAGAAAGATATATAATTGTGTAAGTAATAAAAGTAATTAATTAATATATTTACAACCCGCCATTTATATATTTATAACCCGTCATGTGTGTATGTGTGTGAATAAAACTAACAAAAAACAGGTATTTGTTGGTGTCTATATCTTCCAGTAATTTTGATTTGAGGATATGCATCATTTATTTTTTCTCCACTAAGCTTAATGACTGCTATCGAATTCATTGAATAATAAATGGACCCTCGAGGATGGTACCGCGGGGCTAAACGGTTGATTCGATATATGTTACTTGTGAATGATGTTGTCTGCTGTTAGGATTTTTCAGAAAGAAAAGATACGGTTCTGTTCACAATAATCATTCATATCCCCCATTTTCCGGCGTATCAGTTAAATCCTTAAAGGACGTGTCCTACCTAGTCTGTATTACTGATTACTGTACGTCTAATGGTTGCCACCGTTCTCATTTTGGTGATTTCGAATTTCCGATATTGTTTCCATCCACCCGAACGGCAATACACAAACTTGCACCTGCCATGTTTGGCTCTTTTTTAAGAGGATCGAGCTCCCGCTTATTGCTTCCAAGAAGCTCATTGGTCAGAAAAAAACAGCTACAGTATGCAGTTTTCTCCGCTCGCGGCTGCAAGATCCGGGGTAGGTCTGTATTTGTTCTGTTTCTTAAAGGACCCCTCGCACTATTTACTCTTCAACTTACAGTATTTTAAAATATTTGAATACTTTAATTCTAGGCTGCGCTTTCAACAAATAGCCCACGGTTTTGGCTGTTTTAAGCCATTTCCGAGGACCCGTTGACAGCGAAAACGGGGAAACAATTTACGTGACCTTTTTTTTCTGATGGAAAAACTTCTCGCAGACAACCGTCGACAGCGTGATACACATCGACAGTAGCAAAACACAGCATGTGAAAGAATCAGCGTGGTTCTGTCAGAGGGGTTAGAATGGACCGTACGAAATTGGGATCTCTGGGTTTAGAAATATATGGAGTGATTAGGGAAGTAGGTTGCGTTATTATTAGGTAAGACAGGTCCTTTAAGCTTCGGCTTGTGCTTTAAAGATTATATTGTTCAAGCAAATTTAGTTCTGTCACAAAAAGAGGAAGGCTTTAATTTTGAAAGATAGCATTAAGTACCGCTCCTTCAATACCGACAATTGCTTTTCTTTTCGGCCCGCTCTTGAGGAACATCAATTTTGCACTTGTCATAATCAAATTAACTATGGATTCCTTATAATGGAATAACTACCTTTGAAACTAATATTCTGTCAGTTGGTACTGAAGTAATTCGATTTATTAACTCAAGGTGAAAGGTCCATACACCCGTCCGTGAAGGAGACGCCGATGATTAGGTCCGAATTTGAAACGAAGATGATGTAAACATATACTACCATTTGGATTTGATGAGCCTAAAATAGCGGATGCGCGCAAAGGGATCGACTAAAAAGAGGCACGGTACGAGATAGTGTAGGAGGCATGAGTAATACACTGTCTGAAGTTTCATAACAGAAAACACGAGGATGCGCGGTTTCAACAGGTAATGCGTAACAGATAACACTTCGGATGTTATCTGTTGTGTTTCAAAATGTTATGCATAATAAGCGTTACCATCAGGAAGAACCGAAAAACCGCCAAAAAGTATCTGCTGAGTTTTCCGACATGATGACGATAAGGAATAAAGTCAGGAGATGCTTTTTTATCTCTTCCTAACAAAGTTTGTTATGCACAACATTTCATGCACAACGTTGTCAAACATAACAGATAAGGTCCGAAATCTGTTACGCATTATGTGTTGAAACCGCGCATCCTCGTGTTTATTCAAACAATGTTTACAACGGGTACGGGTACGGGTCCTCGTCGGGGCTGACGAGGACCCTTGCCAAAAAGGGCCGAAATATCGCTGATGAAGAATCATAGCTGACGTACCCGTTGTAAACATTGTTTGAATAAATGTTTCAAAGTCAGCTTGGGCTCAAAGAATATTTATCCTCGTGTTATCTGTTATGAAACTTCAGACAGTGTAAACAGAGGCACGAAAACCATAAGGGCCATTTTAGGCTTCAGAGTGAAGGGTAGGAACAATGTTCTAGCGTCCCTTCTTTTAGAGCTTGGTCACACTGGGCTCAAAAAGCCGCCTATTCGACAAACAAGTGAAAATCCCTACGTGAGATTTGATGGGCTTTGTGGCAGCTTGGGGATAATGAACAGACATCAATTAGGGGTCAATTAGGGTTCCTATAACATAATTGTATACGCTGTTTTGCTATAATTGAACTCCTAAATTTGAAACGACAACATTCAGAATTAGTTGTATCTTGTTCTTTTTCTTTTTTGTACTTTTGCAACCCAAAAAGCCAGGAAATATTGTGACCAAGCTCTTAGGCTCTGGAGTTACGAACTCTCACTTACTTGTCTACCTTATACTACTAGCTAATCCCCTTTTAGTACGCGTGCCTCATGCGCCATGCCGTGCCGTGCTGTGCCTCTTTTTAGTCGATCCCGTGCACAGGGAAGGAAGTGCGATAATGGCGGAATAAGAGATTAATAACAGTTTGGATAATTTCATATTGTTTATATTCGACACAAAAAAAAATCAACGAAGAAACCAGCGAAAATGGGGTTGTAGTCAGCCGTAGTTGGAAACACGAACTTGTGGCAAAACCAAACAAGTTCGGACAAAACAAGTTCGAAACCAAACAAGTTTCCCCACAAGTTCGTGTTTAAACTTGAGCGGCTTTGAGCCTAGAGAGGACCCTTGCCAAGAAGGGCCGAAATATAGCTTTAATAAAATTCAGCTGACATATCCGTTTTGCACTATCAAATAATAGAGAAAAGATTGAAGGCTGAACGCTAAAACACGCACAGAGATCCTCTGAACCATATTTCTTCATAATTCCAGTGATCAGTTTTTGGAGCTTATCAGTATTCACTTCCACGCCTGTCGGCTTTTAAATTAGAAGAAAGAATAAAAGATCAAAAACCGTTCTCACCTGTATACGAGCCTCTGTTAATCCAATTTTCATGGCCAGTTCCTCCCTGAAAATATTAAATTAATCAACAAAAGTCATTCCATTTCCACTAGTTTTAATTAATAGAAGCTGAATAATAATGAGTTGGAATTGAAAAACTAATTTAATTTGCATGTTCAACATTCGCTTTGTCAATAGTAGTGGAAGAGAGCCAAATGGCGATTCTGTTTTGCAGAGGTTGTGCGACTTGCAAGCAACTTCGTTGCCACTACACTGTCAGAAGTTTCATAACAGATAATATAAGGATGCACGGTTTCAACAGATAATGCGTAACAGATAACACTTCGCATGTTATCTTTTGTGTTTCAGAATGTTATGCATAATAAGCGTTACGATCAGGAAGAACCGAAAAACCGCGAAAAAGTATCTGCTGAGTTTTCAGACATCATGACGATAATGAGTTATGCATAAAAATCCATGCATAAGGTTTTCAAACACAACAGATAATCTGTTACGCATTATCTGTTGAAACCGCGCATCCTCGTGTTATCTGTTATGAAACTTCTGACAGTGTAACTGATTCCAGCTTTTTCTGCTCATGGGGCATTTAAATGAAGCAAAACATAGCAGGGAAGGGCTGGTGGGTAGGGTTTAATCGGTTTAATATCCTGCACCAGGATTTGGACTTTTATAGTAATAATAATATTCATTTACAGCGTGCTTAAGAAAAACAGATGATTATTAAAATATAGAAAAAGCACGAGCAAAACATAAAACATTACAAACCAACTAAACATGTTTGCACTTCTATAACACACTCTTTAAAATTTAGCCGAATCTGAGATACGATAGTCTAATTACCCATCTTTTATTCACTTGAAGAGCCTCGAAGACACGATGAAAATGTTTTACTTCGTTGCTCCGCGATTAACACGATTCATTTTCATCTAGTGAACTTTTCCTTAAAGCGCAACTCTTACTAGAAATGAATTTTTCCCTATGAAATGGATCAGAAAAAAAATATTTTTCGAAAATACCATACTACCCACCGAAATTAGCGATTTTCTTGAAAAGTTGAAAAGGTTGGAAGATCTGAGTGAAGCATGCTGGTCTTGTAGGTACAAATCTTATACCAGTTTATGGTTACAAAAGGATTCATCTTCTTAATCTCTTATTCGTCTCTTTTATTCTCTCCGGACCGGACCCACACAAATATTTCCTACCACTATCATCCACCATTTTTGGTGTTGTGACTGAGTGAAAATATTATTTCGGTTGTATTTATCAGTTACACGAAACAACGAGATCCATCATTAGGAGTCACTCCTCAGTCTAGAAAAAAACTTGCTGATCTCAGCAAGCCATGTTTTCCCACAAGCTAAATCTTTTTATTGCTTTCCTATAAGTGGTTGATTTTTCATCATTCAGATGAAGCTGTTTTTGTCAGGGTAATTTCGCGTTTAAAACGATCATTCTTAGTTTTTTGCTATTTAACCAGATGAATTAAATTAGCATGCAGGTTGTAGCTGCGTCGTGAAACGCAAGAGCCAGATTACCTCGACATCATAGTGTGAAGAGGTATGTGATTTTCGACGTTTTATGTGTTCTATCTTAACTGGCTTCGCAATTATGGAACCATACCTTGACTGGTGGAAATCTGAGAATGGAAGTTTCAGACAGGCCTTAAGTGAATTTAAATTGCCCTCACTTTACATACCAGACTGGAAACCCAGTGAATAAATATGTCCAATCACGATAATTGCATCGTTGGCTGTATCATTTAGTAGTGAAAGAACAAAGTGAGACCTGTGTGAGATTTGTTTGGAGGACTGATACATCACGAGAAAATGACGTGGAATGACTTAAACTTGAATTGCTGATCCCGAAGCTGACAGGGGGTAGGGAAACCAGTTAATGGCACTAAGTGAATACTAACGGGAAATAGGTAAGTACAGGTGGCAAGGTATAGCATACATCTATTTCAAGGATTTTGAAATGAATGGCATGAATAAATCGTTAAAGCTGTGACGCCTCGGACCATGCTCCTCAACAAACGTCTAAGTTCCGTTTTTTCGGTTGTAGTTTCACTGTGGTTTGGCGTAATTTGTTTTAGTTACGAAACTACAGGATCTGGCATGAAGGAATAAATAGTTACAAAGCAACTCCACCGAAACTACATCCAGTAAAACGCGACTCTAAACTGAGAAGTCACAACACATGCTGTGAGGTACCTCGTTGAATGTCTATTAGACTTACTGTATATATATATTTATTCGTAACCCGCCAAATACACAAGGTGGTAGCGGAGTAAAGATGTATGACGATGTATGATGTAAAGATGTATCCGTTATGGCATCGTCGTCAGGCATGGCGAAATCCCAGAAATGGTGCGTGGCGAAGATCATTATTCACGGCATGGCACATGACTATTTGTTTACACTGTAGGTTGTCCATCACAGACGGACTCGATGCTGCAATGCGCGCCGAGATGTCGCGTTTGACCAGGACTTTAAGAGTACTTGGTTGGGAAACTAGTTTTCGCAAATGACGCTCCTACAAAACGTTTGCCCCATGTGTGGTTCACTAGGGGAGGATATTTTGCACTTGGTAGGTAGACGCGTTCAGCTAAATGATTTGCGTAAAGAGATTTTTGGGCATGATAGAATAGAGGAAGAGGATTTGGTTAAGGTTATGGGGGTTCATCAAGCAGGCTATGGAGCATCGGGAGCGTTGTTTGGAGTAAGGGTAAGTATTGTGTTTTTGCGTGTTATTTTGTGTTTATTTTTTTTCCTACAATGGCCCCATGGGCTTTTTGGGAATAAATTCATTCATTCTTTCATGTATAGACAAATATTGACACATGAGCCCTATATCTATAGAAGATAAATTCCCTATTCATATCTTTGGAAAACTTACCTGGTAAAGACGTCTGGATAGTGGGTCCTTGAGAAGGCCTTTTCTAGCTCTTCTAACTGATAGCTCGTAAAGGTCGTTCTGTAGCGTCTTTGCTTTCTTTTCTGTGGGACTTCGTCATCCCCCTCAGAACCATCGCCGAAGTGCTCTTGTTTGATCTCGTCCAGCTTTTCTTCTCCTTCGAGGTCAATGTCTTCCTCATCGGAAGATGCCCTGGGTAGACAATTTTTCTCTTAGAGGACCTGTATTACCTATAATACTAACGCAACCTACTTCCATAATCACTCCGTATATTTGTGATCCCGGAGACCCCAATTTCCTACGGTCCATTCTAATCCCTCTAACAAAACCACGCTGATTTTCTACCTTGCCGTGTTTTGCTACCTTCGATGTGTATCCCGCTGTCGACGGTTGCCTGCGAGAAGTTTTTCCATCAGAAATCTGGTTATGCAAATTGTTTCCCTGTTTTCGCTATACGTCAACGGGTCTCGAAAAAGGCTTAAAACAGCCAAAACCGTGGGTTATTTCTTGAAAGCACAGTCTAGCTTTAAAGTATTCAAATATTTTAAAATACTGCAAGTTGAAAAGCAAATAGTGCGAGGGGTCCTTGAAGAAGTGAAGTGCATATCCTCGATAGCCGTGTTTTTTTTTTAGTTTAGTTTAATACTCTTGATTATACAAACCAACTTTTACATGCTAAACTACATGAACACACCTTTCGTAACCCTCTTAGCATCCTTTATACATGTAGTTGATACTTCTGACTGCAGGAAAGCCCGAATGGGCCTGTGGGGGCAGTAGAAAAAACTTCATTTTACATTAATTTTCACAAGTTTTTTCACAAAAAAAGAGAAGAAAACTGAAAGAGGAAAGAGTTTAGTGCGAAATTTTTATTTTAGCACTAGACTTGCATATATTCGCTCCTTTGTTTCCGCTCTCCTGTCGTTGAGGCTTGGATAATTAGGATTAGTTGCGTAAGATGTAACTATAGATAGGGCATGCTTTTCACCTTGAACTAGTGACACTTTATAAAAATTATGAAAGGCCCATTTCTTTTTCTTTTTTTTTTTTTTTTTTTCCGCGTAGCTTCTTTTTCATTTTCCTTGCTTTAGATCGAACTAAACCAAGTGGCTACGTCTCCACCTCCAACTCAGTGACGTTAATACAAAATTTACCCTACAATTTACCCTACTTTAACGTCACTTACACTTTCGTCTTAAACCTATTATCTTTTTATACTTTATCAACTCAAAATTTAACTTCTCTTTTCAAACTTTTCATTTTTCTATTAAATATTCTCAAATAAACTCACTCCCTCTAGCACTTCCTCCATAAAGTCTAAATCTACCCTTTTTTATTTTTTAACAATAAAAAGTTTTTCTTACCATATTTTACAACCATTAAAAATCTTTTCTTCTTTACCATTAATCCAATCATATTTTTAAAACCTGGCAAACCTCCAAAACATATACTATTTTTCCACTTCGAATCAAGCAGTCAAATTTTATAGGTTCGATAAGGAATAACTACCAACAAAAAAACAAAAATTTTAACTCACGCACTACCTGTTTCAAGATGCTCTACCGTCCTTAGAGAATCTCTCTTACAGTGGCAAAAAAATTACTTTGATGAAAAACCAACAAAAACCTTAAAACTTATTCCTTCACTCACCTATAAAAAAAACAACCAAAAACCAACAACCACACCCCCGATTTAAAATCTCCTTCCTTTACAACAACAAAAAACTAGCAAGGAGATTCTAAATATCACTTCAGATCCTTAAAAGAAACATCAGGTTGAAACTTTGACTGCCCAAAACAAAAACAAACAAAAATTTAAGTTTTTATTTTGTAAAATTTTTTAAAACCTACCGGTCACCCACACTTTCATCATCGGATTTTTAACGCATCATTCAACCATCCCACATCCACGGATCTATTCCATAACTCACTCTGCGAATTCATTTCAACCATACTGTGGATCCAACTGTAGAACCTCGGGACATTTATACTTTTACCTTTTTTCCTCATTTTCCACACGTGGACACAAACTGCAGTCATCAAGAAGACCATAGCCTGTTCTTTTCCTTTTGCAGCACCAGTTTCAAAACACAGCTTCAGAGCCATTTTCTTTTCTTCTAAACTTTCAATTTTTACATCCTCCCTCTTAAAAACTTCAAAAATATTTTTAAAAATTTCACCATTAAACTTACACTCCAGGAACTCATGCTTCATACCGTCAACTACCTCAATCTTGCAGAGCTGACACAGCGGACTTTCGCTACTCAAGAAACGGCTTACGCGGTTTCTGTACGGTAAAATTCCGTGAATTAACATAAACATGGTTTCTTTTTCTTGGGGGCGGCTTTTTAACGAATTCCAGTTTTCAAATGCTTTTTCATAATTCACAAATGGTTCATTCCGTTTTGCTTGGAAATCAATCTCGGTCTCACTTTTACCTTTTAAAAATGAATCCACCAATTTTTTCCTTTCCTTATTATCAATATCATCCTTGAAAATTCCCGAATTCTTCAGGTCCCGCAGTGTCGACGCGGCTTTTTAGATTTCCTTTGGTATCTTTTTAAGTTTTTCCTTTATTCGTTTATCATCATCTTCATTTATTACAGGTAATACCCATCCTCGTAGCAGCACTGTAGTGCACTATTGCCTGGTCACTAACTCACACACATTTCTTACATACAATGACTCACAGACGCATCTGAAATCTATCACTCCCAATCCTCCTTGTGTTCTGGGTACGTACAACATCTTCATGCATAATTTTTCCAACTTCCCTTTCCATACAAAACGCCAAACACTTCTTTCAACTCTCTTTGCATGCTTCTCCTCTAGTGTGAAAACCGGCCCAGCATAGAACAAAACCGGCATGCAATATATATTTACAAAATCAACTCTTTCAAAAATCGTCCTGATAACACCACCCTCTTGACCACTCAACACTCCCTCGAACTTTCGGACAGTTTCTTCCCAGTGTATCTCTCCCTTCATCTCACTTACAAAATTCACTCCGAGTATTTTGGCTTTACTTGCTTCTTGAATCCAAGTCTCACTAAGAACCTCCGAATAATCTTGACGGTTTCCCAGCGGTAAAATATTGCTCTTTTTCCGGTGGATTTTTATGTGAAAGTTTTTCTCATACCATTCTAGAGCTTCACCGACGTTTTTTATGTCTTCCTTTCGTCCAGCAATAAATGTCCCGTCATCTAAAAAGGCCATGGACTTCAGATATATCTGATCGCCTAGGAACAGGCCTGTGATCCTTTCGTCGACATACTTGAACAGGGGGTCTACATACAATTCAAACAAAACTGGGGCAATTGGGTCACCTTGCTTCAGGCCTTTTTCCATGTTCACACTTCTTGTTAATGAACTATTAACCTTAACAACTGCTCTTGGCTTCCTATACATATTAGCAAACATACACACTACCTCTGCAGAGAACTCGAATTTCTTTTTCATTAACATCCACAACAATTCCCGGAGAACAGAATCATACGCCTTAACTATATCAACGCTTATCAGGGCCACCAGTTTCCAAAGATTTGGATTTCTAAGCAGATCTTCGTCTCTTCTCTGTATCAAGTCCCTTATTACGCTCAGTATGTGTTGCGCTTTCCTGCCCTTCATTCCACCGTGTTGGTAGTTTCCAAGTATGTCTTCAAGAGTTCCTTCGAATCTCTTTGCTAAGATTTTCATGCATATTCTATAGTGACTAACTAGTGACACTTTATAAAAATTATGTAAGGCCCATTTCAGAGTACGGCTGCCAAATTTGGCATCCTGGCTTAAGTAAAGCTCAGGATGTCGAATCGAATCGAACGACTGCAGAAGAGAGCCTGCAGAATAAGACTTGGTCACAATTACATCCTGGACATTGAAAGACTGTCTGAAAGAAGACATAATCTTCTCATGCGTTTTGGCCACCAAATTTTGGGTTAAGATGATTTGATTGATCAAAAGCAAGTTTCGACTTTGCGGTTGAGAGGCGCACTCTAAGGGAGCTGGAACTTCATTTGTAAGCAAAACTCTTGAGGCAAAAATGCTAATGGGCTGATGGGCATCATGAAAATGCATATATTGCTTAAAAGTATTTTTTTTTACTTTGCTGTCAAGATTGATACTTTAAGGAATAATCGGATTTGGGAAGTAGCAATTTCTAAGCAAATGTTGTTGAGTCTACAATATTCCAGCGAAGTTTCATCGTCCTAGCACATCTGGAAGTACCTTAACGCGCGATCACCGGAATCCCAGACCCCCCGCCCCCTCCTCCAGCTCCACCCACAATACCCGGAGCCAATCCTGTTCTGTAAATGATTAATCCAGAGCATCTGTTTGTCATTCCCACGAAGTTCGATCCAGATCTCACCAGTCTAAGCGGGTCAAGTATTTTCCGCCCTCCCCCCAGTAATTGCCGGATTCGGTCCGGAAATGAAAAAGATCACCAGAGAAAAATGTCCTCTGTTTAATCATTAAATTTCACACGAATCCGATCACCCGTTCCAAAGTTACGCATGACTCAATATTCCGGATTCCCCTCCCTCAACTCACCCCCCCCCCAAGATTATCATATCGAGGATTTTTTTTTATTCCAAGTCAGTTTGACCGGGTCCCTGATATGCCTTCCAAGTTTCGTCGTGAAAATCCCCCAAAAAACGGAATTCCGGGAAAACCCCTCCTCTCCCCCTTCAAGTGTCCGGATCCAGTCAAATTATGTAAAAGATTTACATGGACCAGATGTTTGTTCTTCCCAGCAAGTTTCACTCCGATACCATCATTCTAACCGTTTCTCGAGATTTCCGGTCACCCCCCCCCCCCCCCCAGCTCCCCCATGGTGCCCGTAGCCAATCCGATTCAGTAAATGACTTACCTAGAGCATCTGTTTTTTCTTCCAACAAAGTTCCATCCGATCCCTCCATTCTAAACGGGTCACGTATTTCCTCCCCCCCCCCCAATAGTTGCCGGATCCGGTCCGGATATGAAAAAGATCATCGGAGAAATGTCCTCTGTTCAATTCCTAAATTTCACTCGAATCCGATCACCCATTCCAAAATTAAACATGACTGAAAATTTCGGATTCCCCTCCCTCCACTCCCCCCACCATTATCAGATCGAAAAAATGTTTATTTTGAAGTCAGTTTGATCGGGTCCCTGATATGCCTGCCAAGTTTCATCGTTAAAATCCCCCTAACCACCATCACCGGAATTCTGGGAAACCCCCCCCCCCCCCCATAAGTGTCCGGATCCAGCACAATGGTCTAAAGGACTTATCTAGAGCAGATGCTTGTTCTTCCCAGCAAGTTTCACTCCGATCCCTCCATTCTAACCGTTTCTTGAAATTTCCGGTCTCCCCCCCCCACTCCCCCCTGGCTACCGAATCCGGTCAAGACTTTAAACGGGACATTACAGATATACATATTCTATTCAGTTATGAAGTTTCATTACAATCCGATCACCCGTTCGAAAGTTACACACTTCTCAATTTCTCGGATTCCCCTGCCCTCCACTCCCCCCCAAATGGTCGGATCAGAAAACTGATTATTTGTAAGTTTGTTTGGTCGGGTCTCTGATATGCCTGTCAAGTTTCATGGTCCTAGCACAACTGGAAGTCCCCTAACTCGAAAAAGTGTGACAAAATGCCCTAAATTTTCAAGTTTCCAGCACCCCCACTTCCCCGCATATGGTCGGATCGGGAAACTGATTATTTCCAGGTTAGTTTGGTCGGGTCCCTGATATTCCTGCCAAATTTCATTGTCCTAGCTCATCTGGAAGTACCCTAACTCGAAAAAGTGTGACAAAATGCCCTAAATTTTCAAGTTTCCAGCGCCTCGCACTCCCCCGCATATGGTCGGATCGGGAAACTGATTATTTCCAGGTTATTTTGGTCGGGTCCTTGATATTTCTGCCAAGTTTCATTGTCCTATCTCATCTGGAAGTACCCTAACTCGAAAAAGTGTGACAAAATGCCCTAAATTTTCAAGTTTCCAGCGCCCCCACTTCCCCGCATATGGTCGGATCGGGAAACTGATTATTTCCAGGTTAATTTGGTCGGGTCCCTGATATTCCTGCCAAGTTTCATTGTCCTAGCACATCTGGAAGTACCCTAGCTCGGAAAAGTGTGACAAAAAACTCGGACCGACCGACAGACCGACAGACGGAATTGTGATCGGTATATGGCACTTGAGCCAGAGGCTGCAAGTGCCATAACAAAACAAAATGGTCACAATATGTAGGATAGGGATAGTACCTTCCGGGTCCATCGGAGCTTCTCGAAGTCTCAAGATATTTACTTCCTTGGTTCGCTGCTGCTTCTTCAGCATCCTTTCCTGGGCTAAAAGTGACGAATCCCTTTGCAGTTGTCAAAGCTTTATTCACTTGCGCATTGTGAAGTCTTGGATCGTAAACGGCGTGAGAACCTAAGAAAAAGGTGTGATGAAAATTCTAGGACCTCAAGTTCAAACCCCTTCCTCGCCCTTAAATACAGGGCTATGGAGCCCATCTACGAAATGGACGTCAACTTTCACTCAAAGGATCCTTACATCAAGTTTTAACAAACTCTATCAACCCTTTCGAGAGTTATCGTTCTAAAAGACGAACGGACAAGCAGACGGACAGACAGGGTGGGTGTAGGCACAAAACAAACAGCCCCCCCCCCCCGACATACTCAGAATCAGTTAAATATTGAACATATTGTATGACAGAACATTAACTATCGAAATTACTCGCCTATACCAGCTGAATGAGGGCTGGAACCTACTCAGCCTTGCAGGGGGAAGGATTCTTTATAAATTGGGTTTAATACATGATATTCGAACCACACATGACACTGAAAGTGCCTGGAGTATATTTTATAAACCTGCGATATCGAGGGCACTGGTGCTTGCAAGTACGATCAAAAGTAATTTGAGACAGAACAGATTCCCAGAAAATAATAATGAAGTGGAAACGGAAATAACTTATTTACTCCAGGAATTAAACATCAAATGTTTCTTTGCGAGTATGAATCTCAGAGTCTAGAAGGGAGCGGTGTATATTCGATATAGATAACGATATATCGGACCAAATATCGATATCAAATATCGAAACGTAAATATCGAAATCGATATTTGTTCATTTATAATTATTGTGCATAACCCAAAATAAGTTACATTTATGTATCCGAAACTGGATCAGTATGTTCTTCGTAATTCGGTTTTTGTTTATTTGAAGTTTGAGTTCGTGCAAGCTGCTTTCTCACGACAGTTTTGGTCTTAAAATTTTGGCGAGACGATACGTATATTATAGCGAAACATGGTACCGAAATATATCGATTATATATTGTAAATATATCGATATGTCGAAAAATCCAAGTATCGCCCAACACTAGAAGGGACACTGTAAAAAGTCTCTCCTTTATCGGACATTAGTAGTTGTATTTCACCTATTTCGGACATTTGTATTCCTAATTCGGAGAATTCAAATCCGAATTTGGAGAGTTATAATCCGGTGCAGGATTAAAACGCTAGAATGTAAAATACTTCAGTATTATCTAAACATTGTGATTCTCCGAATTCGGATTTTGATTCTCCGAATTAGGAATAAAAATGTCCGAAATCGGTGACGCACAAACTACTAAAGTCCGATAAAGGAGAACTATTTACAGTAGAATGGTTGCATTAACTTGCACTTACTGGTTTCGACTGACGATTGCATTTGAGATTTTCCGAATAACATTTCACCTCCCGTCGGGATGGGATACGAAGTGCGATGTAGCTCTGACGTCACACCCATTGATGACGGTGAGGAGCTACCACAGTTGATCGGTAGCTTTTCGGATGCCAATATGTGCGCCAGTATGATGCGTTTCTAAAACTGAAGAGGGCATTAAAATAAGAAAATAAAGCCGTGAGTTAATTCTAGTCCCCGAAGAGGTGCTTACAGGACCCGTCCGACGACCAACGTCAAATTCGGACCGGATCCGGTGATCTAAGGGGGAACCGGAAATCTTGGGAAACGCCTAGAGTGGAGGGATCGGGATAAATTTGGTGGGAAGAACAAGTCCTAGATGCATCGTTGAAATAACCGGACCGGATTTGGGCACTGTGGGGGAGTTGAGAGGGGGTGGGGGTCCGGAATTCTTGTGATCCCGCGAGTTCGATACGTTCTGATGTGCTAGGACGATGAAACTTGGAAGGCGTATCAGGGACCCGGACAGACTGACAAGATAATATTCGTTCCCCCGATCCGACCACCATGGGGGAAGTGGAGTGATGGGGGTATATAATGCCAATGCAACCTACTTCCTTCGCTGCATTCATTAATTCTCAAGCCCGAAGACCACAATCAATCAATCTTATTTCAACCCTAATAGCACTGGGTGGGAATTGGAAAAAGAAACACTCACTAACCAAATAAAACACAAACTAACAAACAATAAATACGAAACGAACATAAATCAAGTACGGTTAAAATGTTTAGTAAGTAAGTAAAATTTAATACGTTACATTCTAAGCCCGCTAACGATACTTCAGTAATCTTTGCGCTTGCCAAGATTCACTATTTTCCATGCGCATTATGCTCCCGACGAGTATTCACGAATCATGCTATTGATGCGCAAAACCGGTTATCTGAATTTTGCCGAGTTTTTACTAGAAGTCAATGGACCTAGGAATAGGCACAAAACAGCCAAAGCCGTGGATAATTTCTTAAAAACAGAGCCTTGTTTTACAGTGTTCAAATTGTTTTGAATGTTGGAACATAAACAGTAAATACTGCGAGGTGTCAAGCTCAAGTGTGAAGCGACAAGCCCAATCTGATTATCGTTTCGGCGGCTCTACTATTCTAGGCACCATGAGAAAGGGGATTCAGGCCCCTAAAAATCTCGCTTCTGAATCTTGATCTTCACTGTCATAGAACTAAATCTCCCTCTTCCATTGCGAGGATAGGATTTTCCGATAGTGTCAGGCAATGCCGAACTACCGATTAAGTAATCCTGTCTATAGAAAGGGTTTATTACACAAGTCCCAAATATTATGGGTGCCACGCTTTTTTCTTAGCAATCCCGTACAGCAGGTTAATGTGATTTTTATTTCATTTTGAAATCAATTATAACCAAGCTTTCTTAAATTGTGTCGCTGCAAAACTAAGTATGTGTAATATGCAATAGTGATGATTGCCTCTATCTGGCGGCCGATAGCCTATGCACACTTCTGGGAGATAGAGGACTAGGGAAAATAAATAGAGGACTCCAGGACAATGATAATTTACCTTACTACTCCTTAAATGCTATAAGGGAAGGCTAATGTGTAATAAATGAATCTGTTTATTACCCATCTTTACATAAAATCACTGATAGAGTATATTTATTATATCCCTGTACTTATAGATCTAGTTTACTGTCAGGAGGCAAACATTGGGTATCATAGTCGACTCCCAATTAAGCTTCCACAGGCACTATGAACAGACCATTTCCAAGGCTAACAAAGTTGCTGGTTTACTTCGAAGGTCTTTGTTTCACAACGAGCATATGCTTCCTACACTGTACACCTCACCGGTAAGGCCCATTCTCGAGTATGGGCACTGGTTAGTTAGGCCCTTTTACAATAGAGACATTGATGCCTTCGAGACTGTTCAGCGGCGGCTCACGAAATTCTCGCCTAGACTGAGACATCTCCCATACCAGCAAAGGCTTGAAAGACTTAAACTCCCTACGCTGGAATACCGTTTCCGCAGGGGCGACCTCATTGAGACATACAAGCTACGCCACGGTATGGACGAACACGTCGAAGCTGACGACGTCCTCAACTTCAACTTTAACAGCTTACGCGGTCATAGCCTCACCGCAGAGAGGTTCTGCAAAGATATTGGTCGGTGGAGTCTCAAAAACCGCGTGCCGCCCCATTGGAATCAACTGCCCGAAGAAACAGCAAACTCTCCATCACTGAGCCGATTCAAGAAAGAAATTGATGAAACGTTTCTTTCCCAAATGTACGACCCTAAATGTTTCAAAAGAACTTGGTAGAGGCTTTGTGGCCTTATTGTTTTTGCAATATATTATTATTATTATGAAATGGTCCGCTTGAAGCGGCTGAACTGCCAGCAACTGGCTGTCATTTCAGCATACCCTTTCAAAGGATCTGTGCTGGTGAACAGTCCTGTCACAACCGTTCAGCTCAATAGCCTTCGACTCTTTCAACCTTATCATGAGAAACAACATAATCTACTTAGAGCTCAACCGATGACAAAATAGACCGGATTATCAGCACGAAATGACCACCTAGGGTTCGAAAAGTTGTTGACAACAGACCAATCGTGTTCTTTGAAAGTGATCCTAAGTCCCTCTGTCGAAGGATTAGGGAGCAATTTCTCGCCCCATTGAATAACGAGATTTGGAGGATTACTTCCGCTGGGCAATTATAGTTAATTCGTTTGATTTTCATTTGTGGCCCAACAGGAGATCATGATCGGTCCAAATTCGTTTTGAAATTCTCTTGGTAAACGGCTAAGTAATGAACAAATGAAATCTGATTACGCACTGGATAGGAAAAAGGAAATAGTGCAATAGGCTACAAGGAAAGAAAATACATTGAGCTTCAATAACGAAGAAAATGGACAAGAGGAATAATATTGCATCCCGGGATATCCCCAATAATATTGTATCCCGGGATATCCCTGAACTGGTGCATCCCGAACGGCGCAAAAGGGATAAGTCAGCTACATGTTATTAGAGCTATATTTAGGCCCTTTTTGGCAAGGGTCCTCTTCAGAAATATAGCTCTAATAAAATGTAATATCCAATATAAAATGCAATGTAAAATGCAATATCCCGGAATGCACCAGTTCGGGATGAAACAGGGGGTGAAGCACAGAAAAAATAAATAGGACGAACCAGGCCCAAAAAATCATCTTTCTACGTGGCAAGCGGAAAAAAAACGTACGACGAGTGTGTGAAATGTATTGTTAATAATTGTCATTTGAGGCGATTTTGCTTCTAGACAGTAACCAAATCAGAATGTTATGGGCTTATTACTTCAGTTTCTTTTGGATGAACAGTTTGACTATTCGACAGAGCAATTATAAATTTAGTCGTTGACTGTCTGGGGAAAATATTAGTTCGGGATGATACAGGAGGCGAAGCTATCGGAAATGTGGATTTTACTATAGATGCCACGTAGTCTTCTGTAAGTTTGATAATAAGAGAGAGATTTCCAGGTACAATATCTAGATCAGCCAGTTTCAAAATTATGCATTACATATTTCTGGACGGGTATTATCCTCCGTCATTGACACGGATGGTTCAACATTCCGGCCTCTAAATTCTGGATTTGTGGTTCTTCAATCCTAATATATGTTTCTGGATTGGGGATATTTCAGACGATATTTTAAGGATGAGTGTTTTGCTGGTATAAAGAAAATGGGCCGATTTTTGAGGCTAGCGATGGAACACAGAAGTACATTTTTGGAATAAGTAAAACAGATTAAACGGAAACGAGTATTATTATGTGTTAGTGTTTGTTTTTTTTCGTCTGTTAAATTTTTGCCATGGCCCTCGGGCTGCTTATAGCAATAAACTATCAATTTATCTATTTTGGGACGGCTATTATCCTCTTTCATTGACACGGTTGGTTCAACGTTTCAGCCTCTCAATTCTGGATTTGTTGTTCTCCGATCCTAATACGTTCCTGGGTCCCCGATAGCTCTCCATTCCGTGCATTGTCTTCTCAGCCGGGCTCTGGACATTTTGTTATTTAGTTTGTTATTAAAAAGAACCTGAACCTGAACCTGAATTGGGGATATTTCAATACTACTTTAGCTGTCGGTGTGGACCAAGGTGGCCAGTGCGTATCTCATCGACGGTTCACACCGAGCCCTTTTCGAACCACCTCCTATAAGGCGCAGTATTTAATGCACAAATTTGAGTGTCCTACCCAGTTTGGATGACTGGTAAAATGTTATTTGACGGTGCAAAACGGATAAGTCAGCTACTTTTTATTAGAGCTATATTTCTGAAGAGGACCCTTGCCAAGAAGGGCCGAAATATAGCTCTAATAACATGTAGCTGACTTATCCCTTTTGCACCGTCAAATATGATTCGCAGTCAGCTTGGGCTGAAGGAATATCTAATACTGGTAAATGGCTGTCTATGTGGTCCAGGACGCAATTTTTACCATGACACGGAGTATCCAACTCCTTATACGGGAGGGGCGCCTTAACATGCAATGTTTTAATTCCTCGGTGTATTTAATCGTCAATGTATGTATTGGTGGGTACTAAACTTCACTTCGTCCCAGTAAAGTTGATCGTTCACAAACTGGATGTAACTTTTTGACATTAAATACCAACTTATAGGTTTTTTTATTCATCTTCAACTTGACTAGAAAAAAACATTCCTATCTCCTTTAAAAGTGTCAAGTACCATTAAAATTAAACTATAAGTAGCATATTTTGTTACGCTAAACAGTTAAACTAAACAACTTTCTTCAACTGTTTATTAACAGTGAATATGACAAATCATCCTTCGACCATTTGGTCGCTAGTTATACTGATAGCAAACTAACCAAGGCCGTATCCAGGGGGGCCCCGAAACATACAAAAATAATAACTTTATAGGCTTTTCCCTGTTATCTATTTGTTTGTTTTTTTGTACTTTTTTGTCCGATCAGCAGGCACCCCCCCCCCCCCGAAATAAATTCATGGATACGGGCCTGAAACCAACCTATTCACTTAATGTACAGAGGCCCAAATTCGAACCCTCATTTGGAGTGGTTAGCCATTACCGAATTTGGGCTGTTTCCGTTTCTTATTTGCTCAGAAATCCCTGCTAAATTTACCATAAACAGCATTCGTTGGCAGGTTATATTTCAAAAATACCTTTCAGCTCTTCGCCCACCACCTCGTCAATGTGGCGCCGTTTCAAGTTTCAACACTAATTCTCCATTTACTTTGCATGTTGCATCAACCTAGGCTCAACCATTAATTTGTTATCAGCCATAACACTCAAGACCCCTAATGTGGAGGTGTCATGGCAGCCTCGGTGACAGATAAAGTCATCTATATACTTGTAAAAAGTAAGGGACTCGAATCTGATTACCTTATGGTCAATCAGTTGATGTCAACCCACTAATGGACTGAACAACCGACGGAAAAGATGTTACTGAGATTAAGTCCAATTTGAATGGACGGTGTCAACTGAATAAAGTCAGTCGCTATCATGGTGAATGAATTCTTGAAACGGTGGAAGGAGACAAACATGGCGCGAAAGTTTTTTGCAATTAAAATGATGGATGTGTGGTGGGAAAACGCGTAGGTGTGAAAATAATACAAGGGTTGGCAATTGATTGTTACTAGAAGAGATATCTTTGTCATTGATGGGGTTATTGTACAGTAGAGGTATGCTTATGTGAACGTTTGTTGACATTGGAGTTTGCCATTTTCAGGCACTTGCTGTGTCTAAAGCTAACTACCAGTTAGCCAAAATAGGTCATTTAGGGCATCTCAAAACACCTGAGTAGGTATTTTTGATCTTCATTCTACCGTTTAGCCCAAAACTGCACTGTTCACATTAAAGTAACTGTTCACATAAACATACCTCTACTGTACTAGGACCGGACGCTTCTGTTAAAGGACCCCTCTTGCTTATTCTGGCTTTTATAATATACTTAGCTTCCATACGGAATTGTAAGCTTCTAAAATCCCCACCTTTCTCCATTGTTTTGTTTCGTAACTACGAAATTTTATCGTTTTTTCGGCCTTGCCGAGTTTTCCCGTCACCCGACGAATAGTTTGCCGGATTCTTCAACCTCAGCTGACAACTCTTTCACACATAAGGATGTGATAATCTTCTGTTTATTACTTCCTTTATTTGCTTAGTTTTCCCACTTTTTAACCAAGGCACGTTCAGTTTTCAAAGGTTTTGCGCCCAGCCGCCGCGTCGGAGAGCAGGAACGCTGGATATAGTCGACAAGCGCTAACAAGAGAATCGCTCGTTTCAGGTGGAAAGTAATGGTATTTTCGAAAACGTTTTGTCTGATCCATTTCATAGGGAAAATATTATTTCTAGTAAGAGTTGAGGTTTAAGGAAGCCGTCGGAAAAATGAAATACTGGACCTTCTGGTAAAAGCTAGTATATGAAGGCCAGCGATAACACCGTTTGAATTTTGCAGATACTTCACGTCGATAAACTAATATCTGAGACTCAAAATGGTTCAATCGGCTTAGATGAATTAGTATTAGAAAAAAAAATATAATTAGAATCTGCGAATTCTTGTGTTGGATGTTGTTGATTTTCATAGAAACGAGTTTATGAGCGAGTCACAGTTTGCATGGATTTTGCAAACTAAACTGATTTACAAAACATCATGAAGTACATCTTTAAGAGCTAAACCGATCAGACCAACTTAAATTTGAACTTTGTTATAAGAAGAAACACAATATCAAGAATCTGTGTAAAACTACAAATGAGTAATATCGGTAAAGAAACCGAGCTTTAAATGAAGACAATAGTGTTTTTTTTTCTCGATTTTGCACTGAGGGGCTGCCCACTATCGATTTTAGTGTACAACAAGTGCGCAGTGCCGCGGTGTCCGGTTGCCGCGTGGTAGAACATAAAAATCAGCATGTTTAGAAGCCTAACCTGCCGCGAAAGGGTATACAGCAGGTGCCGGGGAGTGGGTAACCCCCACGTTTTGCAGAGGGGCAAAAAATATTAAAAGGGTTTGAAACCTTACAGAGGGGGCGGAGTCACATCAAGGAGACTAACTGTTACGACTGAGGGTCAGAGCAGCGAGCTAAGCGATCCGGTTACAACCTTGCCATTTGGCCATTGGCTGGCTACTCCATGTCACATTTGCTGTTCCTGATTCTCACTTTGGTTTACACCGACGTTTACACTAAAAATAACTGTAACGACTTTAAAGTGACCCTCACAAAACGGATGAGCTGCAGACAATGAAATCGGGATACTTTGGTCTGCCTACTTTGTGCTTGTTCGCTTCCCTTCCAACCGTATTTAACTCACATTTTGGAACGGTATCCGGGCAACTAGTTGCAAGTCGTCTGCCGTAGGCGTGATTCTGCATGAGCTTTTGCTTTCCGGCTAGAATTCCGTTAGTTCTAAGATAGGATGAGATGCAGTTGGCTTTCAGAATATTTGTGGTGCAAAGTTGTTATTAGAAAGTTCGTCTTGTGTTCGTCTTATTCAGAGTCTCCGACATCCGGCGCTAACATATGTGATTAAGTTTTTCTTGGTTTCTTGTCTTTAGTTGGTCTCAATTAAAACTGTGTATCGATTTGTTTTGTATTGTGTATCGAGCATTAAACATATACAGCCCATCGCCAGGACCATCGTGCCCCTGCTTCTTATGCTTTTTCTGCACAGCGTCTAGAAGAAGATTCTTTTCAGGCCCCACTAGTCTTTGCTTCTTTTTTTTTTATTTTGCATACCGTGCAAGCTGCTTTATCGTTATTCAAGTTAAACTGTTTTCTTTTTCATACTGCACTATTCCTTTTCTTGCCATCTACGTAACAAAATTCATCATCATATTATGAAATAAAATTCATTATCATTCAAGAACCGCTTAAGACTTATTTTTGATAATTGTAACTGGCCAAATAAATCACCGAAGGGTTACCCACTTCCAGGCAATACACCAAAACTGAGAATGGGAAAACCCTCGAAAATTGCAAATGTAGTCAGCTGTTGTCTGCCATCGAATGATCGAGATGATCCTGATAGTCTAATGTCTCTACACTTATGAAACGCTTCGGGACCCAGGACCCAATATAAATGACTTACATTAATGAATTATTGAAGAAACTAGGTAAGGAATGTGTTGAGTACCGGGTAATGTACACAATGAGCAATCCTCGGAGCAATCATAAAAATATACAGAGATCTTGCACTTTGGATAGTGCAATGTGTCCGATTTCCGACTCATTTGTGATGGATAGGAGGCCAGTATAAAATATCGAGTCAAGTCAACCATGTACATATTATCGAATTGTTAGGTAATATGTAAGGTGTTATACAGAAGTAAGGTATTCTCGAATGGATTATACCTAAGAGCCTATGGACATATAACCTATAGCGAAATAATGGAGATGTAAAGAAAAATCACACTTCTAAAATATCTTCTGTACGTCTGAAAAGTTTGCTGAGTTTTCCGTAGTTACTGGAAGCCCGACGCTTCGTAGTAGACCCAATATAGTTATATAGTATAGACTATACGGTATATTCTCTGTGGAGAAATGAATGGGAAAGGTCTTGTTGGACATTTAAAGGGATGAATAGAAGGAGCTGGGACTTCTGTGGGCTGGAATATTACGGCTATTTCATCTTGATACTTATTTTATTAATAAACACAATTTAACTCTTTGCTATTTACATCTACTGCACTAATGGAAAAACCTAAGTTTTTGCTCGCGTGCAGTAGCAAAGGTTAGCCACTTTAAATATTCTTTGAGCCCAAGCTGACTTTGAAACATTTATTCAAACAATGTTTACAACGGGTACGTCAGCTACGATTCTTCATCAGCGATATTTCGGCCCTTTTTGGCAAGGGTCCTCGTCAGGCTGTCAATCCTCTGGTTCAACTTCGGGGAAGGAAACAAACCTGTAATCTTGATTACAGGTTTGAAGGGCCGAAATATCGCCGAAGGGCCGAAAAAGGGCCGAAATATCGCTGATGAAGAATCGTAGCTGACGTACCCGTTGTAAACATTGTTTGAATAAATGTTAACCACTTTCTAAACACACCAACAAACAAAATAATATATAACTAAAAAAAAGGAAAAAAAAAGAAAAGAACAGACCAAAAAAACAAAACAAAAAAACAGGCCAAACTCCTTCACATTATCACCTCCAAAATAAATATGTACCTCCCAACAACCCTACTACCTCCCTACCACCCATCCACCGATTCCTCCCTACCACCCCCAACTAACCGTTCCTCCCTACCAACCAGACCTCCCTACCACCCCCTACCCCCTAGCAAATGAAATTCTCAACCATCTTTTTAGTAAATATTCTTTTAATTCGACGGTGCTTACCGCTTACTAGATCGTTAGGCCACGCAAGAGACGTCTCCTTTTAGTAGACACAACATTTTTCGGGAATAATATTATCCTGACGAGGTAACCCTCATACTCGGGTGCCCTAGCTTTTACATGCGGGGTTGCCAACCTCGAGTTACTTGAATTCGGAATTGGCCCCAATAAATGTTAAAAGAAATTTCTTCGTAGTTTCTATCTAGGTCCTTGGTCATTAGATTTTTCTTTATGACAGTTGGGACTTAGGTAAACCTTCAAAGAAGTTCTTTTAAAAATTTAACGCCCGTTTCCATTTTATGTAGTTTGAAGTTGGGTAGTTCTAATGTAGGGCGATTTTTAGGTGGGTCATTTCCGAGAAAGGTTAGTAGGCGGTTTAAGAAGGAGAATCCGCAACATGGTCAGCGATGAATCGTATTCTGACCTGGCAATTTGACCGGGTGTTGTTGAATAACTAGAAGCTGCAAGAGCATTCATTTTTGCTTTTAACGAAACACGCTATCGCTGAGATTATAAAAACTATAGAGTAGGTGAGGCTTTTACTGACCTTGTATAATCGGACGAACTAGAACGCTCTAGCAAGAGGACTTAAAGTCAATTCCACTGGCTCTTTACTTAGTACTGATTGATCACTAGACCATTGCGAAACCAAACTGACGTTTGAAAAGACTGAACCACTTACTGCAGGTTAGTTTACTACCGAAAGAGGCGTGCCTTGTTAACTGGTGGACTGATTCAATTAGTAATCAAGCCTTCTGATTGGTTCTTCTGGTTTTGCAAAATGACGGAGGAAGGTGGAGCTTCAAGATGAGGGCGGAGTCATTCTCAGCTGGGAGGCAAATATTAGAGAGATTAAGATAGGGAAGTGCTATGTAATAAAAGATAAACATCTAAATTTAAAAAGAAAATCTAATAGCATTTTAAGTTCCCGGGTAATAAGCACCGAGTTGCAAATAGGACCGTATGTTGGTACTGGGTGGTCGTTTGTTTGTATCATTAAGCTTATGAACAGAAGGTATAAAGTAAATTCATGACATTAAATTAATAACATGACAGTACATTCATCATATTAGCAATTTAAATCTCATCGAAGAACAAAGCTCCATTCTTTCTGGACCACTTTCAAATTTGGAACTTGTTCTTTGCAATCCCACGAAACAGAGCCAAACATCCAGATTTAAAAGCAAAACTAATAGTTGCGTTTTTGATCGAAGTTTTGTTCGCCAGTGGCTTAGCCGGTTGCTTAATTTTCGTTTTCAAACGCCGTCGAAGTTCACCGTTCGCTTAATTAGTGTTTTTACGACTCCGGCGATCCTTGCCCGGTCGCTGTTTCTTCAACGTTTCAAGCAAACTTCGAACTTGCTAGCTCACGAAGATCGACGGTCAGCGTCTGAAGGACAAAGGAACTGTGACCGGCAACCAAAAACGGTATTTAAGCAGAGACCCTTGAGTTTGAAGGTATCTTCAAACTTCGATAAAAAACGTAATTAATGTCACATTTATGTTCCCGCCCCCTCCCCCCCGAGGAAAAGCGCTCAAACGTAGAAAGTGTGAATAGTGTTAAATGAAAGAGTAGAGGGGTGGGGGGTTTAATTGAGTCTCATTACGTTCGAGGCTTGTGAAGCATTACCTATGTATGCAGGGCCATTTCTAAGCCCTAGGCCAAATCACATAATTCTGCGCCTTTTCTTCGTCAAGAGAGACATTTTAACTTAAAACAAGATCGGTAACTTGGCGGGATCATGCTCCTCAAATTTGCAGCAAAGAGAAAGAGGGGTTACCACACTGTCAGAAGTTTCATAACAGAAAACACGAGGATGCGCGGTTTCAACAGGTAATACGTAACAGATAACACTTCGGATGCTATCTGTTGTGTTTGAAAACGTTATGCATGAAATGTTATGCATAACCAGCTTTGTTAGGAAGAGCCAAAAAAGCATCTACTGACTTTATTCCTTATCGTCATGATGTCGGAAAACTCAGCAGATACTTTTTGGCGGTTTTTTGGTTCTTCCTGATGGTAACGCTTATTGTATGCTTATTATAACATCTGAAGTGTTATCTGTTACGCATTATCTGTTGAAAGCGCGCATCCTCGTGTTATCTTTTATGAAACTTCTGACAGTGCACTCCCCGGCAGCTGCTGTACACCCTTTCTCGGCACCAGTTGGCGCCATTAATTAGGCGATTCCGTTTCTAAACATGGTGAGTCTAACGTTGTAACACCTGGGAAACGGTGCCGGGCAATTGCTGTACACTAAAATCGAGAGTGGGCAACCCTCGGAAGAGATACGGTTCGCTCTGGCATGGATGAAATCCATTTACCGTGACAGCATTTTCTGTGGCTTTCTCAAAATACTGACAAATATGTAAATATTTGGTTGTTGTTTCTTCTGATTATATTGAAAAACCCAATGGCCATATACAGGGTAAACAAACAACTCATAGGAAACTAAACAAAATAACAAACTTAGAAACAGCACTTCTGAACTCGAGTGCTTTTTGTACAAAATTACCAAAAGAAACAATCACTCTTGGTGACGTAGAACGTAAGATGTCAAGAAGCTGCCCACCATTCCGAGAAAATATTGAACCCCATAAGTGCGAAAGCTCCTGGCACCTGAAAAGGAAATGTTCCAGACCATCCCCATCAAGATGGCAAAGAGGACAAAAACGTACTCCATCCGGACACCTAGAGTTCCACGAATTACCACCGCATAACGCTGTTATGATGTGGGCCTCATATAGTTGTGTCAAGCTATGTCTTAATATTACCAAAATCGAGGGGTTGCACACTCTCGATTTTAGTGTACAGCCAGTGCCGGGTGCCGCGGTGCCCGACCATATTGACAATACAAAACAGATACATCAGCTACATTTTATTAGATCTATATTCTTTGAGCTCAAGCTGACTTTGAAACATTTATTCAAACAATGTTTACGGCGGATACGTCAGCTATGATTCTTCATCAGCGATATTTCGGGCCTTTCTTGGCAAGGGTCCTCGTCAGGCTTTCAGTCCTCTGGGTCAAGGTCGGGGAAGGAAACAAACATGTGATTACAAACATTGTTGTAAACATTGTTTGAATAAATGTTTATTAGATCTATATTTCGGCCCTTCTTGGCAAGGGTCCTCTTCAGCCTCAAGCTGCTCAAGCTGGAAATGAACTTGTGGGAAGTAAGGTAAACAAGTTCATTTCCAGCTTGAGCCTGAAGATAACCCAGCTCTAATAAAAATGTAGCTGATGAATCCGTTTTGCATTGTCAATATGATTCGCAGTCAGCTTCGGCTGAAGGAATCTCTGGTGCCCAACCGATGCCGGCACCGCCCAACACCATTCGCCATCGGTTACCACGTGTTAGAAGATTAAAATCAGCATGAAATGTATAGAAGCGTTTTTATAGTCAGCTTGGGCTTAAATTTTAACTGAGAAGTAAACTTATTTTGTATCATTTAGTTGAATACACTGAGTCATTTGGATTCTGCTAAGAGATTTTCTTATTTTCCACTATCTGTTCTAGTAGTGAGGAATATCTACGGCTGTCCCCACAGCGCAAATTCTACTATGACACGGAATGTTTGAATCTGAACACAAACGCGGCTTTTCAGGGGGCGGCGATAAGCTTGGTGAAGACTGCTTAGTGCTTGAACAAAAAAATTTCATAAATCTTTTTCGCCAAGCATACGACACAGATAGTACCACAAATCTGACAGGGAAATTCCAGTATTTGGAAATTGTTTATTCGTGAATAGCGGAGCAACGATTTAACGCATTTTCACTCGGGTCTTAAAGCCTCTTAAAGTGAATAACTGAGGGGTAACAAAACTGTCCCATCTCTGCCCTTTTCAGTTAAACTTTAAAGAATGTCTGGTGCGCGACCGGCACCATCTGACACCATTCGGTATGGGTTACCACGTGTTAGGACGTTAAAATCAGCATGTTTAAAAGCGTTTAATGATGAATCGCATAATTTTTCGCCGGCACCGCTAGTTTCGGCCGGTGCCGGGAAAGGGCCGGGAAGGGAGTGGATAACCCCTCGACCAAAATAACTTGCTTGTCTGGTTGCAGCCAGTCGGCAACTTGTAAAGGTACCCATAAGCCGAACGAAGCGGAGGAAGTGGTAATCTATCGATGCAGACGCGGGTCCCATCTACGAAACAGCATTCGTACGATTTGTATCGTCCTAACTCCAAATATCGTCAGGCTATGGAATTTTACTTACTGGTAAATGTGGGCCCAGGTGCTGGCTTATCCTAGCCCCAATTATTTGGTCGGCGCCTTTCGGCATTTTTCTGCTCCTAAACCTCTTTTTTATGACCATATCACCATCAGGTGAGACGCAATTCAAAATCTTCGTACAGTTTACTCGTTTACTCCTAAAAGGTTTCATCAGCTCCATTTTAGCAATTTTGTTCTTTCTGAAATTTTATGTTTCTATCGGGCTCCAACTGATGTAAAAATACCTTTTAGATTTCCCCGAGACCGACCGTCATCAGCTCCATTGGGTGCGTTTTCGCAAAAGTTTCCGTTGTTCACTGGCTATTGATGAACTATTTGTTCTAGGCGAAAAATGCCTATCCTGAGGTGCTAGTTCGTTTTGTCCTTCGTTATATGCTGGCTTTTAATCAGCTCCCACTAAAAGTGTACTTTTTTTTCAAAAAATGAACTCTGAACTCTGCCTGTTTGTTCACCTCTAAATTCCAGCTTAATCCTTTCCTTCCCGTCCTTAAATTTCTAAGCTCCTCCCCTACCCCTGACTGCAGCTGAGGCACGACAGCTGCGATTGCGGCAGAACTACGCTTTCGGTAACTGAGGGTTGGAACCCTGGTCTCCGGCGCTCGTTGTTACCGAGAACTCCGGCTTCTCATGAAAACAAAATGGCGAAGTTAGATTTCTTCTTGCCGTTGCTTTTTGCGAATTCTCGTCCATTACCCAGGACCTTCATGTTTCTGCCCTTGACCTTGACTTTTTAGGCCCGATTAGTCCTGTTTTCTTTTCTTTCTTACCTTGCGCATTCTTGTTGTTATTGAAAGCTCGGTATGATTTTTTTTTCTTGTTTTGTACTGCATCTTTGCTTTCTATAGGGGGACTACCACCTCTTTTAGAATTTATAATTAAATGATAGCTCTTGAGTCCCAAATACCCGCTACTCTTCTAGTCTCAGCTTTAATTCTTTCATCATGCTTTTCGCTTTTCTTTTAAATTAAGGTTATCATGATTCCCTTCCTTTCTCATTCTTTTCTGCAGTAATTGTTTTCTGCAGAGAAAGTATCGATTGGTAAACCCAACGGGAGTTATTGCGAAGCGTATTAGTGATTTTTCTACTGAATGTCATTAGTCATTCCATCTTTGGTCATTTCTGTTTGTTCCGAGTTCGTAGTTATCGAAGTATGTTTTTCCTTTCCGTTGTTTCTCTTTTGGTTTTATTGTTTTTTACTCCGTCTTTTCTGGGCCTCGCCCAGTTTTGTTCAGTGACGGGTTATAAATAAAATGATGATGACGATGATGATTCTTCTCTACCTCAAACCATATTATACCCATGATTTATTTTTCGTTTTCCTATTCAGTGCCTAATAAAATTTCGTCATCTTCAGTGTGCGGTTTCTTGTAAATCTGTGAGCTTGACCTTGTATTTGCATATTCTGTATATATTAAGGTTAAAAATCATCTAGTTAACAAAGTTGGGGTTTCAGGTCCCTGTAAAACCTCATTTGAAATTAGAACCCCCATGTCATATTTCAGGGAAATGGAGATACTAAGTAATGGAATCCTTCAACTGTTCCTTCTCGCAGCTCTAGAACACTTTAAAATTTCCACCTAACATGTTAACAAAACTAAGTAGTAATAATCGCGTACGGACAGACGGAAGGAACAATTTTGTATGTTAAAGCCATCCCTCCGTTTCTTCTGGTTCCCAAAAAGCAGTGTACTCTCTGGACTAGGTAACACGATGATCCATATATCTTTCGATCGTCTCGCTTGTAGTTTGACCTTTTCTTCCTTGAATGATTGAGAATGAAACTTGCCACATATGTTTGGGGACATGTACATTCAATGGAAATCCACATCTTAAGGATCTAACCGTCCGTTCCGACAAAACTTTTACAGCTTGTAAGAAGCAGTGTCGTACATTTGCCATTTTCCACACCGGAAAACCCATACCGGGTCCGGTCACTATAGTAGGAGTATGTCAAAGCGATATTTAGTAGACAGAAAGGTATATAGCCAGATACGGGCGATATTAGGGCTCCAGCCGAATCGTATCCCTGTAGGACCATCTACATCAGGGGTGCTAGGAACACTATTGTAGACGCACTAGATGTGTCGTTAGTGGAATGTTCCTTGGAACAATCCACTATTGCGAGCGCTATAGCAGCTTTCGGTTTCGCTTTTCGTGGAGCATTTTGTGGAGCTCATAACTCGGGAACCAGTGCAAGTATCAAGTTCAAACTTGGTACACTATCCTGTAGTGGGGTCTAGTTGTGCTTTTTGGGGGTTCCGCCCCCCACCCCAACCCGGTTCAGGGGCAAATGGGCCCGATTGCCCAGTGAATAATGTTCATAACTTGACCAGAACTGGACATAGGACGATGAAATTCCTTGTATATGTAGATCCTAGGGCTGGAAAATTGCTTTTAAAGTTGCACCTCCCCCACCCACCCCGTTCATGGGCAACTGGGCCCAGATTGCCCAGGAGTAAAGTTCGTTACCCGTGACAGGAATCAACAGTTATCAAGTGGAAACTTGGTAGGTTTGTGAGCATTGGGGTCTCTTTTTACTTTTTGCAGGTCGCAAACTCCATCCCCACTTGGTTCAGCGGCACTTGGGCCCAGTTTGACCATTTTTTAATGTATTTAACTTGACAATAACTGGAGATAAGGCGATGAAATTCCTTTGTGCTTTTGGATCATAGGAGTTGGGGATATATTTGTGGAGTTGAACCACCCCCACCCTCCCCGTTCATGGGCAAGTGTGCCCAATTGCCCATGAGTTTTTTTTTTACTCGTGACTGGAATCAAACTGTAAGCTGGTATACCTCCCCCTCCCGTTCATGGGCAGATGGGCCAAGATTTTCCATGAGTTCAGTTCGTTTATCACAGGTCTCAAGTTCGACTCTTGTTTATCTGGGGAGATGTATCTATGGATGAGGATTTTGGTGAAACAGCAACAAATAAGACGACGCGTCGTACTTTAATCTTTAAAGAGTTGGAAACTGGACTGTTTTGTCATATGATCGATGATATGCCGTTCTTAATGAATTGTGACAAAGGGGGCTACGATTTGGTTTATTGCACGAATTAGCCTGCTACGATTTCGTTTATTTATTGCACTTTGTTATTACCTTGCTAATGGAAAAGAGGTTTAAAGGTTCGGACTGGCTGGCAGAAACATTGTTGAAACTCAAGCTATTCGTGCAAGATCTTCAACATTTCTTTGGATTTATACTTGCGGTTTGTTTACATTTAAAGCTTTCAAAGGGGGATGACAAATTAGGTCATTTCAATACTTTTTTGGTTATTGGGGATGTGAATTGTCTTGGTTCTAAAGCTGTTTTTATATAAAATGTGATAAACATTTTACTTTTACACTCCACGTCTGAGCGCTTGCGCACTTGTTTTTGTATCAGAATCTGCTCGTACGACTATACGAGGAGTGTGGTGGGGCCTGTATTTCTAGAACGGACTTCTGAATGAGCCAGGTTGGTGAATGGGAATGTACACTAGGAACCAGTTTTGCTTAAATTCACTTGAAAAACATTGACTTCATGAATCCCACCATCTGTGCTTTGCTCTTTTTGAGCTAACCACCATGATCAAGTAAAGCCGTTGTAGTTTTGGTAGGAAACGAAGACAGATGATAAACCGTAACAGTCATAACGAATATGCAATGGATTTATTCGTTCGCCTTCTTTTCATTCACACTGTATAGATCGGGCACTTGAAACTTTACAGTACGGATTTTGTGAAACCGGCCTTGCGTGTAGGGGAGCGGGTGGAGGTCTGGGACACAGGTAGGTATGGGACACGTGTGCTATCCAGCTGATCCAGCTGATCCAGCTGAATAAGCACCATTTCAGTCAGATAACATTTAGTACGATTTTATAACTTTCATTTCAGAAATTCATCACAAGTAAGTTTTTCGCGGTCATTTCCTGGATCTTGTGCTGACTTTACACCCGAGGCATGTTTTTGTTTATCGAGTCTGGATTTTCGTTGCTGTTTTGTTTCATAGCTAGGTCAATGCTGCACACACTAGCCCCTTTGTTTTTAATGTACTGCTGCCATCTTCTGACATTTTGTGAAAAAACTGAAATTTGACCGTCCGAGGAGGACTGAGACAGGGTACAGTGAGGAGCATTGGGACACGCGGCCCAAAGTCAATATGATTGGGGCACAGTGTCCCATACCTCCTCAAAGCGACAAACTGATGAATAAAATAAGCTATGATTTACGGAAAATGCTTTGAAGGTGTTCTCTCTTCACTCTTCAGCAGCACTTGCCGCTCTAAATATCCTTTGTTTTCCCGAGGCCATTTCGTAATGCCCTAGATTACACTTCTTGTTCTTCTTAAAATTGAAGTCTGTATTACACTGAATAGATTGTACTGAATTGCCACCATCGGTGGCTATGCTTCATATCCGTCGTGTCGACTAGGCTCGACATTTGCAGGTCTAACCTTTGTACTATCTATTCTTGTTTAGTCATTTTGGCGGAATATAAGCCTTTTATTCATTCATTACACGCTAATAACTAATAACTCCTTGCATTTTTCTCACACGAACTCTTTCAGGGGCGTTATTTGCTATAGGGCAGGGGGGGCAACTGCCCCCCCCCAGACCCCAGTTTCCCCCCCACCAGCTTGATGTTTGTCCCCCCAGCTGAAATTTAGCGTCTTCGAAATTCTCGTCGAAACTAAGATAGGCCTACAGAATTCAATCATCCACAGAAACAGATCGGTTTTCTTTTGTATACCTTTGTCTTTATGGTAAGACTGGAACACGGAAGCCTTGAAACTTTTATAGCGATCTGCATGCGCTATGCAGGGTTAAACACGTCTATGTCAGACGACCGACTAAGTGATCTTTTGGTCAGACGTCCTTCATAAAATCCGTTGACGAATTGCCGCCAGACGCGCTAGAGGAACAATAACAATCACACGTGAGATCTGGGGATAAGTTATCTGACGGGTGAATAAGCGATTAGGCTTTCGCTTCATATCGAGTCGCGCATTAGCCCCGTGGAAAAGCCAGCCAGCACTCAGCACTGAAGTCGGAAACCAGGAATGACAAACTTGATGACTCTTGACAGAACAGAGTTGGGTAAAGCAGAAAGAGGGGAAGAGGCATTTTAAATAGTTCTAAATATGGTTAGGCCTAAGAGCAATTGAAAATAGCAAAACGAACCTGGATAAACGTACACCAAGAAGTAACGTGTCATTGTTTTCTTTACGATAACGCACCTAGCGGCCAAAAAAGAACTAATCTGAGAGGAATTTTATGAGGGGCGTATTGGTACCCAACCTGTAAAAGCGAAGAAGCTTGACGTCAATCGCGCAGTGGACATTTTCGAGAATTTGAAGAAGCGTCGTTTCGCCTTGGTCGATTAGTAAAATATCTCTTTGTTTCTTTGTTTTTATTACGTTTTTCTTCTTGAAATAAAACTACTCATTTTTACCTGACTTGGGAAAATCGGCTCCAACTTTGCCCCCCCCCCCCAGGATTTTGACGAAATTACGCCCCTGAACTCTTTATCCAGAAAGAGCCTGAACCCGGGTTCAGAACCTACTGATGATGACGTAACTTGTTTAACATACATGTAATATCATGTTTATACACCATTTGACTTAACAGAAAAGCTACACGCCAATCAGACATTGATCTGACTACAGAATTTTACAAACTAGTGATAAAGCGGTAACGCTCAAAAAAGCAAGCAACCCCTTTGAACTGACAATCTCTGGATTGCATCTTCAGCAAAAATAAGGTTGTCTTCATCCACCATTTGATCCAGCCGAAATATACATGTGACTGAACTGAAGACAGGATCTTACAAATTACTGATAAAACTGTGGCATTCAAAAGTGGCAAACTGGTATCGGGGGTTCTGGGGGTTGGGGGTCCGGGGGTTCTGGTACCGGGGGGGGGGGAGGTTCTGATACCGGTGGGGGGAGGGGGGTTTATCCAGTGGGGGGGGAGGGGGGTTGTCCGGGGGGGGGGGAGGTAGCCGGAACCCGTTACGATTGACTCTCCAAATAACTATCGACTCCCCACACGACTCGAGGCGATTCAGTAAATAGTTACACCGAGAGGGGAGAATTGGATATGAAATGAGACCAGGGGAGAAGTGGATATGAAATAAGACCAGTACCGTGCCAATGGCCAGAGAGTCATGTTACATGCATTTCTTACTAGGCTAGTGTGTGAATAAAGGGTTTTCAAAACCTATTAACACTCCCCTTTCAAATTATTTCTCGAGTCAAACTGCAGTTATAGTCAATTTTCAAGATCAGAGGTGAATCTTACAAATAAATTCAAAAGTACGGCAGTTAGAAAGCGAAGTGATGACTGTAACGAATTGCCGCACATTTACACGATTTTCAAATCCTTGGTATGGCCAAATCGGCAGAAAATAAAAAATTAGGAAAGCACATTAAAAGTGTGGCCTCTGATCGGTAAGGTACCGTACGATAAGCATGACTGATACTAAATCAGCACGATTCTATGTCATTTACCTTATCTTTATAGAAGTACGAAGCAGAAACAAGTTTCCATATTTGTTCATATGTGGCAAGAACGTTTTAAATCATTGTTTACAAGGCTGTTGCATGTCATAACACTTGTAATTTTTCACTTATGAATATTCTTATATACAAAAAAATTTTAAGAAAAATCTGAAAGGGCTTACTTTCCCCTACCTCTTCCGCGGGACCCTTTAGCCTGGCCTCTGGTGCTGGTACTAGCACCGGATTTCCCTCTTCCTCTACCGGTACAAGCTGAAGTTTCACCAGCTTTTCCTCGAGGCTTCGTTTTTATCTATAAAGGTGAAATAATAACCTTTAATACCTAAGTGTTAATTGCTAACCTAGATTGTGAGCTGCTGCCTGAAGAGGACCTTGCCGAAAAGAAACGAAACACTGAGAAGAAAACTATTTTGGCTGACTTCAACTGCTCAGAAGCAAACCAATAAAAATATAAATTATGATATCATAATTATACTCCTTCAGCACAACCAGACTGGGAATCATACAGGAATGACTCAAAATGGAACAAGACTAAAGGTTTCGATGGGACCTCAAAGGTGAATATTTATTGGAATTCTTCATCCAGACAATCGTGGTCTTGATCATGTTAACGTGTTGTTTGTCCCAGGATCAGTTTGCCCAGATTGTGGTCAAATTACGACCAGCATACCATTGCCAGTCGAAAACCCATACAATATTCTGGTTCAATAAGTTTGTTCGTTCTCAAATTTGTCGAAGTTGCAGAATGCATTCTGCCTTTTTGACCCAGTAAATGCAGGTGGGACTTTGAAGATAATTAAGCTGATCACATGCACTTTTTGTTAGCTGCAACAGCATGTCTTCTCGCCCTATATCGACTATATCATTGGGTTTTAAAACTTCGTGGTAAATTTCCTGATTCCGGCCGAACTATTTGTCCAGCAATTTTCATATTCGGAACCTCTCAACTAACGAGTCAGCTTTTACTTTTTACAAATTTTCCGTTTTTTGCCGGATTTCGAGTGAACCGGTCCGGTGAGAAAATACTTTTCATATTCGGATTTAGCATGTCTCTTTACTCTTAAATCGACTATCTCATTAGCTTTAAGAAAAAAAAAAAAAAAAAAAAAATACACTTCCTAACTATGGCTTCGAACTGAAAATCTTATTGCCCCTTCAGCAAACATAAGGATTTGTCTATTCATCCATTTCACCCAACAGAAAAGCTACGCGGCTGACGAAACTGACTGCAAGACTACAAACCCCTGGTGGAATGGTGGCTTTCAGACAAAACACGACCAGCCACTTGCTATCCATGGCTTCGGACTGGAAACGTCGAAGATTAAATCTTCAGCAAACATACGAGAAGTCTCATTACACGCTAACAACCCAACTCTTTCCCTTTTCCCACACGTAGTCTTTCCCCAGAAAAAAACTTTGGATCTGTATTAAACTCGGAAACAAGATATCGAGCTAAGGTGTGGTCTTGAGAATCCATCATAAAATAGGTAATTCATATTATGCATCTTTAGAAAACGATTTTAGGTTTTTGCTTATCCGAACAGACAGGCGAATTGCATGAGCCAAGCATACAATAATTGCATTGGGAAATCATGCAACTGGATAATCAGCCAGATTAAAACAAACACACTTAATTACTTTTTTCCGTAAAAACTCATGAAAGGGAAGGATCGCCCTCCAAGTTTACTTTACTGTGGAAACGAGGAATTATCATAAAACATGGAACCTTGGTCGTTGATGATCGTGAGTGATGATGACAATCGGAAAGTCCATAACCAACTTTGTGGGGGCGGAACATCTTCAGAGAGATTGGTACGACACGAGCTTCGTGGTCGAGCGTGGGGTATACAGCAGAGATCGATATAGGGTCCACATAAACCGGATAGTGTCTGACCAATTAAACCGAAAACTACTGCGTTAAGGTACTAATGGTATGAAATCTCCAGGGTTCAGTATTACACTGTAAAAAGTTTCTCCGAGTAAGGATTAGAGTTAACTGCAGTATTTGCTACTGGGATTAATCTTATCTCTACTTTGGTAAGATCAATCCGAATTAGAGATAATCTTAGCTCAGTAGAGACATGATCAATACCAGTAGCAAATTACGGCAAGGTTTTGTTTACAGTGTACCCCGCGTCTAGTTTTCCTCACCCCTCGCCAGTTTCTGTGAAAGAGTCGTCCTGAAATCCTAATTTTTATGGCACACTGCCCCAGCGTTAGGGTATGTTTAGTGCTCCAACGTTCGACAACAGCGCCTTGGAGAAAGGGAGCACTATCCCCCCCCACCCCGAAAATCTGTTTTCGGATCTGGTTTCTGTACCGTTCATACCCAACAGCTTCTTCCGAGACAAATTTACTGCTGTCACAAATACGCCATACTCCTCAAGGAGCCTTCTCGTTGCGGCATGTTGGTGTAGAATTCTGGAACACATTGCCGAGCTGTCGAAAAGAACCGGTGTCTTTGAGCTCATTCCTAAACAAGACCAAAGGTTTCGATGGGATCCCAAAAATGTAATATTTGATCCAGACAATTTGGTCTTGTAGATATCCGGTCTTCGCCAGACTCCTTGAACATTTTTACTATTAAGATTTAGAAACAGAAGAAGGTCAATGGCTAATCGTCTGAGAAAACCAAATTCAGATTTGGATTCACCGTGTGTATTTACCCCTACTATATACGTCATATCTAATTTGACGAAAGTGATCAGATCTTTCTGCTTACTTCTGCCAAACTTTCGGTTTCGACCGGATTCTGTGCGAACTATTTGTTCGGCAAAAATTAAAGCGCAAAAACCAATTCAGCGCAGGCCACCTTACCCCTATCTCGAACATCTAATGCACTTCAGATAAACTATCACTTTTAACAAATTTTCCGGTTTCAGCCGGATTCCGGGCGAGCTGCATGCCCGGCGAGAAAATGGTTTTCATATTCATTTTCAGCCTGTGTTCTTACTCCTAATTAGCTGTTTAAAACAAAATCGTTCACCCTTAATTTGAAAACCCTCCCCCACCCCTAAATGTTGAGCTACAGAGCCCACCTAACTCGACCTCTCCTTTGACCCAGATAGTCCTCACACAATTTTTTTTATTTTTTTTTCATCAAAACATCTCGTTCCCTCGACTGTTACCGTGCTTACAGTCGGACAGAAAGACGGACAGACGGACAACTTTTGCGATGTCATAGGTATCCCTCCACTTACTTTGGGATCCCAAAAAATGAAAAAAAAAATATTTTCGAGTCAAAGCGAATTGTTGTTATTTGTTTTGTTTTCTTGTTGTTCTTTATAAATTATATGTGAGATTATTGTCGGGTCAGACGCGGGAGGGTTATCGTATGTGATTTTTTCAAGAGACGCAATTTTTCTTCTATAGAGAAGCGTTAATCCTTTTTGAGTTCCTGAACTGGCCGTTTAGGGCCTTTGGCATGTTGGCAGTCCGGGATTCTTCTGTTGATTTTTGTTTCGGTTGTATGAATAAATCCCACAAGAAATCCACGAAGAAACCAACGAAAATGGGGTTTGTAAAGTCTTGTGATACGTCAGGCCAATGTGGTTTACGAAATTATCTATGAATTAATCCGGGGGGTTTCCCACTCCCCAACACCTGTTGTACACTTTATCCCGGCACCGGACGGCACCGAACGAAAATAGCGGTGTCGGAACTTGTGCTGTCCATAAATTGGGTGATTCCGCTTCTAAACATGCATATTTTAACGGTCTAACATGTGATGTCAACCGGTGCCAGCACCGCGGCTGGGCACCGGGTGATTTCTGTAGACTAAAATTGAGACTGGGCAACCTCTCGAGTAAACCAATCACTATCGTTGGCCTCGTAATACGCTATTTTGCTTAGAACATACTCCGCTCTGTATATCGTGATACCAGCAACCTTTTTCTTCAACGGAAGTACCATAAACACGAAATAAGCCACACATTCATGCATTTCCTCCTGGTTGCTACTGGCAAGTGACTAACCCCTTTGCTCACCACCTGGACACGATTTGACGACGCCAGGATTCTTAATTTCCTTTTGTTGGCGTAATGATTCATCATTGTATAACGATCAGAGTATTAACTGTGATTTTTGAATATCAGCATGAAGGGCCGTATCCAGAGAAGGGGGGGGAGGGGGTTGAAACCGATCCGAAACATACATAAATAATCGTTTTTATATGCTTTAATATCTGATCTATGTTTTGTCCCACTGTTTCGTAGGGATTAGGTCCGACCCAGGGGCGTCACGACTGGGGGGGGGGGGAGGCCCCCCCCCCCAATGCTGCCGGCGAGTCGGTAAAAAAATACGAATCGGCGCGAAGCGCCGCGATTTTTCGTCAAAACAGTCGATTTTTTTTCATGAAAAAGTCGTTTTTTCTGAAAAATTGTCGATTTTTCGTCAAAATAGTCGGTTTTTCCGAAAATCAGTCGATTTTTTTCAAAAATGTCATTTTTGTTGCTGAAAACAGTCGTTTTTTCTGTAGAAAAAGTCGGTAAAAATTACCAGCCAGTCGGTAAATGCCTCATCCCCCCCCCCCCAAGCATTTTGGCTAGTAACGCCTCTGGTCCGACCTGTGAGTAGAACAACCCCAGAAATAAATTCCCGGACCCGGAGCAGTCAGCCTGTCATTAAGCCACCCTTAGAAATAATCTGAGTGTCTCCTTTCTTTTTATTTCTGTCCTTTCCCGAAATTATGGAAAATATATGTATATGTAAATATATGCCCCTTTGTCAAATCAAATCAAGTTTATTAATTAGCCATAATTATTTAAAAACGAATAGCACTGACACAGAACGCAGGTTGCAGGTTAAAGCCTATAAAAATGAATATTTGTGTATGTTTCGGAGGGGGTTCAAACCCTCCCCCCCCCTCTGGATACGGCCATGTATGCTGATGTCCGAAAATCACAATTTCTACACAAAAATCACAACTATTCAACGATGAATCATTACGCAAGTAGAAAGAAATTAAGACTCCTGGCGTCGTCAAGCCGTGTCCAGGTGGTGAGCAAAGGAGCTAGCCACTTGCCAGTAACAGCCTGGAGAAAGTGAATGTGTGTGTGGTATATTTCGTACGTATGTATGGGATAAGGAAGTTTCATGCCTGAAACCTTAGCTGGTGCTGATCGTGACTTACCATGGTTGCTAGGCTTATGTCAAGGAAAATCTGAATATTAGATGAGGTAAGTCCAGGACTCCGTCTTAGGACTTCAGGCTAAGAGAATGACCGTAATTATGGTAATTTCAGGGCTGATTCATCGTATGACCTGGACTCGACAAGATCTCGAACTCCCCATGGCCAGTTGGCACCATAATTAGACGGAATTAGCCAATCGTGCTATCGTAAGCAGCGCAGGCAATGCGATCATTCGCAAGAAAATGAGCAGTAAATGAAAATTAATCGAGTGAACGAACCTGTATATATTGATATGAGAATATAAATTACAGTGCCAGTTCCAGTTTCACTTTCATTTTTCTCCTTCCAAATTCAGTATAAAGAAAATGACCTTCAAGTGCTGGAACTGGAATGAAGCATCCTTGATTGTTCGGCAATACAGAAAACACTAAGATACTTCCAAACCCTCATACTAAGTAGCCAGTAATTTTGGGAAAAGAAAAATATGTTTTTTTTTTAAATTGAACAACTGGAGTGAACTATTTTTCAGAAATCGAAAAGTATGTAATGGATCGTTAAGGAAGGGATTGTCTAGTTAACATTGGTACAGGCAAATGTCCGGGCTAATGCTACGTCGTTTAACAAAAAGTATTACTTCCCTCGCCCCTCCGATCCCTGGGATCAGCAATAAATTACTGTAGACCCCTCGCTGAGTTTTCGGTAGGCTATGCAGTTTCAAAGAGAGGAGTTACAACTGTTGACAGAGCAGGAAAAGTTCTAGCGGCAAATCCGGCCAACCGCAAAGCCTACTCGTGTGGCCTATATGAAAACACTGAGGTGTTTGACGCTCAGCTTGTACTTGTTGTGGGCCTTCCCCAGGAATATATTCAGTGCCTTTTCGTTAATTTAGGAAACAACAAAAATTACTTTTATTTTGTCAACTATCAAACCCATATTTGACTTTGGAAAGAGACAAGCAGACTTGGAAATGATAAATAAAATTTATTTTGTGTTTACTTTTTGACGATTTATTTCAATTTTTTGTTTGCATTAGACGATGTTGTGAAAGTTCGATGTCAGCCGATCAACATGTGCATGTCCACACATTTAACTCGGCGTTACGCCATACTGCTACTAAAAAATAGTATATACTGCAAACCCATGCTGCGATCAAAAAGGTAAAGCTGTCAGAAGAAGAAAAAATTATACAGAAAACACTTACTACTACAATAGATCAACCAACCATCTTCTAAGTTTCGTTTCATTAAAGGACCCGTCGTGTCTACAATACAAATGCAACTTACTTCCTTAATTGCATTCATTAATTCTTAAGCCCGTACACCCGGATTTCCTATGTTACGTTCTAAGCCCGCTTACGACACCTCTCTAATCTTTGCACTTGCCACGATTCATTTTCCATGCGTCTTATGCTCTCGATGGGTGCTCGCGTATCATTCTATTGATGCCTCAAATCGGTTATCTGAATTTTGTTGAGTTTTTGCTAAAAGTCAATGGGCCTGGGAAAAGGCTTAAAACAGCCAAAGCCGTGGATAATTCGTTAAAAGCAGAGCCTAGTTTTAGAGTATTCAAGTATTTTTCAATATTGGAACATAAGTAGTAAACAGTGTGAGATGTGCTTTAATCCCCCCAAAAAGTAAAGACTAGAGCTTGAAGACCAAAGGTTTCGATGGGATCCCAAAAATTACAAGAAAATGATTTTCACATAAACGTTCAGCATGTCTCCTTACCCCTAAATCGAAAATCTAATCAAGTTCAAGTACACCTTTTACTTTTAACAAACTTTCAGGTTTTGACCGGATTCCACGCGAACTACCTGTCCGGCGAGAAATGATCTTCATATTTGTGTTTAGCATGTCTTCTTACTCCTAAATCGACTATCTCATTAGCTGTTAAAAAATAGTTTGTTCGCCCCTTAATTTGAAACCCCTCCCCTACCCCTAAATGTAGGGCTATAGACCCCATCCACGAACTCGACCTGTCTCTTGGCCGAAAGAATCCTCACACCAAGTTTCATCAAAATATTTCATTCCCTTCGAGAGTTATCATGCTCACAGAGGACAACTTTTAGAAATCATAGGTATCCCTCCACTTACATTTTGGGATCCCAAAAACAATAAGAAATCAGCGAACAGGAACAAAACTGTTAATTGTCTAAAAGAAAATTCCCTTCTCCGACTACAGGGCCTATTACTCAATGCCAATGATACCTAAGAATTGTATGGAGTAATGAAGGGGTGGGTGTAACCCTAGTCGTTGATCCAATAATACAAAATCTTCTAATTCTTTTGCGCCAATAGACAGATAGCACAGTACAGTATTTACTAGAGAAAAAGGTTAATATGTCAGTCAGGTTAATTTTTTTAAGAGAGTTAAGTTTCTTTTTTGTATTAGACGTCACTGTATAGGTATGAAAGAGAGTATGCTGAAAATAATCTGCAAGAACTTCCATGTGGGCAACCTGAGAACTCAGTGGCCTGTTCTGAAAAAACTATAAACATCATAGCCAGATTTCCGCAAATCCTGAAATGCACTTTGGTAACGAGATTTTTTCGATTAAACATACGTTGCTCATTTGCTCTGATATTCCCAAATACAGATCGTTAATTTGTGCGAAAGATCTTTAACTTTTCAGAAGAGTTGTACAGAGATCACATACCAAACAGACAAAACGTCCGACCTGGTAGACTCCAATCCAACCTAAATAATACAAATTCTACTTGTGCAGTGGATGTTCTGCAGCAGATCTATATTAGTTGCGTTTTTCCAGATACCATGGTATCTGTTACCACGGTAACTGGATCTGCAACTAGTCGTTTTTACAGCAACCGTGGTATCTGATATACTGTTGGTCTGTAAAAACGACAATTGCCGAAATTGCGCTTTTCGAAGTCATCCAAAAGAAAAACAGATATTCAGTCACATCGTCAAGTCCCACACTTCTTTCCCACCAATTTGACAAAACTTGATGAAAGTGAGATGACTTTTTCTGATACCACGATCAGTTACCACGGTCGGACCGTGCTATCTGAATATCAGATACCATTATAACTGGCCAGATACCACGATGACTGCAAAAACGCCTTTTGACCGTGGTATCATATACCACTATAACTGCAAAACGGCTTTAGACCGTGGTATCGGATACCATGGTATCTGCAAAAACGCAACTATTGTTCAAGTGTGTTTGAGCAAGCTGTAAATGCCCACAAACAGGCATCTGAGGTTCACTGAATAGGCTGAATAAAACTTAAATCTTTAGTAACGAAAACTCTATTGCTTAAACAGGCTTAACAGCCCGATTAAAATGCGTTGCTCAATTGTTCCGCAATTCCCGAATAAATATTTTCCGTTTGTGAGAAGGATCTTTTGATATTTCACCATCTTTTTCTTTTAATCTTTTGGGGTATCTCTCTGCGCCAAATTACCTGCAGTCAATAAACAAACTTGCTAGGCTCTGGCTCAGGGTTGCCGAGAACTCGACTCATAAAAGTGTCACGATTGCTGACAAAAAGTTGCTTTTGACACCTCGAATTTGTTTTGCGCATTCCGCCGCACAACGCGCAAAATTGGTAATAACTGAATTGTAACAACATTTTTCAAAACATTTCTGTTACATCCCAGTTCTGTAACAAAATTTAATCGGGAATGAGCTCTATTTAAGGCTTCAGACTGTTTTTATGTACAAAATCAAATAAAGTACAGGTTTTGGCATTGTTTTGTGGGCGGTAATCCGTCACTTTAGTAAAGTAAATGAAAAAGTCCATTTCTGACCTAAAAAGTGTCGTTCGTAAAAAATGGTGTCACTTTCAGAGAAAAAGTGTCACGGTGTCACCCAGAGACAAAAAGTGTCAAAAAGCACCAAAAGTGTCACACTTGGCAACACTTCTGGCTAGGCTACTATTTCTGTGGCTCTTCTGAACTTATTTCACAGCCAGTTGATTAGCATGCAGCGTCTTTGATTTCCCGTTGTCCGTGATTTACAGACGGAAAGACCTCGTCCTAGGTCAAATTCAAATTGCGTCATCTACTTGCAATTTTTGTAGTGTCTTGATGGACCTGATGTAGCCTGTGATGAAAAAAGAAAGTAAATGCCTAAAGAGACTCAAAGTAGTTCAGCATTTTAGGTAAAAAGTCAGTTGAAGGGAAGAGTCACTCAGATTAGTAATCGTCGGATTAAAAAAGATCAAGACGAGCTGAATATTGGAAAGAATTTGATCAAATAATGTAAGTTTGTTTAAAGTTTAACCGACAAGGGCTGGGATAGGACAATCGAGTTACCCATCACTTATTCACTTAAATTTGCTTTAAGACCGGCCGGATCCCCTGAAAATGCGTTACTTCGTTGTTCCGCTGTTCACGAATAATCGATTTTCAAATAGTGGAATTTCCGTGTGCTTTGTGGTACTTCAATGCGCTTGTATTTTGTTGTATGCCTTACGAGAAAGATGAATGATTTTTTTTTTCAAGCACTAAGCAATCTTCACCAATCTCACCACTCTGAAAAGTCTCGTTTGTGTTGAGATTAAAATTTCCCGCGTCATAGTAGAATTTACGCTGTGGGGACGGCCGCAGATATTCTGAACGTCATAACTAGAGCAGATAGTGGAAAATAAGAAAATCCCATTGCAGAAACCAAATAATTCAGTGTATTAAGTTAAATGATACAGAAATATGTTGGCTTTCCAGTTAAACTTTAACAGACTCAAAGTAATTCAGCATTTTTAGGTAAAAAAATGTATGTATAAGCTGATGGTTGACCTCACTTGCTACAGTCAGTTGAAGAGAAAGATTAAAAATGATCAAGACGAGCTGAATATTGGAAAGAATAATCAAGTAAGTAAGTAGTTTATTTCTGACCCGCCAATTGAAAAGCGGAGTGTAGAATAAAATAAAAAGAAACTAATAAAAAACAAAAAATACAAAAATACAATTTTTCATTCATCGCCTAGATAAGAATGTAGAGTTTCATGTGCTGGCTGGCTCTTGGCTCTTGTCCATGTTTTTTGGCAGAGCCGACGAAAATAATGATCAAACGAATATGATCAAATAATGTAAGTTTGTTTAATGGCATGCGGATCTTAGAGCCAGAAAGCCAAATCTATTATTGCTATTATTGCCAAATCTAGTAGTCACGGTGATATCTCATGGAATAAAACTGTATTAACACGGTACCATCTGCTACCTTTGGTACTGCACATATCTGCAGGAAGTTTATCTGTCACAACAACCAATGGCGAGTCTAATGCCACTCAATTACCACCCAATCACTTCCTCTAGCAAATACCAATTGTGCCCGATCGCTGTTCAACAGTTGTTTGTGGTATGATTTGACAACGTAAGGAGTCTGATTACCGTAAATTGGTATGCCTATCGCTCAAAAGATTGATACGGAATTATAAACTGGCAATGCCTATCAATCAGGGACTCAATGACTGTTGGTTTATCACGGAAAATCCATATTAAACGGGAAAGAAAAGCTATTTCCCCCTAGGAGGTCGAGGGCATGGGTTGTCACTTACACGTCAAGAGTAGCTAATAATGAGGATACACCAATTTTTATAACAACCATTTCCGATAATGACTACATATTTGTGGCGGCTTCAGGTATTTCTTCGGTCTCGTGCAAGCGGATGTCTCTAGCAAACGGACATGGAAGCAGCAGGCCTAGGAGGATATTGTTATTAGGCGTTTCTCTTTGGCTGGGCTACATTGACAAGTTTGATAACAGTTAGCACATGACCATAACAGATTTGGCTTTCTGACTGTAAGATTTGCATGCCATCAAACAAAGCTGACATTTTTATCATTTTCTTTCGGGATCGACTAAAACCAGGAAGGGAAGGGAACGCGAGAAAAGCAGGAAGGCATACTAAAACCAGGAGGGACAAACTAAAACGAGGAAGGCTGTCGCCAGAATTCAAAACTGGAAAGCCGCACTGTGCCCTTCCTCTGCTTAGTAGTCTTGAGGGGTCGGCAACTTTCCAAATTCAAAGTTCACCATCCCTTCCTCGTTTTAATATCCAGTAGTATCCGTAGTTTTAGTATCCGTCTGAACTAGAAATGAAAAGATGAATTACAATTTTGATAGTTGCTGACCCCTCACTGAACCCATGTCAGGATACTAAAATGAGGAAGGGAAGGTGAACTTTGAGTTTGAAAAGTTGCCGACCCCTCGAAGAATACTAGACAGAGGAAGGGAACGGCGCAGCCTTCCATTTTTTCGCAGCCTTGAATTACTTCCGCGTTTTAGTATGCCCTTCCTCGTTTTAGTATGCCCTTCCCAGTTTTAGTATGCTATCCTGCTTTTCTCGCGTTCCCTTCCCTTCCTGGTTTTATCCGATCCCTTTTCTTTCCAATAACCAGTTAGTCTTGATCTTTTTTTTTAATCAGTCGTTTCTGTGCCATGGCGTTATTTCACTCAGTAGTCTGTATAGGCACTTCCTCGAGGTGAACCATTCAGACAGCTTTTAGTTGTCAGTCTTCGGAACCCCTGAACAGACATTCTTATGTGGCGTAGTTTCATAGATTTTCTAGGACAATCATGTTACCACACTGTCAGAAGTTTCATAACAGATTGCGCATAACACTTTCAAGAATGACACCTTTTCACTTAGAAATAAAGTGTTATGACCAATTAAAGCACAACTCTTACTAGAAATCATCTTTTCCTTATGAAATGAATCAGAAAAAAAGTTTTTAAAAATACCATTACTTTCCACCTAAAACTAGCGATTCTCTTGTTAGCGCTTTTCGACTATATCCAGCCTTCCTGCTCGCCGACGCGGCGGCTGGGCGCAAAACATTTGAAAATTGAACATGCCTCGGTTAAAAAGTGGGAAAACTAAGCAAACAAAAGAAGTAATATACAGAAGACTATCACATCCTTATGCTGAAAGAGTTGTCAGTGGACGTTGAAGATTCCGGCAAACTTTTCGTTGTGTGACGGGAAAACTCGGCAGGGCTGGAAAAGCGCTAAAAGTTCGTAGTTACGAAACGAAACAATGGAGAAAGGTGGGGATTTTAGAAGCTTATAATTCCATATGGGAGCTAAGTATATTATAAAAGGCAGAATAAGCAAGAGGGGTCCTTTAAGTTTACACTATTTCGTGCCTAGATCTACAACAACACCTTCAATTGGTAAAAATACTAACGGAAACGAAAGAAACATAACATATAACATCCCAAAGTGTTATCTGTTGAAACCGCGCAACCTGCTGTTGTCGTTATGCAACTTCTGACAGTGTAGTATTTTTACCTATTGAAGGTGTTGTTGGAGATCTGGGCACGAAATAGTATAAACTTAATTGGTCATAACACTTTTTTTCTAAGTGAAAAGGTGTTATTCTTGAAAGTGTTATGCGCAATCTCTTATGAAACTTCTGACAGTTCAAGTATGTTCGTCCTCCAGCTAACTATGAAAAGTACGTGATAAGATGGTAGGGTAATAATCCAGTTTAATCTCATGTTTTACTACCGTGACCATCAAGTTCAATGTTTGTTCAAGTTCAATGGGTTTATTAACAAATACAAAATAAATCATACATAACCAAAACACTCAGTCCATTTCTGGACGCCGAGTACTACAATCTTTACATTTTAGACATAATACGCAGAGTGGTCACTGTTCCTACTCTCAGACACAACCTTGCCTCTCAAAAAACAAAAAAAAACTAACCAATTACCTTCCTGCACCTTACCCCAGGGGAAGCCACCCCATCATAAAAAAAAAATTTATTATTATTTTATTCTTAAGCATATTTTTTTTTATTTTATTTTTTTATTTTACCAGACCTTATTTAATTATTCTTCTGCAATGCTAATAAATGATTTCATGAAATTCAATAAATGACATCATAGTTGGCACTCGGTCTGTTGGGTCTACTTCGGTCTTTCTTTCCGGTAACCGGCGCCAAAATCAGCCTAATCACTTTTTGGGATCCCAAAACGTACGTGGAGGGATACCTATGACATTGCAAAAGTTGTCCGTCCGCCTGTAAGCACGATAATTCTCGAAGGGGATGAGATATTTTGATGAAACTTGGTATGAGGATATTTTGGGTCAAGAGTAAGGTCGACTTCGTAGATGGGCTTTGTAGCCCTATATTTAGGGCGGGGGGAGGGGGTTTCAAATTGAGGGGCAACAAAAAAAGTTCAAACGAGGAAATATGATGTTCAAGCGAGGGTGTTGTTCAGTGAGGCTTCACTGGTAAGTACAGGTTAAGTTCGTAGATGGATCCTTTAGTCCTATCTTTAGAGGCAGAGGAGGGGTTTCGATTTTAAGGTAAAACCTTGTATTTTTGTATAAGCTAATAAGATATTCATTGATGGGGTAAGGAGGTCCGCTGAATCCATACCTGAACTTAGTTTTCTTGCTGTCAAATGGTTCATCACGAATTTGGCTGAAACTGGAAATTTGGTTGAAGCTCAAAGTTGTTTCTGAAATCGATCAGAGATTCGGTATCGGGGTAAGAAGACATGCTGAATTATCTAGTTAAGTCTTTTAAAGAATATGGCCTGATTTTTCGACCTGAAAAATGCCAGTTTATGGTTTTTGGTCCAAAACCCCTTGAACAAATTTCTCTTTCAGTATCTGTCCGTATATATAATTCAGTCCTAAAACCATGTGAGTCTTTAACATATCTGGGAATCCCTTATGGCCCGACTTTGTCATTAACGAGGGCTCTAATAGTAAAAGATGTGGAGTCGCGTATGTCTTCTAGTTTCGGGGCGGTGATTTGTCTCAGGGATTTCCTATCTAGACGCAATCTTGCAAAGATTTTTAACACTGTTGCTCTTTCACAGGCTTTGCTTGCATCTTCTTTTTTACCTTTTTTAACGTTGACAGTTTTATCTCATATTAAAACTACTTTTTTTAATTTTGGGAAATTTTTATGCCGGTTTTCGGAATACCAATACAGTTCTTTTATGATGGAAAATTATGGTTTAAAAACCCCCACTGATATTTTGAAAAAGAAACGGGAAACATTTTTTTCAAAAATTTATTCCATAAAGCACAGTTTGACCGATGCGTTGCGTTGATTGTATTTTGGTTAAAGTTTAGGTAGACTTCATTGAGGATAGCGTAGGCTAATTTTATGAAAGTATATGGTCTAGTTATTAGTCTGTAGACCGATTGTGTGCATTTTATTATATTTTCTTTACTCGCCAGCTTTGGCGGATACAAATAAATGAATTGAATTGAAAGTTAGATTTTGGGATCCCATCGAAACCTTTGGTCTTGTTTTTTAAGTCGTTTCTGCGTCATCGCCTTGTCAGTACGATCACTTAGGCCTTTGAAGGCCTTGCGTGTTGGTGAGCCAGTCAGTCAGGATGTTTCCTCCTTCTCCGGCTTTAAACTAGCCTGAATAGACAGTGTAGTTGTGCACGAGTTTTCTGGGGTATCGTGTTAGTAAACGTATGACTGCCTTAAAGTAACCGTCAAAAGTCTTACTGCTCAGGATTGATTCCCCACAACTGTAGCCGTTAAAGGCCCATTCACAACGGGTTTTAGCTAATACTCGGTATCAGCAGGGACCCATAAATGTCCTGCAATGACTCGCCACTCAGGGGGCTTGTCAATAAGAGATTTCTGATGCGCTCTTGACCGAGCGTCAGATAGTTCGAGAAATACCCACGGGGATAAAATACCCGACTATGCAGATAGACAAAATTTTTCGCAGCTGTTGTGCTGAACTAGGCGCTGAATAGGTGCTGAATGGCGAGTCATTATAGGAAATTTACGGGTCCCAGGTATCAGCCAGTCCCCGAAATCACTTTCAGACCGAGAATTAGCTGGGTTTCTGCCGTTCGCAATTGATATTGGTGCCAGTTTCGGGTACCAGCTAGTCTCGGACTCAAGTTGAAATCAGTTCAACTGTTGAGGGTACTAGCCAATCAGATAATTTTGGGGAATATTGAGGAATATTCTGATTGGCTAGTTTCGAACCAAGCCCAGTAGATAAAATCACATCCACTCCTTGCTGTCTTGAAAACCGAAAGTGAATTAGGTCATTGTTCTTCGGTCTGACGTGTTCAGCTTTAGCCAATCGGAATATACCTGAGAATTCCCCTAAGTAATGTGATTGGCTAGTACCCTGAAAAGTTGAACTGATTTCAACTTGGGTGCTAGACTGTACCCGAAACTGGCACTAGTATCGATTGCGAACGGCAGAAACCCAGCTAATTCTCGGTCTCAGAGCGATTTCCGGAACTGGCTGGTACCGAGTATTAGTTAAAACCCGTTGTGAATGGGCCTTAACTGTCGTACACAGATCCCAGTTTCGCCTGTTTAATGGAATCCCTAAATCTCATGAAACGCATTTCACTTTCTTTGGTCGAGACGCACAACTTGAGATTGTTGGCAACGGGATACCTGTGTAAATAATATTTTCGTATACCTGCGGAAATACTGAAATTAATTCGGCAGAAATATTTTGATCCGACTCGGGTGTTTTTCCGGGACATTTTCTGGATTTCGCTGGTTTCCCGTCCACGTCACTGAGAAACGAAGCAGAGAAACAGAATCAGCATTCCATAACACCTTTTTGTGACTCTTCCCACCCTTCATGACTCTGTACTTTTGGTCAAGCTGGCGAGTCCCCCAATTTGTGCCTCCATTCGTTCAGTGACAAAACGAAACCAGAAGCCTTATTAAGTTGTGAATCTGAGAAAAAGTGAGGTTGTTTTTCGTATGTATTTGTGATCTGAGATTTTTCTATATATGTTTAATAATTTTTAAATACATATATATATATATATACATATATAGAGGACCAGCATGCCTATAGCCCCTAATATATAATCCAGTCAAGTTGTACAGAACCATATTTGTATAGAACCAGCAGGTCTATAGCCCCTAATAGATAATCCAGTCAAGTTGATAATATTTTGTTTCTGCCAAACTCTATTATCACAAACCCCCAACAAGATAGCTTCATGGGGTCTTGTTTCTTGCTTTATATTTATGTTATGTAGTGTAACTAGTACGAATAAACGAATGAATGAATGAATGACAGTATCATTGCCGCCTCAAAGGTGAGGAGATTCGCTGTAAATGAGCGACACTTCCGTTATGTCTTCTTGACTCTAAGATTGACGTAATGACATTTGCCAGTCAGTGAATCAATTTTTCCCTGCCTACCAGTCTCTCCTTGCTGCAACCCAACAGCAAGATTAGTATACATTGCTGTTATCACAGTAACAATTATTGTTATTGTTTTGTTGTTTTCTTTTCTTGTGTATTTTGTTTTGTCAGTAAAAATTTCTCGAAGCAAAAAGTATTCATTTATCAGGCATTCAAATTTCTGGCTCCTAACGGATTCCGATCAATAGTTCACATACTATGATAATAGCATACTTTTTTGATCAGGTGTTTCAAGACCTACCGTCGGAGCACGTCAGCACAGTGAGAGGCATTCAGAGCCACTAGGTCCTTGCCCAAGTTCGAGAGGGTTCAGTTTCGTGTACCTGACACCAGGGGCATCACGTATGGGGGGACAGGATGCCCTCCCCCCCCCCCAATGTTGTCGGCCAGTCGGTAGAAAATAGCCGAGTCGTCGCGCAGTGCCGCGAGTTTTCGTAAATACAGTCGATTTTTTTCATGGAAACCGTCGATTTTTCTTCAAAACAGTCGGTTTTTCGTAAAAATAGTTTATTTGTTCTTAAAAACAGTCGGATTTTCCTAAAACAGTCGTTTTTCTGCAAAACAGTCGGTAAGAACGATCAGCCAGTCCCCCCCCCCCCCCGAAACATTTTGGCTAGTAACGCCTCGGCCTGGCAGAGCTTCCGACGGCATCATGTTTTCCTATAGCTGCAAGTGTTTTGAAGTACGGGGAAAGGAGTTTCACGATGAGGAAGGAGCACAACATATTCCGACCCTCAAAGGCGGTCACGAGGTCCAAAAGTGGAAGACCAACGTCTCAGCGAAAATTCGAGTGCTGTTTTTTCTTTTAATTGTTTGTTGCTACTGCAGCAGATGCACCCTATGGCAGAAGGTTTGGGTTTAGTTTTTTTGTTTATTTTTTTCCAAACGTTTCCATCCTCAAATAAAATTTTGAATGCTTTTTATTGATTCACATTTAAAATAATTTTACTTTTAGGAAGAAAAAGAAGAAAAAGTTAAATTAATATTATCAGGAAAGATTGTATAGTAAGGACGGAAGAGGGTCAACGGGACGTCAAATGGGTGCTAATGTTCTATTGAAATGACCTACGATTGGTCGCGTCAAACGGATGTCTACAGACCTGCTACCTACGAAACAAGTGCTGCATATTTCAGTACAATTTATTTAACCTGCTAGTACTTACGCAAATAAATCTTGTACTTGCCGTATTACTTCCGAAACTTCACTTTCAAAAGTTTCATAACAGATAGCACGAGGATGCGCGGTTTCAACAGATAATGCGTAACAGGTAACACTTCGGATCTACTGACTTCATTCTTTATCGTCATGATGTCGGAAAACGCAGCAGACGCTTTTTGGCGATTTTCGGCTCTTCCTGATTGTAACGCTTATTATGCATAACATTTTGAAACACAACAGATAACATCCGAAATGTTATCTGTTACGCATTATCTGTTGAAACCGCGCATCCTCGTGTTATCTGTTATAAAACTTCTGACAGTGTTGTGAGGTGCGATCTTGTCAAATTGCCATGTCCCTCACACTGGTGAGAACGGGCTTCGGTTCTGAAATATGTTATTGTGTGGCTCATTTTGTTGCGAGAGAAACACTTTGGTTTTGTCCTCGTTTTTTTTTTCCTATGCCGCCGATTTCGTTTTATTCCTGGTAACTGGTAAGGGTCTAACCTGTGCGGTTTTTTTACGGAAAGTGTGGACATTAGGCCGGATTGATGAATATGACATTACGTTATGGAAAGCTTCGGAGATCTCTTGCCTGGGGCCAAAAAGGATGGTTTTTGCTTGTCGTCGAGCCAGAGCCTACGGTGTGCGAAGTGAAGTGGAGTTATATAGCCCATGTCAGAGAGGACTATCTGAAGTTGTGCAGCCAAGCTTTTGGTCCATTAAATTACGTTTCTGCTTTCGAGTGATAAGCTCCGTTCTAGCAGGCAAGCAGACAGACACCAGTTTGAAACTGAAGGTGGACTAAAATCTGAAAGCGCGAAATATGTGCGGCAGTTCCCTGGCCCCACAGCCAATATATCTTCTTTGAGTGATAAATAGACAAATTTACGGAATAAAAAAAGTGTCATTTTCCCACGGGTCCGAAAGTGCTGCCATCTATTGTTTCTGCCCGTTTCTGTTCGTGATTTCAGCTGAGTTTATCATTCCATTTCTTGCACTTGGGAGTGAGGAAGAGAAGTGATATCAGATGGGCCTCTTAAACTTTAAAAGTTCTCTCACTACTAAAGAAATTAGAGCTTACCCTTTGCTCCTTTCTAAGTGGATTATCGTCGTAGTTTACGTAAGCATGGAGTTTTTGAAAGAAAAACTATTCACTGCGAACACAAACAGTAGGGCTAGCATGTTCGAAGTTGCCAGTCTGGGTTTAGTTTTCAGCCCATACACTGTCAGAAGTTTCATAACAGATAACATGTGCGGTTTCAGCAGATAATGCGTAACAGATAATACTTCGGATGTTATCTGTTGTGTTTCAAAATGTCGTGCATAATAAGCGTTACTATCAAGAAGAACCGAAAAAACCGCCAAAAAGTATCTGCTGACTTTTCCGACATCATGACGATAAGGAGTAAAGTCAGTAAATGCTTTTTTGGCTCTTCCTACCAAAGCTTGTTATGCACAACATTTCATGCATAATGTTTTCAAACACAAAAGATAACATCCGAAGTGTTATCTGTTCCAGATTATCTGTTGAAACCGAGCATCCAAGTGTTATATGTTCTGAAACTTCTGACAGTGTAATAACCGCTGTGATAAATACGATCGCTCTTTCTTCACTGAAGGTTCATTTTAAATTTTCTGGGTTATCTTTCTTTTATTACTTCTCCTTGAAAAGAAAAGCTGGTATAGCCATTTTTTACTTACTTAATAATATTAAGTTTTCTTTCAGCAAGAGGCCTTAGGTACAAGTAGAAGTCGCGACTTTGGAGCTCCACGCATCTAGATAACAATAATAACTTATTTAGAATAATAAGAATAATAATAGCAACCTATAAATAATTATAACTTATTTATTATAAACTGCTCACAAGCATGAAGTAAAATCGGCGATTTCAGTCCGGTTGAATTTCGTCCCAATTATAGGCCGACGTAAATATCCATGTAAAGCCAAAGTAGCTGATGGTCTTTTCTCTTGCCGATGTTTGGACCGGCGTTAGAAGGTATTGAGCATTTACGGACGTTTGCGAAGACCTAGAAAAAAAATTAAACGAGGGAGTTTTTTGGAGTGTTATCAAGGCGGAAGGAGTGGTTGATACGGTCTTCCCGAAAATGGGACCCCAGGACCCGGGACCCTTGCCATGCGACCCTTCAGGCAAACGAAAACAGGACCCCTTGAAAACGAAAACGGGACCCATCTGGCTAACCGAAAACAGGACCCCTTACAAACGAAAACGGGACCTACCTTCAGAAAACGGAAAACGAAAACATGACCCCATAAGAACGAAGACGGTACCCATGTGGGTACAGAATCGTTCAAATCGGTGTAAATGGCGAATAAGGTATTTCTTGTATTGAATACTCTAAGCCTATACGCTGGCCATAGCATGAGTTACATGAAACAACTCTACATTTATTTGGGCCTGGCGGAGAATTAGTTAGAGAAGTAGCCTTGGTCGTCCACTAATATTCGCCCACTAATAACGTGAAGGAATCGATTAAAAAATAATGTATAATGTAATAACTCAAAAGGAGTGGATCGTGAAAAGGAAGAACTATAGAAATTTTTTTGTATTCCCTTTAACTTTTTTCTATAAATTTACGGATCCATGTTTCAAAAATTATATCCTTTGTCAGTATTAAGAAGGTAGGTCCCGTTTTCCTATGTAAGGGGTCGTGTTTTCGGTTAGCCAGATGGATCCTGTTTTCGTTTTCAAGGGGTCCTGTTTTCGTTTGCCAGAAGGGTCCCGTGGCAAAGGGTCCGGGGTCCCGTTTTCGAGATAACCGGTTGATACAGAGGTTGATAGAAACCTTTTTTGAAAGAAAACAGCATTCTGGAAATGGCGAACTCGCATTTTCTCTGCTTTCTCTTCTTTTCTCTCACATTTCGTTCTGTTTTTTGTTGATAATGTGTGAAATTTGGCATGCTTTTTGTGTTTTTGTGATAGACCATGTCCGTCAAGGCTTAAATGTAAATAACTACAGTTATTTTTACGTATATTCTATGCGTAATTACTTGTATTTTGTACATATTTCCGTGTATTTCATACGTAATGTACGTAAAATATGTCATATTTATACGTAATTACGTATATTTTATACGGAGACAACGTAATGAAACAAAAAGAGAAAAAATGCAATTGAAAAACAGAAGAAATACAATAAGAAAAAAATATCAACCAATGAGCCCGTGATATGGAAAGAGCCTTTTGTAAGCTTGAGCAGATCATTTGTCATGAAGTTAATTGGGTTTCGCAGTTATGTCAGTGGCTTTATATATTCGGATTATTCTCCGATTACGATCTAGACGAAAGCAGATATAGCAAGTATTTACAATACTTGCAAAAGTGCCTACACGTGATTGACATACGCCACTCTTTTTTTATCATGTGAACGACAATCTCAGAAGGATTGAGTGATCACCACACTGTCAGAAGTTTCATAACATATAACACGAGGAGGCGCGGTTTCAGCAGATAATGCGTAACAGATAACACTTGTTATCTGCTGTGTTTCAAAATGTTATGCATAATAAGCGTTACTATCAGGAAGAACAGAAAAACCGCCAAAAAGTATTTGCTGGGTTCTCCGACATCATGACGATAAGGAATATATATACTTTTTTGGCTCTTCCTAACAAAGATTATTAATGCATAATAAATCATACATAACGTTTTCAAACAAAACAGATAACATCCGAAGTGTTATCTGTTACGCATTATCTGTTGAAACCGCGCATCCTCGTCTTATCTGTTATGAGTCTTTAGACAGTGCAACAACAGGGAAAACAAAACCCTTCGATTATGCCTAGACGATTAGATAGAATTGTAGCGCATTCACAGTCTGATGATAAGTTTTAAAGTCAAGCTACCACTCATAATGAAAAAAATGAAAATGAATTGAATTTCCGGCAAGCGGATTCAGCGAAGAACAAACTAAATAACTTAATTCGCAACAATAACAATAGAAGAGTGGCGTCCTAGAGGGATAATTAGCTGATCAATGAAAACACCAAGATCTCTTTTTTTCCTTCAAATATAATGTTATTGCAAGCTTCAGAAACTGCAGGCTATCGGACAGATTTTTTTTTAAGGATTAAGGAGGGAATTGGGTTAGGACAGAAGATTGGTTCCACCCCGTCGAAAAATTATTTAACTGTGTAGTTGTATGGTAGTTGTACGAAAAAGTTGCGCGTATTGATATGTAGTAGTATGAAATACTTTTATGGAACATGCCTCCGACTGGGCTAATCTTAAGTAGTAGTATCCGATAGCATCCAATCTTGCTGTCGTAGCGTCCAGTTTGCTAGTAGTTGCATGCAGTGGCAACAGTTACTACTGTATGCTACTTTTTCGTACAACTCCATACGACTAATTCTCGAAAAAGTTTAATCGGGACTGTACGAAAAGCTAGGTGATTTTTTTTTTTTTATATTCTGTCTACCAAGCTGTCAGTACATAATATTCGCTCACCTGAAGCCGCTTTTTCGAATTCGACCCTCGCAGGCATTCCTCTATTCGCGCTGCTACTGGATCCTAGTAATAAATTGTGGCTGGCATTTTTATAGGGTATGAAACCTGGGCATCCGGCTCAACTAGTAATTTCTACTCTGCTAATTCAAACTACTTGACAAAAGCTAGCAAGAAAAGGGTTGTCCCAGACGTCCACTAATTAATGCCATAAACTTTAGTTTAGCATACAATACCCAACGCATCGTCAAATATAGGGTCATTTAGAATCTAATGATAGGGTAGCACTAAAGCAATTGAGTGGAATGGTCATTATAGTTATTTTGCTTCGACTTTTGAATGACCACTACACATCCCCATGTGAGATTAATTATACAATTGCAAAAATGGTAACAAAAGAACACGAAGTGTGGAATAAATGAATTACGTGAGTAGAATTGAGAAACTGTATCTGAAAAGTTGGGAGTTCTATTTGAGGACATTTGAATCTTTAAAGAAAACCTTCTGGAATAACAGGGAATCGAGCCTTGGAAAACAGTTATATCCTGTAAAATAATAATAACAGATTGATTGCCCATTACAATGCTCAAACGCACAAAAAGACAGAGTAATTAAATGAAGAAGAAGAAAAAGAACAAGAAAGAAATGAAAGAAAGAACACTACTATCAACAGAAATAATGGAAAGAACACAAGAAACTTAAAAAGAAAACCACACACACTGACAGAATTTACACTGAGTAAAGCATCTGCTGAGCTACATCGCTGACGTGGTGCAATGAGCCTATGCTTGGGACTGTCGGCTAAAACCCGGCTGGTAAAGCCCCTTCGTCACATCATCAGTGCTGGAAAGTGGTCTCGTAGAATCTTGTTCGATCTTGCTAACGATGATGGAGGGAAGCCAAGGTGATTACGGTGGCTTAGGCTTCTGAGTTTCACGATACTCCGAAACTACTCTCGTGGGTTCAGATGGGGGGTTTTCAAGGTAGTGGCTATATTTTTGGATTTGGAATTTTTTTTTTATTATTACATTTGGTGTTAAGCTTTGAGCTTGCCGCCATCATTACACAAGTACAAACTGATTGCATACACTTTACACACAAATACTACGACTCAAACTACGAAACGAAAAACAATATTTCTCACCAAGGCCGTATCCAGGGGGGGGGGGGGGGGGGGTTAGGTGGTTGAACCCCCCCCCCCCCGAAACTTATACAAAAATAATCATTTTTACAGGCTTTTCCCCCTGATCTATGTCTTTTTTGTCCGACCCGCAGGCATCCCCCCCCCCCCGAAATAAATTCCTGGATACGGGCCTATTTCTCGCCATGTCCTTTCGAAAAATTCATTTCGGGCTAAAACTTTGACATTGGCGAACGTTCGCCTAGGGGGAACGCTACAAAACCCTGCAACACTCTTTGCCATTTTACGTATTAGCAGCGACTAGCGATAATTATCCTCACTTGATAATCAATTATAACCAAAACATTCCCAGTGACTTTTATAGGACAATAAAAGGTAGAACCGCTACAACTGCAAACAGTTCCCAATCATAATAAAAGTTTGAACAATAGTACTAACGATAATAAACTGTTAGGTGAAAAAAACTGGAATAGACAAGAAAGAATAACCTGCATGTATCTATGTACATGTAAACGAAAAACTTGTATCGCCTCAAGGGATCTATTTCCGAGTCACAAAAGTTAAAATTCTTCAGAAATAAAGAAACATAAAGAAAATTGGACCTGTCTAAATAAATGGACAAACAGTGAATACGTGAAGATTATTATACAATAATAAGATTCAACTACCAAAAGATGATTAAACAGCCGGGAACGAGATAGGGGAAGTTTTGCTTTTCTTAGAAATGTCCCTTTTCTCCTTATTTTAGATTTGAAGAAAATTTATTTGAGAAAGATATGCATGAAAATCCTATAGATCAAAGAAGAAACACCAAATGGTAGTTTGGCAATGTGTTTTAACAAACACACTTCGCACTGTTTGCTGTCCATGTTCTTATGTTAAAAAGTAGTTGAATTCAAGAAAAATATGCTGTGCTTTTAAAGGACCACTCTTGCTTATTCTGCCTTTTACAACATACTTGGCTCCCATATGGAATTATAACCTTCTAAAATCCCCACCTTTCTCCACTGTTTCGTTTCGTAACTACGAACTGTTAGCGCCTTTTCGGCCTTGCCGAGTTCTCCCGTCACCCTACGAAAAGTTTGCCTGAATCTTCGACGTCCGCTGACAGCTCTTTCACACATAAGGATGTGATAATCTTCTGTTTATTACTTCTTTTACTTGCTTAGTTTTCCCACTTTTTAAACAAGGCACGTTCACTTTTCAAATGTTTTGCGCCCAGCCGCCGCGTCGGAGAGCAGGAAGGCTGGATATAGTCGACAAGCGCTAACAAGAGAATCGCTACTTTAGGTGGAAAGTAATGGTATTTCCAAAAATGTTTTATCTGATTCATTTCAGAGGGAAAAGATCTTTTCTAGTAAGAATTGTGCTTTAACAAATTATCCACGGCTTTTGGCTGTTTTAAGCCTTTTCGATGCCCATTGATTTTTAGCAAAAACACGGACAAATTCAGATAACCTGTTTTACACACCAGTAGCACGATTTGTGATCACTCGCCGGGAGCATGTGACGCATGGAAAATAGTGAAAGACGGCACGCGTCAAAATCGTATATTAAAGTGTTGTTAGCGGGTTGCGGGTAACAGGAACTTTGGGTCTCCGGGCTTAAGAATTAATGGAGAAATTACAGAAGTAATTTGCATTGGTATGATAGGTGCGACGGGTCCTTTAAAGGACACCTGAACAATGAAACCATACTTGAACACACGGAGAATGCATTTACAGACATGGCCACGGAGAGCATTCTTCTCCTGAGCGTGACGTTTTCAAAATAGGGATGTTCGTTTCTGGAGGTTTGCACATGCGGACTCCAAGACAAAAAGCGCAATTCATTCAAATCTTGTACAGTGCTGGCCTGATCGTATTGGAATTTCTTCTATAGATATACGTTTGGGCTTAACTGGTTAAAAAATATTCCAGAAGAAGGATTGATTGGAGACATTGGTTCATTTCTAAAATTGTTCGGTACTGAAATAAGGACAGATGCAAAATGGAGCAAAAATCATAGCTTTGAAACGCTATTTCGTGTTTGGATTGGGTTTTCTGCAGGCAATGTCAACGGAAGTCAACAGATAGGGATGATACTTGGTGCTCTTCATGCAGGTGTCCTATAAGGCTTATTTATAATATTTCCAATAAAAGAAAGGAGCGGCGAAGCCGGTGAAACGACGCCACTAACATGAACTCGACACAATAAAAACAAACCACAAGGTTTCGATAGGATTTGAAAAGGAATATTTATTGGACTTGGTCATCCAGACAGTCACGTCTTGCAGGTCTTTGCAAGGTCCTGTAAGCATGTTATTCATCCCGAATCAACCGTTCAACAAGATACTCATGTGATTCCTTTCTGTCTTTAATTTTCGTTCCAGCCCAAATGACGACCCGAGTAACAATGCTACACTTTCAGAAGTTTTATAACAGATAATACGAGGATGCGCGGTTTCAACAGATAATGCGTAACAGATAACACTTCGGATGTTATCTGTTGTGTTTCAGAATGTTATGCTTAATAACCGTTACCATCAGGAAGAACCGAAAAACCACCAAAAACGATAAGGAATAAAGTCAGTAGATGCTTCTTTGGCTCTTCCTAACAAAGCTTGTTATGCATAACATTTCATGCATAACGTTTTCAGACATATCCGATAACATCCGAAGTGTTATCTGTTACGCATTATCTGTTGAAACCGTTCATCCTCGTGTTATCTGTTATGAAACTTCTGACTGTGTAGTCAGAAAGTCAGGAAATATTCTGGTCCTTCATATTCTTTATCATGTGTACACCAGCCTTATAAGTTTTATCGTAGGGTTAATTCTTTCCATATTTCTCGTTTACCTCAGATTCTGATCGTACCATTTCCTGGTAAGTAAGACCAGGGACTCATAAATTTCCTGTAATAACTCGCCGTTCAGGGGGCTTGCCAATAAGAGGTTTCTGATGCGCTTTTGACCGAGCGTCAGATAGATCGAGAAATACCCACGGGGTGAAATACCCGACTATCCAGATAGACAAAATTTTTCGCAGTTCTTCTGCTGAATTAGGAATATTTCTCTGTAATGGAAGAGTATCCTGGATCTTTTGTCCTACCTTAGGTACCTGGTGGCATGCTGAATAGTCGCAACAAATTTTGTCTATCTGAGCAAGAACGCCGATTCGACCCAAGCGGAATTTTTGAAACTAGGTGAGGCTCGGGCAACATAGCAACATTGAAGCATAGGAAATGACAAGCCCCCTGAATGGCGAGTCATTACAGGAAATTTATGGGTCCCTGGTAAGACAAAGTAGATCTTTTCATATCAGCTGAATACTCCTTGAGACCAAGCTGACTGGGAAACATGTCCTCAAACAATGCATAAAACGGACACGTTAGCTATGAGTTTATAAGTGTATCTATACGTGACATGGGGATGTGAGCTGGTAAGATGAGTTTGCTTTCTGGCGGAATCACAGTTCTCATGGCCGGCTTCTATCTGACTGTTGTATTGGTTTGCAAACGATGTTCAAAGGTAGCTGCATTGGTAGGGTGGTCGTCTTGAAAGCGGGGTTTCCTGGGTTCAAATCCCGGCTGAGGAGCATTTTTTTCTTTCAGTTCACTATACTTATAAATATTACATTTAAAGGGCATCTTCCCCATCAAAAATTATCTTTGGTTTAATTTGTTTTCGCCATGAGGGACCGCCATCTGGGTCCTGGTATGTTCATGTGCGTCCCACAGTGGAGTCCTAGACTTCTAAAATTAAATTCAAAAAGTTGTTTCTCGTACAAGGTCACTCTGGTCACGGTACAAGATCCTATGTATAAAGCGCTATGTATGTATTTAATGCTTGTGCCGTTTTGTCATTGTTTACTTTGGTGGAAAGGATCAGGAAATAGAGCGTGCAGTTGGGTGCACGCTATAATCTTAGTATTTATGTCTAGCTTGTATATATTTTCTTTAGTTTCTTTTGTTGTTATTTTTATTCGTTTCCTTTATATGCTCAGATTCTCCCTTACATATATTTTTATATTATTATAATTTTGTATGTATATATACAGATATCATGTATTTATATATATACATGAGCACGTCTTTTTGTAAAACTGAACATATTTGTCCAGGATGAAAGACAGTGCAAATTAAATGATTGAACACGGCTGACAGGGACCTGCATCTAAAAAGTAAAAAAAAACAAAATGTATCTGGGGGCCCTCCCTGCGTTCTCGTGGTTTCTCGTCCGGGACTGCGCAGGGAGTAACTCCCTCCATTCTCAGGGCTCCCGTTGGTTTCCCAAGGATTCCCGGGGGACTTCGAAAGTACGCCTGTAGTTTCACTCGAAGTTTCCTCGGTTTTCACATGGTGATGTTCGCGCAAGTTTTGCACAGACCAACAAATTAGACTGGGAAGATTTAATAAAAAAAAATGCGAGAAATGAACAAGACCGCTAAGATTTCCTCCAGAGGTATTTTTCGGCTCTTCTTGGTAATGGTCCTCGTCAGACTGTAGCTAGTGGACACGAACCTGTAATAATTTTTGGCCGGTTCAGGCCAAGTATGGCCGAAATACCGTCGGAGCAATTAGATGGTGTAATTCTATTAAGATGTTACTCCTAACCAGGGGCTTCACAACTACGAGGGGGGGTCCCCCCTCCCCCCGAATGTTGACGACCAGTCGGTAAAAAATAGCCGAGTTGGCGCGAAGCGCCGTGGTTTTTCGTAAAAACAGTCGATTTTTTTCTTGGAAACAGTCGACTTACGTAAAAATCGTAAAAGTAGTCGATTTTTTGGAAGAAGATCATTTTGCTGAAGGCTATGTAGTGGCAGCTCTTTGTGAATAACTTAGTGGGAAAAATGTATTGTGGATATTCATGGTATTGATTATGAAAAATGGAACCTCTTAACCTTCCCAAATTCGTAATAACATCATTTAAGAATCTGTCTCATTATGGATTTTTCGTTTATTGGACAAGTAGACAAGTGGCAAGTAGAAAAAATATCAGATTGGGAAAGTCTGGAAATTTCCAAGACTTTGTCACACTCGATGAGACCCGATCAAACGCAAAGAAAATAGTAGCTACTAGCTACCCTTGACAAGTCGATTTATCTGCCCCTCCCCCCCATAAACTGAACCGAAAGGTATTGAACTTTGTTTGTGCCTCATTTTTTGTAATTGTATGTAAAAATCAGTTAGCAGTAATGTGTGATGTTGAAGATCCGCAGCTATCAGTCGTAAATGGTATCAAGAAAATACTTGAGTTATTTATTTATTTCGTGTCCAATTTTGCGGGTTCATTCTTGCTAAATGGAATCAGAGGAATATTGAAAGGTATTTATCTAGTTAAGAACCAAAAGTTGAAGTCGGGAATCCCTGGCTCGTTAGTTCGAGTTTCTCGTCGGTTAAGCTTGATGTGTGGTAGCTGATTATTCACTAGCTCGGCGCTACATTTACGCATAATTTAATTCCAATCCTTTCTTGCTTCTCATAGCGAGCGACTGCGCAGGTGCAATCTAGTATAATTAGACTAACTAAGAATGCTAACGTCATTTACATATCATAATGGCGGCAATTTCTTGCAAGGCCCCAGAACGTTCCCATTGGTTCAAGGGATAGCAATCCATCACTGAAACGCATTATTAGAGTTGCAATTGAATATATCATGGCAGAAGCATGGGAAATGTGCTCTTAGCATGCAACGCCGCAAATGGGCTAATATCATCACATGTTATATTGCCAGCTTGCAGTCAGCGAGAGGATAAATTTTCAGAGTACTTCTCATTGTCCCGACAGCCGAACTGACAAGTTTGGATGTGAGCGTTGGGAAGCATGAGCATTATTTTTGAAATGAATTGCCACAGAAATTTCGACAAATGCCGTCCGCAACGATGGAAAACAAGCAAACGCCTGAAAATACTAAATTGTTACAAATTCAGACAAATTAGCTAAGTTCTACTATGAGGAGTTTCTGACAGTCAAAATTTACGAAGATTGTAAATTGTTAACCATCTGCTTGTGTAGTTTGGCAGCTGAGTTTTGTATCTTTTTTGGCGTTCTTTGTGGTGACATGCGATCTCAAGACCGGTTGTTGGCAGAACTTCTCACGTTGAGATCGTTTTCGAAGGTTCATCCTGATGATGAACGTCATCATCATGATGAAGATCATCCTGGAAAACTTGCTACTACCTCTTCAGGTCGATTTCTCCATTTGCAATCCACTGGAAAAAGTAAATGCAACTACTGCCACTTGTCACGACCGAGGGGGGGGGGGGGATTTATTTGACGGTGCGAAACGGATAAGTCAGATACATTTTAATAGAGCTATATTTCCAACCTTCTTGGCAAGGGTCCTCTTCGGGTTCAAGCCGCTCAGGCTGGAGAATGAACTTGGGGAAAAACAACTAAAGGACCACTCTGCTTGTTCTGCCTTTTTGTAATATACTTAGCTCCCATATGGAATCATAAGCTTCAAAAATCCCCACCTTCCTCCATTGTTTCGTTTCGTAACTACGAACTTTTAACACTTTTTCGGCCTTGCCGAGTTTTCCCGTCACCCAAGAAAAGTTTGCCGGAATCTTCATTGTCCGCTGACAACTCTTTCACAAATAAGGATGTGATAATCTTCTGTTTATTACTTCTCTTAGTTGCTTAGTTTTCCCACTTTTTAACCAAGGCACGTTCAGTTTTTAAATCTTTTGCGGCCAGCCGCCGCGTCGGAGAGCAGGAAGACAATCGCTAGTTACAGGTGGAAAGTAAGGGTATTTTCGAAAACGTTTTTTCTGATCCATTTTATAGGGAAAAGATTATTTCTAGGAAGAGTTGTGCTTTAAGCATTCTTCCTTATATATATGATTTCGTGAACTTCTTATCTGAAAATTGGTTGGAGTTAAAGCTGGTGCTGTGATTTCATTCTGGACACGGCTGCTGTTTTTGCTGTTCGATTGGGTCGTCGAAAGGGTAGAGATCCTTCTGCATGAGGGGGGATTACTGGCGTCGCAAGGTGTACAGGGTTCCATGCCTCCGACCCTGCCTACGTGTCTCCTGGTGTACACCAAAACGTCCCATGATACTCTTGAGGACTAAATCTCCTTGCCGATGCAAAATCGCCGGGTACCGAGCGGAAGAGCCAGCACTGGTATCACCTCGGGTATCCCGAAGATCACCGTGATTGTTTGACACGTTGAGTTTGAGTCGTTACGGAGACGTTTACTCCTTCTTCCTGAGAAGCACTGGCGTGTTTTGGACTTAGTCATACAGAGTGTTCCCCCTCCGTCACGATGAACTACAAGCACTTGCAATTTCACTCGTGAACAATTTCCTGTGGTAACCGTTGTTTTAATATAAGGTTTGAAGCCAAGCTGACCATTCATAACGAAAGAAATAGAAAACCGTGATTTTCGGGTTTTTATGGCACTTGTAGCTCCGCTCAAGTGCCATATACCGATCACTTTTCGGTCTGTCGGTCCGTCAGGCCGCTCATCTCGAGTTAGGATACTTCTAGAATTGCTAGGACGATGAAACTTGGCAGGCATAATTAGGGACACTACCAAACAAACTTGGAAATAGTCACTTTCCTGATTTGACCACCATGGGGGGAGTGGAGGGAGGGGGAACCCGGAATATTGACGGATTTTAACTTTACTTGATATTTGGATAGACCTCCTGTCTCAGATGTCACACGTCAAGTCAGGAATGGATCCGGTGACTTTGGGGGGAGTTGGAGGGGGGAGGGGGCGGAAATCGAGTGACATGTTCGGAGTGGATGGATCTGGATGAAACTTGGTTGGAAGAACAAGCACAAGCCTCAGATCCATAGTTGACAAGACCAGATCGGATCCGAGCACTGTGGGGGGAGTTGGAGGGAGGGTTCTGGAATCCCGGTGATCCCGACTGTTTTAATATAAGGTTTGAAGCCAAGCTGACCATTCATTACGAGATCCGGTGACTTTGGGGGGAATTGGAGGGGGAACCGCGATGAAACTTGGTAGGAAAAACAAGCACAAGCCCTAGATGCTTACACATGTGCTAGGATAATGAAATTTGGAAGGCATATTAGGGACCCGACCAAACTAACTTGGAAACAGTCACTTCCCCGATCCGACCACCGTTGGGGGAGTGGAGGGAAGGGGAATCCGGAATATTGACGTAATTATAACTTTTGAACGGGGAATCGGATCTTAATGAAACTTGATATTTGGAAAAAGCTCGTGTCTCAGATGCCACACTTCAAGTCCGGAATGGATCCGGTGACTTTGGGGGGAGTTGGAGGGGGAACCGCGATGAAACTTGGTAGAAAAACAAGCACAAGCCCTAGAGACATAGCTGACAAGACCGGACAGGATCCGAGCACCGTGGGGGGGGGGGAGCTGGAGGGAGGGTTCCCGAATTCCGGTGATCCCGACTTAAGAGGCTTACACATGTGCTAGGACGATGAAACTTGGCAGACATATTAGGGACCCGACCAAACAAATTTGGAAATAGTCACTTCCCCGCCCGTCCACCGTGAGGGAGTGGAAGGAGGAGGATCCGGAATATTGATGCATTTATAACTTTTGAACGGGGAATCGGATCTTAATGAAACTTGATATTTGGAAAGACCTCGTGTCTCAGATGTCCCATTTCAAGTGCAGACAGGATCCTATCAATGTGGTGGAGTCGGGGGGGGGGGGGATCGGAAATTTTGTGACACGCTTAAAATATAGAACAAACGTAAGCCCTAGATCCATCAGTGGAGAACCGGACCGTATTCGCTCATTCTGGGGGAGTTGGAGGGGGTCCAGAATTCCGGTGATCGTAGTTTAAGGTAGACTACTTCCAGATGTGCTACGACGATGAAATTTGGCTTGAACATTAGATACTTGACAAGATTGGCTTAGAAATTGTCACTTCCCAGATCCGACCATCGCTTAAAGTACTCATCTTAACCGTAAAGGACAATAAATACTTTTAAGCAGAACCTACATTTTCATGATCCCCATGAGCCCATGATCATTTTTGCCTCAAGTGTTTTGATGACAGATGAATTTCTAGAGCCCTTAAAGTGCGCATCATCACAGCCAAGTGCAAAAAAAAATACCAAACGATATATTCTCGTGATTTCCGAGGGTCCATCGTCATTCTTATTTACCAAGTCTTGCAAGTGCAATATGAGCTTCCAGCTCTTGTTTTCTTGATCAGCTTGTTATCCCTCTAAGATGATGTGCGAGGGATAAATATAATTTCGGATATTTCGGTTGCACTTCCGGCAAACCGTCCTCAGCGAAAAAAAACCCCACAAAAACTAAATCATAAGATCCAACACAATACCAACAGAAAAACGATGCGGAACCAAGAAACCATAAAACGGCATGTATCTAAAAACCAGAAGACGATGCGGATTGAACGACATACAAATACAAATAAAATAAAGAATATTAAAATTTGCGTGTTCAAAGTGTATATGTAGCCTACAAATCTGTGATTATTTAACAATTCTGAGTGCTGTATCAATTTACAAGTTACCTACTATTTTTACAATTATTCCCTGGGAAAGCGCAGAAGCTTTCACCCAGTATTTGCACGATCCTCGTTTCCCGTCACTGTCAAACACTTTCACAGAACTTGAATTTAGTTGCCACGATAACAAACAAAACGATACTGATTCTGATAATATCTTTTCGTATTTTTCTAACTCGGTTTCGAGTTTTTCTGGGGTATCAGTAAGCAAAGAGTCATATGTGTGAATGATGATTGGGCGAAAAAGTAAGTGGTAATTTTTTTTTTATGTTTTTTAGTAGGAATTTGAATGATAGAGATTTGAGAAGATGATTGAGTTTGGAATGATAAATTTATAATAAGTTTATATTTTATATATAGTTATTTCGAGGAAGAACAGTAAATGCAATATGGGCTTTATTATTAAACGTTAGGTGACGTAAATAGTTTAAAAGTGGGTAAAAATAGATTAAAATTAACCTCACTGAGGGATGGAGGAGCAGCCAAAAAAGTACGTAACATGATTTTCATTTTTTTTTAAAATAATATACAAATAAGTTAAATTAGAAAACGGGTAAAACTGTCCGAACCAACCCCACCGTGGCTGAAAAAACAAAATGGCGTACCACAGGACAACTAAGTGATCTATGTCGAAAATACTAAGCAGGCTAGAAACCCCGATCAGTAAGTTATACCTCACCATTTAATTGCCTTCCAGTAACCACTAATCTTCGGTGTACATCTTTGCAACCTACCATGACCTAACACTTTTACCTCAAGAAAACCATTTTTTTCAACTTTTTGTCAAAATCAGAAAAGCAAGGACCATGATACTTTGATACAAAGTTTGGTCACTAGAAGGCAGATGTTAGCCTATGTATTTTTTGTTCAGATTATATTGACAACTTTTAAATATTCTTTGAGCCCAAGCTGACTTTGAAACATTTATTCAAACAATGTTTACAACGGGTACGTCAGCTACGATTCTTCATCAGCGATATTTCGGCCCTTTTGGCAAGGGTCCTCGTCAGGCTGTCAATCCTCTGGTTCAACTTCGGGGAAGGAAACAAACCTGTAAAATCTTTTAATATCTGTTTCGTCGGTGTCCAGACCAACCCCGAGCTCCCCTCCTGGTAAATGCAAAACAAAATAACGGCAGAAAGAACACTAACAAAACCCTTAAAGTTTAACCGAAAAGGGCTGGGATAGGACCATCTAGTTACCCATCACTTGTTGACCTAAATTGGTTTGAAAATCCGCAGAAAATGCGTTACTTCGTTGTTCCGCCACTCACGAATAATCAATTTTCAAACAGTGGAATTTCCGAGTGATTTGTGTCATCTTGATGCACTTGTATTTTTGTTGTATCCTTACGAGAAAGATTTATGCATTTTTTGTTTTGTTCAGGCACTAAGCAATCTTCACCAATCTTATCACTGCCCACTAAAAGGCCGCGTTTGTGTTGAGATTAAAGTTTCCCGCGTCATAGTAGAATTTACGCTGTGGGGACGGGCGCAAATATTCTGAACGCCATAATTAAAGCAGATAGTGGAAAATGAAAAAAATCCCTTTGCAGAATCCAAATAATACAGTGTATTCAGTTCAATGACACAAAAATAATTTGGCTTTTCAGTTAAACTTCAACCTTTTCATTCGGGGTCCACCCAATCAAAACCTAAACATATTCAAATTCAAGTTTTGAAACAAATCTGTTTTAAGAGATTTTTTTAAATTTTGCTGACCGGACTTTTCTAGGTGTACTGATTTTCCGGACACGGCGTCATCCGGGCTGCAAATCAGTTATTTCGAATAAACTTTGCTCTTTTTAAATTCAGCTTAGTGCCCATTTTCGTAATCTATAATTACAAGAAGTAAATTGTATGAATCGTTATGTCATTCGCAAACCCTAAATTCATTTGCATTGTAATTTAGGGTTATGCCGTATAATGACCGAGAAGTTCCGTGATCCAGATAGAATCATTACCTTTTTGAAAGTTTCCCCGTCCATTCCAAAGTCATCGACATCTTTTAAAACAACTTTTCTGCGCTGGAGACCGATTTTTTTTTTTGGGGGGGGGATTGCTTCGCTTTTCCGAATTTTCTTTTACATATTACTTATAGCAAACAACTGTAATTCAAACAAAGAAGAAATGCAAACAAAATTTGGGACACGAATTATTGTTATTATAAATATTGCTTCGGCCCAAGCTGACTGCGAATCAGATTTGATGGTGCAAACGGGTACGTCAGCTAAATTTTATTAGAGCTATATTTCAGCCCTTTGAGCCTGAAGAGGACCCTTGCCAAGAAGGGCCGAAATATAGCTCTTATAAAATTCAGCTGACGTATCCGTTTTGCACCATCAATATTGTTATTATACTTACAGGTAGTTTTTTTTCTTTTTAACCAAAACATCCGTCATCTAACAAAACTAAACAAAAATTGTATACTTTGCATCAAAAAGTAAATCCTAAAGACTCAACTCACTAATACAACATATTTAATAAATAAAAACAAAAATTTAACAACTCATGGTTCCCCACCTGTCCTACGACTTTTAAAACAAACAATCAATTAAGACAACACCCAGCCGAAATCCTGAAGGTCAACTCATTATAGGAAGAAGAAGAATTATTTATTTATAAAAAAGAATTGTAAATCGCTGAACGTCACTATATTTTTCATCTTAGCAAAAAAATAACAGTTTACTACACTATACCGTCAGAGGCGTTACGAGCCAAAATGTTTGGGGGGGGGGGGGGCAATGTACTTACCGACTGGCTGGTTACTTTTACCGACTGTTTTTCCAGAAAAAACTACTGTTTTTGCTGAAAAACGACTGTTTTGATGAAAAGACGACTGTTTTGACGAAAAATCGACTCATTTTCAGAAAAAATAGACATTTTTTTTTATGAAAAACTGACTGCTCTTAAGAAAAACAAACTGTTTTCAAGAAAAAAATAATAAAATCGCGGCTCTTCGCGCCGACTCGGTTACTTTTTACCGACTGGTCGAAAACATTGGGGGGGGGGGGGGCGTCCCCCCTCCCCATACGTGACGCCCCTGTATACCGTACTCTGTTGAAGATGGTTCATGTTTTTGCAGAGGAAAACATGTAGTTGTGACGATTTTTTTTGCTTAGAGGTAAGAAGGCATAAGAAAAGGATATCGCCTTACTTACTCTCAGATAGATAGGCGGATGACCATTGAATGTTCGCTTGAAGTGTTTTAATTATGAAGCTATTTGCTTTGCACATCATGTTTGTGCCATGACCCTGCGGGCGTCTCGTGTACATACACACAAAAATATATATGATATAAATAAAGAAACATATATATTAGTAAATACAGAAACACATATAAATGAGTAAATAATCAAACACATATATTAGTACAAAGAATGCGACTCGCTTTCTGTTTGGCGAGCTTCGGGGGAAAGATATTTTTCCACTCGTTTTTTTTTTGAATTTATCAGCAATAGTAAAAAGAATATTGAGTTACACATGAGATTTCTGCTAAGAAATCATAAGATTTGGTGCTGAAGAAAATCATGAGACATAAAAACAAGAGCTGGAAGCTCGTTTGGCACTTGCAAGGCCGGGTCAGATAGGAGTGATGCTTAAAAGTATTTTTTTTCACTTTTTGGTTAAGATGCGCCAAACTTGCAAGGCTGGGTCAGAGGATAGAAGCGATGGTCAAAAGTTTTTTTTCACTTTTCGGTTATCATGAGCACTTTAAGGGTGCTTAAAAATAGTTTCTAAGCAAAACCCTTGAGGCAAAAAGGATCATGTGCTCATGGCGATTGCGAAAAAGTAAATTTTGCTTAAAAGTATTTTGTGTTTGCAGTTAAGATAAGTGTTTTAAGGGATGGTCGGATCGGAGAAGTGACGATGTCTAATCCAATGATGTCAAGTTTCTAATGCTCCAGCAAAGTTTGATCGTCCTAGCACATCTGGAAGTACCATAACTCACGATCACCGGAATTCCGGACACCCCCCTACAGCCCTCCCCCCTCCCTCGGTACCCGAATCTGGTCCGATCCTGTCACTGATGCACCAAGGACTAGTGCCTGTACTTCCCACCAAGTTTCATCCTGATCGCTCCACTCTATGCGGGTCACAAGATTTCTGATTCTCCCTTCCGACCCCCCCCCCCCCCCAGTTCATCGGATCAGGCCCGGGCTTGAAATTGGACATCTGAGACACGAAGTCTTTCAAGATATCAAGTTTCATTAAGATCCGATAACCCGTCCGAAAGTTATGCATGCCACTAGTTTCCGGATTCCGCCGTCTCCCCCTCTCCCTACGATGGTTGGATCAGGCGAGTGACTCTTTCCAAGTTAATCTGGTCGGGTCCTCTGATATGCCTGCCAAGTTTTATCTTCCTAGCCCACCTGGAAGTACATTAACTACGGATCGCCGGAATTCCGGAACCCCCCCTCCAACTCCCCCCACAGTGTCCGAATCCGATACACTTCTGTCAGTTATGAATCTAGAGCTTGTGCTTGTTCTTCCCATCAAGTTTCATCCCGATCGCTCACTCTGAGAGTTTCACACGATTTCCGGTTTCCCCCTCCGGCTCCCCCCCAGATTCATCGGATCCGGTCCGGACTTGAAATGAGACATCTGACATCTTTGGTTTAGATCTCGCTAATTTCCCTGTAGTACACCATTTTGCTATTTCAGTCAGGAGGGGGGCTCGGACAATTTTAAAGGGGTTGATTCAGACAGTCTTGATATCCCTACAAACAAAACTGAGTTAGAAAAATACAAAAAGATGTTTATTCAAACAATGTTCACAACGGGTACGTCAGCTACGATTCTTCATCAGCGATATTTCGGCCCTTTTTGGCAAGGGTCCTCGTCAGGCTGTCAATCCTCTGGTTCAACTTAGGGGAAGGAAACAAACCTGTAATCCTTGTTGATGTTTTGGTTTAATGATTTAATGTAATTAATTTTGCTTTTAATTATATTCCATATAATTTAACATGCTTACGATATTTTCAAAGAGGCTAAAGATACACGAGTTCGTCGTTATGAAGTTAAATTTGGGAAAAGGTAAAACCAAAAGTGTTTCTCATGTGCGAAAGTCTAAAGGAGGTTCGTTGAAAGAAAGTCTCGAAGAAAGTTCGTTGAGGGGCTTGAAGATATTATTTCTGCGCGGGAGTGGGACAAAAATCATCTTTCTGTAGAATCGAGTAGTCGGCCATAAAAAGTAGATTTCTTTCAGCAATCAATCAGTAAGTTTTCAAGGCCTCCGGTAGCAGATAAAAAGTGTAAATCCTCCAGTTGTGAAAGACCAGAGCCCAAACTACAGGATAACGCTACATACAGGGTCGGTTCCAAGTGCTTGTGGCTACGGGGGGGGGGGGGGGGGGGACTCGACACATACGACTCAAGAATTACCCATGCTTACGATATTTTCAAGGAGGCTAAAGATACACGAGTTCGTCGTTATGAAGTTACATTTGGGAAAAGGTAAAACCAAAAGTGTTTCTCATGTGAGAAAGTTTAAAGAAAGGAGGTTCGTTGAAAGAAAGTCTCGAAGAAAGTTCGTTGAGGGGCTTGAAGATATTCTTTCTGCGCGGGAGTGGGACAAAAATTATCTTTCTGTAGAATCGAGTAGTCGGCCATAAAAAGTAGATTTCTTTCAAATCAATCAGTAAGTTTTCAAGGCCTCCGGTAGCAGATAAAAAGTGTAAATCCTCCAATTGTGAAAGACCAGAGCCCAAACTACAGGATAACGCTACATACAGGGTCGGTTCCAAGTGCTTGTGGGTACGGGGGGGGGGGGACTCGACACATACGACTCAAGAATTACCCATGCTGACGATATTTTCAAGGAGGCTAAAGATACACGAGTTCGTCGTTATGAAGTTACATTTGGGAAAAGGTAAAACCAAAAGTGTTTCTCATGTGGGAAAGTTTAAAGAAAGGAGGTTCGTTGAAAGAAAGTCTCGAAGAAAGTTCGTTGAGGGGCTTGAAGATATTCTTTCTGCGCGGGAGTGGGACAAAAATCATTTTTTAGTAGAATCGAGTAGTCGGTCGAACTAAAGATGGACCGAACTTTGCTGACGTAAGTTACCCGCCACCGAACTGAAAGGATAAATGAAGGATTTTCACTTTAATGCAACCTCGGCTCTTGAAACATTTGTTTTCTTTAGTTTTGTGTTTACTTTTGAGCTGCAGTATTATCATTTCCAGTTTTTAACATATTAAATGAAGTCGAGTAAAAAAATTAATACTCTAAAAATAACGTGCGAACCAACCCGAGCCCTGTTCGAATCAACCCCACGGGTACGGGGTTAATTACATTTAAAAACTGGGAAAGGTTGTGACTTGAGAAGCTTTTTCTAAAACTGCTAATCTTTTTTGTTAGAACAAAAAAAAATATTTGGAAACCTCGACCTCGTGACTGAAGTAAATTGAAACTAGCTACGAAACTAGAAGCTTTTTCTAAAACTGCTAATCTTTTTTTGTTAGAACAAAAACAAATATTTGGAAACCTCGACCTCGTGACTGAAGTTAATTGAAACTGGCGACGTCGGTGATCTTTTTTTTTTATTTCATAGGCACCGACTAAAGGCCTACTGGGACTGATTACTGACTGCTGATATGTATTTGCGAACGCGTCATGGGGATCCTGGTCGTCGAAATTATGCTGTCAAGCTTGATAGGCGGGAAGACAGGTCGCCCGGGTCAGACCGAGTTCCATCACGTCTAATAGCCCACCCTGACTTGCTGCATGCAAATGAGCGGTAAATTAGTATTGATATGAAGATGTCATGTCTAAACTGCGATCCATCCTTCTTCATTTGTGATAGACTAATAATTTTCTGGATAAATTTATGTAAATTAATCTTTCAATCAACCAACAAAGTGCCCTTCATCGACAAAGGTCTGGGGGGTACACGAGCTTGAACAAACAGTGATTAACAAGAGCTATGACTTCATCAAGGAAATAATATTCCGAAACCGTTCAATTACATTGCAAATCGTGAAACATCAAATTCACTCTCCAGCAGATTCGCTATTCTTCTTTTCTATGGGCAAAGTGTGACAAATTCTGAATTCAGTGTTTGTAGTAGCTACGATTTGTCAGTATTTCAGTGCCCAAGGAAAGTGGGGGAAGTGGTTGTTGGAGGGAACGGCCGTAAACGGTTTTTATTGGGATTTTTATCCGGAACCCGGTAGTTACCGGAATTTTTTTTTTTTTTTTTTTTTTTTTTGAATTTTATTTGAAGTTGATTAGATGTTCTTTATAAAGATAAGGATATACGCCGACAATGAGTTCGCTCGGAATTCGGCCGAAACCGGAAATTTGGCAGAAGTAAAGCAGGAAGTTTCGGTCAGTGCCGTCAAAATTGATATGGCTTATAGGCGTATATCTGAACATGATTTTCTCTGATGATTAGCCTGGCGAAGATTGAATCTGGTGAAGACAAGACCCAATTGTCTGGATCAAATATTAGATTTTTTGGATCCCATCGAAATCTTTAGTTTTGTTTTTAATGAAGAGCAGATGAAATCTGTCCGTCTGTTATATTTTGTCAGTCCAGTTTCTCCCGTTTTGACACCTCAGAGAAGACGGGGAACATGAAATCGACTGATGCGTAGGGTACCGTAGCTGACTCGATTTACTGAAGAGCATTCGTTCTACGGATCGACCAGTCGTGGTGCGGGGTCCTTGAGTTGAGTGGAACTGTAATAACAGAGCTGCTGCAAGTCCAGCAAATCTGAGACAAGTCCGAGTCTTTGAAGAAGGCGTCTCGAGACAAGTCCGAGTCCACAGCCCTGGCGGACGGACAGCTCCGTGAAAGACGAGTCCGAGTCCTTGAAAAAGGCGTCTCGAGACGAGTCCAGAGTCCGAGTCTACCAGCTAAAAGAAATAACGGGTGATACGATTCAGAAGAAACTTGATGTGTGGTAGGAAGGAGTCTTTGCAGTGTCGTTCAGGTCCGAACTGGATCCGGTCCCGGTGCGGGAAGTTCTAAATGAGCTTCTAGAAATGTCCTGAACTGCGCAGGGTCCAAACGGGGAAAGGTATCGGGGTGGTGCTTGGTTGCTTCAGAGGAAATTTGCCGTTTTGGGGGTTCGGGTAAGAATTGGTGGGGGGATGGGCAAACATTTTACGGGTGTGTGATTTCGATCCGTTTAAAAGATGAAAATCGGAATGTATAATACGCTGCAGACGGATTCGTTTTGAGTGTCTACAGATTGCCACAGATTTCCTACTTTATTTTCTGCGGGAAATGAGTGCGATTATCAACCGATAAGGATAGAGATAAACTGTTTTAGTTTGGAAAATGACGCGGTCTTGAAAAGCAATCGTCGCACTCTTTGAGCCGCAGAGTTCAGTTCAGTTCAGTTCAGTTCATCTTTATTAAATTCAAAATAAAGGAACAAAATAAATTTCGACCCCTATAAAGCTCCATGGCCCGTTACATAGGGGTTAATACCACAATAATTAACAAATAAATGAGTCTCTTAACTATTACAATAAAAGAAAAAAGAACAATTGAATAATTTGTTTTATTTTTACTTACCGCTCCATCCTCAAAGTTCACCTCCAAGCCTACGCCGATCTCCCACAATCAATAATTTTCAATAAATAAATAAATAAAAATAAATTAAAAAAATTCTCAAACCTAGCATCAGGGGATGTCGCCCTACCCTCATTATTGATCTGACCTATTTCAAAACGCAAAATGTATTTTCCCGAATGTGTTAATTCTTCATCAACCAAAAATGTTTTTAGCTGGGTCTTAAAGGTGCCAAAGGACTGAATGCTACGGACATTATCGGGGAGACTGTTCCATACTTTGCTACATGCAATACGAGGATTGAAATCTGATCTCACAGCCTTGGTTGTGGGTAATTGTAGGTGGTCCTTGTTGCGTAGATCATGAGAGCTCCTTGACCCAACGAAATCGGGAAAGAAAGAACTGAAGCAGCGAGGCGCGTACAGAGTTTGGCTGCGTACAGAGTTTGGCTCAGCTTGTTTGCCATGAGTCATTTTGGCTCCAACATCCATTTGTCAATGTTAGCAAAATAAGGAGACGGTCTTCCCAAAAAATACGATGCAGCCTCATTAGCAAAGAAACGCCGATTGTCCTGGTTCGGCCACGCGTGAGCAGAAGAGAAGATTCCATGCTGGCGAAGAAAGCTCTGCTCGCCACCCCGATGCCCTTTTGGAAGAAACTCCGGGAAGGTCAGCGTAAAACGTGGCTGAGCACCCTCAAGGAAGACCTTGAGCCCACTGGAGGCTTCTGTCGGCGTGGTAGGACAGGGGCTCCCTACTGGCTTCAAATCTTGATGCCATTCACAGAAGACCGAGATTCGCGGCATGCCTTGGTCCGTCAGCTGCTGTCGCCAGGGAGATCTGCACAGCTTGCGTCTTGACACAAGTACAAGTAAGTAAGTAAGCGAATGCAGACAGTTTATTGCACGTTCTCCTTTACCAAAAGAAAATTTGTATAAAAACTTAACAAAAAGAAAATGACAAAAATGCTACTGGCTTAGGATTGCCCTTCTGTGTAGTAGCCTTTTGGATTCTTTGTCTGCCATCTCCAGTAATCACGACCTGGAAAAAGGTTGCGAATAAGCTTTGTGATATAGTAGAGGTAAGCTTCTTTGAAAACTTCTCTAAATTTCAGACTGTCCTGTATTGTTTTTTTTTTCACCTTGAAACCTGTCAAATGGAAACCGAGGTGGGTATACATCTGGTACCGCGGAGTGGATAACCCCTCGATGGAAACAGTAAATGAAGAAGTTAAGATCGATACAAAGAACCATATCCGGATCCCCAAACCTACTTTGTAATATAGTTTCCTTTTTAATCTTATTTTTCTTCTGTTAGGAAAAATTGAACATTCGACGAGAGAATGAAAACTCCTTGGACGCCGTTACCTGGCGGGAAAACTAATTGCTTTGGTACCTTTTTGGAAGCTGTTTTCCTGCTCAGATATGAATGACATTCGTATATCTACCTTTTTTCCGATTTTTTTTTTGTATACCTACCATACATGTTCTAGCTTATAACGTGTTTCAAACCCAGAATGTCAATCCTAAAACGCCAACTAAATAAAACACCGATACTACAGAGAATACTTAACATTTACTTAAACTATCTAATACAGAGAATACTGCAAAATGCACGGCAGGCAATTTTGTGTAAAACTAATTGTAATACATCAGTTGAGGTTATTCCTTTAATGTAATTTCGTCTATTAAACCTCACATATTCGGCCTACTCATTTCAGCTTTCGCTAAAAAGCGAAGCTTCCAACGACTGTATCCAGAACAAGTTAAAGTAAGCGCCGCAGGCGAAATCTTTTTTTATTCTGCCTTTCGTCCGGTAACATTTTGCTATACCTACCATACAAGTTCTAGCTTTTAACGTGTTTCAAACCCCCAAGAATTTCAATCCTAAAACGCCAAATAAATGAAACACCGATCTTCCAAATAGAGAATACTAAAGGACGGAATTTAAAGGAATTTAAAGGACGTATGGACAGAAAAAAAAAAGTTAGTTTCTTTTACTCGAGTGGATAAAAGGGGTGGGAGCCGGATCGATCGAATTTATTGTACAGATGTAATGATGGAAAAAGTTGCGGATATAAAGAACACAATTGCGTCGTTCTCTGATCATACAGCACTAATAATGGACATGAAATTGGATGAAGACCACACAACCGGTCAAAGAAACAACCAGTGGGACCATAGATTGTGGAAAATGGATCCCAAGATTCTAAAGAAGGGTGAGGGAAAGATAATTTTGAAAGCTAAAATACAAGAGTACCTGTCGATGTATAAAGAAGGTATGCATTTAATAGACTTTTGGTTGAAGTTCAAGAAGAAAGTGGTGATTGATGTTATGACTCTAGAAAAGGAAGAGACAAAAAAATCGTGCTCTTTTAAACGGCACCTATACCGAACCCTGAGCGACCTAAAAGATGAATATGACCAGGGTTATGAAGTATGGACAGAATATAGTGAAGTTAAAAACCAGATAAGAAAAATCGAAGAAGAAGAATACTGTAAGTGGAAACTAAGGAACAGGCTGTCGGAGCTTGACGATTCAGTGCAAGTAAATTTGGCATCAAAAGTAAAAGCAAAGAGAAATAAGGATCAAAATTTGATCAGTAAACTGAAAGGGAAAAATGGAGAAGTGATACAAGGAGAAAAACTGATAAAAAAAAGAGTGGCGGAATTTTATGACGGAATTTATCAGAAAAAGGAAGATATTGGGGGTGAATTTTGGGGGGATTTTAGAGTAAAAAGATGTTTAACCGTTGATGAAAATGAAAGTTTGAAACAGGTGATAAATAAAGAAGAGGCATTCAAAGTGTTACAGTGTATGAAAAATGGAAGAGCTCCCGGAATAGATGGACTAGGTTATGAGTTCTATAAGGAGTTTTGGAGTGAAGTGGGCGATTTCTTAGTGAGAGTGATGAATGAGTACGTGACAAAAGGTTATCCGGAAGAGGAAGTAGCAGTTATTTCATTATTATATAAAGGAGGAGAAAAGTCGGACTTGCAAAACTGGAGGCCAATAGCGCTATTGTGTTGCGACTATAGAATATGCATGAAAATCTTAGCAAAGAGATTAGAAGGAACTCTTGAAGACATACTTGGAAACTACCAACACGGTGGAATGAAGGGCAGGAAAGCGCAACACATACTGAGCGTAATAAGGGACTTGATACAGAGAAGAGACGAAGATCTGCTTAGAAATCCAAATCTTTGGAAACTGGTGGCCCTGATAAGTGTTGATATAGTTAAGGCGTATGATTCTGTTCTCCGGGAATTGTTGTGGATGTTAATGAAAAAGAAATTCGAGTTCTCTGCAGAGGTAGTGTGTATGTTTGCTAATATGTATAGGAAGCCAAGAGCAGTTGTTAAGGTTAATAGTTCATTAACAAGAAGTGTGAACATGGAAAAAGGCCTGAAGCAAGGTGACCCAATTGCCCCAGTTTTGTTTGAATTGTATGTAGACCCCCTGTTCAAGTATGTCGACGAAAGGATCACAGGCCTGTTCCTAGGCGATCAGATATATCTGAAGTCCATGGCCTTTTTAGATGACGGGACATTTATTGCTGGAGGAAAGGAAGACATAAAAAACGTCGGTGAAGCTCTAGAATGGTATGAGAAAAACTTTCACATAAAAATCCACCGGAAAAAGAGCAATATTTTACAATATTTTGATTTCCTCTTCCAGATCTTGAGTCTGAGAGGAAACACCTTCTTTCCAGTTCAACTACTTTTTCGTCGCACTGACTTGTCACCACTGTGTCGTCACCAGGGGCTTGAAAGAACTGGAATCGGGATTGTCGGCTACTTAGAGCGTGTTCCACCCACGTGTCCCGTCAAGGCTGGAACGATTTTTCTATTTTCCAGCGGAATATCGCGGACGAATCCGACCAATCACGTTACAGAGAAGCGTCGTTAATCATAATTCCGAATTGGCCTGACATATCAAAATAGTCAACGAAGAAACCAACGAAAATGGGTTTGTAAAGGCCAACGAATATGCTGAAATAAAAGGCGAATATTTCGGGAGGACAACCGCTTCCCTTCTTCAGCGCAAACAGTAAATTTCGAGGAAAAATTCAAAAACAAGGCTGAAGATCAACAACCAAGAAAACTAAAACAAAGCAAAATATCGACAAGAAATCGAAAATTAAAACAAAATTAGAAGAAATGAAAGCCTAAATTAAAGACAGCGAGCCACTCACCAATACCTGCGAATAACAATTACGACTGTTCTCGGTCGGTACTAGCGAGTGAAATTTTCTATTTGTTGTCCTCATCAAATATTCGCCTTTTATTTCAGTATATTCACTTCGTTGGTTTCTTCGTTGACTTTTTGTGAAGCGTCGTTGCCACGCTTACTACGCTCCCGAGCATGGTAAGCAAATAAGTTACTATTAATTACTATTTCAAGGAGGCTGGGATGGTGAGCGTCGTAACTTTTCACGAGGTGGGCGAAAATAGTAACTATAGTTACACTGTTACACTGTAATCTTGTCTCGAAGAAGATAATCTTATCTCTAATTCGGATTAATCTTATCTCAGTAGAGAAAAGATTAATCCCAGTAACAAATACTGCAGTTAACTTTAATGCTCGCTCGGAGAAACTTTTTACAGTGTTCTATTGTTAGAAGCGGAACACACTCCTAGAATATTAGAACCACAACTGCATAAGCGAGGCTTATTTTAATCCTCACTTACACATATCAGTGACGTCATGAGTCGGTGTCCATGCGAGGTCAGTGTAGGTGTCAGAGGCATCACAGTAGAGGGCATCAACATCGCCTTCCCTTCTAGGGAGGACGACATAAGGGATCTTCACATTGTTGACCTCTTCGAAGGCGTTCTTCAGTTCCAAAACGCTCAGTCCCTTGCCAATGCCAAGGTTGTATGGCTGCAAGACAAATGTTTGTTTGTCGATATGAAGGGGCTAACAGCTTTGATAGCTAACGTAGGGCTAACGGATAAATCGCGAGGAACGAATTTCTAGAAGGCAATTGTCATTCTATTTGGTCCTAGAGGTAGCGGCAGGAAACCTCAGCCGCAAACTAGTCTAATCCAGGTCATACATAAATAGACGTTTCATCTACACATACAACTTGAAAATATAATTTGACTTAACTAGAATTAAAATATTGGGTAAAATAAGGTACAAAGGATTTCAGATAACGATCTGTCGAGTTTATGGGTGGTCTTCTAGTCTCTGGGAAGCAGCGTCCCTCTGTCTCTGTCGCGTATTAGGCTTGCTATTTGCTGTAGTCTCAAAGTCAGGTAGAATGGCACGACGCGCATTTGATGCCAGACACTTCCTCCCCAACGCTATTGTCAGTTGATGCCGCCTTTCAGCAAGGGTTGGCAGGTCAAGCTTGACCAGGTCATCCTCATAAGAATCCTCATTTAAGATACGGGTTGATTGTTCCTAGGACAGTTTGTAAATGTAACGCGTCCTGCGCCTCGCTGGCCGCTCAACTTTATCTATATGACTTTTATCGACTTTATCTATATGTAAACGCGTCCTGCGCCTCGCTGGCCGCTCGACTTAATCTGTATGAAGGTTCAAACCACATTAGCTGCGTTCGTTTTCGTCGTTCGGTTCACCGTTCTAGCCGTCGTTTTACTATTAGCGTTTTCTTTATAACGTCGTTTGTGACCGGCTTTGAACTGCCGAGAATAAGGAGTTTTCTTTGTTCGGTTGAACCGTCGTTTCATTCGTCGTTCCTGAAACGACGAACGGAGGCGGAAAGTCAGTTTCAACATCTCGGTTCAGTAATTAGGCGCGAATTTTCAAAATTCTCGACAAAACAAACTAAACTTGTAAACCAAGTTTAAAAACAGAGGGACTGTTATACTAAAATCCATTTTAGTACTTTATTATAGCTGCTGTTGCAAATATTAAGTTACTTCGATTATTAACGTTTTTGCATCAACTTCGTTAGTGAAACAACGTTTATAGAGCGTGCAAAAAACCCCCACTAAAATGAAAATATTTAAACGACGTTTTTGGTACCGACAACGACGAACGACGGAAACGAATGCGGCTATTCAGTAATATTTACAAATTACAGTTTCTTATGTACAGACGTTAAATAGTTTAAATCAGGAAAAGTCCAGACCACAAAGTGTTCTTAAAGCACAATGGGCACTAACTATGCTTTAATTTTTATAAAATACTTCACACATACACATTCCTGACTTCCACTAGATAGCGCTTCAAAAATAAGCCGTTTTCTTGTTGTCGCTTGTCATTGACTCTTCGGCGTATCGGCGGAGACGATTTCGGAGCATGTGCAAGGCACAGAAATTCAAAAACTCTCAGCCATTGACGAAAATCAATCATTTTCTAGAGCTGAGGGATGAGAGTGCCATGGCTGCTAAAATAAACCGTCTCTGTAGCTGGCAGATTGCACCAGTGTTACCCGATGAAACTTTCTTTTGTTTGTAGTACCGAAGAAAAGTTTTGATTTCTGGATGTAAAGCTACAACACTGCCAAAAATGTACAAATATAACCGACCTACTTGCAGCTGATTCCAGCGGTCACGAGAAATTATCAGTTAACATCATTAATATGAATATTTGTCAACAATATAAATAATCCGCAGTATATGATAACAACCGAATGGATAAGAAAAAAGAAACTCCGCTTATATTTTTCAAAGCAAGTAAAGCGGAGTATGGCAGTATGGCAGTCGGCTAAAAACAGCGAAACGATATATTAGCGAAAATAAGTTGTCGAGGAATCTGATGATTTCTGATGTAACATTGTATTCTAGGGGGTGGTAATGTGGTATCATGATTGTTTGATCCGCCCATTGAACTTTAATACATCGTTTGCTGTTATACTAAAATAAACTGAATCATCATGCCATCTAGCGTTACAATTCTAAATTTAGGGTAACTGTGTCAGGAGGTTTGCACGCTTATTGGAAAGTTTGAGCGTGTCCGAAAGCTCGGAAACGAACGAAAATGCTGAATTAATTCAGCATTTTATGCAGCATTTCGCTTTCGGACTTAAATTTTCGCTCAGTTAATGCAGCATTAATTCAGCATAAAATTCATCGAAAAATTCAGCGAAGATGCTAAATTTTACGCTGAATTTTCAAGAAGAAACTGGGGAGCTGGCGATTAAGGCTAAATTTCGGAATTAGAAGTGTCAGAGAAGAAATAAAGAACGTGTCCGAAAGCTTTTAGTGCTGTAAATGCTGCATATAAGGTAAGAGCTTTCGGACGAAAATAAAAATAAAAATCCAGCATGAAATGCAGTATTTAGTCCAGAAAGCTTTCGGACACGCTCTTTATTTCTCTCATATTTATTACCGCTCATCCTCTCTGCAGTGTGCTGGTGACGTAAGTAATGAAGCGAAATACAAAAATGCTCCTCGTGTGGGATTTGAACCTGTACTCTTTGGTATCGAAGAACAGTGCGCTACCAACTGAGGGCTTATGCACATAGTTTTTAAAGGCACAGAAAACTTGACTACGCAACTTTCGGCCATCAAACCGACCTGGGGGGCTTAGATAAAGATACAGGGACTTATTGTCGACAGGACCCCCCTTCTTTGTTATCTCGAACCCCCTCCTTAGTGTTCCCAAAGCTAGCTGGCAGGCCCTTGCCCCTTATGCACTGTAATTATGCACTTATACACTGTAAAAGCTCGCCTTTTGGCCGTGATCGGGATAGTAGTCAAGAGGTCGTGCGTTCAATTCCTACTCCCGGCACAAAAACCTTTTGCTTTTGTTTCTACTAACTCAACAGTCGAATTCTCGGAAACTGCCCGGAAACTGCAATGGTCGTAACGAGAATCTTTCTTACTCTCAATGTCGACTCAGGGTACATTCTTGATATGTCAGCCCGAGTCAAGTATTCTGTTCCTTTAAACCATTATATTCGCCAGGTAGAATACAGGATTATAGTAGGATGACGATGTCAGCTTAGGGCAGATCTCGTGGACTCGGACTCGGGACTTGTCTCGAGACGCCTTTTTCATGGACTCGGACTCGTCTCGGTCTCGTCGTTTACGCATCAGAACTCGGACTCGTCTCGTCTCGAAATCCGACCGAGTCACGAGTCCAAGTAAACCCCTCGGCCCGACAGTTTTAAAGTCTCCAGCGACCAATGAAAGAGATTGGCCTCCGAATACAACTCCGGCAGATAAACGTTGCATCTCCGACATCTCTTCTTCCGTCCATCAAGTTCGGCTCGAATCGGGGCATATATGCCAGTTTCCTGTACCCCCTTCACCCCTTTTCTCGTTGCCAAAGTCGGTCCCGGCGGCAAATAACATATCTAGGCCGCATAAAATCGGTACTGTCCAACTTTCTTGTGCGTTTACCCAATTTCTGGAAACCCCCTCCCAACTGCCCCAGTCGCTGCTGCAAGTGGTTCGGACACATTTCACATATCTAGGTATCAGTTCACTACAGAACAAATTTCACTGGAATTGGACCACCCGTTCGTAACTTACACTCAGTAATTTGCGGATTCCCTTCCGTCAACTGACCCAAAATTAGGGCAAGGACATTAAAGTTCAACTGAAAAGGGCTTAGATTGGACAATCTGGTTACCCATCACTTATTCACTTAAAGAAGCTTGAAAATCCGGGAAAAATGCGTTGCTTCGTTGCTCCGCTATTCACGAACAACCGATTTTCAAATAGTGAAATGTCCGTGTGATTTGTGGTGCCTCTTTGCGCTTGTATCTGTGTTGTATGCCTTACGAGAAAGATTTATGGGTTTTTTTTCTGTTCAGTCACTAAGCAGTCTTCAACAAGCTCAACACTGCCCACTGAAAAGCCGCGTTTGTGTTGAGATTAAAATTTCCCGCGTCATAGTAGAATTTATGTTGTGGGGGACAGCCGCAGACATTCTGAACGTCATAAGTAGAGCAGATAGTGGAAAATAAAAAATCCGTTACCAGAATCCAAATAATTCGGTGCACTGAATTAAATGACACGAAAATAAGTTGGCTTTTCAGTTAAACTTTAAAGTTTCATTTCTTTTGACTGACCAGCATTTTGTTTAGGATGCACCGTGAATGGAAATCTTAACAGTTGTTGAGTAATCTGTGTTTCCATAGCGAAAATACGTCAAACCAGTGAGTGACTCTCTCGCAAACCGTCGTCTGGATGTTTGTTCAATGTTCTTGCTCTAGCTCTTGTAATTGATTCTGACTAGTTTTTATCAAATTATCTGGCTTTACATGGGGGGGAAATGTTGATGATCAGTTTCGGCTTCTGTCAAACCTCGTCTCTCTGATGCCGAACTTTAAGATCTTCTATTTTCAAATACTTTTCATGATGAAAATCTCGCTTTTAAACAGCGAACCGATTCCTTGGCTCATAACCTGATCGAAAATGATGGTTTGCACTTCTATCTAAAACATTTTTTTCCTTCGGTTGATTTATTCGCCTGGCTCGTTCCCATATGAATTCTGTGTATGTGAAGAATATAGTTCCTTATTCGAAGAACAAATTTGTTGATAGGACTCGAGGCGTGACTCGGTCTCAAGACGCTTTTTCACGGACTCGGTCTCGTCTCGAACGATTTTTGTCAAGGACTCGGACTCGTCTTGGCTCGTGAGTGCGACTTCGGTCTTGGACTTGGAGTTCGATTTGCCTTAATCATACTAGCTGAATACTCAAGTATTCTTCTCATATCCTTTATGACAATGTTAATTTTTTCAGGAGTTCATGGTTATTATTTTTCTTTTATTGTCTATGTCTTTTTATCATCTCGAGGTTCTTATCCTCGTTACCGGTATGCTAGCCTTATGTCTCTTTCTTGGAAAAGCTTTTTGCGATGCTGGACTCGGCAACAGCTCTGGCTTAGGGTAGGACAGTTCAATCTAGATTTGACTGAACAAGCTCTGAGCTATTTCTACAGCTCTTCTATGGACAAACGGGGATAGATCAAAACATTTCTGGCAGCAGATAAACGTACCTTGAACTGTACATGTTCTTTCTCAATCTTCCTCACTGCAGCTAAATGTCCCGAGGCTAAATCTTGAATGTGAATGTAGTCGCGAGCGCCTTAAAAATCAAGGTTAGTTGACCCAAGCGATTCCGAACCTCAAAACAGTAGCGTTACTGCATTTCAACATATCGTGTTGGGGCAAACAGGGGCAACAGGCCTACGTAAACTACGCTTAGTGGGTTGCTTTCTCAAGGGCGATCGCGGACTTGTATTACGGCTATACTTTTCGGGACCATCATGAATACAGTAATGAAATTCACGGACTAGGGGCCACTCCGGGAAGTTGTTCCGAAGATCCTGCTCCTCTCGTGTTCGCCAGCACTTCTTCAGCAATCGTGCTGTTCTTCTGCGGAACGGCCTGTCTGATTCAGCTGCGACTAGCGAAACACCTGAGGGGTTCAAAAAGCGACTCGACGAGGACTGCTGTGCGCAACCGTGGAAAGTGTAATGGAGTGCCCCAGAGTGACCCGAAAATAAATGAGCACCCTCATCAACCGCAAGCTACTCATCGGGATTCAAAATCCTTATTGCTTGCAAGTGCAAGTTAAGGTAATTTTAAGGTAAAAGTCATGGTGTCTTTCAGAAAATTCGACCGGGGAAACCTGATCCTCTGCCCGCACCATTGACATGAGGATTCATGTATAAGAATGCAGGACATAGCCACCAGAGGCGTTACTAGCCAAAATGTTTAAGGGGGCGGGCAAGGTATTTACCGACTGGCTGGTCATTTTTACCGACTGTTTTTGCAGATAAAAAACGACTGTTATTGAGAAAACGCGATGAAAAATTTATCTCAAAAATAATATTACGAAGTTGTACGAAAAAGTAGCATGCACTACTAACTGATGCTACTACATTCTTCTCATGGTTCTGGATGCTACTATTGCAAGACAGGATGCTACTGGATACTACTACATAATACTGGACTAGTCTGAGGCACATTCAGTTATAGTATTCTTTGCTACTTAATAGTATTAGTGCAACTTTTTCGTACAACTACGCAGGCTACAAATTTTTCATCGGGAAACGACTGTTAATTGACAAAAAATCGGCTAATTTAAAAAAAAAATACTAAGTTTAAGAAAAAATCGTCTATTTTTACGAGAAACTGACTGTTTTCCAGAAAAGTCGACAGTTTCCAAGAGAAAAATCGACTGTTTTTACGCAAAATCGCGGTGCTTCGCGCCGACTCGACTATTTTTTACCGACTGACCGACAACATTGGGGAGGCGGGGGGGGGGGTGCTTTCCCCTAGTCGTGACGCCCCTGGTAGCCACTACATGTCTTCGACACTGATATCAACTAGCGCAGTAGAAAAGAATGGAGAAGTTTTCCATGACGGGGCAAAAACAAAAATCGAAACGTGAACATTTCAGGAACAGATAGAATGAAGGGAAGCGTGAACCGTACAGAAAGTGCATATACTCAAGTTGGTCAAGTTGCAAATCAAATAAACGTAATACCAAACCAAATTTCGCCAAGGAACTTCCATTTAGGACAAGAAAATAAAACTCTTTCGTGTTTTCCTTTCTTTTTCTCTTTTTTCCTTATTACTTACTCCGTCTTTGTGCCTTGTGTTTATTTTGACGGGGAATATGTAAAATCACCATCATCATCATCGTCAAAAATAAAAACTTGGGGAAGCCGAAAAAACAAGAATGTGGAAGAAAGGCAAACAAATGGGAAATACAACAGTTTCGTTTTTGCACATACTATGGTATCTGATACCACGGTCTAAAGCCGTTTTTGCAGTTAGGCTACTGTACCTGGCCAGTTACCGTGGTATCTGAAAAGTCATTCATCATCACCACCACAAGAGCCTAGGTTTTTGTCAAATTGGTGGAAAGAAGTTTGGCATTTGTGTTGCGAGTGGATATATGTATTTCTTTTGGGGTAACTCAAAGTATCCTTAGTGTCAGATATCATGGTAACTCCAAAGGTGACAAAATGCAGCTCCAGTTATCCTGGTATGATACCATGCTATCTGCAAAAACGCAACTGATGAGTTCCAGCTGGGTTTGCGGTAGATCGCCCTACGTTAACACTATTTTCTACAGTTCAGTTCGTTTTAACCTATATATTAGCAGGCATTCCCAAAGTCGACGATTTTGTGGGGATTTTTTTTTACGGGGACAGGTATAACAATATGCAAAAGACAGTTTTCAGTTCCTTCGCTAAAAAGGAACATTTTTTCTTCTGCCTCGGAAGTCAAAATTCTGACGCGTTTGATCTTGAGGTCATAGACCTGAAGGATGCATGTATCGTTATACCAAAGCAAGACCAGCCTGACCCCCGTCAGGAACATACGACCCCTAAAAGGTTCAAGAATAGCCTATGACTAGAAAAATGTTATGATTTTTTTTTGCGTTTTTCTTGATTTTTGTTTGCTTATTATGTGCACATGTCGACACCCACGTTTTTTTGTGTTTTAAATATCTCTCCGCCTGTCGCCTTCCTGCGAGTATTCCATTATTTTCTCATCAAACTTCAAATCGTCAACTTACGTTGTTTTTCAAGACAGTTGACAGTGATTATTTTAATCATTGTCATTTATCATGCCGTTTATCAACACCAATTTCCATGGCTTCAAGTTGTCCGACAGCCTTCGTCGCGATGGACGACTGGACAGCTTGCGTGACCTTCACCAAGTTCGAGCAAGGTCATTTCCAAGATTTTGTACAAGTAAGCAAATGCTATCATTAGTTGCGTTTTTACCACGGTCTAATGTCGTTTTTGCAGTTATCGTGGTGGTATCTGATAACACGGTCAAAAGGCATTTTTTGCAGCTATCGTGGTACCTGGCCAGTTATCGTGGTATCTGATATTCAGACCGTGGTAACTGATCGTGGTATCTGAAGAAGTCTTCTCACTTTCATCAATTTTTGCCAAATTGGTTGGAAAGAAGTTTGGCACTTAGCGGTGACTGAATTTCAGTTTTTCTTTTGGGATGACTTCGAAAAGCACGATTTCGGCAATTGTCGTTTTTGCAGAGCAACCGTATATCAGATACCACGGTAACTGTAAAAGACTTATTGCAGATCCAGTTACCGTTGTGACAGATACCATGGTATCTGCAAAAACGCAACTATTATAAAGACGTTTTACAGATTCCGTGGTCGTTGATGTGGCTCACAAACGACCAACAAGATTTTTGTGGCTCGCTTTGTGGATCGAATTTGACAAACAACTGTCGAGGCGATTTTCGATTTTTTTTGCTAGGACCTGAAGGGAAATTCATTTAGCAGCAAATTAAAATCTAAATAATAAAATTAACTACTTCATCAAGCATATAGCGACGGGCTTGGACATTAGCCATAGTTTATTTTATAGCTTGCTATGTTGTAATTTAGTCTTTGTGTTTTGTGTATTTAGCTGATCTTGATCTATTGCAGTTGTTGTTTAGATTTTTCTTTCCTTTTTATGGCACTTGCCCATCGGCCAAGTGCCATATAGCGATCGCAATTTCTGTCCGTCCGTCGGTCGGTCTGTCTGTCCTGGTTTTGTTAGTTCGGGCACTTCCAGATAAGCTAGGACGATGAAAGTTGGCAGGCATATCAGGGGCCGGACCAGATTAAACTAGAAATAGTCACTTCCCCGATCCAACCATCTGGGGGGGGGGGAGTTGAGGGAGGGGGAATCAGGAAAAGTTAGGTATTTTTAACTTACGAACGGGTGATCGGATCTTAATGAAACTTGATATACGGTAGACCTCGTGTCTCAGATCTCCCATTTTAGATCCAGACCGGATCCGGTGACGTTTGGGGGAGTTGGGGGCGGAACCCGGAAATCTTGGAAAATACTTCCTCCCTCGTGGTCTTCAGAGGAAGAAAGGAGAAAAGAGTAAGCGAATCTGCAGTAGAGGAGTAGATAGATACATAAATAGTAGTATGCTCTTGGAACAGTCCTACCCCTGCTCTTCACAGGGGCAGAAGCAGTCTGCCTTCTCTCCCCTCTCTCCTCTCGACGTAGCTCGATCGACCCGGGGATGCTCGTTGACATAGTCCTCCCAAGAGCATACTAGTCTAGTTAAATAAAGTCTCGCCTGGGTGGCGAAAAACTTTACGGAGGGGACTTTGCGAAAAACTCTACGAACGCCGTCTGGCCATCCTTCGACAAAACAAAATCTGCATTTTTTGCCTTTTCTCTATAGGTCCGTTAACCTACCTATTTGCCACTATTGACCGTTTTTTTGGTCTCGCCGGTCGGCTCGACTGAGCTCTATAGAGCGGCTTAAAAGAAAAATTGGCGTCTTCCACGTCGCCGGCGCCTATCTCTCCAATGAGAATTTTGAATTTCGCGCCTTGCCAAGAGCGTAGAGGAGGGTTTTCGCGAGCTGGAAAGCAAAGTCGGAATCACTCTCCAATGGTTTTCGCGCTACTTCGGAAAGTTGCCGAACTTTCCAACCCGGTTTTCGCACTTCGGAAACCGAAGCAGCTTTCCCGGAAATTGATTCCACTTGGATAGTGGAAAGCTCCGCGGAAAGTTGAATGTTTCGGCGGGAATTTCAAATGTGTGGAGAAAAACCAGTGCAAGTCTCACTAATAAAAAAAAAAAATGGCAATCGTAATTAAGGTGACTTCGATGGAATATATGAGAATCAAAGAAACATTGTGAACCATGTTTAGTCGAAAAAGTTTGTAATTCAACATTTTCCCGGCGATGTCAGCTTTCCATGTGTTTTCGCGATCAGTCCAGCGGGAAAGTGGAAAGTTATTCCAGGAATCGCTTTACCACAGTTTTCGCGATCCGCTTCGCTCGCCGGAAAGAATTCCGAGATCTCGCGAAAACCCTCCTTAGATCGGTTGGACGGGGCTCCCCCCTCAGTCCACAGGTCGGTCAACCAACCGGCAAACGGAGCCAAAAAAATCTTGTAGGTCGATTAACTGGATGACGGCAAAAAACGCAACTAAAATCTTATCTATTCTGTCGTAGCACAAACCTGTTCCGTCAACAGTGTTGTAGTCATCGCCGTACACTGTGAGATGTGGTCTCTCTCCGATAGCAACTTGGCCTAGGAATGGCATGAGGTTTGCATATGCGACTTTAGTAGGATGTTCGCCAATCAATCCACTGGGGTGAGCTCCGGCGGGGTTGAAGTACCGTAACGCGATGATGTTCCATTGCTGCGAAAGAGATTTGTGTCAGTGTGTTCAGGGTTGCCACATGTCGCACGATAGTGTGAATTGTCACTCTACTTTTTTTTGTTACTCTTGTCCTACGTAGGACATAAAATTCACTCTATTTATGTAAATGTCCAGATTTGTCGCAAAATAGTGTGACAATTCCAGAAAATACAACAATAAACGCGGAATTCAACTTAATGCAAGTAATTTTAAGGCATTCCAGTCTGTCTGTACTACATAAAGGGTTAGTTTTTGGATGTTCCTTCAGCCCAAGCTGACTGCGAATCATATTTGACGGTGCAAAAGCTAAGTCATCTACATTTTATTTTATATAAGCCGCTCAAGCTGGAAAGTAAACTTCGCACGTTTATTTTCCAGCTTGAGCCTGAAGAGGACCCTTGCCAAGAAGGGCCGAAATATAGCTCGAATAAAATGTAGCTGACTTATCCGTTTTGCACGGTCAAATATAGTTAGTTTTTGCTTTCGGTGGGAGCGAAGAAGGGGACTTTTTTGGGATTATTTTCGTGCTAGTCATGCTCGGAGGATTCTGAACCGATTGAGATTCCGCCGAAAAGCATTTTTGCAGCAGTTATTCCGAACAAAAATGACCATTTCACGTTTTTTCATGAAAATAGAATTTCACTCCCAATTCACTCTTTGTCTCAGCCCAAAGTCACTCTCTAAATTTTTCTGATGTGGCAACCCTGAGTGTGTTTATAGCAGAGCAAACTAACTTTAGAGAGTACCGCCCAAACTTTGGAAAAGTGACACAGAGACTAGGTCCGCTAGCGGACACGAACATCCCTACTGTTACGGTGGTGCCATCTGCACCCGTCACTGCTAACTTCTGCCGCCGTTAGCCAGCGTTACTCCTTTTCCGTCAAGTATGTTAATCTTCTATACTGCCGTGATTCTGTATTATTTTATTACCTCATGTTCATGACTCATCCGCCGGGGATGAGTCATCTTCTTCTATACTTCTTTTCCAGGGCTCGACCGGGCAACAAGCCTTTTTACATAAAAGTTGTTTTTATTTTGTAAGTACAGCTCATACCAGAGAATAAAACCTTTTGTTTATTTATGGACCTTAGGTCATTGTTATGAGTCTTGTCTAAGGCTCCTTAGAGTGGGCTGGCCTGTAAGGTCTAGTGTATGATGGGTAGTTTATAGCTTATTGTGGTTGGTACGCAGACCTTAGTGGGAATGGACCGGGGAATCCACAATGAACCCGTTAAGTCTGCACATGTAGTAGGCCACCAGACGCCCTGGGCTGTCCTGACTCCGATGACTGTATCAAGGACATTTACCATCTATGTCCGGCCCACTACACCCCTCGCCACAAGATCAGGTTGAGAGTGATTCTTCACATACAAATACAGTCGTCGTAATACTACTGAAACTCGTTCAGTCGTTAACGAGCGCTGGCTCTGATCACTTCACAGGAGAATTGTCGTGATACAATACAGTAGGGCAATGGGAAATGTTTGTCGAGGGGTTGCTCACTCCCAAAATGGTTGTACAGTGGTGCCCAGCCGGCACCCAGCCGGTGCCCAGTGGTGCCGGTGCCCAGCGAGGGTGTACAGTGGTGCCCAGCGAGTGAGCAACCCCTCGATGTTTGTTTGGAAAAAACATGGGTTATTTTGCTCTGGTTTAGAGTGACAACGGATATTTCAGTTTCCAATACTCTTGATGACTAACTCTTCGCACCTATGAATAATCGCCGTGTGCCTAGCGAAGAACTGGAAACATTACCACATCTGTTCCAACAAACGCTGTTGATTGGTTGACACAGTATTTTAATCATCTTTGGGGTGACGTTTCTTGTTCTTCGAGAGGTTCACTGGCGTGTTTTGGACTTCACTAAATTTTGGACTACCTTGATTTTGCTTTTCGGATCTAATGATTTAAACGGGAATTATATGTTAAATAATATATCTCCCAAGAACCTGACTTTCAGGCTAATTTTGACATAAAGAATGGAATCGGATTCGTTTAGTTCCGTCGGCTAGAGTGGTCTATTTCTTCTGTTGTGTACGTACAGAGCAAAATAACACTAGCGGGTAGCGCCAAGACTTGACAAAACTGACACACACTCAATAGCAGCGATACTAGCAATAGAGAACGTCCCTACTGAAACTCATTCAGTCGTTCACCAACGCTTGTTCCGACAACTTCATATTTTGAACATTGCACAAAAACTATACAGCCTTTATTCTTTTCTTGGTGTGTGCAGACCGCACCTTTGCTTTACTAGAAATTTCCAAATCCGCAAGTTTGTCTCGCTTCAAATGCCGCAAGCGTATAAGTGGGCGGCGCTACAAGTATAGCCCGTTTGCAAAGCATAGAAAGCATAGGTCTTGGCGCTACTCCCTACTGTTATTTTGCTCTGGGTGCGTACTACGTACGCTGAACAGTGATGAAAGTAATGCAATAACCTACTTTTGCAATGCAATAACACAAAATTTTGCCGTACGAGGACGCAAAAGCAACGGAGCAAAAAGAAGCACTCAAAACATTACAGCGCATTGCCTTATTTTATACTATATTTTACGTAAAGTATTGTTTTGTGCATGAGTATTTTCTTTGAATCTCATCATTTCTGAATTCCAAAGCTCACCATATGCTCCTTCTTCATATGACGACCAGAGCAAAGTAACACTACGGAGTAGCGTCAAGATCTATGCTTTCCATTCATCGGGCACGGACCTTACTCGTAGCGCCGCCCACTACTGCCGTACTGTCCGAGGATCGTGACGTCAAGTCCAATTATGTGAGAATTTCATATTTTCCATTTCCAAACCTAAATGATTGTCCCTAGAACGGTTTATACGTCCGGCGCCTCGCGGGCCGCTCAACTCTATATATATTCCAGTTTTAATTTCGGTAGCCCTCCAAACCCACAACCTGTACCCATTTTTTAACAAGTGAATAATATAGTGCGTAAATAATTGTAATTTAGTTGTCGAAATCGTGTGTATTTTTTATAGTATTTATGTGTCATTGGATGGACCAGATGGTTTAGGCATAGTTCTGCTTTATACATTATTTTGTACTCCTCAGTTCTGAGTGAAATAAACGTTAAAAAAAATACGAAATTCAGCAATATATATTAAATCGAATTTCCCAACTTTCTTGATGACGTCACATTGATGTCTCGGGTATCGGATAATCGGCTGAAAATTAGTCTAGACAGATAAATACTGCTGGGACCTCAGCAGAAACTCCATTGAGCTATCGCGCTTAGTGTTGGGCGAAATTTGGATTTTTCGATATATCGATATTTTCACTTTCGATATTCGATATCGATATTTCTTTTCCATGTTTCGCTATAGGATACGTCTCGTTTCACCAAAATTTAAGAACAATATAGTCGTAAAATAGCATATTGCATCATCTCAAAGAAGAGCTAAATTATGGAAAACATTGCTCCAGTTTCGGATGTATAAATGTAGGTTTTGTTGCATTCTTTACAATAATTATGAACGAACAAATATCGTTTTCGATATTTACGTTTCGATATTCGATATCGATATTTGGTACGATATATCGTTACCGATATCGGATATCGCCCAACACTCGTTCCGCACAGGAGAACCCAGAACAGGATTTGGTACTCTACTGCAGTGGTTCCCAACCTTTTCCTTGGCGCGTACCCTCAAAGGACCCCTCGCACTATTTACTCTTCAACTTACAGTATTTTAAAATATTAGAATACTTTAAAACTGTGCTGTGCTTCCGAATCCCCAACTCCTTTTCCGAGACCCGTTGACGTGTAGCGAAAACAGGGAAACAATTTCCATAACCGGTTTTAGGGATCCCAAAACGTAAGTTGAAGGATACCTATGACATCGCAAAAGTTGTCCGTCTGTCCGTCCGTCCGTCCGTCCCCGGAATCCGGCCAAAACCGGAAAGTTTGTTGAAAGTAAAAGTTTTATTTGAAGTTGATTAGATGTTCGATTCAGAAGTAGGAAGACATGCTGAAGACGATGGTGAAAACCATTTTCTCGACGGACAAGTAGTTCGCCCGGAATCCGGCCCAAACCGGAAAGTTTGTTAAAATTAAAAGTTTTATTTGGAGTTGATCAGATGTCCGATTTAGGGCAAGAAGACATGCTGAACTTTTATGTGAAAACAATTTTCTACACGGACATGTAGTTCGCCCGAAATCCGGCCAAAACCGGAAAATTGTTAGAAGTTAAAGTTTTATTTCTAGCTGACTAGATAACCGATTTAGGGGTAAGAAGAGACGCTGAATCCGTGTGTGACAATCATATTTTACCCGGACATATAGTTCGACCGGAATCCGGCTGGAGTCGGAAAATTTGTTATAAGTTAAATTTTTATTTGAAGTTGATTAGATGCTCATTATTGGGGAAAGAAGATACCCTGAGTTCGTTTTTGAGTTTTCTTTTTTCGCCGGACAAGTAGTTCTAGAGTTCGGCCGAAACCCGGCAAATTGGCAGAAGTGACAGGAACTTTTCGTCAAAACAGATATGACTTATACGGGTAAACACACATGCTGAATCCATATCTGAACTTGGTTTTCTCAGATGATTAGCTATTTGGCCTTAATCTGTTTCTGAATTTTAACTGTAAGAATGTTCAAGGATTCTGGCGATGACTGGATCTGGCTAAGACAAGACCCAGTTGTCTGGATTAGATATTGAATTTTTGGGATCCCATCGAAAAGTTTGGTCTTGTTCTGATCGAGAAACTCCTAGCAGACAACCGTCGACAGCACGATACACATCAAAGGTAGCAAAACACGGCAAGTGAGAAAATCAGCGTTGTTTTGTTAGAGGGGTTAGAATGTACCGTGCGAAATTGGGGTCTCCGGGTTTAGAAATATATGGAGTGATTATGAAAGTAGGCTGTATTAGTATTATAGGTAAGACAGGTCCTTTAATCGAGGTTCAAAAAGGTGCCGTACCCCTTTTTTACGAATTGTTGTTTTAATATATTTTACCACGATCAGAAAGTCAAAACGACGATATTTATTGTCATCAGTGATAAGGCATGTAAATCTGAAAATGCGTACGATGGGGTATTGATTTTGAGGCAATACTGGAACTGAGTTAGGGGACTTAAAAACGACCGAAGCGAGATATTAAAGCTACATACTAACTTGATTTTGGGACCTTCACGTACCCCTTTGGGTATTCGTTAGTGTTGGGCGATATTCGATATCGATAACGATGTATCGATATATCGGACAAAATATCGATATCGAATATCGAAACCTAAATATCGATATCGAAAACGATACTGGTTCGTTCACAATTATTGTAAAGAATTCAGCATAACCTACATTTATATACCCGAAACTGGAGCAATATGTTTTCCATAATACAGTTCTGATTTATTCGGAGTTGGAGAAGATGCAAGAGGAGGATTTGAACCAATTCCTCTTAGAGGGCCAAGATCTTTCGCATTTGAGAGTAACATTTGTTGGGTGTGTGCTGGTATCGCTTCCCCGTATCCTGAAATCTACGAACCCCAAATGTATCGTAGATGTTTGTAAATATGTGACCAAAGGATTTAGTCTCAGGAATGAAAGTTTAGCTTAGTTCACGTAGCATAGTATTTGTAGAGGGGTAATAGTTTATTTGTGAAGTGTATTAAATCTTGTATGGCCCTTTGGCTAAATAAACAAGCATTATTATTATTATTATGCTATTTAACGACAATCATGTTCTGAGATTTTGGCGAAGCTAGACTATCCTATAGCGAAACATGGTAAAGAAATATAGATATCGATATCGATTATCGAATATCGAAAGTGAAAATATCGATATATCGAAAAACCCAAATATCGCCAAACACTAGTACGCGTACCACCGTTTGGGAACCACTGCTCTACTGAATCCGTTTGTGTTTGGATTCGGTGTTGACCTCGAAAAGAAACACGGGAGCTAAAACGCTTGAAGACATGGAACACGGAACCCGTGTTCTATGGCGCTGCACTTACCGCCCTGCACTTACCGGTTCGGCATGACTGAGGTCTTTGAGTATGCACTCGCTAACATACTTCGTCCGTCCATAGGCGCTCGTTGGATTCCCGGTGGGATGTTGGGTCGTGATCGGCAACGTAGCGGGATTGCCATACACTGAGCAAGAGCTGCTAAAGACAATTTGATTGCAGCTGAAATCCTTCATCACCTTCAAAAAATAAAGCTTTGAGAATAAAGAAAATGTAGTCACCCTTGGAGCTCCATGATGTTTCAATCAATTTATTTAATTCGTGATATTACACATCACATATTAAAATTAAACTAACACAGGACTATTCTTTATTAATATGTACAATCATTTATATGTACAATACTGTTATTTATCTTATGTTATTTCGCGTTATTCCCTTTACTCCGCTACCACATTCTGTATTTGGCGGGTTATAAATGTATATATGTATATATATTTAATCCATTCGGTGGCTCGGGGCAAGACCACAGTCGACGGGAAAAGGCGCTAGAAATGGCCGGAAGGGCATTCTGTATTTTTACAAATTGCCAATCAGTTTTGTTTCTATCTTTTTTCGTTTTTTACCATACTCCGTCTCTACCTGGACGGGTTACAAATAAAATTCAACTCAATTCAATAGTTACAATGATAGAAAGTCTCTGAGCCAGTTACAGTCACCGCGGAACTAGTGGAATGTCTCACAACTATGCTGTTAGAAGTTTGATAGACTTTAATGATTGCAAATCTCTAAGGTTTGATCAAACTTCTGTTACCTTTCCGAAAAATTAATACATAAAATCGGTTCCATAGATTTTCAGCTCATTGTTAAGCAAACTATACTGTAAAAAAAAATCTTGCAGTATTTGCTACTGGGATTAATCTTGTCTTGACTTTGTACAGCATATCCAAAACACATTCCCACAAGTTCTCGAACTAAACTGTCATTAGTGTGATACAATTTGACAATACACTGTAAAGAGTTTCTCCGAGTAAGGATTAAAGTTAACTGCAGTATTTGCTACTGGGATTAATCTTATCTCTACTGGATAAGATTAATCCGAATTAGAGATAATCTTATCTTAGCAGAGACAAGATTAATCCCAGTAGCAAATACTGCAAGATTTTTTTTTACAGTGTAACGAACTAGAAGAAAAAACTGATCCTGAGCAATTTGAAAGTTAAGTTTTGGATTTTTTGGATTTCTCCATGATGATTTTCCATTAATTATTATATTATAATAGTCTCTAATAGCTCTAGTCTTCTCATGCGAAGAAAACGAGATACTGAATCACTACACTTGTGTGAAGGTAAGGCCTTTTTCAACTTTAAACACCCAGAGAAGAGTGCCGCAAAACCTTTTAGGATTAATATGACAGGAGGCTGATCACTCTATTTTTCGTAGTCGTCTGATATTCCTCTGAAGAATTACAAATTTGCATCCTAATTCAATAGAATAGATCCCATTACTGGTACACACAATGGATATATTCAAACAATGTTTACAACGGATACGTCAGCTACGATTCTTCATCAGCGATATTTCGGCCCTTCTTGGCATGGGTCCTCGTCAGGCTGTCAATCCTCTGGGTCAACGTCGGGGAAGGAAACAAACCTGTAATCCAGGTTTTCCTTTTTCCAGGTTGATTACAGGTTGTTTCCTTCCCAGACGTTGACCCAGAGGATTGACAGCCTGACGAGGACCCTTGCCAAGAAGGGCCGAAAAATGCGGATTGCGAAATGCGGATTCGGTGCAGAAACCAAGCAGCAGTAAAGAGTCCAAAGTTTAACATGTTTCCCATTCTCTGGTATATCCCTGAAGTTTCTTCTCCAGTTCCGCTTCATCAGCCATCTTCCGACACTAACTTCACTACTGCACTTTTGTGAAGTTTGCTTCCTAGATGGCTATAGTATACTTGCCTCTAAGAGATTGATAGTGCTGATGAGATTGTTTCTGTAATACTCAAATGGGATGGCAAAGGATTCTCCGACAGACTTGTAGGCTGCGAAATGGATAACACAGTCGATCTTGTGCTGAAAAAAAAGAAAAAGATCAGGTAAATCCTCAAGGCTAACAACCTTTCTAGCTAAAAAGTTATCATGCTGGCAGACGATGAGGGATTTGCGGATTTCAGTTTCTGCGATGATTTTTTGGCAGTGTCGAGTTCAGTTTCTTTTTAATGGTGATCTTAATCTCGAGTAAACAATAACAGAAGGAGGGAATTCGGCAGTGAGTAGACTCGATGGCGAAATGACAAACGTTTATAACAGGTTTATAACACAATACTCGAATACAAATACTGTTGTCCTGGCATTGCCGTAAAATTCGTATAGAAATTGATACATTTTTGTTTCTTTTCCGGAACCAACGTCTCGCTGACGTCTACAGCATCAAGGTGAATCAGTAACTGAGCTTGAAACTAGGGTTTTGACTAAAGTTTAGCCGATTATCTACGGCCCGTGACGCTTTCATGACGTCATGAAATAAATAGCAAATTCGATTAAAATAATGTTGCAGAATATATATTTGCATCTATATATATATAGCCTAGCGGCCAGCGAGGCGGCGAACGCGTTTCCACTTATAAACTGTTCTAGGGACAATGAATTCCGTTAGAAAATGGAAAATATAGACTTTTCGTCGGACGTCGCGACCCGCAGATAATCTGCTAAAGTTTAGTCAACACCGAAACCATAGGGATAGGAAACGAGATTTTTTTTTTAAAGAAACCAGGATATCTACACGATATTTAGTTTAAAGGAAAAAGGTTTTGCTAATTGGGACATACCTATCTTGTCGTTCATTCTTAGTAATATATTCCGACCCGAGACCAGTTCGGCCGAGTTGTTTGAGTATATGGGGAGAAGAAAGCCCTGAGAAAACGTACTTGAACCTTCGACCAACTTTCCTATGATTTTTTTTAAACCTGGCAAGCCCCTTCGGCCAATCTTCCTACTTCCACTTCTTCTATAGGTCTCAAGAAGCATTAGAGAGTTCCCTATTGTGTGAACTTAGAACAGTGGTTCCCAACCTTTTCCGTATCGCGTACCCCTAATTAAGGTTCAAAATGGTTGTGTACCCCTTTTTGAAGAATCATTGTTCTGTTTTTTTTGAACTAAGAGCTGTCCAGATTGGAACAGCAAAAAGACGTCATTTATTGTCGTAAATAGTAAGCAATTAATCTGTAAAAATATATATAAATAAAAGGGATACTTGAGGCTGCAAGGCTGTCAATTTCATTCTCGTCCATAAACTGGTCAAGGATCAAAAAGACAATTGCGCTGTTTATTTGAAACTTCGTAGGCCTAAAACTCTAATTTCTTGACGAAAGCAGACATTTTCAAATTCAGAGATTTGGGACCTTCGCGTACCCCCCTACGAGGGTCTCAGGTACCCCTTTGGGTACGCGTACCCCCAGTTGGGAACCACTGACTTAGGAGACGCCGAGTGGCGGAAAAATTCGCCCATCAGCCAAAACTTTCCATAAACGGCTAGGCTTATCTATAAATGAATGAACTAATGAATTTATTTCCAAAAAGCCCGTGGGCCCATGAAAGGAAAACAAAATCATCATAAATATCACTAAAAAACACAGTAGTCTATTTACACCAAAAGGATGGAACCCTTACTCCAAAAAACGCACCCGATGCACCACACTAAAAAAAAATATTACAGTATTTGCTACTGGGATTAACCTTGTTTCTACTGAGATAAGATTATCTCTAATTCGGATTAATCTTATCCCAGGAGGGATAACATTAATCCCAGTAGCAAATACTGCAGTTAACATTTATAAGTAGTGAACTGATAGACAAAAATGCTCCTCACTCGGGATTTGAACCCAGGATCCTCTGCTTACAAGGCAGTAATGCCTTGTAAGCAGAGGGTCCTGGGTTCAAATCCCGGCCGTGGAGAATTTTTTCTATCAGTTCACTACTTAAAAATGTTTCCATGTCAAGGGCGTCTTCCCCATTAAAATTATTTGGTTTTATTTGGTTTTCACCATGAGACCCCGTCTTGTGGGTCCTGGTTTGTCTACGTGGCTCCGACAAGGGAGTCCTAGAATTCTAAATTATATTCGAAAAAGTGTTTATGGTATTGGTCACGGTACAAGTCCCTTGTCTAAAGCGCCATCTGTATTACTGCAGTTAACTTTAATCCTTACTCGGAGAATGTTTTTTACAGTGTAGCCTGCTTGAGAAACCTCCCAAGCCGACGAAGGTCACCTAAATATGTGACTGGATAGTTGGAAATGTATGGTACATGGCTCTTTCTGATCCCTAAATAATCTTCAGGAAGGTTGAATAGCACTAACGCAACTACTGTTAGTTGCTATACGGATAATCGGTTTTGAGAGCAGCTATAGAGAGGCTCTTGGACATATTAATAGTGTTGGGTGATATTTGGATTTTTCGATATATCGATATATCGCTATTTTCACTTTCGATATTCAGTATCGATAATTCGGTACCATGTTTTCCTAGTATACGTCTCGTTTCGCCAAAATTTAAGAGCAAAATTGCCGTAAAAAAGCAACTTAACCATCAACTCAAACTTCAAATTCCTACATAAAAACTGAATAACGAAGAACATATTGCTCCAATTTTGGATACATAAATGTAACTTATGTTGGATTATAAATGAAAAAATATCACTTTCGATATCGATATTAACATTTCGATATATATATAGATATTTGGTCCGATATATCGTTATCGATATCAAATATCGCCCAACATTACATATAAGGTCCTATTGTGCAGTTGACAAAAACGCTTGGCTGTTAAGTGTAGCGGAAAGAACAGAGCGTAGCCTACGGGAAAGAAGCATTCTGTTATCAAGATGAATAACGAAATAGTAGATGCGTTTTTGTCTGAATTCTTAGATCTCCGTTCTCGCTTCTGAATTCTCGATTCTCGTACAAATTACCGTCTTTACTCCTCTCGCTTCTCCATTCCCGTTTTTGAGAAAAATACTAATTTGGCAGCTCGTCTGCAACCCGGTGTAGGCGGTGTACCTGTTTATGCATATTGAACACCCGCACTATGTTGACCAATCAGGGAGGAGAACGGAGACAGAAGAATCGAGAATTCACTATCAGAGCAACTTCTCGATTCTGCGGAATCGCGAGGCTTTCCCCGTTCTCGATTCTGACTAAAACGCAAGAAAAGGAGAATTCGCTTCATCTGAATAGTCCAAAAACGCGAAATAGGAGAATCGCGAGGAGAATTCCAATCAAAAACGCAACTAATGAGTGAGGTACCTCTGTGAAGATCTTGGTCAGAAGGTCCTTTTCTAGCATGTCACCATAGTAGAAGTTGATCGTTTTCCCAGTTATCTCCTGCACTTTGGCAAGGGAAGGAGGTAGGACATCAGAAGGGTTACCAACGCTGTTCACAAAGTTGTCAATCGTAACTACCTAGAAGGACATAAGTTTAAACATGGCAGCGTATACCTTTTCAATTCAAGATGCAAATGTTACCCTTTTGGATGTTTCTTCATCGCTATCAAAAATCATTGACAACAAAGCCCAACCAGCGTACGACCATCTCCACTGCTTCCTGGCCGAAGATTGAAAATTAGTGTCTTTTTCTGTGTCTTTTTTATTTATTTTCTTTCCTTTACTCCGCTTTTTTGAAATGGTGGGGTATAAAGAAATTACTTATTACTTACTTACTTAACTTTCAAGTTCGATCCAGTATGAGTTGTGATAGTGCATCATTCCACAATAAGACGCCGCATTACACACTGCCCAATATCGCCACAAAGGTTCGACCGTTCCTCATATACGGAAAACAGTACGGTGCAAGAAAACTGGCTCACGAGCTGCCAGCTGCCAGTTTTTCAGCTGACATATGCTTAATATTTTGGTAATTGTTGGGATTTTGCCGTGTTCTGGCGTTCGTAACCTTTTCTGTAGTGGAAATAAACAAATAATTATATTCTGACAGAAATACTTCTGATCAGTCAAACAAGATGAAGATGTAAAACAAAAGAAACAATAATATAGATGGCGCTTTAGACAAGGGACTTGTAACGTGACCAATACCATAAACAATTTTTCGAATGCAATTTAGAAGTCTAGGACTCCCTTGTCGGAGCCACGTAGACAAACCAAGACCCACAAGACGGGGTCTCATGGTGAAAACCAAATAAAACCGAATATATTATTTTAATGGGGAAGACGCCCTTGAGATGGAAACATTCATAAGTTTTTCTTTGGTTTTCACCATAAGACCCCGTCTTGTGGGTCCTGGTTTGTCTACGTGGCTCCGACAAGGGAGTCCTAGACTTTTAAATTGCATTCGAAAAACTGTTTATGGTATTGGTCACGTTACAAGTCCCTTGGGTAAAGCGCCATCTATATTATTAATTTACGTGACATGGGGATTTGAACTGGTTAGATGAATTTGCCTTCGGGCGGGATCACTGTTACTATGGCCGGCTTCTACCAGACTATTGTAGTGGTTTGCGAACGCTGTTCACAAGCCCCTCGGTAGCTCAGTGGTAGAGTGACTGCCTTGTAAGCAGAGGGTCCTGGGTTCAAATCCCGGCTGAGGAGCATTTTTGTCTACCAGTTCACTACTTATAAATGTTTCCATCTCAAGGGCGTCTTCCCCATTAAAATTATATATTCGGTTTTATTTGGTTTTCACCATGAGACCCCGTCTTGTGGGTCCTGGTTTGTCTACGTGGCTCCGACAAGGGAGTCCTAGACTTCTAAATTGCATTCGAAAAATTGTTTATGGTATTGGTCACGTTACAAGTCCCTTGTCTAAAGCGCCATCTATATTAGTTTTTTACGTGACATGGGGATGTGAACTGGTTAGATGAATTTGCCTTCGGGCGGGATCACTGTTCCCATGGCCGGCTTCTACCAGACTATTGTAGTGGTTTGCGAACGCTGTTCACAAGCCCCTCGGTAGAGTGACTGCCTTGTAAGCAGAGGGTACTGGGTTCAAATCCCGGCTGAGGAGCATTTTTGTCTACCAGTTCACTACTTACAAAAAGAAACAAGATAAGTTGAAGTCACTCCCCGCTCAATAGCTTTCCGCCAAGTCAAAAAGTAATAAGCAGTTCTACACAGGTAAGATTTGGTAGTGTTCTCCCCAGAGCAAAACAACACTAGGGAGTAGCGCCAAGACCTATGCTTTCCATGCTTGGCAAATGGGCCATATTCGTAGCGCCACCCACTACGCTTGCGGCATTTAAAGCGAGACAAACTAGAAATTTCTAGTAAAGCAAAGATGCGGCCTGCAAACACCAAGAAAACAATGGAATCTGTATCATTTTATTCCTATGTGCAGAATATAAAGTTATCGGAGCCAGCGCTGCTGAAAGACTGATTGAGTTTCAGTAGAGACGTTCTATATCGCTAGTGGAGCTAGTGTCCACGCTATTCGAGTGTGCGTCAGTTTTGTCAAGTCTTGGCCCTACTGCCTAGTGCTATTTTGCTCTGGTTCTCCCTTCTCTCCGAGTTCGCTCTGACGCGAAGGTCACCCGACCTCGCATCCTTGACTAATTCATTCATCAAATGACTAATCTTATGATGGTTGACTTTGGGGAATAAGCTGCTGAGCGAAGAGCTAGTTGCTAGGGATAGTGTAGCACGAGAAAAAGGGCTGCGTGAGAACGCATCCCACAACAGCAATTTCTCACGAAAGTCGCTGGTTCATACAAATAACGCACTTCGCAGTAAACCACAATTCCTCCGGAAACTGTCTCCGTTCTCCTTGTTAGGTCCAAATTATTCTGCACTTCTTTCCTTTTCATTTTCAATGTAATAAACAAGAGCTGGAAGCTCATATGTCACTTGCAAGGCTGGGACTGATAGAAGTGACGGTCAAAAGCATTTTTTTTCTTTTTGGTTAAGATGTGCCAAACTTGCAAGGCTGGGTCAGAGGATGGAAGTGATGGTCAAAAGTTTTTTTTCCACTTTTCGGTTAAGATGCGCACTTTAAGGGTACTAAAGATTACTTTTCTAAACAAAACCCTTCAGCCAAAAAAGGACCATGTACTCAGGGCGATCGTAAAAAAAATAGATTTTGCTTAAAAGTATTTTTTGTATTTTGCGGTTAAGATGAGCTCTTTAAGGGAAGGTCGGATCGGAGAAGTGGCGATGTACTAACACAATGATGTCAAGTTTCTAATGCTCCAGCAAAGTTTTTTCGTCCTAGCACATCTGGAAGTAAGATACAGGCGAGTACTCCATAATAGAAACGAAGAACGAGGTTATTAATGAAATAATCTTTAAGTTTTCAGCCCCTTATTAATAGCAAAACCGAAGTTGATCAAAATGCAGAAAAAAACTTTCCTGTCGTCGCCCCAATCGTGCAGCAAAAACAGCGTCCGTGTCAAAAATTAAATCTCAGGACTAGTTTTTATGGCACTTGCAGCCTCTGGCTCAAGTGCCATATACCGATCACAATTCCGTCTGTCGGTCTGTCGGTCGGTCCGAGTATTTGTCCCACATATCCGAGTTAGGGTACTTCCAGATGTGCTAAGACAATGAAACTTGGCAGGCATATCAGGGACCCGACCAACCTAACCTGGAAATAATCAGTTTCCCGATCCGACCATATGGGGGGGGAGTGCGGGGCGCTGGAAACTTGAAAATTTAGGGCATTTTGTCACTTTTTTCAGAGTTAGGGTACTTCTAGATGACCTAGGACAATGAAACTTGGCAGAAATATCAGGGACCCGACCAAACAAACCTGGAAATAATCAGTTTCCCGATCCGACCATATGCGGGGAGTGGTTGGTGGCGGAGCGCTCGAAACTTGAAAATTTAGGGCATTTTGTCACACTTTTTCGAGTTAGGGTACTTCCAGATGAGCTAGGACAATGAAACTTGGCAGGAATATCAGGGACCTGACCAAAGTAACCTGGAAATAATAAGTTTCCCGATCCGACCATATGCGGGGGAGTTGGGGCGCTGGAAACTTGAAAATTTAGGGCATTTTGTCACACTTTTTCGAGTGAGGGTACTTCCAGATGAGCTAGGACAATGAAACTTGGCAGGAATATCAGGGACCCGACGAAACTAACCTGGAAATAATCAGTTTCCCGATCCGACCATATGCGGGGAAGTGGGGGCGCTAGAAACTTGAAAATTTTGGTCATTTTGTCACACTTTTTCGAGTTAGGGTACTTCCAGTTGTGCTAGGACCATGAAACTTGGCAGGCATATCAGAGACCAGACCAAACAAAATTAGGAATAATCAGTTTTCTGATCCGACCATTTTGGGGGGGGGGTGGAAGGCAGGGGAATCCGGGAAACTGAGAAGTGTGTAACTTTCGAACGGATGATCGGATTGTAATGAAACTTACAATATATCAGGGACCCAATCAAACTGACTTCAAAATACAAATTTTGTCGATCAGATAATGGTGGGGGAGTGGAGGGAGGGGAATCCGCAGGGGAATCCGGGAAATTGAGAAGTGTGTTAACTTTCGAACGGATGATCGGATTGTAATGAAACTTCATAACTGAACAGAATATATATCTGTAATGTCCCGTTTAAAGTCTTGACCGGATTCGGTAGCCATGGGGAGTTGGGGGGGGGGAGACCGGAAATTTCAAGAAACGGTTAGAATGGAGGGATCGGAGTGAAACTTGCTGGGAAGAACAAGCATCTGCTCTGGATAGGTCCTTTAGACCATTGTACTGGATCCGGACACTTATGGGGGGGGGGGGGGTCCCGGAATTCCGGTGATGGTGGTTTTGGGGATTTTCACGATGAAACTTGGCAGGCATATCAGGGACCCAATCAAACTGAATTCAAAATAAAAATTTTGTCGATCAGATAATGGTGGGGGGAGTGGAGGGAGGGTAATCCGAAATTTTCAGTCATGCGTAATTTTGGAATGGGTGATCGGATTCGAGTGAAATTTAAGAATTCAACAGAGGACATTTCTCCGATGATTTTTTTCATATCCGGACCGGATCCGGCAACTATTGGGGGGGGGGGGGCGGAAAATACGTGACCCGTATAGAATGGAGGGATCGGGATGGAACTTTGTGGGAAGAACAAACAGATGCTCTAGGTAAGTCATTTGCTGAATCGGATTGGCTACGTGCACCGCGGGGGAGCTGGGGGGGGGGGGGTGGACCGGAAATCTCGAGAACGGTTAGAATGATGGTATCGGAGTGAAACTTGCTGGGAAGAACAAACATATGGTCCATGTAAATCTTTTACATAATTTGACTGGATCCGGACACTTGAGGGGGGGGGGAGGAGGGGGTATCCCGGAATTCCGTTTTTTGGGGGATTTTCACGACGAAACTTGGAAGGCATATCAGGGACCCATCAAACTGACTTGGAATAAAAAGAAAATCCTCGATATGATAATCTTGGGGGGGGGGGGGAGTTGAGGGAGGGGAATCCGGAATATTGAGTCATGCGTAACTTTGGAACGGGTGATCGGATTCGAGTGAAATTTAATAATTAAACAGAGGACATTTTTCTCTTGTGACCTTTTTCACTTCCGAACCGAATCCGGCAATTATTGGAGGGAGGGCGGAAAATACTTGACCCGCTTAGACTGGTGTGATCTGGATCGAACTTCGTGGGAATGACAAACAGATGCTCTGGATTAATCATTTACAGAACCGGATTGGCTCCGGTTATTGTGGGTGGAGTTGGAGGAGGGGGAGGGGGATCTGGGATTCCGGTGATCGCGCGTTAAGGTACTTCCAGATGTGCTAGGACGATGAAACTTCGCTGGAATATTGGAGACTCAACAACATTTGCTTAGAAATTGCTACTTCCCAAATCCGATTATTCCTTAAAGTACCAATCTTGACCGCAAAGTAAAAAAAATACTTTTAGGCAATATATGCAGTTTCGTGATGCCCATCAGCCCATTAGCAGTTTTGCCTCAAGGGTTTTGCTTACAAATGAAGTTCCAGCTCCCTTAGAGCGCGCATCTCAACCGCAAAGTCGAAACTTACTTTTGATCAATCAAATCATCTTGACACATACAAGTGCCATATGAGCTTACAGCTCTTGTTTCATTAAATTGGTATTTGAAGGTAATTTACTTTAATAAGATATTTATAGTCGGCAGAAGCTTCACTTATTTATTACAGGGTTGTTTCCTTCCCCAACGTTGACCCAGAGGATTGACAGCCTGATGAGGACCCTTGCCAAGAAGGGCCGAAATATCGCTGATGAAGAATTGTCGCTGACGTATCCGTTGTAAACATTGTTTGAATAAATCTGGAAGTACCTTAACTCACGATCATCGGAATTCCGGACATCCCCCTACAGCCCTCCCCCCCCCCCATGGTACCCGAATTCGGTCCAATTCTGTGACTGATGCATCTAGGACTTGTGCCTATACGTCCTTCCAAGTTTCATCCTGATCGCTCCTCTCTAGGCGTGTCACAAGATCTTCGGTTCTCCCCTCCGACCCCCCCCCCCCCCCCCCCCAGTTCATCGGATCCGGTCCGGACTTGAAATGGGACAGCTGAGACATGAGGTCTTTTGGATCAAGATATCAGGTGTCATTAAGATCCGATAACCCGTTCGAAAGTTATGCATGCCACTAATTTCCGGATTCCGCAGTCTCCCCCTCCCCCGCGATGGTCGGATCGGGCGAGTGACTATTTCCAAGTTAACCTGGTCGGGTCCCTGATATGTCTGCCAAGTTTTAACGTACTAGCCCACCTGGAAGTACATTAACTACGGATCGCCGGAATTCCAGAACCCCCCTCCAACTCCCCCCACAGTGTCCGAATCCGGTCCAGTTCTGTCATTTATTTATCTAGAGCTTGTGCTTGTTCTTTCCACCAAGTTTCATCCCGATCGCTTCAGGACACGATTTCCGGTTCCCCCCTCCGACTCCCTCTAAAGATTAATCGGATCCGGCCCGGACTTGAAATGAGACATCTGAGAAAGGAGGTCTTTCCAGATATTAAGTTTCGTTAAGGTCCGATCACCCATTCGAAAGTTATGCATGCCCTTATTTTCCGGATTCCACCCCCTCCCCCTCCCCCCATGATGGTCGGATCGGGCAAGTGACTATTTCCAAGTTAGTTTGGTCGGGTCCCGAAAATGCCTGCCAAGTTTCATCGCCCTAGCACATCTGGAAATACCCTAACTCGCAAACACCGACTGACCGACCGACCGACGGACGGAAAAGTTATCGGTACATGACACTTGCCTTCCGGCAAGTGCCATAAAAACAGCTGAATGGCAAAGTAAGCGTGGGGCTTTCACAAGAACCTGTGGGTATTTGCGTCGTTTGCCGCCAGGTTCTCTAGTTTGGTCCGGAAATCGTGGGATCGATCCTGCTCGGGTCCAAATATTTTGCTTAAAGATGGCATAGTGACACAAGAAAACCTGTGGGTATTTGCGTCGTTTGCCGCCAGGTTCTCTAGTTTGGTGCGGAAATCGTGGGATCGCTCCTGCTCGGGTCCAAATATTTGTTAATGACGGTATGGTGACACAAAAAGGGTTTACTATATTCTGGGTAAAAAAAAATGGGGAATAAGAGTTAGTAACTGAATACACGAACTGAAACCTTAGAAAAATTATGAATGAACATAGTTACTGGCACGAATCCTTTAACTATAGCCTATTTACTATTCTTAGGACTTACTTCGTAACCGGCTTCAAGTAGAGATACTACGCAATGTGAACCAATGAACCCCGCTCCACCGGTAACGAAGATCTTTTTAAATATCTTCCTGAAATCACGTAAGTCAAGATTAGGCACTTTCGTCGCACTTTTGGTCGCTTCTGGTGTTTACTCCCTCCAGCGTCTTGAGTTTCCTCTATCAGTAGTTTTTCGTCTCATGATCCCCTGCGTGACTTCTCATTTGAACCTGCCTTCCGCAGGGGCGTCATTATGGGGGGAGGAGGAAGGGGGACTGCCCTCCAAAGGTCTTGAGAAAGTACTTTCGTCGGGCGAAGCGGCAACGGCGCATTTTGTCGGCACATTTTTTAGTCCCTCGGCACAGACTGGACGTCCTCCCCCCATAGGTAAAAGGCTAGTGACGCCCCTGGCCTTCCGACCAGGTTCTGGTAAGTCCGCACTGGTGAGTCCGAAAACGGTTTATAACACTAGAGAACAGTCACCAGGGAATAAAAAAATGACTTGTAGGACTACTACAGTGAGTACTCTGGCGGTAAAGAACGCAACTATTAAAGGTGCACCGAATAGGGCTGAAACAGGAAAGTAGTTAAAGGACACCTCGCACAACATAGTGTTTCTGCTTAGATCTTCTTAGATAGTTTACCACTTTACAACTAAGCTATACTTAAAGCACACCTCGCAATCTTTACAGTTTATGTTCCAGTATCAAAACTATCCGAATACTGCTAAGCTAGTCTCAGCTTTCAACAAATTATCCACGGCCTTGTCTGTTTAAAACCTTTTCCCAGGCCCATTGACTTCTAGCAAAATCTCGGCAAACCGGTTTTACGCATCAATAGCATGAGACGCGAACCCTCATCGGAAGCATAATGCGTATGGAAACCAGTGAATCGCGGCAAGTGCAAAGATTAGTGAGGTGTCGTTAGGGGGTTCAGAATGTAACAACTGAAATTTGGGTCTCCGGGCTTAGAACTAATTAATGTTGTTTTTGGAAGTAGATTGCATCGGCATTATAGGTACACGTCCTTTAACGAAAAATTACACACGGCTTCGGCCGTTTTTAACTTCTTCCCATGTCCCTTGCCATGGGTGACAATCTAGGCAAAATTTCCATAACCGGGTCTTCGGACGAATAAGCTCCTCCGAAACAGTGATCGGGTGCATGGTATGTTACGTAAAGAGAACAAACGTGGCAAGCATGGTAATCAGTGTATTGCTAATAAGGAGATAGGATATACTTGTGAAGTGAAGAATCTCGGGAAAGAGAATGGATGGAAATACTACTTAAGTATAATGAATTAGTATCGTAAGTACGACGTGTCCTTTAAAGTTTAACTGAATAGGGCTGAGATACGAAAGTCTAGTTACCCATCATTTACTCACTTTCATCGGCTTGAAGACCCGATGAAAGTGCGTCACTTTGGGTGCACTTTCGGTCCAGCATTTCATATTCTAAACGTCACGTCAAATCCAAGATATAAAAATACACTGGCTTTTCAGTTAAACTTTAAGAATCGCTTATTCAATTAACAGGATTGACAACCGATGAACAAGACCAAAGTTTTCGACGGGATCCCAAAAATTCAATATTTGATCCAGACAACTGAGTCTTGTTTTCGCCAGATCCAGTCTTCGCCAGACTCCTTGAACATTTGTACTCTTAAAATTCAGAAATAGACTAAGGCCAAATAGCTAATCATTGGAGAAAACCAAATCCAGATATGGATTCAGCATGTCTGTTTACCCCTATAAGTTATATCTATTTTGACAGAAACTTCCTGCCTTACTTCTGCCAATTTTCCGGTTTCGGCCGAATTCCGGAACTACTTGTCCGGCGAAAAAATAAAGCTAAAAAACGAATTCAGCGCATCTCCTTTATATCGAACATCTAATCAAATTCAAATAAAAATTTAACTTATAACAAATTTTCCGGTACCAGCCCCAACGAACTATATGTCCAGGTAAGAATGATTGTCATATACGGATTCAGCATCTCTTCTTACCCCTAAATCGGATATCAAATCAACTATAAATAAAACCTTTGCTTTTAACAGCTAATGACATAGTCGATTCAGGGGTAAGGAGACATGCTGAACACGAACATCAAAATCATTTTCTCGAGGGACAAGTAGTTCGCCCGGAATCCGGCCAAAACCGGAAAGTTTGTTAAAAGTTAAAGTTTTATTTGAAGTTGATTTGATGTTCGATTCTGCGGTAAGACGAAATGCTGAATAGTTATGTGAAAGTATTTTCTACCCGGACCACTTGTTCGCCCAGAATCCAGACAAAACCAGAAGTTTAAAAAAAAAAATTAAAAGTCGAAACGTATATATCGATATCGAAGACGATTTTTCTTCATTCATAATTATTGTAATGACTATAACATAACCTACATTTCTATATTCGAAACTGGAGCAGTCTGTTTTCCATAGTTCAGTTCTTATTTATACAGAGTTTGAGATGATGCAATATGTTATTTAACGACAATTTTGTTCTTAACGAGACGTATCCTATAACGAAACATGGTAAAGAAATGCCGAAATCGATTATCGAATACCGAAAGTGAAAATATCGATATATCGAAAACTCAAAATATCGCCCAAAACCAGTCTCGTATGTCGTCACATCCCGCACTTTCAAACTCGGGAGTCAACAACAGCCGTGGCTACATGGGAATCGGGGGAGTCACGTGCAGTGTTGCCACATGTCGCACGATAGTGTGAATTGTCACTCTATTTTTTTTTGTCACTCTTTGTCCTACGTAGGACATAAAATTCACTCTATTTACGTAAATGTCCAGATTTGTCGCACAATAGTGTGACAATTCCAGAAAATACAAAAATAAACGCGGAATTCAACTCAATGCAAGTAATTTTAAGGCATTCCCCTCTGTCTGTACTAAATAAAGAGTTAGTTTTTGCTTTCGGTGGGAGTGAAGAAGGGGACTTTTTTGGGAATTTTTTCGTGCTAGTCATGCTCGGAGGATTCTGAACCGATCGATATTCCGCCGAAAAGCATTTTTGCAGCAGTGATTCCGAAAAAAAATGACCATTTCACGTTTTTTCATCTAAATAGAATTTCACTCCCAGTATACTCTCTGTCTCAGCCAAATTCACTCTCTAAATTTTTATGATGTGGCAACCCTGGTCACGTGAGTCAGTCACGTTTACACCTTGTCACTGTTCGCTCCGACTGCATTACCCCTAGAAAACTCCGCAGGGCAAAAGTTAGAAACTGGTTCATAAAGTTAGTCACAACAGCTTGTTTATGTTATGGCAGATGATATCTCATCTGCTCGCCGGCTAGAACAGTCTGTCTCTATCCACACTCCACAGTAGAATGACTCTCCTTTTCTTCTGTCATCGCCGTACTATCCTATCCTGCGACGCTAATTGATATCATGTGTACTTGCTCCAGACTCAGTGTTGCATCTTTACGATACAATTACATTTAATATAAGGAATTCTTTCTTACGTTTCTTCTGACATTTTTTGTTCTACAACTCACACAGACTACACTCAAAAAGTTCGAGACAGAGCCCGACAGCAACTGGCACTAGTTTGAAAACCAGTCTAACGCGTTTGGTGATTATCGCAATTGCCAATGACGTGTCGATATGAATGAAGTGACAACTAGCCTCGCAATTAGCTGTAGGACGAGTATGCAGGTGACGCGAACACCGATAAGCTGACGCATTGCCAATAGCGGTTTGGCAAATGAGGAATCCGGGAGAACAGGCAACCTTAAAGTTTAACCGAAAAGAGCTGGGATAGGACAATATAGTTACCCATCACTTATTCGGTAAAATTGGCTTCAAGACCCGCTGAAAGTTTGAATTCTCGATTCTCAGATAGTGGAATTTCCGTGTGATTTATGGTACCTCTATAGAGAGAGATAATTTTATTACAAACAGTGTACATCTGTGACCAGGAGCCACCCCATAAAGTTTTCGCCAGTCCTTAGAGGGAGACCCCAAATCAAACATTCATACATAAGCACTCGTCCAAAACAAACATGAGACAAGATCACATGAAAAAAAGAACGGCAAACGGTTGTTTGAGTATATGGGGAGAAGGAATCCCTGAGAAAAGGTTCTTGATCCAACTTTTCTATGATTTTTTTAAACCTTCGGCCAATCTTCCTACTTCCACTTCTTCCATAGGTCTCAAAAAGCACTAGAGAGTTCCCTATTGTGTGGACTTAGGAGACGCCGATGGGCGGAAAAATTCGCCCATCAGCCAAAACTTCCCATAAACGGCTAGGCTTATCTATGAATGAATGAATTAATGAATTTATTTCCAAAAAGCCCGTGGGCCCATGGCAGGAAAACAAAATAATCATAAATATCACTAAATATCACAACCGGTCGTTCTGTTGTAGGCTATGCCTTACGAGAAAGATTTATAAATTTTTTTTTTCTGCCACTAAGCAATCTTCACCATCGGCCCACTGAAAAGCCGCGTTTGTGTTGAGATTAAAATGTCCCGCGTCATAGCAGGGACCCATAAATGTCCTGTAATGACTCGCCATTCAGGGGGCTTGTCATTTCCTATGCTTCTATGTTGCTATGTTGCCCGAGCCTCACCTAGTTTCCAAAAATTCCGCTTCGGTCGAATCGGCGTTCTTGCTCAGATAGACAAAATTTGTTGGGACTATTCAGCATGCCACCAGGTACCTAAGCTAGAACAAAAGATCCAAGATACTCTTCCATTACAGAGAAATATTCCTAGTTCAGCACAACAGCTGCACAAATTTTTGTCTATCTGGATAGTCGGGTGTTCTATCCCCGTGGGTATTTCTCGAACTATCTGACGCTCGGTCAAGAGCGCACCAGAAATCTCTTATTGACAAGCCCCCTGAATAGCGAGTCATTACAGGAAATTTATGGGTCCCTGGTCATAGTAGAATCTTCGTTGTGGGGACGGCAGCAGATATTCTGAACGTCATAACTAGAGTAGACAGGGGCAGTTCGAAGGGCATGGGCATGGGGGGGGGGGGGAGGGTGAGGACTTCAAAATATGCGACAGGCTAAAAACACAGCACTAGCAGGCTCAAGAAATATTAACGTTATAAGTTATTAAACGTTACGGTAAATGCCATTGTGGTAATACAATAATAAACAAATAAGTGACAGTAAAGAGACGATGCCGTTCTATCAAATTTCGCTGCAGAGAAGACAAGCCTCGGTAACAGCTTCTGACAAGACAAACTGTAGTGCTCAAGACAAACTATAGTGAGCGCCGCAGGCAAATCTTTTTCAATCCGAGCAAAATTCAACTACTCCTTTACAACTTCTACCTTTTAATGTAGCTTAGACCCCAAATCTCAAGCTTAAAACCGCAGATAAATGATGCACACCTCAATCAAATAGAAACAGGGCTGGATTACGAAAGAGCAGCAGGCAAAATTTATTAAATTGTTCTTTATTCGGCAATATTCGGCTACTTCCCACACAAACTCTTGCTTTTGATGTGGCTCAGATACCAAGCAGCAGCTTTTACCGTATGTACCCAAGACAAATTAAAACTCAGCGCCGCAGGCGATGTTTTTGTAATCCGACCTTTTCTGGCATTTCTAGCTTTGAAGGTGACTGAAATCTTAGGCCTAACACCTCACCTAAATTACGGGCCATTCAACCAGATAGCGAGTAGGCTACTATGAAAGACGGCGCAGGTAAGGTTTTGCGAAATATTATAAAGGCTGCCCGATATCATATATCTGTCCGTGCCCCGATCGCAAACGGAGTTGGATATTTTACCGACTTAATATTTTACCTTGACTTAAAAAAAAAATCCCGGTTACAACCGGATTCCGGACTAACTATATGTACGGGTAAAAAATGATTGTCATATACAGACTCGGCGTTTCTTCTTACCCCAAAATCTATCATCTAATCTATCATCTAAACTTTCGCTTTAAAGAAACTTTCCGGTTTTAGCCGGATTCCTGGCGAACTAGTTGTCCGGTGAGAAAATGGTTTTCATCATCGTGTTCAGCATGTCTTATTACCCTTACATCGAACATTTAATCAACTTCAAATCAAACTTTTACTTTTAACCAACTTTCCGGTTTTCGCCGGATGGTACGTGGTAGTGCTTCCACTTTGAATTTAGACTACAAACAATAGTGCATTTCACCAGGCACTGCTACAAAGCCTGTTTATGTGCAAACCTTACTTTGCAAGCCATTACAAAAAAAACAAGACCAAAGGTTTCGATGGGGTCCCAAAAATCTAATAATTGATCCAGACGATTGGGTCTTGTCTTCGCCAGATTTTTTCATCTCATGTTATTGAACCTTTCTTCTTTGAATTTCTCTGTTCTTAACTATATCTGATAACATATCACTCATGCGTCTTGAATCCATTTATATACAACTAATGTTCCAGGTCGGATGCGATACTTGTGTTTGTGTGTGTGTGGCGGGGGGGGGGGGACTGGAGGGGGGCATCGGGAATCTCGTGAAACCCTTGGAGTCGAGGGAAACTCCTCGAATTAATCCCCATTTTTGTCAGATATTTCATAAGTAATGGGGGTGGTAGGCCTAACGGTGGCTATCTCAAATACTTTATTAGTGTAATTAGGTAAATAACCTTTATCAAAAATTCTTTTTTCTTTTTTAATTCTAACTAAATTTCCTGCTTTGTAATTTCCTGTGACATTGCAATAATCTGGTATCAAGCCTGGAGTAAACAAAGCATTTAAAATCTTTTTCTGATTGACTTTTTTACTAGCATCAACTGCTTTCGTTTGTATTGATCGGTGATAAAAGTTAATATGATTATCAACGAATACAGGTAAACTATCAATCCATTTATATGTGTTGTTGTGAGTAAAATATTTCCATAGCTTTTCTTTCAGCGTTCTGTTGAATCGTTCAACGATTTGTGCTTTTGATTCACTTTCAGATGTAAACCACCGAATGATATTATTTTTCAAAAAGGTTTGAACATTTCTCGTTACTAATTCTTTACCTTTATCAGTTTGTAGCTTCTTAGGAATTCTTTCTTTAAATACGTTACTCAATCCGATTATTATATCACCACGAGTTTTATCTTTCAAAGGGGAACACCAGGCAAATTTACTAAAGCAATCAACAATAGTTAAAATGTAATTTGTTTTATTGTTTTCTTTTTTAAATTTCTGCATATCTACGAGATCAGCTTGCCATTGTTAATCAGCAAATTGAACAAAGAATCGCCTCCTTTCAAAATTGTGATACGATGATTTATGTAAAGTATACACATTCTCATTTTGCTAAACATTTTTTATTTTATTTTTAGAAACGTTCATTTTATTTTGTTTTAATTTTCTGTAAATATCGTCAACACCTGAATAATTAGAATAATACGTATTTCATATTTCTTTTTCCTGTGCTGAGGTTCTTTTTAAGAATTGACATTTCACTGAGCCAGAAATAACACAATTACCTTTCTGCATAGGCATGTTATTCTTCGACACTGTCTTAAACATTGATTCAGTGTCAGTTCTCTTTCTACATTTCAAAAAATAAATCTCCATTTATTAGAAAACAATTTTTATAGATGAAATTTATTTTGTACCAAGAGAGGTCATTCTGCGTTTAATGTAGTACATGCAATGAAATCCACAGTTTAATTCATCTATATTTTGAATTGCAAGAATTTCATACTCTATTTTTTTCTTTGAAGTTTTCAGATATTTAATTATTTATTTTCCTGGTGGAATACCGAAAGAATAACACAATTCTACGTAGGGAAGGGTCTATCAGATAGATTATAATAAGCAACCCAGTGAGTTCCAGGCATTCCACGTTTATCATAATTAATTACACCACATTCCATACTATTTATCTGTTTGGGTAGCGTCTCTATAGAGAAGACACCTCTAAAATGCGGTAGATTCCCTAGCTCATCCATGATATCAAAATTAGTTCTAGTCCCTACTTCACTTTTGCTTCTTTTTGAATTCCACCTTTTTTTGAATGGGTTTCCTTTTTAGGTCTACCACGTACGCTATTACCCACAACTCTCTGTGTTCCAGGAAGTTTTAGCGCTCCACCTGTGTTGGTTATTTTATCCGCTATTTTCTTACCTGCTAATGTACCTAAAGCAGCAACACCGCTTGTTAAAGCTTCCTTGCCAAGTGTAATTGTTAGTGGTAGTAACACCTTTTTGAGTCGCTTCCCTCATCTGCTAATTATGATATACCAATATCACACCCTTTGTCATTACTTTTAAGTTTTTCAATTTTATCAAGCTGTCTGCGTTAAAGCAGTTTTACTGGTTCTCCTTCATTCTGTTTGTTGTGAATGACACGAATCTGACATTTTTGTTTCCCTTCAAAATATTTCTTCAGCTTCGCTTTCTGTAGACTTGATAAATAAACTGAATTTTCAAATGTTCCAGCCATTTAGTACAGAATTAATTTATCTTATAATATTATCCTTGTTTATTTACCAGCCATGATTTTGTCTATTCTGGAAACGAATGGTTTGTCAACAGGTTTTTCCTCTAGAAGCCTTTTTAAAATATTTTCTACTTCTCTTTCAGTATTATTGATCTGAATTTGTTGGTCAGCAATCTTTGCTTCAATTATATTGTTATGGGTGTGTTGACCGAGAAGCTTTTTTGTCATGATCTAAAAGATTCGTAGTTAACGTTGCTAAATTAACAGAATCATTTTTGGTTCTAGGGTTTTGAACATTTGTTATCAGTTTGTTCTCAGCGTCAATTTCTTTCTCATTACCTCGAATTACTTCTTTTAACAAGTAACCTTTAATCTTTAATTCGTACCAATAAATTATAAGGAGAATCATGTACAGCAGTTAATCTGTTGATATCTTCGCTAAAATACTGATTTATCCCCACTTGTTCTGCGGTAATTTCTTCTTTAAATTGGTTAAAAATAATAGTCATAGATCTGAAACAAATAGCGTCCTGGTCTGCTTTCGCATCACCTAAATTAGGCTAATATTACCGTTGTCATCAGTAACTATCGTTTCATTCGATTCCTTACTAACCTTTTTTCCAACACTACCGAATTTATTCATTTATAACAGAAACAAATTATCTAGTAAACTTTTCAAAGTTTTTCCTATTAGTCAGATCTTTATCCTTTGTTTTAATTCAATAAAGAAAAATCCGTAGCCCTTGTTTGCACATTCAAACTGTTTCAAAAACTTCTCATTGTCTATATTAGATATGTGATTTTGTCTGATTAATTTTATTTCTTTCAGATTAGAACAATGAAAGAATGCGAAATAATTACACTGAAGTCTTACCACTTTTGGCGTTTTATGATAGCTCTGTGACAAATTTCTTTCTTCCTCTTATAGTAGTTATATAATGCCGACTCTAGCTCACCCTCCCCCCGATTTCAAAACCCCATTTTAACATCAATTTCTTAATTTTTAACATCCTTTTTTCCAAATTATCCCCCTTTTTAAAGATATTTTTATTTTCTTATTTCCAAAATAAAGGCCCCTAGTAATAGGAAATATTACCCTTAAAGACATATAAACTACTACAATATACACTAAAATACTACTTTTTTTTTCTTTTTTTTTTGTATTTTTCATTTTGTATCCAAGTATAATACCAATTCTAAACCAGAGATTTTGTTTACCCGTGTAATAGGCTGCAAAATCAGATTTTTCCTTTTTCTATTTTTATTCAAATATAATACCAATTCTACACCATATTACTGAGTAAACAGTTCTAAATCAACATATTGCTCAGAGTTCTTATTTACCCTCATAATAGGCTGCAAACAGGGGTGGCCCGAAGGGGGGGGGGGGGGTGGGGGGGGTCTCACCCCCCCCTGCCTTTTGTTAAGTCGTGTCAGTCGTTTATTTTTGCCTTTTGCTAAGTCGTATCAGTCGTTTATTTTAGCCTCGCCGAGGTTCAGGGCATTCATTTTAATGAAAAACAATCAGAGTCGTTTACAAAAAATTAGTTAATTTTGTCTCTGCACAGCTTCAGTCGTAAGCCAGTCGAGTCGTTTAAACCAGCTTCTGTAACCCCGATAGGTCGGAGACATGATTCATGGGGGCAGCAATGCGGCAACCTGTTCTTCTCCCATGGGATTCAGAACCTCACTTAGGTCTTTCAGATTTTAGCGTGTTTAAATTACAATAGGTTAGGTGTTAAAGTGAACTAAAGTGAAACATTATGGAAAAGCCATAAGAAATCAAATGACAGGAGACCCGCGAAACAAGTGTGCCCGGAACAGATGGAAAAATGTCGATTACAAAGAGAGGTTGAGGTCGAAACACCGCTTGAAAAGGACAAGGAGGATTTTAATATATACACCCAAAATTCGTTTGCCAGGACAAGAGGGGTTCTGCAGACGCTGGAATAGCTCATTCTTGTCAGGAGGTAAATTTTTGGCCTCTATGCTAGCAGAGGCGTTACTATCCAAAATGTTCGGGGGGGGGGGGGGGGGAAGGGTTGGAAAGGACCAAATATATTCCTTCAGCCCAAGAAAACTGCGAATCATAGCACTATCAAGTATGGAAGGAGCAAGGTATTTACCGACTGGCTGTTAATTTTTACCGGCTTTCTTTGCGGAAAAAATCACTGCTTTGACGAACAAGACCAAACTTTTCGATGGGATCCCAAAAATTCAATATCTGATCCAGACAACTGGGTCTTGTCTTAGCCAGATCCAGTCATCGCCAGAATCCTTGAACATTCTTACAATCAAATTCAGAAACAGATTAAGGCCAAATAGCTAATCATCTGAGAAAACCAAGTTCAGATATGGATTCAGCATGTGTGTTTACCCGTATAAGTCATATCTGTTTTGACGAAAAGTTCCTGCCACTTCTGCCAATTTCCTGGTTTCGGCCGAAATCTAGAACTACTTGTCCGGCGAAAAAAGAAAGCTCAAAAACGAACTCAGGGTATCTTCTTTCCCCAATAATGAACATCTAATTAACTTCAAATAAAAATTTTACTTATAACAAATTTTCCGACTCCAGCCGTATTCCGGTCGAACTATATGTCCGGGTAAAATATGATTGTCACACACGGATTCATCGTCTCTTCTTACCCCTAAATCGGTTATCTAATCAGCTAGAAATAAAACTTTAACTTCTAACAATTTTCCGGTTTTGGCCGGATTCCGGGCGAACTACATGTCCGGGAAGAAAATAGTTTTCACATAAAAGTTCAGCATGTCTTCTTGCCCTAAATCGGACATCTGATCAACTCCAAATAAAACTTTTAATTTTAACAAACTTTCCGGTTTGGGCCGGATTCCGGGCGAACTACTTGTCCGTCGAGAAAATGGTTTTCACCATCGTCTTCAGCATGCCTTCCTACCTCTAAATCAAACATCTAATCAACTTCAAATAAAACTTTTACTTTTAACAAACTTTCCGGTTTTGGCCGGATTCCGGGCGAACTATTTGGCCGATTACAAAATGGTTTTTACCATCATGTTCAGCATGTCTTCTTACCCCGTAATCGACTATCACATCAGCTGTTTCAAAATATTTTGTTTGTCCCTTAATTTGAACCCCCTCCCCCACCCCTAAATGTAGGGCTACAAAGCCCATTTACAAACTCGACTGGTCCGCCGACCCAACGAATCCTCACACCAAGTTTCATCAAAATATCTCATTCCCTTCGAGAGTTATCGTGCTTACAGACGGACGGACTGACAGACGGACACTTTTGCGATGTCATAGGTATCCCTCAGCTTACGTTTTGGGATCCCAAAAATCGACTGATTTAAAGAAAAATCGACTGATTTACAGAAAAATCGACTTGCGAAAAACTGACTGTTTTGAAGAAAAATCGACTATTCCCCCCAAAAAATCGACTGTTTTTACGAAAAATTGCGGCGCTTCGCGCCGATTCAGCTATTTCTTACCGGCTGGCCGACAACATCAAGGGAGGGGGGGGGGGCATCCACCCCCAACTACGTGACGCCCCTGTATGCTGGTGTTAAAGCACATCTGAAAAGACTTCGTAAAATTCAGTACACTTATACGACTCGAAAATGATCTCTTTTATGTTTAAGATATTCTAAAAGCGAACTTCTCTTCTTCATTTGCTGTTTATAGCATCTTCTGTCGCGTAGAATCCTATTCTGCAAACCAGTTTTAAGATGCAATTCTTCAGATGTAGCTTACTGTAGCTTTACCTGCTCTAGTTTTCGACATGAAAGTACAGTGTGTCGAATGACAAATAAAACGGTGCACGGTACATACACAATGAAACTCAAATCATTCGAAAAAAAAAAAACGCAGCTCAAGTCTCGTCAGCGAACCGGCGTCTTTTTCTATCTGTAACTCCTGTCAGGTCAAGACCAAAAGTTCGTTACGTTCGTAAATCTGGATTTTTTTTTTTTACACTGGCAAAATTGTTTTCCTCGTTTCGTTTCTGAGGAAGTGAAAATTTACGTTTTTTGCTATTTAGTTCGGAGCAAATCTATACTTTCTTTTCTATGGGCACTATTTTCTCACTTTTTTCGATCGACAGAGTCGTGATTTCATAGCTGTTCTTAATTTTTCATTGGGATCGCAAAAAGACGCTCTGCTCCTCGGCGTTTACGTCCATAAATCCGTTTTTTTTTTCTTTTAATGCACGGGCAAACTTCCTCGTTTTGTTTCTGAATATGCGTTTCTTTAACGTGGAAATTACTTTTTTTGCTTTAATTCGGAACCTACTTTGTGTCTACTTTGTTTTCTATGGCCACTATTTTGTCACTTTTTTTCGACGGTCAGATTTGTGATTTCAAAGCTATTTTTTGCTTTTCAATGGGATCGCAAAAAGACGGTCTGCTCCTCGGCGTTTCACAAAATTTCGCCTGTGGCGCATTTCATAGTATTCTCTATTTAGGGGAACGGTGTGTCATTTAATTGGCGATTAGGCTTGGAACTTTTTAGATTTGAAACACATTGAAGGCTGTCTAGAATCTTTCTAGACAAGGGCAGATTAAAAAAGATTCGCCTGCGGCACTTGCTTTCATTTGTCCCAGGTACAGGCGTTGACAGCTTGCCTGTTTTGTGAAAGTTGAAATGTAAAGCTGGGGCTATGAAGTTATGTATACAAAAATTTTTCTTACAAGAATAGTTTCAGCTGATGCATTGCAGCTAGTTTTACACCGGCTCTATTATTTGTTGGCCGGTAATGTGCGCCAATGCCGCGTAGTCGCAACAGTTAATTTTTGTTGGTAAGTGCGAGTCGTATATTCCGATCCAGGAGTCGTTGAAAGGAGGGGTCTCACCCCCCCCTGGTCTGGGTGCGTCGGGCCACCCCTGGCTGCAAAATCAGATTTTTCTTTAGAAGCAACTCGCTAGCAATAGCATTATATCTCTGTGGAATAAACAAATCACAGGCTTTGTTATTATGATTAATAACTACAACCAACTTATCACCATATTTTGTCTTAGCAATTCTCATTTTAACGATGGCATATTTCAATCCTAGAACTAGTTTTACTTTCCTGATTGTCTCATTGTATTTATTCATTCTGATTGTAGACAAGACTTCGTTCATGAACTCCATTTATTAGAGGCTGAATTTCTTTAATAAAAATCCAGATCGCTATTCATCACATCATCAAATTAAAATCACCTCAATGTACCCAACAGTTCTATCTCTAGTGCGGATGAAGCTCTTTGGGCAAGCAGAAAATAGAAAATCTCTTTGCGCATTAGCATTCACATCGGAAAACATTTGGTTCGAGAGATTTTACAGGCCCTGTTGGCGCAATGACCTAAGCAGTTGCAATCTTGGTCATCATTGTATCAACGCGCCGTGCAATCGAATCCCGCTACCAGCAATCCGTTGATAGTGAGTGATGAGTGAAAATGAGTGAAAACTGCAGAGGTTATTCAGCGTTGTAAAACCATTATATCAAAGAACGAATCGATTATACGAAGTTTACCGCAATACCGAATTAATGAACTGCGGACATATGCGAAAATTAATAAAATCAAAACAAATGGAGCTAAGAAACATGAAATAACAAATAGGATAATAAACCATCTTAATAAGAATATTTTGCTAGCTGAAGATACAATTAATATTTGACGCAGAAACGAAAGAATCCATAATAAGAACAGACCATCCGACTACAAGCCAGAATACCCCTCGAAGTAATACCACTCGATCTGGGTTACAATTTAGTCGGGGTGAAGGAATTGATTATAGGATGACACGAATGGAATCTTCCATGGGAGGAACGTTTAAAACACTGCCAGATTTCGTAAAAAATAAAAAACCGTGCATAAATATAAAAAATTTAGATCAAAAATGCTTTCTTTGGTGTATCTTAGCACATTTATGCCCAGCCAAGGACAACGCTGAGAGAACTTCGAAATATAAACAATATGAGAACGAATTTGATTTCAAAAGGGTTACCAACTTCCCGATGGATACTAAAGACATCCATAAATTTGAAAATAAATAGAACATTAAGATTTGCTTATTTCAAATTGACAAAGAGAAAATAATCAGAAGTCATATACTAAAAAGTACAATCAATGGCAAAACAGCAAAACAGGTTATTCATTTACTATATTTTGATAATCATTATGTGCTAGTAAAGAATCTGAGCAGACTAGTTGGTTCTGAAATATCTACAAGACAAAAAAGACATACCTCTGCACTTTTTGTGGAAGGCATTTTACAAAAGAAGAACAATGTGAAAAACATGAAAGTAAAAATAATTGTGAAGATCCTGATATTATAATGCCTCCTGAAGACTCAAGTATACAATATAAAATATTTCAAAACAGATGAAAGTACCTAATTGTATAATAGCAGACTTTGAGTCTTATAACGAAGAATACAATCAGGTAAACGGAAAGAAAACAATAAAAGTGGCCGAACAGAAACCATTTGCTTATGGATTTCAGGTATGCTGTTCCTTTGATACAAACCAGAACAAATACTACGATTATTTCGTTGAAGACGCTGCAGAACATTTTGTTAAAACCGTTACAAAAGTATCCACAGAAATCCCAAACAAATTATGACAAAATATGAAAACAGGCAGAGAAACACACTTGTACAGATGTAGAAATTGCAAAAATGTGGAAAAATCTAATGAATAAGACTTGTCATATTTGTAAAACTGAAATTACTGAAAATCTCACTTTGATCACGACCACATGACGGGAAAAAATAGAGGTTTTGCTCATGCTGAATGTAATATGAAATACAGAATTCTCAAGCATGTCCCTGTAGTGATGCATAATTTATCAAAATATGATTCTCATCTATTTGTGAAAGAGTTGATACCTGATAAGTGAATGATATTTGAAAGCGCAGAAAGTTTCATCTCATTCTCGAAATCAATAAGTATCCCAAGACAGGATAAGGAAATAAAATATGAAATCAGATTCATAGATTCCATTTGATTCATGGCTTCATCGCTGGACAAGTTATTAGCAAATTTAGCAAAATGCGATTGGAAAGAATCCTGTAATTATCTGAGAGAGCATTTCAAGTATACATCGAATAGTTTCAAAAACCATGAAGAATTCAAAGAAATAATTAAAAAAGGGGTTTATCCGTATTAATTCGTAGACAGTTTCGGTAAAATGAATTGTACAAACTTACCACCCATAGAAAGCTTTTACTCTAGGTTAACGGGAAAAAGTATTGACAAAACTGATTATAAAAGAGCGGTGTCTATTTGGAAGCAATTTAATTGTGAAACATTACTTGATTATACCAAGTTATACCTGAAAAGTGATGTTTTAATATTGTCGGATGTGGTAGATAATGTCAGAAATGTTTGTATACATAATTATGATCTGGATCCACTTCCTTACTTCTCAGCTCCTGGATTAACATGGGATGCTTTCCTTAAACATTTGAAAGTAGAATTACCGTTATTCTCGAAGGAAGACATGTATACATTCATTGAAAAGGGGATAAGAGGTGGTGTATCGCAATGTAGAAAGAGATACGCAAAAGCAAATAATAAATATATGAGTAATTATAATAATAATAATCCATTTAATTATTTAATATATTTGGATAAAAATAATTTATATGGGTGGGCAATGTCTCAGAATTTACCAGCGAACAATTTCCAATTCATTCCAATACCACATGATTTGAAAGAAAGAAATGAAAACACATCAATCGGGTATTACAACCATCTAAAAAATCATGTTAACTCGGTGATACAATTACCGAATGTAGGTGCTATATCTGATGTAGATCTGGAATATCCAAAAGAACTACACGAATTACACAAAGATTTACCATTAGCACCAGAACATTTCAATGAAAAACTATGCACCACATTATTAGATAAGCACAATTACGTAGTTCACCACAGGAATCTAGAATTCTATTTACAATAGGGTTTGATATTGAAAAAAGTACATAGAATACTAGGATTCACTGAAAGTGCTTACTTAAAGGGTTGTATGGATCGCAATACAACCCTTAGAACTAAACGTACAAATGACTTTGAAAAGGATTTCTTTAAGCTTATGAATAATGCTTGCTTTTTTAAAAACTATGGAAAATGTGAGGAAAAGAGCAGATATGGAAATAATAGCTGACGATAAAACAAGATAAAAAATAATAAAGAAACCCAACTTTAAATCTGAAATTATTTTCAGTGAAAACTTTTCTGTGGCAAGAATGTCAAGGGAAAAGATAAAACTAGACAAACCAATGTATATCGTATTGGAACTTTCCAAGTTATTGATGTATGAATTCCATTATGATTATATTAAACCTAAATATGGGGATAAAATAGATTTATGTTATATGGATACTGATTCTTTCATATACGACATTCGAACCGAAGATTTCTATGAAGATACCAAACAAGATTTGAATGAGAGTTTTTGAGAGAATTTTTTGGATTACGATCAAAAGTATATACTTATGTATAGGACAACCAAGACCCTTCAAAAGCTAGCAAAAAACTGAAAGGAATAAAAACGAACATAGTGAAAGATAAAATTACGATTCAAACCTATAAGGATGCACTGTTTGGTAGAACTGAAAACCTTTCTGTAACCCAGTATAACTTAAGATCATCCAAGCACAACATGTTCCTAGAAGAACAGAATAAAAAAGCGTTAGATCCTAAGGATGATAAAAGGATAGTAACAAGCGATAAAATACACACTTTACCTTTAGGTTATAAACATTAAATTCAAGTCCCTACTTCAAAATTTCAAGTCCCTACTTAAAAAATTCAAGTACCTGCTTCAGTAAATCTTATATTGAAAAATTCTTCCTAAATAAATGAATGAGAAGGCACCAATCAAAGTATATGATTTTAGCGAAAAGAATAACTATCAGAATCAGCACGAACTTGCACCTCAGTGGCCATTTAGATTATTAATTTGTGGAAGTTCAGGAACAGGAAAAACCAATCTACTCTTGAATTTAATTTATGAATATATCTGTTTCAACCGAATATATTTGTATGCAAAAGATCTTGAAAAAGATAAATATAAAGACCTTATAGACAATTTAAACACTTTGGAATCTCATTGTAAAGCGAATATTTTATCACTAAGTAATGACATTAATGATATTATTGATGTTGACGACCTAGACCCCAATTATCAAAACTTGATTATCTTCGACGATTTTGTTACTGAAAAAGACCAGAAGAAAATAGAAGATTTATTCATAAGAGGAAGAAAGAAAAATGCCTCAATTGTTAATATGTCAAAGAGCTATCATAAAACCCCAAAAGTGGTAAGACTTCAATGTAATTATTTCGCATTATTTCAGTGTTCTAATCCAAAAGAAATAAAATTAATCAGGCAAAATCATGTATCTAATATAGACAATGAGAACTTTCTGAAACAATTCGAGGTTGCAACTAAAGGTTACGGATTTTTCTTTATTGATTTAAAAAAAAAGATAAGACCCTGAAGTACAGAAAAAACTTTGAAAAATTTACTGGATAATTTGTTTCTATTATAAATGAATAAATTTGGTAGTGTTGGAAAAAAGGTTAGTAACGAATCGAATGACAAGAGATTTACTGATGACAACGGTAATATTAACCTACGAGATAAGAGAATTGTTAATTTAGGGGATGCGAAAGCAGACCAGGGCGCTATTAGCTTAAGATCTATGACTGTTATTTTGAACCAATTTAAAGAACAAATTACCGCAGGACAAGTGCAAACCAATCAATACTTTAGCGAAGATATCAACAGATTAACTGCGGTAGCTGATTCTCCTGATAATTCATTGGTAAGGATCAAAGATAAAGGCTTATTTGTAAAACAAACAATTCAAGTTAGCGAAAAAGAAATTGATGCGGCGAATAAAGTGATTACTAATGTTCAAGACCCTAGAAACAAAAATGATGCTGTTAATTTAGAAACGTTAATTAGGATTCTTTTCGATTATGATACAAAGATTAATAATCAACAAACCCTTAGCAATTCTATTCTAACAAAAATTTCTGACCAAGAAACCCACATCAATAATATAGAAAGAGCAATCGTAAACATTTTAAATCGGCTTTTAGAGAAAAAACCTGTTGACAAACAATTCATTTCCAGATTAGAAAAAATGATGGCTGGTAAATAAATTTATATGATAAATTATATTTCTAATAAATGACTGCAACATTTGAGTATACAGTTTATTTGTCAAAGCTTCAGAAAGGAAACTGAAGAAATGCTTTGGTGCTAAACAAAAATGTCAGATACGTGTTAGTCATAGTAGACATTAGGAACGAGAACCAGTAAAGTTACTTTTAAGTAAACGACAAATTGATAAAATTGAAATATGTAAAATGAATAATAAGGGCTGTGATACTGATGTATCATACAAACAGATGAAAGAAGCGATTCAAAAGGGTGGATTACTTCCTTTCCTAATACCGTTCGCAATTACCCTTGGAAAGGCAGCTTTAACGAGCGGAGCTGCTGCTTTGGGTACATTCGCTGGTAAGAAATTGGTGGATAAAATAAACAACACAGGTGGGGCGCTTAAACTTCCTGGAACACAAAAAGTTGTAGGTAATGGGGTACGTGGAAGGCCTAAGAAGGAAACCGATGATGTCAACACAGGTGGTGCGCTTACACTTCCTGGAACACAAAAAGTTGTCGGAGGAAGGAAACCCAGGAAGGAAAGGAAACCCAGTCAAAAAACGGGGACATCTAAAAAGAAGCAAAAGTAAAGTAGGACCTCTAACCAATTTTCATATTAAGGATGCATTAGAGAGTATACCACATTTTACAGGTGTTTTCTCTATATACGCTACCGAAACATATAAATAACCTAGAATGCGGTGTCATTAATTATGATAAACTTGGAATGCCCGGAACTCACTGGGTAGCGTATTGTAATTTACCTGAATACCCCTATGTAGAATTTTTCGATTCTTTCGGTATACCCCCAGGAAAAGAAATAATTAAATATCTAAAAACTTCAAAGAAAAAAACAGCTTATGAAAATCTTGCTGTTCAAAATATGGATGAATTAAACTGTGGATTTCACTGTATATAAAAATCTGTTTTTAAAATAAACTCGACGCAGAAAAAGATATTTTAAAGACGTATTATGCAAATTATTCAGGTGTTGATGATATTTACAGAAAATTTAAAGAAAATGGAGTGAACGCTTCTAAATATAAAATAAAAAATGTTTTGCAAAATGGAAATGTGTATACGTTACACAAACCTTCCTATCATAACTTTGAAAGGAGGCGAGTCTATGTTCACTATGTTGACGAGCAATGGCAAGCTGATTTAGTTGACTTCCAGAAATAGAAAAAAGTGAATGATAAAACAGATTACATCTTGACTGTTATTGATTGCTTTCGTAAATACGCTTGGTGTGTCCCTTTCAAAGATAAAACGGGTGCTGAATATGAGATGCTGAAATAATAAACGCATTCAGTCATATAATGAAAGAAAGAATTCCTAAGAAACTACAAACTGATAAAGGTAAAGAATTTGTAATGAGAAATGTTCAATCTTTTTTGAAAAATAAGGACATATACTGGTTTGCATCTGAAAGTGAATTGAAAGCGCAAATTGTTGAACAATTCAACAGAACGCTGAAAGAAAAGTTGTGAAAATATTTTACTCACAATAACACTACTTAATGGATTGATATTTTACCTTTATTTGTTAGAAATTATAATAACTCTTATCACCGTTCAATACAAATGAAACACAATTGATGCTAGTAAAAAGGTAAATCAGAAAAAAGTTTACAATGCTTTGTTTCCTCCAGCAGATGACTACAAGATAGTAGGAGATTAAAAAGTAGGAGATTTAGTCAGAATTAAAAAAGAAAAGAGTATTTTTGATAAAGGATATTTACCGAATTATACAAATGAAGTATTCCAGATATCAACCGTTAGACCTACCATCCCCATTTCTTATGAAATATCTGACAAATGTGGGGAATTAATTCAAGGAGGGTTTTATGAAAAAGAACTTTCAAAATTTATTATGAAATAAAATTACTTGTCTATAAATGGATTCAAGACGCTTGAGTGATATGTTATCGGGTATAGTGAAGAACAGAGAAATTCAGAGAAAAAAGGTTCAAGAATATGAGATGGAGAAAGCAGGCTTTCGGGAAATTGCTTCAGAATTTAAGGCGCCAGTTGTTATGGCACAAAAAGAAAACACGGAAGCGATCATTCATAAATTACAAGAGGGTGATAATAGTTCAAGAAGACGGTTTCAAAGGTTAGGTGAAGCATTTAAAACTACTCATCCATACCAGATCACTGCTTCAGAGGTAGAAGCGATACCAGCACAAACTCCTGCTTTAGAACCTTCTCCCGCTTTAGGACCACCATACATTGATATGAATGAAGATATTGATCCAGAGTTGTTAAAAGAAATTAATTCAAAACATAAAGAATCCTTGAAAGGTACTGATACTTATTTTAAAATGCCTAATTATTACATTAGTCATCCTGTGGACATAGATGAGGCTCTAGAACGTTTGACAGTCAAAGTTATGGTGGGAAAAAAGGTAAAGGTCACTCGGAATATGATCAAATCATTACATTTGTACAAGTATACAAGGACAGTTTAAAAGCCATTCAATCTCATATATGAAAAGTCAAACAAAAAGGAACTGGAATATTTATGAATTGTGATGAAATGATTAAAAAATTGTACACTTGAATAGGTAGTAGAGTAAATGGAAATACTTCTGATAAGGTGAGGAATGAAGCTATTGATATTTTGGACTCGTTAATGCGAAATAAATTTCTTAAGAAGAGATTTTACAATTCAATATATAAAAAATATTTCTAATAAATGGTGTTGTCAAACATTGAAGGCAATGAAAGTATCATTGATATAACATTTTGTCAACCAATCGAATTGAATCGTAATTGTGATTATGAAAGAGGTTTGAATCAGTGTACTTTGTGGTATTCGTTGCATAATATAAGTGATAAATTTGGGAATAATACATTTCAATATAGGAAAGATGAAGAGGGGGGATGGATGAATGTTACTATTCCTAATGGGATGTATAACGATGATTGTTTGAATTATTTTTTGTGTCAGTATTTTGATACACCAAAAGATAAATGTCCTATTGTAATTTCATCCAATACAGCATCTATGAGATTTGTCACACTGTTACAAGAAAAATATGTCTTTAGATTTAATAGTGACTTGTGTCAGATTTTAGGCTTTGAGAAGGATAGTGAGATATTTAAGAAAACCAATGAACGTACAAAGCTTCCGAATATAACAAGAAGCGTTGATAAAATTCAAATTCACTGCTCTCTTGTAAACAGTTCTATCGTAAACAAAAGTAAATCAGACGTCATTTGGACATTTGATCCGAATACAGAACCAGGTTGTCAAATTGTTGAAAATCCTAGACAATTAATATATCTTCCTATTAACACAAAAGACTTTATTTACTCGTTGAGAATGATAATTACTGATCAGTTGGGAAGACCTATCGATTTGAATGGTGATAACGTTGGATACGTATTGCATTTAAGAAAAGAAAGGATTATTGAAATAAAATTATTTACTTATAAATGTTGATTAATAATAAACGTTTACTTAATAAAAAGCAGTACGGAGAATCGGTAGTCTCTTCAAAAATATTGCCAATTCACAGTTATTTCAAACGTCAGCAAAACAAAAAAAAATGGAGCTATGTCAATGTATAACAAAATTATTAAACCGAGATTCGAGTTGTTGGCAATAGAGCAATAGAATACGGGAAAGATCTGATCGATGTAAACAAGAAAGAACTCATTGATGTGATTGGAAACAAAAAATCGATGAAGGATCTTATCGGTACAAATAAAAGGATTTTAAATCAAAGAAGTCAGGACTTGATCAAAATGTTAATGACTGGAAATGGACTGAAGATTCTGAAATGATTTTTATCGAATAATTTCCTTCGTATATAAATGGCAGTAAATATAATCATTACATAACATATTTGATGAACCGCTTGGGGATGATACAGTGGTAAAATATGAATTTAAAGAAATTCAAGAAACAGATGTGAATGTATCTAATAAAACAGAGTTTGAATTTGTAACGAAGAAGTTAGATTCCTGGTTCTATCCAAGTGAAAGTTATCTTGATGTTAGTGTAAGAATTGTAAAAGAGAATGGAACTAACATAGATGCAACCGATGTTGCTACGTTGACTAATAATGGATTTAATTTATTTAGTACCGCTGAGTATGTAATAAACGATGCACTAATAGAACTAAAAACAGCAAATTAGTAAATATGTATTTACCATTATCAGAGTTGTTTGAATTCTTGAAAGGAAACAAACGATTTTTAGAGGTGCATCGCACAGAATATGTCTAAGAAGAAATGATGATAATAATATGATTGTAAGAAATGGAAATACTAATTGTAAAGTTGTCATTGAGTATTTATCCTGGAAAATTCCTGTCATAGCTCCTAGTATCGAAATGATGAGTGAATTGGAAAAGGGTTTGGCAAAGGATAAAAAGTATAATTTGATGTGGGAAGCTTGTAATACTTATAAAAGTGATGTTAGTCAGATAAGGAGCACACCTGGAAAGTTGTGTCGGAGAGAAATAGTCCTACGAAAATCGTTGTGATGTTACAGAAAAATGACAAGCAGAACAAAGAAAAAAAGAATAATATGGTATTTGATCATATGAATAAATACAATGAGACAATCAGGAAAGAAGAACTAGTTCTAGGATTGAAATATGCCATCGTTGAAATGAGAATTGCTAAGACAAAACATGGTGATAAGTTGGTTGTAGTTATTAATCATAATAACAAAGCCTGTGATTTGTTTATTCCACAGAGATATAATGTTATTGCTAATGAGTTGCTTCTAAAGGAAAATCTGATTTTGCAGCCTATTATGAGGATAAATAAGAACTCTGAGCAATATGTTGATTTAGAACTGTTTACTCAGTAATATGGTGTAGAATTGGTATTATATTTGAATAAAAATAGAAAAAGGAAAAATCTGATTTTGCAGCCTATTACACGGGTAAACAAAAGCAATTGTTGATTTACCAGTGATGTGGCTCAGAATTGGTATTATATTTGGGAACAAAATGAAAAAAACAAAAATAAAAATAAAAAAAAGAAGTATTATTTTAGTGTATATTGTAGTAGTTTATATGTCTTTAAGGGTAATATTTCCTATTACTAGGGGCCTTTCTTTTGGAAATAAGAAAAGAAAAATATCTTTAAAAAGTGGTATAATTTGGAAAATAGGATGTTAAAATTTAAGAAATTGATGTTAAAATGGGGTTTTGAAATTGGGGGGAGGGTGAGCTAGAGTCGGCTTTATATAACTACTTCTTATGAATAAATCTTATATATTCTTCTGGTCCTTTTCAGTAACAATATCATCAAAGATAATAGAATTTTTGTATTTATGGTCTAGATCGTCAACATCAATAATATCATTCAGGTCATAACTTACTGATAAAATATTCGCTTTACAATGTGATTCTAAAGTTTTTAAATTGCCTATAGGGTCTTTATATTCATCTTCTTCAAGATCTTTTGCATACAAGTATATTGTGTTGAAACAAATATATTCATACATTAAATTCAAGAGTAGATTGGTTTTTCCTGTTCCAGAACGTCCACAAATTAATAATCTAACTGGCCACTAAGGTGCAAGTTTTTGTTGGTTCTGATAACTATTCTTTTGACTAAAATCACACACTTTGATCGGAACCTTTTCACTCATTTAGAAAGCAAAAATTTTTATTATAAGATTCTCAACACTTTTAACTATATACTTACCAATTATCACGTACATGCTTACAATTTTAGCTATATACTTCCCAATTACCAAGTACATATTTACATTTTTAACTATATACTTACCAATTACCAAGTACATACTTACAATTTTAACTATATACTTACCAATTACCAAGTATATATTTACATTTTTAACTATATACTTACCAATTACCAAGTACATACTTACATTTTTAACTATATACTTACCAAATACCAACTATATACTTAACTATCTAACTTAGTTATTCAATGTTTATAACCTAAAGTAATGTTGAAAACGTATCGCCTAGAATTAATCTTTTATAATCTTTAGGATCTAGAGCTTTTTTATTCTGTTCTTCTAGGAACATATTGTGCTTGTATGATCGCAAATTATATTGGGTTACGGAAAGGTTTTCAGTGTTTCCAAATAGTACATCCTTATAGTTTTGAATTGTAATTTTATCTTTAACTGTATTCGTTTATATTCCTTTCAGTTTTTTGCTAGCTTTTGATTGATATTGATAATCCTTTAAATAAGCATAGACTTTTGATCGTAATCCAACAAACTTTGTCATAACTTGTCCAGCTAATTCATCTTTCATCATTCCTATCACTTTCTTATTTGCATTAGGAAAACCGTGTCGATTATCTTTCACTCAATCAGATGTATCAAATCTTTCATTCATATCCTGTTTGATATCTTGATAGAAATCTTCGGTTCTAATATCATATATGAAGGAATCAGTATCCATATAATACAGATCAGTTGTATCTCCATATTTAGGTTTCATATAATCATAACGGAATTCATGCATCAATGACTTGGATAGTTCCAATACTGCAAACCTATGTACATTGGTTTGTCTAGTTTTATCTTTTCTTTCGACATTCTTGCCGCTGAAAAGTTTTCACTGAAAATTGTTTCAGATTTAAAGTTGGGTTTCTCTATTGTTTTTTCTCTTGTTTTATCATCAGTTATTATTTCCATATCCGCTCGTTTACTTACATTTTCCATAATTTTTCAAAGCAAGCATTATTCATCAGTTTAAAAAAATCCTTTTCAAATCATTTGTACCTTTAGCTCTAAGGGTTGTGTTGTGATCTATATATCCTTTTAAGTAAGTACTTTAAGTGAATCCTAGTATTCTATGTACTCTTTTCAGTATCAAACCTTTTTGTAAATAGAATTCTAGATTTCTGTGGTGAACAACATAGTTATTTTTATCTAATAATGGGGTACATAGTTTACCGTTAGAGTGATCCGGTGCTAATGGAAAAACCCTGTGTAAATAGTTGAGTTCTTTGAAATATTCAAAATCTACTTCATATATAGCACCTACATTCTGTTACTGCATCACCGAACTAATATGAGTTCTTAGATGGCTGTAATACTCGAGTGATCCGTATTCATTCCTTTCTCTCAAATCATCTGTTACTGTAATAAATTGGAAATTATTCGCTGGTAAACTCTGTGACATCGCACACCCGTATAAACTATTAGCTACTAAATACATTAAATAATTAGATGGTTTATTCTTATTATAACCGCTCATATATTTATTATTTGCTTTTGCATATCTTTTTATACATTGAGATACACCACCTATTATTCCCTTTTCAATGAATGTATACATGTCTTCCTTCGAGAATAACTGTAATTGTACTTTCAAATGTTTTAGGAAAGCATCCCACGTTAATCCACGAGCTGAGAAATAATGAAGTGGGTCCAAATCATAATTAAGTATACAAACATTTCTGAAGTTCTCTACAACACCCGACAATATTAAAACATCAGTTTTTAGGTATAACTTGGTATGATCAAGTAATGTTTCACAATTTAATTGTTTCTATATAGATACCGCTCTTTTATCATTCCTTTTGTCAATACTTTTCCCTGTCACCAAGAATAAAAGTTTTCTATTGGTTTCTAACGATCGACGAATTCGTAGGAATATATCCCTTTTTTAATTATTTCTCTGAATTCGTCACTGTTTTTGAAATTGTTAGATGTGAACTTAAAATTCTTTCTTAGATGATTACAGGATACTTTGCAATCGTATTTGCTAAATTTGCTGATAGTTTGTCTAAAGATGAAGTCATGAATCTAATTGAATCTATAAATCTGATTTCATATTTTATTTCCGTATCCATTTTTTTAATACTTATAGATTTCGAAAATGATATGAAACATTCTGCACTTTTAAAAATGCCGTTATCAGGTATAAATTATCTAACAAATAAATGGGAATCATATTTTGATAAATTACGCATGACTACAGGGATATGCTTGTGAATCCTGTATTTAGATTACATTCAGCATGAGCAAATCCTCTATCTTCTCCTGTCAAATAGTCGTGATCAAAGTGAGGATTCTCAGTAATTTCAGTAGTACTTTTTCAATACTTTATTCCACTTTTCCGCAATTTCTGTATTTGTACAAGTGTTTTTTTTGTTCGCTTTCATATTTGTTTGCAATTTCTGTGGATACTTCTGTAATCGTTTTAACAAAATGTTCTACAGCATCTTCGCCAAACTAGTCATAGTATTTGTTCTGATTTGAATCAAAAGAACAGCATACTTGAAATCCATATGCAAATGGTTTCTGTTCAGCTACTTTTATTGTTTCTTTTTTTTACCGTGTACTTGATTGTTTTCTTCATTATAAGACTCAAAGTCTGCTATTATGCAATGAGGTACTTTCATTTGTTTTCCAATACTTTTATATTGTATACTTGAACCTATAGGAGGCATTCTTATCAGGATCTTCGCAATTAGTTTTTATTTTTATGTTTTTCAAATTGTTATTCTTCTTAAAATGCCTTCCACGATAAGTGCAGAGGTATGTTTTAGTTTTATTTTTAGAGATTTGAGTACTTTTTCAGTTTGAAATGAACAAATCTTAATGTTGTATCTATTTTCAAATCTGTGTACGTCTTTTGTATCCATTGGGAAGTTGGTAATCCCTCTAAAATCAAATTCGTTTTCATTTTTTTTTATAATTTGATAGTTTATCAGCATGGAGCTGGATCAGCTGGATATAGATGTGCTAAGATTGACGAAAGGAAACACTTCTGATCATTATTTCTTATATTTATACACGCTTTTTAGTTTTTACGAAATCCGGTAGTGTTTTAAATGATTCTATTCGAGTTATCCGATTATCAATTCTTTCGTATCGACGGAACTGTAGTCCACATCTAGGGGCATTACTTAAAGAACAAAGTCTCTTGTTATTATCACCTAGATGACTCCGCAGAAGTACACTATTTTTATTCAGAATCCAAGAAGTACTATTTTAAAATACTTTTACTTCTGCATCATTTTCCTGTCGATATAAAATAACACGAGTTACAAACTGAACTCTATACTGATAACTTTCATTCATTCTTCTTTGTAAATCTGCGAAAGTAAAATCAATAAGAGTATGCTCATCAACTCCATTACTTTGAACTGAACGATTACAGTACACATGTTTTCACTTTTTCTAAAAATAGTAGGTTGTTGTTGCTCTTCCATTCTAAACAAATAATCAGGAATAGATCTTTCTTCTTTGATTTGTTTCTTATTTATAAAGAGGCTGGATAAATCGATTACTTTGTCTTTATTCTCATAACTCCTTTCTACTTGATTTCTTATGTTTTTTCTATATTTTATTTATAGATTCTTCATTTTTTTTAACAGTAATCTTATAGTATTCTCTAACCCTTTTAGTACTTAATCTCGGTTTCCGGTAATTGATAGGTTTTTGGTTTTGAGAAATCTTTTTAATTCATTTGTACCTTTTTCGTTTATTTTTGTTTTCTCTTGTTTTATTTTGTAATGGCGATATTATTTTCTTTTATCTCATCTTCCAGAAATGTTCATAATTTCGGTTTTGGTTTATACTCAGATTGTCTACTCTTCTTATGGGTCCTCTAGTCTCTTCGTAAAATATTAATTAAATCTTCAGATAGTAAAATATTTTATAAAGGTGATTTATAATAATATTTGTGTCTACTTTTTTGTGTCTTTCTTCCATTTGTTTTGATATTATTATTTTTTGCATACGTTTACAGTTCATTATGCGTGTATTGCGGTAACCTCTGTATAATGGATTCGTCGTTAGATTTCATCCTTTTAAAACGTTGGATCTCTTCTGCAATACTCATCATTTATTAGGTAAATGTTTTTATGAATGAATTTCTCTCGATTGAGAAAACTTAGATGTAAAGAAAATCATTCGATCGGTATGCATTACACGAGGTAGACGCTATCTATATTTCCAATTTTGACGCACAAGAGCAAGAGAACCGTACTGTAACCTAGATGGCGTCAATGTTGGTGTTTCGAAGTCATTTAGTTTGGAGCTAACCTCAATAAATAATTTTTGAAACAATTTAATTATATTATAAATGGAAGAATTAGAAAAGAAAATGTTTGTGCACCCCCGAAGCTACAAGTATTTCAAAAATGTTAGTAATGGCTTACTTTTATCTAAATTCCTCTTCTCAACGGTTTGATTAACTGCATTTCTTCTATTACCCTTAGCGTCTTTAAGTTTGGGTGCTGTTATTATAGAAATAATTGAAAAGCATTTAAGCATTGCAGATAGAAAAGCAGAATACAGGACTATTTATGATTTCTATACTGAGTTGTTGTCATTGCTAAAATGCGGGAATTAACATTTGAGGAGGTAATTCAGCGCGAAAAAGAAATGCGTAAAACGTTTAGATTATATCCTCGCGGAAAATACATGAAACAAGTCCATTTGAATGGCTATAAATACTGTAATAAATCTATTAAAAGTCAAGATAAATTATCAAAAAGGTAGTCTATTGCTTCTATATAATATATAACTATCGAACAGATCTTTATTTCCTACGCGCATTAATGATCTGCGTCATTCACAGTTCCCGCCGCCAATTTGCGACGTAATTTCAGTCTCCAGCATGACTAACGCAATCTCATCTTGAATCGGACCCGATGGCAGAATAGGTAAGCGCTTGGCCGAGCGTTGATTCACCTGCAATCAGACCTTCGAATCCCACTGACCGCCGTTTCTATTTGTCGATAGTGGGATGGGAATAAAAACTTGCGAGTTCGGGGTCCCGTCAGTACCGCAACACGTCAGTTGGCATAAACGTCAGTTCGCCACAGAATTCCGTCAGTACGCCAACATTTTCCGACAGTTCCTCTACACGTCAGATGACCCCCAAAAATCCGTCAGTTCAACAACACGTCACTTCAACAACACGTCAGTTCACCAACACGTCAGTTGATCAACACGTCAGTTGACCTACACGTCAGTTGACTAACCGTCAGTTCGCCTACTGTCAGTTGACATAAACGTCAGTAGACCTACACGTTAGTTCACCTAATCCTAGAATCCGACAGTTGAGCTACACGTCAGTTCTACCACCGTCAGTTCGCCTACCGTCACTTCACATATGCGTCAGTTGGTATAAACGTCAGTTGGCATAAACGTCAGTTGGTATAAGCGTCAGTTGACAGAAACGTCAGTTGACATAAACGTCAGTTGACATAAGCGTCAGTTGACATAAACGTCAGTTGACATAAACGTCAGTTGACATAAACGTCAGTTGACATAAACGTCAGTTCGCCTACAAAATCCGTCACCTCGCGCAAAGGTTCAGACCAGCCTATTAGTTCGATGTCGGCTGGGTCACCGAAAGCAATTAAGCAGAGGGAATAAACCCAGGGGATTAATAAAAAGAAGCCGACGTTTGCGCAAGCTGAAAGGGTAAAATTAGTTCAGAATCGCCGGGAGCTTGCAATCAGTTGCGGCAGGTAAAGTCAAAAAAGAAAGAACAGATGCAAAGTATTCAATCAGTACAAGCTGTTGCGAAGGTTTTGAAAGGGGCTAGTCAAACGGAAACTGAAAAATATGAGGTGAACGTATAATTAAACACATATAAGGGCTTAACAACCATCGCAAGGTGAAGGACCAAAATTTGCAAGTGATTCTCTATCTTTGCCGAAAGAGCCGGAAACAATGAGGGACGAATTACTTTTCTCTTGGCCAATGCTTCCGCTATCATCTTCTAACAAGACCAAATGTTCCGACGGGATCCCAAAACTTTGATATTTGATCCAGACAATTGGATCTTGTAGATAAATATCCGGTCTTCGCCAAAGTTCTTGAAAATTTGAACTGTTGAAATTTAGAAACAGTGGCTGACCGTCTGAGAAAGTCCAGAAAGTCCAGATATGGATATAGCGTGTGTGTTTACTCCAGTGTTGGGAAATACTTAAATAAAAGTACTAAAATAAAAATAAAATAATTACTTGTACTCTACTTAAGTAAAAAATTTTAGAAGTCCTTAATACTCGTACTTAAGTAAAAAATAGAAGTAATTAATGGTACTTAGGTAAAGTTCGCTTAGCACGATTTTCAGTACCATGTTTATCATTTTCGCTGAAACTGAATGGACATTAGGGATCTAGTGATTCTTTGTGCGAGTCTGAAGTTTTCTTGAAGAATAGCTAACTATGCAGCTTTTCTTCATCAGGTATGAAGCCTAGAGCTGATAACATCTAAATTCGGTTAAAAATTTAAAACTGAAAATTGACGCTCTGTTATATTCCGTTCTGTAAATTTGCAGAAAGTTCCGATCCACCACCACCCTCCCCTTCAAAACATACAAATATAAACGTTTATTTATGGGCTCTAACGTCTGATCTTGTTTAATTGTTAGAAATGGAGTAGCCTTCCCCCCCCCCCCCCCAACAAACTACTCGATCCGGAACTTACCATTAAGAACAAGACTAAAGGTTTCAGTGAGATCGCAAAGAGAAAATATTTGTGTTACTCTTCGTCCACAAAATCGGGTAATATACACTTCCGGTCTTTGCCTGATCGCGTAGCCTAACTGTTTCTTTTATCTGCGCTCAACCCCTTAATCAAATCTCTTAGGCAATCGTTTTCTCTCTTGATTGATTGATTAATTTAAAACATAGGCAAGTTCTGTACCTCGAAACAAACTATCTAATAAGTTTGGTCAGATGATGTTGGTCTTTCGAAATTTTGTCAGTAAACTAAGGCAAATATGATTCGCAGTCACCGAAGTACGTCAGCTACGATGCTTGGCAGCGATATTTCGTGTGAGTTTCGTGTAGGGATACCTATACCTATGACATCGCAAAAATGTCCGTCTGTCCGTTGTCTTTGAGCACGACAACTCTGGAAGGGAATGAGTTATTTTGATGAAACTTGGTGTGAGGTTTCATTGGGTCAAGGGTAAGGTCAAGTTCGTAGATGGGTATTTAGGGGTGGGGGTTCAAATTAAGGGACAAACAAAATATTCTTAAACAGCTAATGTGATAGTCGATTATGGGGTAAGAAGGCTGCTTCTCATTGCAACAACCAGCTTCTCATTGTATTTGTTTATTCTAATTGTATTCAAGACTTCCTTTGTGGACTCCATTTCTTAGCGGAGGATTGTATTATATAAAAATCCGAAGCGATATTAATCATATCATCAGATTATATCTGCTCATCGTACCCAACAATTCTACCTCTAGTACTGATAAAGCTCTTAGGGCAACATAAATCAGGAAATCTAACATAAACTTAAATCAGGTATACCACATAAAAGTTGGTCCCGGAGAGATTACAGGCCCCATTGGCATAATGGTCTAAGTCATTGCAAGCTTAGTAATCATTGCATCAACGATGTCGTGAGATCGAATCCCACCATCAACTTGTGGTTAATGGTGAGCGATGGCAAAAAAAAAATTCAGAGGGTTTCCTCCCCTCACGGGGCACCCCAGACTCACCAGAAAAAAATAAACATCTTCAATCTTTAGAGTCTGGGATAGGAGGTTTTGCAAAAAAAAAATATTTTTGGTAATTTCTCTTGACTTTGTCTAGATTTATTACAATATTTTTAGCCATTCAAACGGACTTTATTCATGTATTTTTCGCGACGAAAAAATCTAAACGTTTTACGCATTTCGGTTTCACGCTGAATTACCTCCTCAATTGTTAATTGTCCGCTTTTTGGCATTGACAACACTTCAGTATAGAAATCAGAAATAGTTTTATATTCTGCTTTTCTATCAGCAATGCTTAACTGCTTTTCAATTATTTGTATAATGACAGCACCCAGACTTAACGATGCAAGAGGTAATAGAAGAAACGCACTGAGACCAGCTGTTGAAAAGAGGAATTTGGATGAAAGTAAGCAATTACAAACATTATTGTAATACTTGGAACTTCGGCAGTACACGAACATTTTCTTTTCTAATTCTTCCATTTATAACATAATTAATTTGTTTAAAAAATTATTTATTGAGGGTAGCTCCAGAATAAATGACTTCGAAACACCAACATTGACGCCATCTAGGTAACTTTTACTGTATGATACTCTTGATCCTGTGCGTCAAAGTTGGAAATATAGATAGTGTCTACCTCGTGTAATGCATACCGATCAAATGATTTATTCACATCTAAGTTTTATCAGTCGAGAGAAATTCATTTATAAAAATACTTACCTAATAAATGATGAACATTGCAGAAGAGGTCCGACGATATAAAAGGATTAAATCTAACAACGGATCGATTATACAGAGGTTACCGCAATACACGCATAATCAACTGCAAACGTATGCGAAACTTAGTAGTATCAAAACAAATGGAAGAAAGAAAAATGAAATAACAAATAGTATTATAAATTACCTTAATAAGAATATTTTAATATCTGAAGATTTAATTAATATTCTACGAAGAAACGAAAGGATTAATAATAAGTATAGACCATCCGACTATAAACCAGAACCGAAATTACGAACAATTCTGGAAGATGAGATAAAAGAAAATAATATCACTATTTCAAAACTAAAACAAGAGAAAACAAGAATAAAAGAAAAAGATACAAGTGAAATAAACAGATTTCTAAAGAACAAAAACCTATCAACTAGCGGAAACCGAGATGAAGTTCTAAAAAGGGTTAGAGACTACTATAAGAATAACATTCAAAAACATGAAGAATCTATAAAGCAAAATAGAAAATTCATAAGAAACCAAAGAGAAAGGAGTGATCAGAATAAAGACAAAGTAATCGATTTATCCTCTCTCTTTATAAATAAGAAATAAATCAAAGAAGAAAAATCAGTTCCTGATTATTTGTTTAGAACGGAAGAACAATAACAACCTACTATTTTTAGCGAAAGTGAAAACATGTATACTGTAAACGTTTTAATTCAAGGTAATGGAGTTGATGAGCATACTCTTATTGATTTTACTTTCGCAGATTTACAACGAAGAATGAAGGAAAGTTATCAATATAGAGTTCAGTTTGTAACTCGTCTTATTCTCTATCGACAGGAAAATGATGAAGAAGTTGAAGTATTTTACAATAGTACTTCTTGGATTTTAAATGAAAATAGTGTACTTTTGCATAGTCATCTAGATGATAATAACAAGAGACTTAGTTCTTTAAGTAATACCCCTCGATCAGGACTACAATTTCTCGACACGAAAGAGTTGATTATCGGATGACTCGAATAGAATCCTACATGGGTGGAACATTTCAAACACTACCGGATTTCGTAAAAAATAAAAAAGCGCGTATAAATATAAAAAATTACTACCAGAAGTGTTTTCTTTGGTCCATCTTAGCAAATCTACATCTAGCTAAGGATCATGTTGATAGACTATCCAATTATTAACAATATGAAAACGAATTCGATTCTAATGGGATTCCCAACTTCCCAATGGATGCATAAGATATCCACAAATTTGAAAACAGATACGACTTTGAGATTTGTTTATTTCAAATTGCAAAAGAGAAAATTATCAGAAGTCATATACTAAAAAGTACAATCAATGGGAAAACTGCAAAAAATATCATTCATTTATTATATTTCGATAATCATTATGTACTGGAAAAGGATCTTAGCAGATTAGTTGGTCCTCAAATCTCTAAAAAGAAAACTAAAACATACTGAAACTAAACAGTTTCAGTTTTAATAAAACTCAAACTGAACCTCTGCACTTATTGCGGAAGGCATTTTAAGAAGGAAGAACACTTTGAAAAATATGAAAGTAAAAATAATTGCGAAGATCCTGATATTATAATGCCTCCTAAAGGTTCAAGTATGCAATATAAAAATATTGCAAAACAATTGAAAGTAACTTATTGCATAATAGCAGACTTTGAATCTTATATTGAAGAATGCAATCAAGTACACGGAAAGAAAACAATAAAAGTGGCTGAACAAAACCATTTGCATGCGGATTTCAGGTATGTTGTTCGTTTGATTCAAACCAGAACAAATACTATGACTGTTTCGGCGAAGATGCTGCCGAACATTTTGATAAAACGATTACAGAAGTATCCACAGAAATTGCAAACAAATATGAAAGTAGACAAAGAAAACACAGTTATACAAATGCAGAAATTGCACAAAAATGGAATAAACTAATTAATAAGACTTTTCATATCTCTAGAACCAAAATTACTGAAAATCCGCACTTTGATCACGACCACATTACAGGAGACTGTAACGTGGAGACCACATTACTCGTGCTAAATGTAATTTGAAATACAGGATTCCCAAGCATATCCCTGTAGTAATGCATAATTTATCAAATATGATTCCCATTTATTTGTTAGAGAATTGATACCTGATAATGGAATTTTCGAAAGTGCAGAAAGTTTCATATCGTTCTCGAAATCAGTAAGTATTACAAAGACGGACACGGAAATAAGTATGAGATCCAGTTTATAGATTCAATTAGATTTATGGCTTCATCTTTAGACAAACCGTCAGCAAATTTAGCGAAATTTGATTGCAAAGTATCCTGTAATCATCTAAGAAAGAATTTCAAATTCACATCTAAAAGTTTTAAGAACGATGACGAATTCAAAGAAATAATTAGAAAAGGGGTATATCTCTATGAATTCGTAGATAGTTTCGATAAAATTAATTGTACAAAGTTACCACCAATAGAAAGCTTTTATTCTAGGTTGACAGGGAAAATTATTTTCAAAAGTCATTATATAAGAGCCGTATCTACATGGAAACAATTTAACTGTGAAACATTACTTGATTATACCAAGTTATACCTAAAATGTGATGTTTTAATAATGTCTGATGTCGTAGAGAATTTCAGAAATATTTGTCTACATAATTATGATTTGGATCCACTTCATTACTTAACGTGGGATGCTTTCCTAAAACATTCAAAAGTAGAATTACCATTATTCTCAAAGGAAGACATGTATACATTCATTGAAAAGGGGATAAGAGGTGGTGTATCTCAATGTATAAAGAGATAAGCAAAAGCAAATAATAAATATATGAGTAATTATAATAAGAATAAACCATCTAATTATTTAATATATTTAGATAAAAATAATTTAAATGGATGGGCGATGTCGCAGAATTTACCATCGAATAATTTCCAATTCATTCCAGTACCACATGATTTGAAAGAAAGGAATGAATACGAATCACTCGAGTATTACAACCATCTAAAAACTCATATTAACTCGATGATACAATTACAGAATGTGGGTGCTATATATGAAGTAGATTTTGAATATCCAAAAGAACTGCGCGAATTACACAAGGATTTACCGTTAGCACCGGAACACTTTAACGCTAAACTTTGTACTACATTATTAGATAAAACCAACTATATAATTCACCACAGGAATGTAGAATTCTATTTACAAAAAGTTTTGATACTGAAAAGGGTACATAGAATACTAGGATTCACTGAAAATGCTTACTTAAAGAGATATATAGATCACAAGTCACAACACAACCCTTAGAACTAAAGGTACAAATGATTTTGAAAAAATAATAAAGAAGCCTAACTTCAAATCTGAAATAATTTTCAGTGAAAACTTTTCAGTGGCAAGAACGTCAAAGGAAAAGATAAAACTAGACAAACCAATGTACTTCGGTTTTGCTGTATTGGAACTATAAAAGGTATTGATGTCAAAAGCTAGCAAAAAAATGAAAGGAATATAAACGAATACAGTTAAAGATAAAATTACGATTCAAAATTATGAGGATGTACTGTTTGGACAAATTGAAAACATTTCTGTAACCCAATATAATTTACGATCTTAAAAGCACAATATGTTCCTAGAAGAACAGAAAAAAGCGTTAGATCCTAAAGATCACAAAAGATTAGTTTTAGGCGATAAATTTTCAACGTTATCTTTAGGTTATAAACATTAAAAATTCAACTATATAGTTAAAAATTTCAGGTATGTAGTTAAACAAATAAAGTATATAGTTAAAAAATTAAAGTATATAGTTAAACAATTAAGGTATATAGTTAAACAATTAAAATTGATAGTTAAGCAATTCAAATATATAGTTAAACAATTCTAAGTATATAGTTAAACAATTCAAGTATATAGTTAAATAATTCAAGTATATAGTTAAAAAATTCAAATATATCGTTAAACCATTCAAGTATTTTGTTAAAAAAAATTAAGTATATAGTTGTTTTTCAGTGGCAAGAATGTCAAAGGAAAAGATAAAACTAGACAAACCAATGTACATCGGTTTTGCTGTATTGGAACTATACAAGGTATTGATGTCAAAAGCTAGCAAAAAATTGAAAGGAATATAAACGAATACAGTTAAAGATAAAATTACGATTCAAAATTATAAGGATGTACTGTTTGGACAAATTGAAAACATTTCTGTAACCCAATATAATTTACGATCTTAAAAGCACAATATGTTCCTAGAAGAACAGAAAAAAGCGTTAGATCCTAAAGATCACAAAAGATTAGTTTTAGGCGATAAATTATCAACGATATCTTTAGGTTATAAACATTAAAAATTCAACTATATAGTTAAAATTTCAGGTATGTAGTTAAACAAATAAAGTATATAGTTAAAAAATTAAATCATATAGTTAAACAATTAAAATTGATAGTTAAGCAATTCAAATATATAGTTAAGCAATTCTAAGTATATAGTTAAACAATTCAAGTATATAGTTAAATAATTCAAGTATATAGTTAAAAAATTCAAATATATCGTTAAACCATTCAAGTATTTAGTTAAAAAAAATTAGGTATATAGTTGTTAAATCTTATAATAAAAATGTTTGCTTAATAAATGAGTGAAAAAGGCTCCGATCAAAGTGTATGATTTTAGTGAAAAGAATAGTTATCAGAATAAACACAAACTTGCACCTCAGTTGCCATTTAGATTATTCATTTGTGGAAGTTCTGGAACAGGAAAACCCAATCTACTCTTGAATTTAATTTATGAATACATTTGTTTCAACCGAATATACTTGTATGCAAAAGATCTTGAAGAAGATAAATATAAAGACCTTATAGACAATTTAAACACTTTGGAATCACATTGTAAAGCGAATATTTTATCAGTAAGTAATGACATTAATGATATTCTTGATGTTGACGACCTAGACCCGAAATACCAAAACTTGATTATCTTTGATGATTTTGTTACCGAAAAAGACCAGAAGAAAATATAAGATTTATTCAGAAGAGGAAGAAAGAAAAATGCCTCAATTGCTTATTTGTCACAAAGCTGTCATAAAACCCCAAAGGTTATAAGACTTCAATGTAATTATTTTGAATTCTTTCAGTGTTATAATCCAAAAGAAATAAAACTAATCAGGCAAAATCATGTATCTAATATAGACAATGAGAACTTTCTCTAAGAATTCGAGGTTGCAACCAAAGGCTAAGGATTTGTCTTTATTGTTTTAACAACAAAAGATAAAGATCTGATTTCTAGGGAAAACTTTGAAAAGTTTACTAGATAATTTGTTTCTGTTATAAATGAATAGATTCGGTAGTGTTGGGAAAAAGGTTATTAACGAATCGAATGAAAAGATAGCTTCTGATGACAACGGTAATATTGACCTACAGGATAAAATAATTGTTAATTTAGGTGATGCGAAAGCAGATCAGGACGCTATTAGTTTCAGATCCATGACTATTATTTTGAAACAATTTAAAGAAGAAATTACCGCAGAACAAGTGGGGATAAATCAGTATTTTAGCGGAGACATCAACAGATTAACTGCTGTACATGATTTTCTTGATAATTTATTGGTAAGCATTAAAGATAAAGGGTTATTTGTAAAAGAAATAATTCGAGTTATTGAGAAAGAAATTAACGCTGAGAACAAATTGATAACAAATGTTCAAAGCCCTAAAAACAAAAATGATGCTGTTAATTTAGCAACGTTAACTATGAATCTTTTAGACTATGACAAAAAGCTTCTTGGTCAACATACCCATAACAATATAGTTGAAACAAAGATTGCTGACCAACAAACACATATTGATAATATTGAAAGAGCAGCTGTAAATATTTAAAAAAGGCTTCTAGAGCTAAAACCTGTTGACAAACCATTCGTTTCCAGAATAGAAAAAATGATGGCTGGTCAATAGATTTTATAAGATAAATTAATTCTCTAATAAATGGATGGTACATTTGAATATACAGTTTATTTATCAAGGTTACAAAAAGCGAAGCTGAAGAAATGTTTTGACGTGAAACAAATGTCAGATTCGTGTTAGTCATAATAAACAGAATGAACGAGAACCGTTAAAACTACTTTTATGCAAACGACAGATTGAAAAAATTGAAAAACTTAAAAGTAATGACAAAGGTTGTGATATTGATATATCGTACAAGCAGATGAGGGAAGCAACTCAAAAAGGTGGATTTCTTCCATTTTTAATACCGCTACAATTACACTTGGCAAGGCAGCTTTAACAAGCGGTGTTGGTGCTTTGGGTACATTCGCAGGTACAAAAATATCGAATAAAATAACCAACACAGGTGGAGTGCTAAAACTTCCTGGAACACAAAGAGCTGTGGGTAATGGTGTACGTGGTAGACAAACCGATTCAAAAAACGTGGGAATTCAACCAGAAGCAAAGTAAAGTAGGACCTATAATTAATTTTGATATTATGGATGAACTAGGAAATCTAGTGCATTTTAGAGGTGTTTTCTCTATAGATACGCTACCCAAACAGATAAATAGTATAGAATGTGGTGTAATTAATTATGATAAACGTGGAATGCCTGGAACTCACTGGGTTGCTTATTGTAATCTATCTGATAGTCCCAACGTAGAATTTTTCGATTCTTTCGGTATTCCACCAGGGAAAGAAATAATTAAATATCTAAAAACTTCAAAGAAAAAAAGAGCACATGAAAGTCTTGCAATTCAAAATATAGATGAGTTGAACTGTGGATTTCATTGCATTTATTACATTAAACGCCGAATGACCTCTCTTGGTAAAAATAAATTTCATTTATAAAAAAATTTTCTAATAAATGGAGATTTATTGTTTGAAATGTAGAGAGAGAACTGACACTGAGTCAATGCTTAAGACAGTGTCGAAGAATAACATGCCTATGCAGAAAGGTAATGGTGTTATTTGTGGCTCAATGAAATGTCAATTCTTAAAAAAAAAACTCAACGCTGAAAAAGAAATAATAAATACGTATTATTCTGACTATTCAGGTGTTGATGATATTTGCAGAAAATTAAAAGAAAATGAAGTGAACGTTTCTAAGAATAAAAAAAAAAAAGTTTTACAAAATGAGAATGTACATAGCCTACTTTACATAAGCCATCGTATCACAATTTTGAAATGAGGCGAGTCATTGTTCACTTTACTGATGAACAATGGCAAGCTGTTCTTGTTGATATGCAGAAATTTAAAAAACAAAACAATTAAAACAAATAACATTTTAACTATTATTGATTGCTTTAGTAAATATGCTTGGTGCTACCCTTTGAAAGATAAAACTGTTGGTGAAATAATAAACGCATTAAGTAATATGTTTAAATAAAGAATTCCAAAAAAGCTACAAACTGATAAAGGTGAAGAATTTGCATTGAGAAATGTTCAAACTTTTTTGAAAAATAATAACATTCAGAAAGTGAATTGAAAGCACAAATCGCTGAACGATTCGACAGAACGCTGAACGAAAAGCTATGGAAATATTTTACTCACAACAACACAAATTAATGGATTGATATTTTACCTGTATTCGTTGATAGTTATAATAACTCGTCACCGCTCAATACAAATGGAAACAGTTGATGCTAGTAAAAAAGTAAATCAAAAAAAGGTTTTTAAAGCTTTGTTTCCTCTTTGTGATTACAAAGTCACAAGAAATTACAAAGTAGGAGATTTAGTTAGAATTAGAAAAGAAAAAAGTAATTTTGATAAAGGATATTTACCTAATTACACGAATTAAGAATTCCAGATAGCAACCGTTAGACCTACCAGACCCTATATCTGACACAAATGGGGAATTAATTCGAGGGTGATTTCATGAAAAAGAACTTTCAAAAATTATTATTAAATAAAATTAGTTATATATAAATGGGTTCAAGACGCATGAGTGATATGTTATCAGGTATAGTTAAGAACCGAGAAATTTAAAGAAAAAAAGGTTCAGCAAAACGAGATGGAGAAAGCAGGGTTTCGGGAATATGCTTCAGAATTAAACGCTCCAGTTGTTACGGCAGAAAAAGAAAACACTAAAGATACCATCGAAAAATTACAAGAAAACGCTGAAGCTATCATTTATAAACTACAGGAAGGTGATAATAATTCAAGAAGACGGTTTGTCACATTAGGTGACACATATAAAGCAGCTTTACAGATGCCAGATTCAGAAAAAGCGAGTCGCGCACCAACTCCAGCTTTAGAATCCAAACCAGAACAATCATATGACGTAAATGTAAACTTGAATATTGATGTAGAATTATTAAATCAAATTAATTTAAAACATAAAGAAGACTGGAAAGTCACTGATAATTGTTTTAAAATGCCTCATTATTACCTTAAACTTCCTAACGAAATAGATGAGGCTCTGGATCATTTAACAACTATAAATCAAAGTTATGGTGGTCTGAAAAGTAAAAGTGGTTCTAGTGGTGCTTGATTTTATAAAAGAATACAAGAATAGGTTAAAAACCATCATTAGTCAAACAACAGGGAACTGGTATATATATGAATCAGGATGAAATCAATAAAAAATTATACACTTTGATAGGTAGTAGAGTAAATGGAAATGCATCTGATGAGGTGAGGAATAAGGCGATTGATATTATAGATTCATTTCTGCGAAATAAAATTTCACAAAAAAAATATTATTTATTTTTTAAAAAATATTTCTAATAAAGTGTGTTGTTAAACATTGAAGGTAATGAAAGTATCATTGATACAACATTTAGTCAACCAATCGAACTGAATCGTCATTGCGATTATGAAATATGTTTGAATCAATGCACTTTGTGGTATTCGTGGCATAATATAAGTGACAATTTTGAAAATAATACATTTCAGTATAGGAAATCTAAAGAGGATGAATGGATTAATGTTACAATTCCCAATGAGAATTTCCCAATAATTTCATCAAATCCGGCATCTATGAGATTTTTAATATTATTACATGAAAAATACGATTTAGATTTAACAACAACTTGTGTCAGATTTTAGGATTTGAGAAGGAAAGTGAGATTTCTAGGAAAATCAATGAAGGTACAAAACTTCCGAATATTACAAGAAGCGTTGATAAAAATTCAAATTCACTGCTCTCTTGTAAACAGCTTATAGTAAACAAAAGTAAATCAGACGTAATTTGGACATTTGTTCCGAATACAGAACCGGGTTGTCAAATTGTTGAAAATCCAAGACAATTAATTTATCTTCCTATCAATACGAAAGAGTATATTTATTATAAATATTCCTTCAGCCCAAGCTGACTGCGAATCATATTTGATGGTGAAAAACGGATACGTCAGCTGAATTTTATTGAAGCTATATTTCGGCCCTTCTTGGCAAGGGTCCTCTTCAGGCTCAAAACCGCTCAAGTTGGAAAGACGAACTTGTGGGAAACAAAAAACTAAAGATTCTAGCCTAGTGTTAAATATTTAACTTCGTAAATTCTTTCGTGAGTCTTGCTTGGAGTTAAAAAGGTTGCTGTGATTTCATTTTGGACACGGCTGCTGTTTTTGCTGCTCGACTGGGTCGTAGGTCGGGTAGAGATTTTTCTGCATTTGGGTTGAATTTCGTTTTGTTGTAGAGAGGAGCTTGGGGTCTGAATTTTATTTCACTGATGATGCCTTTCCATGTTTCTGGTAGTGAGTATTCGCCTGTGTCTCTGTTGATCCCTGAACGGTTTTTCGTAATTTCAACGGCTTCTCTTATAGTTTGATGAAGTCCGGTGCATGTTGCAAGAATCTGGGCTTTTTCAAAATGTACAACGTGGGATGGGTTTTCGAAAACGTGTTCTGCCAGTGCTGATTTGAAGGTGTAATTTGGACGGTGTCCGTTGGAAAGGGCGTGGTCGATCTCCTGTTCATGTTCTCTGAGTCTCTTTCCGAAAGTCCTCTCTGTCCTGCCAACATAGCGCTTCTCGCAGTCGCAGGGTATCGAATAAATACCTCGTTGGTTCTGGTTTGGGACTTGATCTTTGCCGGTGTTTAGGTAGGACAGTAGAGTGTTTTGAGTCCGGTGAAATGCTTCGATGTTGTACTTTTTTAGGTTCCTGGACACTTTTTCAGTGACTCCTTGAATGTACGGGAGGTAGACACGGGCATTCTTCTCTTCTGGTTTGTCACTATTAGGAGTGCCAGTATTGCTTTCAGGGGCCAGATGAATCTTCAATCTTCTTTTGATGATTTTTTCGACTAGTTGGATGGGGTACTTGTTGCCGTAAAGTACGTCTCGGATGTGGCTCAGTTCGGCGTCTAGGAGAGTTTCGTCGGAAATTTTGATGGCTCTGTCGACCAGTGAAATGACGACTGCGCGTTTCACGTTTTCTGGTTGGTATGAATCGTAAGGCAGATACCTGTCGTTGTGGGTGCGTTTCCTGTACACTGAGCAGACGAAATTTGTTTTTCCGTTGGCGATCATAACGTCTAGATATGGAAGTTTCAGGTTGTCATTTTCAAATTCGGTGGTGAACTGGATTGTCGGTTAGACCTGGTTCAAGGTGTCGACAAAGGCAACAATGTCTGTTTTTTGACCCTCCCAGGCTGTAAAGCCATCGTCAACGTAACGTTTGTAAAAACGGGGAACCATTGGTACGATGCTGAAAGCAATTTGCTCGATTTTTCTCAGGGTTACTTCTGCCAGCCCTTGAGAAATGGAACTCCCCATAGCTGCTCCCTCATGTTGCCAGTAGAAGATCCCACCGTAGATGAAGTATGTAGATTCCCAGACGGGGAATCTACATACTAGAGATTCCTAGACATACTAGAGACATACATACTGCTCAGTGTACAGGAAACCCACCCACAACGACAGGTATCTGCCTTACGATTCATACCAACCAGAAAACGTGAAACGCCCAGTCGTCATTTCACTGGTCGACAGAGCCATCAAAATTTCCGACGAAACTCTCCTAGACGCCGAAATGAGCCACATCCGAGACGTACTTTACGGCAACAAGTACCCCTTCCAACTAGTCGAAAAAATCATCAAAAGAAGATTGAAGATTCATCTGGCCCCTAAAAGCAACACTGGCACTCCTAGTAGTGACAAACCAGAAGAGAAGAATGCCCGTGTACATTCAAGGTGTCACTGAAAAACTGTCCAGGAACCTAAGAAAGTACAACATCGAAGCATTTCACCGGACTCAAAACACTCCACTGTCCTACCTAAACACCGGCAAAGATCAAGTCCCAAACCAGAACCAACGAGGTATTTATTCGATACCCTGCGACTGCGAGAAGCGCTATGTTGGCAGAACAGAGAGGACTTTCGGAAAGAGACTCAGAGAACATGAACAGGAGATCGACCACGCCCTTTCCAACGGACACCGTCCAAATTACACCTTCAAATCAGCACTGGCAGAACACGTTTTCGAAAACCCATCCCACGTTGTACATTTTGAAAAAGCCCAGATTCTTGCAACATGCACCGGACTTCATCAAACTATAAGAGAAGCCGTTGAAATTACGAAAAACCGTTCAGGGATCAACAGAGACACAGGCGAATACTCACTACCAGAAACATGGAAAGGCATCATCAGTGAAATAAAGTTCAGACCCCAAGCTCCTCTCTACAACAAAACGAAATTCAACTCAAATGCAGAAAAATCTTTACCCGACCTACGACCCAGTCGAGCAGCAAAAACAGCAGCCGTGTCCAAAATGAAATCACAGCAACCTTTTTAACTCCAAGCAAGACTCACGAAAGAATTTACGAAGTGAAATAATTAACGCTAGGCTAGAATCTTTAGTTTTGTGTTTCCCACAAGTTCGTCTTTCCAACTTGAGCGGTTTTGAGCCTGAAGAGGACCCTTGCCAAGAAGGGCCGAAATATAGCTCCAATAAAATTCAGCTTACGTATCCGTTTTCCACCATCAAATAGTATATTTATTCCTTAAGAATGATAATTACTGACCAATTAGGAAGACCTATTGATCTGAATGGAGATAAAGTTGGATATGTGTTGCATTTAAGAAAAGCTTAAAGGATTATTGAAATAAATTTATTTACTTATAAATGATGATTAACGATAGGCGATTACTTTATAAAAAGCAGTATGGAAGTGGAATTGGTAGTATATTCAAAAATATTGCTAATTCACAGTTATTCCAAAAGTCTGCAAAACAAATAAAAGATGGCGCATTATTGATGTATAAGAGAATCATTAAACCGAGATTTGAGTTGTTGAAAAATAGAGCAATAGAATACAGGAAAGATTCGATTGATGTATACAAGAAAGAATAAACTGATGTCATTCAAAACAAAAAATCTATGAAGGATTTTCTAGGTGCAAATAAAAGAATTTTAAATCAAAGAGGCCAATACTTCTTCAAAACGTTAATGACTGGAAGGGGTTTGAAGATTTTGAAATAATTTTTATTTAATAATTTCCTTCTCACATAAATGGCAGTAAATAAAATTATTAGTCCGCAGTTGAATAAATTTGACGAACCGCTTGTTGATGATACAGTGGTAAAATATGAATTTAAAGAAATTCGAGAAACAGATATGAACGTTTCGAATAAATCAGAGTTTGAATTTGTGACAAAGAAATTAGATTCCTGGTTCTATCCAAGTGAAAGTTATCTTGATGTTAGTGTAAGAATAGTAAAAGAAAATGAGACTAATATAGCTGCAACCGATGTTGCTACTTTGACGAACTATGGACTTAATTTATTCAGTACCGCTGAGTATGTAAAAAACGATGAATCAGCTGAAAAAATTAGTCATGTTGGTATTACAACTACCGTTACAAAGTTGATTGAATACTCTGATGATTATTCTAGAAGTGCAGCAAGAAATCATTTCTGGCATAAAGATTATAATCAAGGGAAAGAAATTAATCGTGTCGTTGCTTCGTTTACTCCAATTCCAGCAGTAGCAGGGACTGGAACAGTAGCACGGACTGGAACAGTCAGTTTGACAAATAATAAGAATTATAATAAAGGGTTTGATAAGAGGTATAACAGAACAAAGAGCAGTAAGTTAGTAAAAATGTATTTACAATTATCAGAATTGTTTGGATTTTTGAAAGGAAACAAACGATTCTTCAGAGGTGAATCTCACAAAATATTTCTAAGAAGAAATGACGATAACAACATGAATATAAGAAATGGAAATACTAATTTGAAAGTAGTAATCGAGTATTTATCCTGGAAGATCCCTATCGTAGCTCCTAGTATTGAAATGATGAGTGAAATGGAAAAGGGATTGGCAAAGGACAGAAAGCATAATCTGATGTGGGAAGCATGTAATACTTATAAAAGCGATGATAGTCAAAATAAGGAACAAACGTGGAAAGTTATTTCTGAGAGAATCAATCCAACAAAAGTAGTTGTAATGTTACAGAAAAATTAAAAGCATAACAGTCGATTAATGAATAACATGGTGTTTGATCATATGAATTTAATAGACATAGAACTTATAATTAATGGGGAGAAATATCCTGAATAACCACTCAAATGTGATTCTAGCGATGAGGAATGCAAATACTCGAATCTCTACAAAAGATTCATACATATTGGTTATAAGCAATTAGCGTTTGATACTGGTAGCGTTGTTAGTATAGAAGAATTTAAAAAAGTGTATCCGCTATTCTGTTTCGACGTTTCCAAACACGAATAAAGTATATATAATGGAACAACTGCTGATATTGAAATAGTTTAACGTTGAAAGACGCTCATCCTGTAGCATATAATGTTTACTGTGTTCTATATTATGAAAGAAAAGCTACATTAGATATTATCAATAAAAATATTTATGTGAGTCTGTGAGTTTGGTTTTTTGTTTAATAAAATCATCCGCTAATAAATGGAGTCCACAAAGGAAGTCTTAAATACGATCAGAATAAATAAATACAATGAGACAATAAAAAAAGAAGCATTGGTATTAGGAAAGAAATGTAACGTATATAAAATGAGAATTGCTAAGACAAAATACGGTGATAAGCTGGTTGTAGTCATTAATCATAATGACAAACCATGTCATTTGTTTCTAACTCAGAAATATAATGCTATTGCTAACGAGTTGCTTTTAAAGAAAAATCTAGTTTTGCAACCGATTGTACGGGAAAACAAGAACAAAGAAACATATGTAGATTTAGAACTGTTTACTCAGTAGTAGTGTATAGGATACCGTTATTTTTTTATAGTATATATATCAATAGTTACTACTTTTATCTAATGCTTTACTCCCATCAAACTCAAAAATGGCTTAGATAACCCTTTACCAAACACTTTTACAATATTTTTTGTATAAGAATACATCGAAGCCGACAATTTTATAAAAGGCACTGGTAGTCCAAGCTCTATCAGGCTACTGAACAAAATTACTCGATCAACATAATCAAATGCTTTACGAAGGTCTAAAAACGCAACAAACAGCTCACCATCATTCTTACAATATTTTTCTGTTGATGCTTTTAATATGAACACTCTATCTACTGTAGAATAACCTTTGTGAAATCCCCCCTGCTCTTCTCTAATAATTTTCCTCCCTTCCAACCAAACACTCAATCTACTATCCAGAATTCTCTCTAAAAATTTTCCAGCACTATTAACTAATATTTGACGGTGCAAAACGGATAAGTCAGCTACATTTTATTAGAGCTATATTTCGGCCCTTCTTGGCAAAGGTCCTCTTCAGGCTCAAGCCGCTCAAGCTGGAAAATACTTGTGAAAAAAAAACAATTAAAGATTCTTCTTAAATATCCGATTTTGTGAACTTCTTCTTTGAAAATTGGTTAGAGTTAAAGCTGGTCCTGTGATTTTATTCTGAACATGGCTGCTGTTTTTGCTGTTTGATTGGGTCGCCGAAAGGGTAGAGATTCTTCTGCATTTTGGTTTAGGAGTCATCTGTCTCTTCTTCTTCTTTCCAGCTAAGATGGGTACTTGTCGGCGGCATGTATGGGCGATTTGTAGTTCCGTACTTCGGTGACAGATTTTCCTTCAGCCCAAGGGCTGAAGGAACATCTACTATTAACTAAGCTAATCGGTCTATAACTATCACATCGACTAGTGTCACCTTTCTTAAATAACGGGAAAATAAGCGAAAGCCTCCATGGTTCCGGCCATATTTTTCGGTTTAGAACCATGTTAAAAAGTCCAGTTATAAGTGGCAGCAGCGATAAACGTAGAACCTTAAAAGCTCTTGTTGGTATCCCATCAGGCCCCGGGGCTGAGCCTCGTTTTGAGTCAGCAATCGCTTTCTCGATTTCTTCACTCACTACAGGGTTACACAGGACATAGTCGTCTTCCTTCAAGGAAAAGTAAGCTCCATCTTCCTCTTGTGTCCCAATAGTATCGGGTAGAGCTGTAAATAAGTCTGTCTCGTGGAAATGTTTGCTCTGTTGATCTGAATAGTACTCTTCCCAAGTCTGTGCATAAGGAATTGTCAGAGATCTTATACTAGCCCTCTGTGACTCCGCATTTCGAATGCTGCTCCAGAACTCACTGGGTTTTTTATTTGTGAATGCTTTCAGAGTGTTTGAGCGAGCTTTGCTAGCTCACGCTACTTTTTTCTTCTTAATCGGAGCTTTGTGGATTTTATGACGATCATATGACAAAACCCTCCAGTGTCCAACTCATCATTAAGGATTAAAGGACGCCGCGTGGTATTATTTGTTGCTGTTACACCAAAATCCGCCTCTAGACGTATATATCCACAAGTATACAATAGCTGAACTTGAGACATGTCATAGACGAACTTAACTCACCTGAAATCTGGGCCCAGTTACACATGAACGGGAGGGTTTGGGGGGGGGGAGGTCGGGAACCATCAAATTGCATATCTAGACCTAAATATCCTCGACTATACCAACTTAGAGTTTGATTCCAGTCATGGGTCAAAAACTTTCTCATGGGCAAACTGGGCCCACTTGCCCATCAACTGGGAGGGTTGGGAGTGGTTCAACTCCACATATATATTCCCAACCGGACGATCCAAAAGCACGAAGGAATTTCATCCCCCTGTCTCCAGCTATTGTCAAGTTAAAAACATAAAAAATGAGCATTCTGAGCCCAATTGCCCCTGAGCCAAGTTAAGGTGGGGTTTGTGGCCCGCGAAAAGCAAAAAGAGACCCCAATGCTCACAAACGTACCAAATTTCAACTTGATACCTGTTGATTCCTGTCACGGGTAAGGAACCTTACACCTGGGCAATCTGGGCCCAGTTGCCTTTGATCGGGATGGGTGGTGGAGGTGCAACTTTGAAAGTACTTTCTCAGCCTTAGGATCTACAAGTACAATGAATTTCATCGTCCGGTGTCCAGGTCTGGTCAGTTACGAACATTATTCACTGGGCAATCTGGGCCCATTTGCCCCTGAACCAGGCGGGTGTGGGGGATGGAACCCCGAAAAGGCACAACAGGACCCCAATACCAACAAGTGTACCAAGTTTTAACTTGATACTTGCGCTGGTTCGCGAGTTCTGAGCTCCACAAAATACGGTGAAAACCGAAAGCCGAAAGCTGCTACAGCGCTCGCAATAGTGGATTGTTCCAAGGAACACTCCATTAAAAACGAAATCAATTGACGTGTTGGAATAATCAGGCCCTTCATTACATCCTTTCTCATTGCTCAAGAAGCCGATTTTTTTTCCACCTCGCCCTGGAGAAAAATTATTATCATCAAATTCTTTTGTGTTAAAATAGCCTGCCTCTTTATATCAATCTGGCAAACGCGAATTGTGTCCAATCTGGAGGTCAACCCAGTTTCTTGGTGACCCTGACCTAGCCTTACTGAAACTTTCCTGGCGTTCTGCCAGTCCCCCATTTAGCTTTCCTGGGTGAGCGCCCAGTTTAGCTAAATTTTTGTGGTGTAGGGTAGGGGGTGTACGAATGATTTTTGTTGCATTTTATTTGGGTCATACCAGTCAGCCACAAACCCCTGGTTTTTGGATACCCTAAGCCAAACGCTGGGTATACCTAACGTTTGGCATAGCCTATGCCTAACGCTGGATACCCTATGCGAAACGCTGGATAGCTGTTGGTAATTTGACCCTGACCTACCCCCCTATAGATAAGTTCTGATTGGTTGATTTCTGAGCTTCTCTCAAATCATCCATATTTTATTGGGTTCAAGTCTCCAGTATTTGGCATAGTGTATCCAGCGTTAGGCATAGGGTATACCAAACGCTGGATATACCCAACGTTTGGCATAGGTTTTCCCAAAGTCAGAGCTTTGTGGTAGACTGGGTCATACCCTATAGTTAACCTACAGTGAAAAACATCAGTTTTTACTTTCCGACTGCGAGCGGCTCAAAGCTGGCTTCTCAACTTTTACTGATCTAGATTAGGCCTACTGCAGGGTGAAGTTTTCACGTGAAACTGGGGTAGAGGGTAGTTTGTAAAACAGGTATTGCACGGGTAATGAGATTTGCTAGAAACACGGCTATATCAGAACAATCAGTCTCGTTCGTACCACTGAAGGAGCAAAACGAAGGTAAGTTGTTAAACCTACTTTTATAATCGTAAAGCTTTGGGAAATTTGTACATCACCTTCTGCGCTCCTTCGATACTATTTCATTCCGGTGTCACTCATGTTCTGCGAAAGAAGGAGATCAAAAAGATGAGATCTTGTTATTTTAAATATGCAAAGCACCTGCTCCACTTGTCGAAATTATGTATAGCCCTACATTGACGGAGAAGTTCAAAATTCGAGATGCATGTGTTACCATTTTGAATGTTTCCTCATCGCTTTCAAAAATCATGGACAACAGGGCCTAACCAGTTCACGACGTTATCCACTGCTTCCTGGGCGAAGATTGAAAATTAAGTGTTCTTTTTCTGTGTGTTTATGTGTTTTATTTATTTTCTTCATTTACTCCGCTTTTTCAAAATGGCGGGTTATCAATAAATACTGGGCTCAGTTTTAGAGGGGAGCCGATAGGAAGTTGACTCCAATCACGAGCGTGTGCCACTCCCTGATAGGCTACTACAACCTGCGGCGGTTTTTCGGTCTCAGGTTGAATTTCTATCCGGTGTAAAAACTGTATTTTCGAAAGATGCTCCAAATTCCAAGCCCCCCCCCCCCCCCCCCCCAAAAAAAAAGAGTAAGCACGCTCCAAACTTGGATAAGCCCGTCTCCGACCAGTTCCAGTAATAGTCTATGTTTATCCCGAGATGTAAAATGATTTTTAATTCATTATAAAGACAAGTAGTGAATCTTTTTGTTGTTAATTTTTTTAAAGTTGAAATTTACTTATGTTTGATTTAGCTCAGTCTCAATTTATTGTCAAAACCGATACGACGGTCGTTAGTATGTGATTATCGTCAGTACATAAACATGGTGGTAACGCTAAGTTGAGCATATCAGTATCTTAGTCAATCAGACAAAATTATTCAGGACTATCCCCACAATGTTAGTTGAACAGGTCAAGAAACGCGGGAACAAATCTTTTCAGGAAGCGAGTTGGCTACCACTACACTGTCAGAAGCTTCATAGAAGATAACTCGAGGATGCGCGGCTTCAACAGATAATGTGTAACAGATAACACTCCGGATGTTATCTGTTGTGTTTTAAAACGTTATGCATGAAATGTTATGTGTAAAAAGCTTTTAGGAAGATCCAAAAAAGCATCTGCTGTCTTTGTTCCTAATCGTCATGAAGTTAGAAAACTCAGCAGATACTTTTTGGCGGTTTTTCGGCTCTTCCTGATGGTAACGCTTATTATGCATTAAACTTATTATGCTTAAACTTCTGACAATGTATCACAGGCCTCGTCACCGAAAAATGCGGGGGAGGATGTCACGTAGCTGAGTTATTTAAGGTTTTTGTTCCAAACGCAGATGAGAGTCTCCCACGGCGCTTGAATCCGGTCACCGAGGATTTTTGAATAGGGTTTCTAGGGTTTGACCATTATATCATTTGTTGTATTTTACTGCTGTTGGACGAGTACTCTGTTGTCCTTGTCCCCAATCTGGGTATTGAGAAAAGAATGTTTGATTCTATCAATCTGAGAATTTCCGTCTAAACTAGCTTCCGTCAATATTGTTTCATAATTCTGCGGTACTAGTTATCACAGAAAGACGGATGGTTGTATGGACAGATCTACAATCTCGTAAGTATCCCTCAGTTCTATTTGTGATCGCAAGAGGTCGTTCTAGGTTCTCGGGATTTACGATCCCTGTTCTCAAGATTGTCATTAACCCCTTTTTTGCAGTCGAGCATGTTCACAAATATCCCATGCTAATGAATCTCGATTCCTCGGACCACCTGTCACGGTCAAACGGACAACAACAACGACGTCAATCAAGACTGTGACACCAACATGTTATTCCTTCACGGCCACTTCAGTGCCCTTTTGCAGAAGAAGGCGAGACCTGCTCGACATTTTGAGCGGGGGAGGCTCGCCAGTTAACCTGTAAGTAATCAGAACCTTCGTAACATAAAAACTTCAGTCATCATTTCTGTTTTCTTGGTAGCCTGACGTCAGGCCCGTACCCAGGAATTTATTTCGGAGGTGGTTTTACCCGCGTGTCAGACCGAATCCAAACCAAAAAGTACAAAAAAGGTATAGATCAGAGGTTCAAGCCTATAAAAACGATAACTTTTGTATGTTTCGGAGGGGGTACGAACCCCCTAACCCCCCCTCCGGAGACGGCCCTGCCTGTCGTCCTCGCCTTCTCTCTTCTTCTCCGCCATTGACCGGGACCCATTTTTTGCGCATCCATTTGCGCGCTGACGGCATGCGCACCACCCATTGGAGTGCCAAGTTGACCCACCAGTAACTCTTTATGGCCCCACCATAAGGCCTTTCAATGGGTGGGGCTTAATATTAACATATAACGCTTTGAAGGAAACAAAAAAAGCTCCGCACTTTATAAATATTTGGAGCGCAAGGGGTTGGTGCCAAAGTTATTGGCGTTCTGCTTGATGTTTAAAGTATAACTGAAAAGCCGGCTTATTGTGTCATTTGAATTATTTGGATTCTGCAAATGAATTTTTTTTTATTTTCCACTATCAGCTCTAGTTATGATGTTCAGAACATCTGCGGCCGTCCCCACAGCGCAAATTCTACTATGACGCGGGAAATTTTAATCTGAACACAAACGCGACTTTTCAGTGGACAGTTGTGAGATTGGTGAAGATTGCTTAGTGTCTGAACAGAAAAAAATCATGAATCTTTCTCGTAAGGCATACAGCAAAAATACAAGTGGATAGACGTATCGCAAATCACACGGAAATTCCACTGTTTGAAAATCGATTATCGTGAATAGCGGAACAACGAATTAACGCATTTTTAGCGGGTCTTCAAGCCAATTTAAGTGAATCAGTGATGGGTAGCTAGATTGCCCTATCCCAGCCCTTTTCGGTTAAACTTTAAGACTGGTGCATGTTGTGAAATAGTGAATTAGCCCTCATTGTTAGCTTTTGTTTGATGATGCTAAAGAATTAGTATACAGTCACAAAAAAATTGCACAACATCTTTCTTATTCAAGCGAAAACTTTGACTCTGTGCGTCCTGTCCTTGAATCATCGTAATTCTTGCTTGTTATATAAATGTTTGAATCCTAGTTTTGATTTACGTGTAATGTGACGTCATTCGTCAAAATGCATAATTCGTCGTAACTCTTGTTTATGTTGTAGTTGTTTGATAAGTGCTGATGTAAGTGTAACTGTAAATGATCACTTACAGTGATTCGAATTGTATATAAGTTTATTATTTATGACAAAATTATGACAAAGATGTTGATGTTATTATATTTACGACGAAAAATCCAATTTTCGGCTTGCCCGTGAAGGAATTTTGAAAATAAATTGAAATTGAAAACCTTGTGTAGGGGACAGGCCGCGGTTACAAGCTGCAAGCCCGACCAAGGATAACGAGTCCTGTTCTTCTTCATTTTGGTCATGGAATACTTTCTTTTTAGAGCTGAGACCTCGGCCACGCTTTCTGAGGAAGTCTCTAACCATATCGTCAGTAATGACGACGACGTTGAGAGCAGTATTGACGGGGGAGGCCGTTTTTTTTTATTTACAGCAACCAAGTTTACCTACGTCACCATTACTGCAGTGAAAACAACTACTGCAGGAGCAACCCAGACCTTTGTAGCGGGTTGTACTGCTCTTGATAGGAGATTCACGCCGCTTTGTCCCTTGACAGGTTAGTGAAGCTTCTTTGAAGACCCAAGATTTTCGGATGCTTCCTTACTTGAAGCTCTTCTTATCAGGCGTATTCTCGCCGTTCCCAGAGGACTCCACTTGAGGAGTCCCTGGGTTTTTGCTTGTCGCGGGGACTCATTCCCCGTATTCTCGCGAGTCCCCACGGATGGGGAATGCTCCGATTATCATCACCATCATCAAAAAGGACTCCCTTTCAGATTCGGAGGGGAATCAATTTTTGCTGGTGTTGGTGCAATGTAAAATTAATTAAAAACAATGAGAATAAACAGAACAAAAAATAAAGTGGATCCAGACTAATTTCGTCAACTGCATATTTTGTTTCGAACAAAATCTATTTTGGAAGCATTCCCCGTGTTCTCGCTGTTTCTGTACGCGGAGTCCGCATGGAGTGACCTCTATTCTCGCCGTTCCCTTTGATTCGCCGAGGAGTCCTCGGGGAACGGCGAGAATACGCCTGTAGTAGCTAGACTAGTTCTAATTTGTCGCGATTAGAATCTTGGAAATGTCTAGGTCCCCAAATAGAGACCGGCCCCGCCACTTTTTACGGCACTTGCAGCTTCGCTCAGGTGCCATCTACCGATCACTTTTCGGTCGGTCGGTTGGTCAGTCTGGTCAGTCGACGAAACTCGGCAGGCACATCAGGGACCCGACAAAGCCAACTTGGAAATAGTTATCTTCCCGGATCCGACCACCATTACAATTATTTGTTTATTTTGTAGTGGAGGTGGCCATTGACTGTTCCGGTGATGTCGCGAGCCAAATCGCAGCTTTCGTAAGTAATATACTTATTTATTTGTAATTTCCATAAAACGGATGGTTAAAAGCTTGTCGCTATAGGTCTAGTTTCTATTTAGTTTCTTCACTGAGCACTGATTTTTTGTTTAAATGACGTACCTCCATATGGCATTTTTCCTATGGTGGCCTTTATTTACTTTACCTCTCTTTCCATTGCCACATCCACTTTCTATTCATCAAATCTGACTTTTTTGTTTTAATTTTATACTGAGAAGTCACAACTTTACAACCACAAATAAAATTTGTCATTCCATATCCCAAAAAATGCCCTCTCCGCTATAGGGAATTTGTTCATGGTGACATGAAAATTAACAACAACAAAAATTAACAATTTCACATCACATCTCTCAGCCTATCTGTCCATCTGTTTTACCTAATGTACTTTTCAACCATTCGAAATCCACTTTCACCGCCCACCTCTTTCCCCCACAATATCCTTCACATTCGCATAAAACAAACTCTTATACCTTGAGAAGACTGCACTGAAGTTGTCAACCCTTCGAAACTTTTATAGTGACACAAAAACATCGTTTGAGTGTGTTCTAGTATAACAAAACGTAATCTTAGTAATAGATCTTTCAAACACCCTAAAGAAGATCAAAGTATTCGATGGGATTTGGATGAAGCACCCCCATCGTCAGACTCCCCTTAAGCTCTGTATTCCATTGCGACGTCATAATAAATAGCTTCAATGGTTAATCAAATAACAATCAAGATATGGATTCAGCATGACTCTTTAACCCTAAATCGACCATTACATTAGTTTTTAACAAACAAAAAAATCTCCCCTTAATTTAAATCCTGTCCCCAGCCCTAAACATAGGGTTACAGAACCCATCTACGAACTTGACCTTTACTTTGACAAGTTTGACCCAAAGAATCCTCAAACCAAGTTCGAACGAAATAGCTCAATCTCTTGGAGAGTGATCGTGCTGACAGACGAACGGACAGACAGACAGACAGACAACTTTTTTGAAGTCATACGTATCATGTCTCCGTCGCAAGGCCTTCATTTGCGTTAGGTAGCGGATTGGAGTGTTTGAATCGTTCGTAGAGATCTTGATAGATCCTCTGCAGAATATAGTCATGCCAAGAACTTCAATATTCTTGGCACCGGGTCGTGGATGCTATATATACCATTCCTATAGGAATGAGTTTCTATAAGAATATTTGAAGACGTGTTATTATAATCATTGTAAATTTCTGATGTACCATCCTCGTTCCTGTCGCAACCACAAATTAGTCAGAAGTTCGGCGTCCAAGATGTCATTCGTTCACTAGAGAAAATGCCAGCGTCACTACTACGTATATCTCGTCATCCTGGTCATCGAGTACATGATATTGTTCATGAATTTGTCAGGCCCAGTTAGAAATTATGTCTAACTTTTGTCTCTTATTTATCTTGTGTTGTTTTTCGTTGTTCTCTTTACTCCGCTACCACCTTGTGTATTTGGCGGGTTACAAATAAAATAAATACATATATAGGATTTCAGGATTCAACAACTTTACTAAAAAAAATTTATTCCGGCTTGAAGACCGGTTCCAAACAAAGCACATACGTGCTTGAAAAACGCAACCAGTACACATTTACTACCATATTATCTAACTAATCAAACCTTCACTAAAATAAACTAAAAATTAAATAATTAATTTGTTAATTAGTCCTCTCTCGTCTTCCAAACCCTCCACTCACCAACTACCCTCAAGGAGATGTTTCTTTAACCGATTTTTAAATTGCGGTACACTTTCCGCTTCTCAAATTGAGTCTGGAAAAGTATTCCAGACCACCGTACCTGAATTCCTTGCCACATGGCTAGAACGAACCGTACTTCTTGGCTCACTTACCAGGTCTCTATAGGCTTAAGGGGTGTTTTCTAAACGGATTTCTTTTACAGATAGCCTCCCTAGACAGCGATCTAGAGCTGGCATCGATTGACTCATCTTGTCGCCGTCGTCGCCTCGTCGCAGGTCGTCGTAAAACTGGTACACTGCGATTGACGCTTCTCTCACGGTCAAACAAGATAGTTCTTGCCTCTAAATTTTTCGAGCTTCTTCTGATCAAGTGCCGTTCCACATGTAGAATTGGTGGCATCACAATCGACATCAACGACTTCATCTTCCCCTGTAAGTATCGTTCGATCTTCCGGGCTCCCGATGAAAAATTTGTAGCCTGTGTAGTTGTATGATAGTTGTACGAAAACGTTGAATGTGTAATAGTAAATCATACTGTTATTCAATGTGCCTCAGACTGGGCCAATGTTAAGCAGTAGTATCCAGTAACATCCTGTCTTGCTACAGTAGCATCCAGTCTTGCTAATAGTAGCATGCAGTAGAATGCAGTAACACGGTAGCCCTGACATAGAAGCATGTAGTAGCATCAGTTCGTACTACATGCTACTTTTTCGTACAAACTCATACTATGATTTTGTGATAAATTTTTCATCGGGTCAGTTTCTAGCCTGATGGCCGTTAGTTTACGTTGAATCATCGCAGCTTGCTTAAAGTGGAAAACGAAAAGTGGTCGTCTTCTGTCAACTACGTCTGGAACATGATTGATAGATAGATAGAAAGTTTATTGTAAAAATCGGCTTTCGTGGTTATAAACCAAATTTGCGGTTATTGTCAAAAACGCAAGAAATAACAATATTTGTGTCATATGTCAGAACACTTAAAAATCTGTCACGCTTCATTGAAAAATTTCACGACCTCTGGAATAAATCTTTTTGCATATCTAGCGTGTTTTGTAGGTAAAGGACAGAGCTTGGGTACCCCAGAACTTACCACTCTTTCTGTTCGATTTCTAACATTTTGGTGGGGGGAGGGAGGATTTGGGAGTGGAGATGATAAGATGTAGTGGCTGAAACGAAGTCAGTGCTTAGATCTTTTCTGCGCTCCTGCAGTGCTTTGAGCTTAAAGTGTTTTAAAAGACATAGATTACGAGTGGCACCTACTTGTATCAACAAGAGCTGGAAGCTCATATGGCACTTGCATGTGTTAAGATGATTTGATTGATCAAAAGTAAGTTTCGACTTTGCGGTTGAGATGCGCACTCTAAGGGAGCTGGAACTTCATTTGTAAGCAAAACACTTGAGACAAAAATGCTAGTGGGCTGATGGGCATCATGAAAATGCATATATTGCTTAAAAGTATTTTTTTTACTTTGCGGTCAAGATTGGTACTTTAAGGAATAATCGGATTTGGGAAGTAGCAATTTCTAAGCAAATGTTGTTGAGTCTCCAATATTGCAGCGAAGTTTCATCGTCCTAGCACATCTGGAAGTACCTTAACGCGCGATCACCGGAATCCCAGACCCCCCCCCCTCCTCCGACTCCACCCAAATACCCGGAGCCAATCCGGTTCTGTAAATGATTAATCCAGAGCATCTGTTTGTCAATCGCACGAAGTTCGATCCAGATCACACCAGTCTAAGCGGGTCAAGTATTTTCCGCCCTCCCCCCAATAATTGCCGGATTCGGTCCGGAAATGAAAAAGATCACCAGAGAAAAATGTCCTCTGTTTAATTATTAAATTTCACTCGAATCCGATCACCCGTTCCAAAGTTACGCATGACTCAATATTCCGGATTCCCCTCCCTCAACTCCCCCCCCCCCCCCAAGATTATCATATCGAGGACTTTTGTTTTATTCCAAGTCAGTTTGACCGGGTCCCTGAAATGCCTTCCAAGTTTCGTCGTGAAAATCCCCCAAAAAACGGAATTCCGGGAAATCCCCTCCCCCCCCCCCTCAAGTGTCCGGATCCAGTCAAATTATGTAAAAGATTTACATGGATCAGATGTTTGTTCTTCCCAGCAAGTTTCACTCCGATACCATCATTCTAACCGTTTCTCGAGATTTCCGGTCCAACCCCCCCCCCCTCCAGCTCCCCCACGGTGCCCGTAGCCAATCCGATTCAGTAAATGACTTACCTAGAGCATCTGTTTGTTCTTCCCACAAAGTTCCATCAAGATCCCTCCATTCTAAACGGGTCACGTATTCCCCCCCCCCAATAGTTGCCGGATCCGGTCCGGATATGAAAAAGATCATCGGAGAAGTGTCCTCTGTTCCATTCTTAATTTTCACTCGAATCCGATCACCCATCCCAAAATTACGCATGACTGAAAATTTCGGATTCCCCTCCTTCCACTCCCCCCACCGTTATCAGATCGACAAAAATTTTATTTTGAAGTCAGTTTTATCGGGTCCCTGATATGCCTGCCAAGCTTCATCGTGAAAATCCCCAAAACCACCATCACCGGAATTCCGGGACCCCCCCCCCCCCCATAAGTGTCCGGATCCAGTACAATGTTCTACCTACTTATCTAGAGCAGATGCTTGTTCTTCCCAGCAAGTTTCACTCCGATCCCTCCATTCTAACCGTTTCTTGAAATTTCCGGTCTCCCCCCTTCCCCCCTGGCTACCGAATCCGGTCAAGACTTTAAACGGGACATTACAGATATATATTCTAGTCAGTTATGAAGTTTCATTACAATCCGATCACCCGTTCGAAAGTTACACACTTCTCAATTTCCCAGATTCCCCTGCCCTCCACCCCCCCCCCCCGAAATGGTCGGATCAGAAAACTGATTATTTCTAAGTTTGTTTGGTCGGGTCTCTGATGTGCTTGCCAAGTTTCATGGTCCTAGAACAACAGTAAGTACCCTAACTCGAAAAAGTGTGACAAAATGCCCTAAATTTTCAAGTTTCCAGCGCCCCCACTCCCCCGCATATGGTCGGATCGGGAAACTGATTATTTCCAGGTTCGTTAGGTCGGGTTCCTGATATTCCTGCCAAGTTTCATTGTCCTAGCTCATCTAGAAGTACCCTAACTCGGAAAAGTGTGACAAAATGCCCTAAATTTTCAAGTTTCCAGCGCCCCGCTCTCCCCCGCATATGGTCGGATCGAGAAACTGATGATTTCCAGGTTAGTTTGGTCGGGTCCCTGACATGCCTGCCAAGTTTCATTGTCCTAGCACATCTGGAAGTACCCTAACTCGAAAAAGTGTGACAAAAAACTCGGACCGACAGACAGACCGACAGACGGAATTGTGATCGGTAGATGGCACTTGAGCCAGAGGCTGCAAGTGCCATAAAAACTCAAATACATCTGAAACACAGGTTACGGATAGCTGATCCCGGAATACGCTGTGCTTGGTACAGCTTAGTGTCAATCATATCATAAAACGGCTTTAGAAGAATATTTTTTTTCTAGTTTCTCCGGAGTTCACGACCACATCAACTTCCTCGACAGCTACCTCTACAACAACGTCTACCACAACAACGACCGCGGCTACGACAAGTGTCTCAAATGCAACAACAGCAGCAACTACAGCGACAACAACGCCAACAGTAGCAACAACACCAACGACAGAAGCAGCAACGCCAACAGTAGCAACAACACCAACAACAAAAGCAACAATGCCAACAACAGAATCAACAACCACGGCAACAACCCCTACAACAGAAGCAACAACGCCAACGACAGAATCAACAACCAAGGCAACAACCCCTACATCAGAAGCAACAACGCCAACGACAGAATCAACAACCAAGGAAACAACCCCTACAACAGAAGCAACAACGCCAACGACAGAAGTAACAACGACAACAACAGAAGTAACAACCCCTACAACAAAAGCAACGACGCCAACAACAGAAGCAACAACGCCGACGACAGAAGCAACATCGGCATCCATCGGTTAAGTAACAGGTGTTGACACGAGGTCAAACGACTGATTCATCGACCACTCTTAAAGTGCACTTTTCAATCGTTATTTATTCAACTTTATTAAACGCTTTTCTTACCCATGAACGGTTAAGAGCAACATTCACGACACTTCATTGCATGACGTATACTAGCACAGTTCTCCCTTGAAAATATTGTCATCTATTATAACGTTCAACATATACTGCAACGATATAACCCAACGTTCTGACTTTAAATTTGGTACATGACAGCCAAATGGGAGAAAGAAAGTTATAATTCGTTTTGTGTTACATTGTGTGACTGAACTAGCGCTTAAGTAGTACTTGAAATACTACTTAAGTACAGGTCATGTACTTGAAACTCAAGTACTGCTTAAGTACATTTATTGTCAGGTACTTAAAAAAAAAAATACCTGGAAGTCATGAAGCCTCCAACAATCAAGGAACACGTAACCTCAATCACGATGGGTCAAACCCACAGTAAAGTTCCTCCCCCCAAGTTTGCCACAAGCAGGGTTTGACGATAATTTTTCGCGAGAAAAAACAAGTATTTTTGCACGAAGCCCCCCCAGGCTCGACAAGCTCTAACAAGAGAGTTCCTAACTTCACGAGCTAAGTATTAGTATTCCTGAAAACAAAATTTCTGAACAATTTTACTGAAAAAGCCATTTTTCGTAATCAATCAATCATCAATCATCGTATTTATTCCTGAATATCTGTTTCACAACATGATAACATAGGACTGTCAACTTAAACAAATTATAATTGTATATATATATACAATTCATTTTAAAACTTGTACGACTTCATAACTTGTAACAAAATTAAACGGTATGTCAAACATAAGAAATATAAAATATGTCTGAATATTGTCTAAAATATTCTGAAAAGGTTCCCAAATTGACCCCAATCTACTGTAACACTATGCGCTACAGTAGAAGCTTTGTGCCGAGCTTCGTAAAGCAGTACAACGATCTTTAGCATTTATCTGCCTTGTTCTTTTTTTTCCTTTTAAATTATCTGTTGACAACTTATTTTATCTCTATTTATGTTTACAAAAACATCGTATTTGGGCTCTGCCCACGAGAGATATGTTTTGCTTTATTATTAAATAAATTGAAATTTAAAATGTAATTCTAGATTGATTGTCAAAAATCATACGTGTCTTCACTTGTTAAAAAACTTCACAAAATATGGCACAAATGACTTAAGGAATCTATCAGAAGAGTGACTAGGTGGGTTCTGTAACGTTCATTTATTTGCCGTTCTGGTGCGTGCTTTTCCAACATTCTGTACTGCGTAGTCAGGCAGAGGCAGAATACCCCTGTGCTTTTCTGTTGACAAGCACTTCCTTCCGAATTTCATGAGTAGGTGCTTGAGTAAGTGCTCAGTAAGAGCTGTGCTTTAAGCATCGTTTTCTTTAGCAGTGAAAGATCTATTTAAAGTTCAACTGAAAAGCCAGCTTATTTTTATATCTCGGATTCGAAGACACAGACTTATTTTGACTCCACTAAATGATTTTATTTTTTCACCATGGGCTCTAGTTAGTGACGTTCAAAACAGTTATAGTTAGTGACGTCACAAAGCTCATCATTACGTGGAGGATTTGGATTTCAACAAAAGTGTGTATTTCAGTGGCTGATGAAAGCCCGTCATTGCGCGTGACTAAAAAACAAGAGCTACCAGCTCATATGGCACTTGTTACGAGTAGGTGGTGTGAGGAACGAGAAAGTAACTCTGAGCACTTTCGCGGAAATTCCGGTACCCCTCCCCAGCTTGTTCGGATCCGGTTCGGACCCTCAAATATGTCATCTAAGGCAGTGGTTCCCAACCGGTGGTACGCGTACCCTAAGGGGTACGCGAGACCCTTGCAAGGGGTACGCGAAGGTACCAAAACCAGTTTAGTCTGTAGCTTGAAAATCTCGCCTCACTAATTTTTGATTGCCAAAAGCCTAATATTATCAGCAGAGGGCTCACTAGCTAAATTTTTTTTTTTGGGGGGGGGGGGGCAAGGTGTTTTACTGACTGGCTGGTCATTTTTACCGACTGTTTTTCAACAAAAAAAATACTGTTTTTACGAAAAATAGCGGCGCTTCGCGCTGTTTTGACCGACCACTCTCAGGGGGAGAGGTGTTACCAACCCCTGTGTGAGGTCTCTGATTATAAGCCTGAAGGCTGACTGTAAAAAATATTGCCGTTAGTGATACCGAGCCGAGATTAGACAAAATTTTGGCTACAAAGCAGCCTCATGTGTCGATTTTGTATATATTTCTACATATGTATGCTTTATCATTTATGATAATAAATATCGTCTTTCCTGGGTCTGAAAAAGGGGGTACGCAACCTTTTCGAACCTTTGATTAGGGGTACACGGTAAGGAAAAGGTTGGGAACCACTGATCTAAGGCGTACGATCTCTCTATTTTCCAAGTTTCATTCAAATCACTCCACTCATTTAACCCCTATGCGAGCCACAACATTTTCGGGACACCCTCTCCCCCCCCCCCCTTGTGGGCGAATACGACTCCCACAAACTTCGCATGTATAATATCTCCTCTTCCCGTCCATCAAGTCTAATGGTGGGTTTACACACTGCGTAAAATCCGAGCGTATTTTGAAATACGAGCGTATTTTACGCACGCATTTGAGCTTGAAAAGATTTCTAGCGATACGGACGTATTTAGATACAAAACGGACCGATTTCTCAAATACGACCGTACTGCTTGAGATCTTTTCAAGCCCAAATACGTGCGTAAAATACGCTCGGATTTCAAATACGTTCAGACTTTACGCAATGTGTAAATGCACCATAACTCGAATCGGAGCATAATGCAAGTTTCCGCGGTTCCCGCTTCATCCTCCCCCTACCTTGGTCGGATCCGGTTCGGGCGCCAAATGACAAATCAAGACCGTATAAACTTGGTACTGTCCAATTTACATCCCAATCGGCCCACCCGTTTGGTTTTTGTGCATGTCACAAAGTTTCTAGACCCCCCCCCCCCCAACTCCCCCAACCATGGCCGCATTGGTTCGGACACATGCACTGCATATGTAAGGATAATTCCCAACCCTTAATTATTAATTTTGTTTTAGAAAAGGCTAGCGTTCCTTCAGCTTAGGCCACGACTTGGTGTTATTATTATTTTTTGTTATTATTATTTTTTATTTTATCGTGTGGAGATTTTGGTATGGCGTGTGTAAGTATACGGAATGGAACGAGTCTTTCTTTCTTTTGTGTGTGCATTTACAGAGGAACGACTCATTTATACTATGTTCATATAGTGAGTGTTTAAAACGGGGCCGAGCTAACGAGCTCGTATCCCTGCCGGCCACCAGTGATCAAAATATATTGTCACGAAGTGTTTTCGAAATAAAAGAACCTGAACCTGAACCTGAACCTTAGCAATGACCTCTCCCAAAAACATAAGGAAAGATCCATCTGGTTTCTTAAATTATTTTACAACAGGCCTCCCTCTCTAAGATTTATTTTCCCTGTCTTTTCTGACGGACGTTGGTTGACAGCTCGAACCCAACCAAATAAATCACGACAAAGTCCAGGTCCCTCTAGCACGGTCAAAAGGCCGAAATGGCAAAAGACCGTTAGAAGAAATCCACCACCATCATAAGGCTTCAGCCAGCCAATCAGGAGTTTGCCTTTCTGAAGGGCAAACTGGACGACGTGACCCACACCCAAAGGGAGTTCTCCCTCGAAAGATTTTCGGGCTGGATTCGGGGAGTTTTAATCTAGCCGTTCACCAGCACACTTGTTGGTCCAGGAATTCAATATGTATCACTAAAGTAAGTTTATTTCTTTAGATCCATCTTCCTCCGACGCACTCGCCGGACTCTGCCCAGCTGAACTCACTTCTACTTAATATACACTCAACCTTTGACAGCCTTCTGCAATACTGCTGATTCATCCTTCTAACTCGATGCCTACCTTTTATCTAACAACCGATTATATTTTTGTACCAGCCTCGTATGATTACAATAACCATGTACTTGCGACTTGAGAGGTTACGATTTAAGACTTAGAAAGCGGGTAGATTGTTCACCACAGCAGATAGGAAAGCAAGAACCAAATATACGCCTTGCCGAACGCTATCGTCTACGCTACCTAAACAACCCCTCAATCCGGCGGCTTGTCGCCAAGCCGCCAAGTAAGGTCACCTTCGCGTCTACCATCTCGTGCGATACAGTCGATTGTAACCCGTACACGCGTCCCTAACTCAAAAGGGGTTACGAAAAGACGTAAAGTACCGAAGGGAGCCTTACACATATCTAGGGCATCAGTTCTTATCACCCATACAGTTTCACTTGAATCGGACCATTTGTTCGCAACCTATGGAAGTCAGTAATTTCCGGATTTCCCCTCACTCAACTACCCCAAAAAATGGTCAGAAGTCTTCCTAGGGCATTTTGTCGGGTCCTTAAGTCTATTTGGTCGGGTTACTAATATGCCGGCCAAGTTTTATCGTTCTTAGCACATCTGGAAGTATCCTAACTCGCGATCACTGGAAATCCGGGAAATAACCTCCAACTCCCCCTACCCCCAAAGAGACCCAATATGATCTGGTTCTGTCATCTAATGCTTATGCTTTTTCTTCCCACCAAATTCCATCCCGATCCATCGACGCCAAGCGTTTCAAAAAATTCCGGTGCCCCCTTCCAACCCCCCCCCCCCCAAGTATCGTGTCCGGTCCGGACTTGATATGGAACATCTGAGACAATAGTTCTTTCCACTTGCCAAGTTTCATTCAAATCCGATCGCCAGTTCAAAAGTTATAAATGCCACTGCGGATGGATTGCCCATCCCTCCACTCCTCTCACGATGTTCGGATCGTGCAAACTACTTTTCTCAAGTCGGTCAAATTTGATCCCTCACATTCCTGCCGAGTTTCATTATCCTAGTACATCAGGAAGTATCGAAGTCGCTGGATCATCAGAGTCCCCCCCCCAACTCCCCCAACAGTGCCCGAATCCGGTACGTTTATGTCAATGAAGTATGTAGAACTTGTGCTTGTTATTCCCACGAATTTTCATCCCGGTACTTCCACTCTAAGCGTTTCCCAAGATTTCCGGCTCCCCGTCGTCACCAGATCCGGTTCGGATTTGAAGTGGGTCGTCTGAAACACGAGGTCTTTCCGAATATCAAGTGTCATTACTATCCGATTACCCGTTAAAAGTTATAAATACCTCAAGATTCCGGATTCCCCCTCCCTCCATCCCCCCCGATGATCGGGTCACAGAAATGACTATTTACAAGTTAATCATTTCGGGTCCCTGATACGCCTGCCAAGTTCCGTCGTCCTAGCTTATGTGGAAGCGCCCGAACTAGCTGACCCGGACCGACCGACAGACCTACGGACGGACAGAAACTGCGATCGGTATATGGCACTTGGCCGAAAGGCAATTGCTATAAAAATGTGTTTTCGGTAGTCGTTTACCGCTATAGTTTCTAAATATTTTAAGAACAGAGGTACAAGCCCACAAAGGAACCAAGCATCGCAAAGAAAAAAGTTCATTCGATGAAAATCGGTTATATAGAATTATATGAATATGAATATTTAATTAATTACTTACTAAATATTCTTCGAGCCCAAGCTGACTTTGAAACATTTATTCAAACAATGTTTACAACGGGTACGTCAGCTACGATTCTTCATCAGTGAAATTTCGGCCCTTTTTGGCAAGGGTCCTCGTCAGGCTGTCATTCCTCTGGTTCAACTTCGGGGAAGGAAACAAACCTGTAATAAATAACTGAAGCTTCTACCGACTATAAATATCTTATTAAAGTAAGTTATCTTCAAATACTACTATAATGAAAAAACTAGTCCTGAGATTTAATTTTTGACACGGACGCTGTTTTTGCTGGACGATTGGGGCGATGACAGGAAAGATTTTTTTCTGCATTTTGGTCAACTTCGGTTTTTTTCTTAATTAGGGACTGAAAACTTAAAGATTGTTTTATTAATAACCTCGTTCTACGTTTCTATTATCGAGTACTCGTCTGTATCTATTACTTTGAATAATGACTGCACGGAAAAACTAGTGCTGAGATTTAATTTTTGACACGGCTGCTGTTTTTGCTGCACGATTGGGGCGACGGCAAGAAATAATTTTTCCTGCATTTTGATCAACTTCAGTTTTGTTGTTAATAAGGGACTGAGGCTTAAATTTTCTTCCCTTAATAACCACGTTCCACGTTTCCGGTAGGGAGTACTCGCCTGTATCTCGGTTAATGCCTGCTCGGTTTTTCTTTATCTCAACTGCTTCTAGAATGGTTTGATGGAGTCGGGTGCACGTTGCAAGAATTTCAGCTTTTTCAAAATATACTGAATGGGATGGGTTTTCGAAAATATGTTCTGCAAGTGCAGATTTGAAAGTATGGCTATAACGGTGTCCGTTGGAGAGGGCGTGGTCAATTTCTTGCTCATGCTCTGCAAGTCGTTTTCCGAAAGTTCTCTCTGTCCTTCCTACGTAACGCTTTCCGCAATCACAAGGTATTGAATAAATGCCTCTTTGGTACTGATTTGGGACTTTATCTTTTCCGGAGTTTAGGTAAGACAGCAAAGTATTTTGGGTTCTGTGAAAGACTTGGATGTTGTATTTTTTCAAACTTTTGAACAATTTTTCGGGTAAACGCGGGCATTTTTTTCCTCAGCCTCACCATTACTAGTGGAACTTACAGGATCTTTGGGGGATGAAAGCAGTCTTCTGATGATCTGTTAAACCAGTTGAAAGGGGTATTTGTTTCCAAATAGGACGTCCCGAATGTGGCTAAGTTCGTCATCTAGGAGATCTTTGTCGCAAATTTTGATGGCTCGGTCAACTAGTGAAATAACTACTCCGCGTTTCACACGCTGGTAAGAATCGTATGGAAGGTATCGATCGTTGTGGGTGGGTTTTCTCTAGACTGAGCAGACAAAACTTCCTTCACTGTTAGCAATCAAAACATCTAGGTAGGGCAGCTCTTGTGCATCATTTTCAAATTCAGTCGTGAACTGGATGGTCGGTTGGATTGAGTTTAAAGTGTCAACGAAACTCACAATGTCTGTTTTTTGGCCTTCCCATGCTGTGAAACCATCATCAACATAACGTTTGTAGAAACTCGGAACCATAGGCGCGATGCTGAAAGCGATTTCTTCAATTTTCCTCAGCGTTAATTTGGAGAGTCCCTGCGAAATGGAGCTCCCCATCGCTGCTCCTTCATGCTGCCAGTAAAATTGCCCCATGTAGTGATTCCCAATCATATGTTGATTCCCAAACAAGTTTAAAACACTCTCGTATTTGGCTTACAGTTAGGGGGGGTTTGTCTGCCAGTTCGGGATAATTCTCGAGTGCTTCTTTTAGTGCATCTAGGGTGAAATCTTTCCTGAGACTGTGAACAAAGACACAGCATCAATGCTTGCTTTTTGCGTTTCTTTGGTGACACGGTATTTTCTTAACTCTTGGACAAAATCAATGGAATTTTTGATCTAATGCGGCCCTGAATCTAGGAGTGGCCTTATTAACGAGGCTAGAAATCTGTCTAATTTCTTAGTTGGGGCTCGAACGTTTGCTACTATTGGGCGAAGGGGTCTACCTGTTTTGTGCACTTTAACTACTCCATAGAAACGTGGTGCTACCGGCCCGGTTACTTTTAGGAACTGTTTCTGGGATTTGGAAATAGGGAGACTTTCTACGAGGTTTCTTACCTTTTTATCAATGGATGGGGTTGGATCACTTGGTATTGGGGTGTAGACATCTTTGTCTGCTAGGAGGTTTCGAATTTTCGCGTCGTACTCGTTCTGGTCAAGGACTACAATGGCGTTACCTTTGTCAGCTTTTGTGGTGATGAGAGATCCGTCTTTCCTTAAGCATTGTCCTAATAGGTGTAATAAGCTGAATAACGCTATACGCGATATTTACGTCTTAAGACACACGCCCGTTCAAATACGAACCAGAGAGGTTCTTATCAATGCAGCGTTCAGTGTTGCCGCGCTCATACAGTTTTCAAGTTTCTGAAGATCAGAAAAGTGCTCTTAGTGTTACTTGAAGTACACCAGTACAATTTGACGCCCAATATATTGTAAAAAGCAATTAAATCTACGGATGGACAGCACAAGTCCTTGAACTAGCAGTAAGCAGTCGCAACAGAACAAAACATGTTATTTTTTAGAAAAGTTGTTTCTTCAGTTTCCACCAAAGTAGAACTTTAGTGCTTCCCGTGGCAACCCTGACGACGCTGCTCTTTCCTCGGCCCGCTGGCGGAACCAACCAAGCGATCTGATTGGCCCTGCATAAGCCAGAATAGAGCGCTAGTCTATTTTCCTTTATTCACCTTATTACAGCGCGCTCCGAGGAAAAGAGGAATCTGTAATAAGCTTTATACGCCGTAATACACCTTACAACACCAATTAGGACAATGCTTTAGGCTCTTTAGGGCTTGCAGTTCTTCTTTCGGGAGGTTCGGTTCTGGAGGGATGTTGATCCGGGACTGTAGCAAGTGGGCTGCATCTACTCCTGCTTTTTCAAAGTCGTCTACTTTTGCATCTTCATCGAAGAGACCTGTCTCAAAACTTGCTACAAATTCTTCTACTGGTGGTTCACGCGGCGCGATGTTGAATTTACATCCATGGGACAATGCATTAATTTCTGTTTGAGACAAAATTTTGGAGCTGAAATTTAGTACGGAGGGTCCAGGGAGAACTTTCGGACTGTAAGTCTGGGTTTTACTGTACTTTTTGTTTTGTAGTCGAAAATATTTTTTACGCAGCTTTTCGCGGTGTTTCCAACAGGAATTTTCAAATTTAGCAGCGATCACTTTTTCAATTTTTGGCTGACAGACTGACCTTGCCAAAAAGGGCCGAAATATCGCTGATGAAGAATCGTAACTGACGTACCCGTTGTAAACATTGTTTGAATAAATACTTACTTACTTACTATTATATGAATAGCGGAGCAACGAACTAACGCATTTTCATCGGGTCTTCGAGCCTGTTCAAGTTAATGTGATGGTTAGTTAGACTGTCTGTCGTATATCAGCCCTATTCCGTTGAACTTTAAGTTTCGAAGGCACAGATGATTCCGAGGGCAAAAATGGAATGATAAGCTCAACAGAAATTACAAATAGAAATGACTATTAACACAATGTGGCAGAATATTCGGACCGTACGAAAATGCTATTTATTTTTATTTCTGTAAATTTGTCTGTTCATTGCTCAATTTAAATATATCGGCTACGGGGACAGTCAGATGTCGCAAATCTTTAGCACGATTCGATTTGACTCTACTTTCGACTTGAAACTATAACTAATGCCTGCCTGCTAGAAGAAACGGAAGCTTGGCTGCCTAACTTGGGACAGTCTGTATGACATAGGCAATAAAACTCCATTCCACATCACACTGTGCTAGGAGACAAGCAAAAACCATCATTTGCTGCTCATAGTTCTACGCAGCTTCCAAAACGTAATATCATATTCTTCAGTCCGGGCTGAGGTCCAAACTTTTCTCTCCAATCCTCTCCAAACCTCCAAACCTCTCCAATCTTTTAGCACTTAGGCGGGGGATCGACTAAAAAGAGGCACGGCATGGTGCAGGAGGCATGCTACTAAAAAGAGGCACGGCAGACTGAAAGAAGGCATGCCTTCACCAGGAGGCATGCACCGTCTGTGCCTTTTTCTAGGACCCGTTTTCTGGTGTGCCTCTCTTTAGTCCGCGTGCCTCTTTTTAGTAGGCGTGCCTCCTGCATCATGCCGTGCCGTGCCGGGCCTCTTTTTTTTAGTCGATCCCCTGAAGCGGACCAGGAAGACTGGGACAAAACCAATGAGTTTCTCCGCAACTCTATAAGGTCAGAAAGTATGTTGTTGTTCTTTGTTTTGATCCGCGACTCGGCCCGTACAGCAACCAACAATGCTAGTCACCAGGGTTGCCACATCAATAATATTTAGAGAGTGACTTTTGGCCCAAAACAGAGAGTGAATTGGGAGTGAAATCTACTTCCATGAAATGTTCACTTTTGGTCGGAATCGCCTCTGTAAAAATGACACATCTTAATCTTTGACGAAAAGATATTGAAATAGTTACTTCTGGTCGGAATCCCTGCTACTAAAATGATACATTTGGTCATTTCTGAAATAGAGTGATTTTTATGTCCTACGTAGGACAAGAGTGACAAGAACAGAATAGAGTGACGATTCACACTATCGTGCGACATATGGCAACCCTGCTAGTCACTCCGTCGGCAAGGTTCCAGTTTTGAGAAAGTTCCTAAAACTAGTAGGTACTTCACCCTGGCGAAGAAAGCTTTGCTCGTCACCCGATTCACTGACTGCAAGGACTCGGCGTGGGCCGACGTAAAACGTGGCTGGGCACTGTCAAGGAAGATCTGGAGCCCATGGAGATTTCCGCCGTCAGAGGAGGTAAAATCCTTCCTATAGGCGTATTCTCGCCGTTCCCCGAGGAGTCCTCGGGGAATCGAAAAAAACGGTGAGAATAAAGGAAGTCACTCCATGTGGACTCCGCGTATCCACGGATCCACTTTATGTTTGGTTTTGTTTATTCTGATTGTGTTAATTCATTTTACATTGCACCTGCAAAAAAGGATTCCCCTCTAAATCTGAAGGGGAGTCCTTTTTGACGATGATGATGATAATTGGAGCATTCCCTGTCTGTGGGGACTCGAGAGAATACGGGGAGTGAGTCCCTGGGACAAACAAAAACGCGGGGACTCCTCAAGTGGGGTCCTCGGAGAACGGCGAGAACACGCCTTATAGCTTCTGCTCTCGATGCCATTCACGAAAGATCAAGCTTTGTGGCAGGACTTGGTTCGTGAGCTGCTTTCGACAGGGAGTCCTTCACAGCTTGCTGATATTGACACAAGTACAAGTAGGAGAATTTATCACGTGTCTGTTGATGAAGAAAGAGAGAAAGTTTTCAAGTTTAACCGAAAAGGGCTGAGATAGGACAATCTAGTTACCCATCGCTTATTCACTTAAGAGAGGCTTGAAGACCCGACGCAATTGCTTTAGCCTACTTTGTTGCTCCGCTATTCACGAATAATCGATTTTCGTATAGTGGACTTTCCCTGTCGGATTTGTGGTACCTCTATGCGCTTGCACCTGTGTTGTATGCTTGACGAAAATGTCTTAGCTGAATTTAGAATTTCCGGACTCCATGGAGTCCTAGACTTCTAAATTCAGTTTCAAAAATTTGTTTCTGGCTCTGTTATTAGTCATGGTACAAGTCCCTTGTATAACGTTCCATTTACGCAATATTCTGTAAAACTCTTCTTCTAGTGTTCTCTGTATTTTTTTCAGTACTGGGCTGTAGCCATTGATAAGGTGATTACCTGTCAGAGCCTGGTGAGGCGTTTTTCCGTGCTCCCACAAATAGTTTGTGGAGCGATTGTGGCTCGGAAAGAGCGTTTCGGTGGTCTTTTGTGCGGCCCACAAATGTGTGTCCGCGACCAACAAGATTTTCGTGGCTCGCTTTGTGGCTCAAATTCGACCAACAACTGCTGAGGTGATTGTCGATTTCGTTGCTCGTTTCTGGCGGTAAATTCAAAGTTAGCAGCAAAACAGGAAGAACAAGCATTAAAAAAAAAAAACGGATCCGGTCACTGTGAAGGGGGGGGGGGGCAAAATTCCAATGGTCGCGAGCTACGGAACTTCAAGAGATTTCCATTTCAAGAGCATTCCTAGCCCCTCAAGATGCGAATCTTTACCGCAAAGTGGATAAATTCTTTTGGCCACACGATATATTTTCGTGACCCCCAAGGGCCCATGTTCATGTGTGCCTCAGGGTCCATACTTATGGATCACGATACATTCTAATATTCCCAAAGGGCGCATACTCATTTGTACCTCAAAGGTTTTCCATGTAAAGAGAATTCCTAGCCCCTCAAAAAGCGAATCTTGACCGCAAAGTGGATACATTCTTTTGGCCACACGATATATTTTCGTTGCCCCCAAGGGCCCATGTTCATGTGTGCCTCAAAGATTGTGCTTGCACGTGAATTTCTAGCACCCTTAAAGTTTGCATCTTTACCGCATGGTTAAAACATAATTTTTGCCAAATGATACATGTTCGTGTTCGAAAGGGACCATGATCATTCGTGCCTCAAGGCATTTCTTACAGATGAATTCCTAGCACCCTTCAACGACTAGTGGAAAAATAACTTTGGTCAAACGATATATCTTCATGTTCTCCAAGGGCCTGTGATCATTTGTTCCTCAAAGGTTTTGCTTAAAAATGAATTCTCAGCCCCTTAAAGTCTTTGATTCATATGGGCCGAAAAGGTGGGAGACACCATCATTTTTCGATGGGTCGGGTTTTTACGAAAACACTGTTACCTTTGTTTCCCTTCAAATCCTCACGGTAGCCAACGTTATCCACAAATTACTTGAACACAATTCACTCCTGAAAGCAAGTCTGCCATTGCTAATGAACATTCATTAATCTCCCGGTGTTGGTCAAAAGATTTACTAAAATCTTCGAGAAGATCGAGTGGCGTGTAAGAGGATTAAGACAACTAAGTATGTCACCATCTGGACGTTTAGACATGTCGGAATAAGAAATCATCGGCCAGTTTGACATTTTTTTGGTCTCGTAAACTGAATATTATTTAGCTCAGTTTCAGAATCTTCAAGAAATCACTAAAACTAATTTAGTATAATTTCCGCCGTTTTGGACTTACTGGAATTGACAAGAAAAAAAAACAGAAAAAAAATACTAAAAGAATTCGATAGCAAATAACTAGTTTGATTTCGTATCCTACAATAAAAAACATTTTGTTAGATCCATAGTCAAACTAAGATCCCAGCTTCCCCATATCGGGCACTTCTGACCCGCGCCACCAGATGACCCAGCGGTCGGATCGAGTCGTGGCTTCATCTTGGGTCTTCGGTGGGAGGGGCTCTAGACGTTGCAAGTGCTAGAATGCTTCTGATACAACTCCTTTAAACTGTGCGTCTTATCCTCGCAGTGCAAAAATGCAAAGTGCAGAGTATAAAGTGCAAAGTACACAGTACAAAAATAGTTGAGTAACTCGAAGAAGAAAGTTTTGTAAGGTCACATGGCCGGATGTTCAGTTAGAGGTCGGACTCGGCCACTATCAGGGTGGTGCAATTAAGGAAGGGGGGGGTCTTGGAAATCTTGTGACACACTTAGGGGAACTTGCCGGACAGGACTATCATATGCACGGTTGACCGGAGCTAGAGGGGGGTATGGGATGGTCTCCTTCCCTCCATGACCTTGACCTCACGAATCTTAGCTGATATACATGCCGCCTGTTGTTAGAGGTGCCATGCGAGCTTCCAGCTCTTGTTCTGTTTTATGCGGACGTTTCACATGGCGACGTTTTGCCATGGGCGCGTTTTGTCGGGAATGTTTCGTCTGAGGACGTTTTGCAGACTGCACAACCTATTTCCAGGCTGAACTCCAGAGCAGGATAAGCCTTTTTATTCATTTAAGAACAGAAGTTTGAATGCACTGTAAAAAAAATTTCTCGGAGAGAGGATTAAAGTTAACGACAGTATTTGCTACTGGGATTAACCTTATCTCTACTGGGATAAGTTTAATCTGAATTAGAAATAATCTTATCCCAGTACAGACAATATCAATCCCAGTAGCAAATACTGCAAGATTTTTTTTTACAATATGTTCCTTTACTTTCATCTTATCTTTCAAACACACGGTAGGATTTCTCGGCCGGATGTTCTACCCTTTAATTTCACCACAAATCTCAACTTTTCCGTATGGAACTGATGATGGTGCTGTAAGTTCAGACAGAAGTTCCAATCCACTGCCGCCCATTCCTGATCGTCCGTCGTGGAGAAAGGTGTCACCTTTAAGCCGCTTTCACATTGACGCGTTGAGCCTTTCAAACTAAGCTACGCAACCTCGGCGTCGTGCTTGCGTCGACGCAACGCAGAGCTTAGGCAGACAAATAAACGCAACGCAAGAATAGAAACAAGTTCTATTCTAACTTTTCTAGACGCGTACGTATCAGACAAATTTCAGTGGAAAATGGAAGTTTTTGAAGAAAAAAAAAACATGCTGATGATGAAGAAAAACTTGCTGCTAGTGAAAGCAATTGAAATTCAGCAGAAGAAACCGTGAAAGGAAAACGTAAATGAGCATCCAGCATGGAAGCTTCTCGCGCAGTGTGAAAGATACGCTACGCCTACGCAACCTGTACGCAACGCAAGATAAAGGCATGGCAACGACGCGTCAATTTGAAAGCGGCTTTACTTTCCGACTGCATACATTTCAGATCCGGCTCCCCAACTTTTACTGATCCAGATTATGCATGCTGCAGGGTGAAATTCTTACGCGGATCTGGGGTAGAGGGTAGTTTGCAAAACAGGTATTTCATGAATAATAACATTTGCGAAAAATTACCGTATATATGCCGATTGGAACATTGTTTCAGCGATCAGTCTCATTCCTATCACTGAAGGAGAAAAAGGACTTGCCTTAATTGAACGTAAGTCGATAAATCTTTTTTTTTTATTTCTTACTCGTGAAGTCGTGTCAGTTATCTCATGTTTGGAAAATAACAAGGCTAAAGGTTTCACTAGCATCCCAAACTGGGGCGTTATAATTTTCCCGATGAAAAATTTGTAGCCTGCTTAGTTGTATGGTAGTTGTACAAAAAAGTTGCATGTAATACTATGTAGTAGCAAAGAATAATATCGTTTACTATGTCTCAGACTAGTCCAATCTTATGTAGTAGTATCCAGTAGCATCCTATCTTGCCATAGTAGCATCCAGTCTTTCTAATAGTAGCATGCAGTAGTACGCAGTAACACGGTAGCCTTGAAGTAGAAGCATGTAGTAGCATCAGTTAGTACTGCCAGAGGCGTTACTAGCCAAAATGTTTGGGGGGGGGGACGAGGCATTTATCGACTGGCTGGTAATTTTTACCGACTGTCTCTGCAGAAAAAACGACTGTTTTCAAAAACAAAATGACAGTTTTGAAAAAAATCAACTGATTTCCAGAAAAACTGACTATTTTGACGAAAAATCGACTAATTTTCAGAAAATCCGACTGTTTTTACGAAAAATCGCGGCGCTTCGCGCTGACTCGGTTATTTTTTACCGACAGCATTGGGGGGGGGCGTCCCCCCCCCCTCCCCCCCCCCCCCCCAGTCGTGACGCCCCTGAGTACTGCATGCTACTTTTTCGTACAGCTTCGTACTTCTATTTTGAGATAAATTTTTCATCGCGTTCTGACTCAGACGACATTGCTCTTGGAGGGAGAATCAAAGGAAATCAACTGCAATCTCTGGTTGCGGTTCGTCGACTGCTTTTGCGAATTCCCGGGTATACGCCGCAGAACCAGCAGTTTGGCCATCCCCTGTATCTGTCTATTTTATACATATGTATATATATAGATGTGTCTTAGAATACAATGAACAACAATTGCAATCCCAAAGCATCCTCAAGAAATTTCTGTCTCTGTCGAATGTTCGGTTTCACCAAATCGGGGTTGTATTAACGACCTGATGAGAAAACGGTATTTTTTTATTTTTTTTCTCCCGTAGCATCTTTTTTCATTTACTTATTTTCATATCGTTTGAAAAACTAAGAAATCAGATATCGTACTTTTTGTGGCTACTCCTCCATCCCTCAGTGACGTTAATTTTAATCTATTTTTACCCACTTTTAACTATTCACGTCACCTAATTTTTGAAACTAAACCCATATTTTATTTACTATTCTTCCCCTCTAATATTTGGTAATTAATTCTCTCTTTTAAATTTTTGAAATAATTTGTATAACTACAAACAACAACAATTTTCTTTAAACAACTAAATTTAAAGTACGGTATTAAACATTTGTAAACATTAAAATAAAAGATCCTCAATAAACACACCTTCACACATCAGGTCATCAACCCCAGCTGTTTTACTGGCACAAAAACAAGGACAAAAGACAAAACGACAAAACATAAAATTATTTTCATTAGATATACAAATTTCCATCTTCCGTTCCGGCTACTCAAAATACATACAAAAGGACGTACTGAGTATCTTCCACTCCAATCGGCACTCCTATCAGTTTGATCAAGAAGTCTTTTGTCTTATGTCTATTACGCTTTTTCGCTGAATTTTCGGCCGCAAGATCTGATGGTGCTTCCCATTCAACATGTCCTTTAAAAACTATCAGCCTTTCAGTCAATTTCATACAGCTCTGAACTTCCAAGTCCGTCCCCCACCCCCCAAATTTTAAGTTATAAGGCCCATCCAACAATTCGTCAATACCAAACTCAAAAGACTCACCAAAACACATCCGCCAGTTCCGGAGTTGAAAGGACCCCTCTTACTTATTCTGCCTTTTATAAAATACCTAGCTCCCTTGTTGAATTAGAAGCTTCTAAAATTCCCACATTTCTCCATTGTTTTGTTTTGTGCCTACAAATTTTAGCGCTTTTTCGGCCACGCCGAGTTTTGCCCGTCACACAAAGCAAAGTTTGCCGGATTCTTCAACGTCCGCTGACAATTCTTTCAAACATAAGGATACGAGAATCTTCTGGTTTTACTTCTTTTATTTGCTCAGTTTTGCAACTTTGTCACCACGGCGCGTTCAGTTTTCAAACGTTTTGCTCCCACCCGCCGCGACGGAGAGCAGGAAGGCTGGATAGTGTCGACAAGCGCTAACAAGAAAATAGCTAATTTCAGGTGGAAAGTAATGGTATTTTTGGCAAAAAAATTCTGATCCCTTTCATAGGCAAAAGATCATTTCTAGTATAAGTTGTACTTTAACGATCTCAGACAGACGGATGGATTCAGGATGCCATAGGTATCTCTCAGTTCCGCTTTACGTCATTGATTCTTTGTTTTCCTGTGTACAATGATTATCTTAGCTCTTTTTCAGTCCAAGATGTTGAGGATTCTACTACTCATAGCGACTGCAGTCCAAATATCCCAGGCTAGGGATGGAAAACAGATTAGGATTAGACGAACAACAACGACTACATCAATCCAGACTGTGACACCAACATGTTATTCCTTCACGGCCAATTCAATGCCCTCTTGTAGAAGAAAAAGGAACCTGTTCGACATTTTGAGCGGGGGAAGCACGCCAGTTCACCTGTGAGTAATTCGTAATCTTTCACAACCCAGACAATTAAAAAGAGTTTCCTTTCCCATACGAATCCTACATCCTGTTTTCTCACCGAAAGCAAAAACGATGGTGTGGGGTCTAGCGCAGCCCATGAGGTTTTGCGTCAGCTCCAGTTGTTGGATAGATGAAATGAGGGAAGGGATACCGAAACACGCCAGTGAACGTAGGGAAGAACGTGAAACGTCACCGAAATGAATCCTCAAACCTGATCCAAATCACATGTCAACAAATCAACAACGTTTGTTGCGTGTCGCGCCAGTGACATTTCGCTAGCACAATTCATATACCATTCGAATCCGTCTGGAGACATCATCTAGGTTCGAAGGACCCCAAAAAAGGTGGGCTAGGAAAAGAAAGATAAGATAAACGCCTGCTATTATCATCCTGGCCATCATTTGAGCCAACTCTCATGTCTTTTTGAGTTCTTGCGGTTCTTGCCTATTTACTATTTGTTTATTTACAATCACTTATTTTCCTTTGTTCTAGATCAGTATATAAGCGTCGAGATTATAACATTTATATTTGTTCCTTTAGGGATCGACTAAAACCAGGAAGGGAAGGGAACGCGAGAAAAGCAGGAAGGCATACTAAAACCAGGAAGGGCATACTAAAACGAGGAAGGCTGTCGCCAGAATTCAAAACTGGAAAGCCGCACCGTTCCCTTCCTCTGTTTAGTATTCTTTGAGGGGTCGGCAACTTTCCAAATTCGACGTTCACCATCCCTTCCTCGTTTTAATATCCTGTAGTATCCGTCGTTTTAGTATCCGTCTAAACTAGAAATGAAAAGGTGAATTACAATTTTGATAGTTGCTGACCCCTCACTGAACTTAATGCCTACCCATGTCGGGATACTAAAACGAGGAAGGGATGGTGAACTTTGAGTTTGAAAAGTTGCCGACCCCTCGAAGAATACTAAACTGAGGAAGGGACCGGTGCAGCGTTCCATTTTTTCGCAGCCTTGTGAATTCCTTCCTCGTTTCAGTATGCCCTTCCGGGTTTTAGCATGCCTTCCTGCTTTTCTCACGTTCCCTTTGCTTCCTGGTTTTAGTCGATCCCGTTCCTTTACGTGTCATCAGTTTGGCGGAATAGAAGACTTTATTATAATTCCTTTTTCAGAGCTGAGACTTCCGCCACAGTTTCTGAAGATGTCTCTAATCATCTAGTCAGTACCGGTGATGATATAGAAGGCAGTTTAGTCGGAGAAGGCCGTTTTTTTGGATTTTCAGCGATCAAGTTCACGTACATCACTGTCACTGCAGTTGCCACAACTACGCTGGCGACGACACAGACCCTCGTACCAGGTTGTACTGCTGCTGAAAGAAGTTACACGCCGATTTGTCCCTTGACCAGTTAGTGAAGTTTCTAAAACTCTTACTTATTCTGCCTTTTCTATTATCGCTAGATACCCTATGACGGTAAAAGCTTCAGGAACCCCCGACCTTCATCTGATATAGTTGCTCTACCTGTAGTTACTGTGTCTATTCTTATTTGTCGTAATCAGCATATTTCGAGACACCCCAGTCCTTCGTGCCCGGTCGGATCACACTATCAGGGACGTCAGGTATGGGGGGGGGGGGGAGAGGGGACGCCCCCAAAACGTTGTCGGCAAGTGGGTAAAAGATAGCCGAGTCGGCGCGAAGCGTCGCGATTTTTTGTGAAATAGTAAAATTTTAGTGTAATTTGTAAAATTTCTTCAAATAGTCAGTTTCTCTTAACAATCAGTCAGTTTTTCGTCAAAACAGTATTTTTTTCTTAAAAGCAGTCGGTAAAAGTAACCAGTCGGTTGGTAAATACCCTGCCCCCCCCCCCCCCAAAAAAAAAAAAAAAATTGCTGGTAACGCCTCTGCACAGTATTACCGTTTCTTTCTGCGCAGAATTCAGCGCCAATGTGTCCGTTCAAGAAATTAAGAAAGTGCCGATAGTATACAAAATTATCTATTTAGCCAGTTTCACACTGTCAGAAGTTTCCTAACAGATAACACAAGATAACACCAGATTTCATATTCCAAATTTTATTTTAGCGTTAATTTACTTATTTTTCTGTTTATACTGTGCAAATGCCTTATTATTAGGCTGCATGTTGGGCTTCAATTGATTCATTCATTCATAACAGGTTGTTGTGATGATGTCAAAGTAAAATGCAGTGGTTTTATTTGTGTCGCAAACAGCAAAGATGATATGATTATTATTACTAATATCGCGGCCCACCCACCACGGCCCACAAATGCAGATAATGAGTAATTAAATGAAGGAATAAACTCTTTTTTTTGCTTGTTGTTTGGTTTGGATTGTGTTAAACAATAAAGGATCCTTCGGGTAGCGAATTGGCATCGAGTCGAATGCGTGGGGCTTCAGATGGGACATTCCGCGGATGTCTCGGATTGTCGTTCTTGAAGTTAAAATTTAAATTATCATTCATTCATTGATCATTCAAAGCCTGTTATTCTGTGCATTTGTTCATTTACTCCGCCTTTTCAAAATGGCGGGTCATAAATAAATTACTTTACTTACTTATTATAATCATTTCTACTCTTTCTAGTGGAAGCGGTCATTGATTGTTCGAGTGCTGGATCACTGGACGGCCAAATCGCCTCATTCGTGAGTATATCATATTTCGTGTCCTACTTTAGATTGAGCCCCCCCCCCCCCCCCACACTTCTATAAGAGAGCGTTATCCGCTGTCCGAACCAAAATACAAAACGGGATACAAATAGTGAATGAGCATAGTGCGCTGAATTCAAAATTATCCTGGTCCCCTTGGGGCGCAGGTTCGAGCCTCGGTGGTTCCGACCGTTTGGTTTGGGGCCTGGCTTGCTGTTTGACCCAAAGACGACCCAGCTTCAAGTGGGGTAATCTTGAAATAAAGTATATACAAAAGCAAGCTGCCACCAACCGCACATTGCACTTCCCGGCTGACGCCAGATAATGGGATGGACTGAAGAGAGGCACGGCACGGCACGACACAGTGTAGGAGGCACGAGTACTAAAAAAGGCACGAAAACTAAAAGGCCCTTTCAAGCTTAGAGTAAGGGTCATGATCAATGTTATGCGTTAAATGCTATGCATTAAATCATTTGCAGAAAGAGCCGCAAAGACGACCGAAAAGCATCTGCTGATTTTTCCAATATCAGACGACAAACAAAAAAGTCAGCAGATGCTTTCTCGGCGTTTTTTCGGCTCTTCCTGGTAATGTTTGTTATACATAACATATCATGAATAACGTTTTCAAACAACAGATAACATTCCGAGTGTTGTCTGTTACGCACTGTCTGCTGAAACCGCGCATCCTTTTGTTGTCTGTCATGAAAATAAGTAGCGCATTTTTCCCGGGTTTTCAAGCTTCTTTATGTGAATAAGTGATGGGTAACTAGATTGTCCTATCTAAGCCCTTTTCAGTTAAACTTTAAGGAGTATTCTGTATGCATATCTCTTTTACAGGTCGACTCACTGGACAGTGATCTAGAGCTCATATCGGTTGAAACAACTTGTGGGACAACTAGTCAAGCTTTCAAAACTGGTACAGTGCGATTCAGGGTTCGCTCTAAGTCAAATAAAATAGTTACTGCCGCTAAATTTTTCGAGCTTCTCTTGGTCAAGTGTCGTTCAGTATGTATCATCGGTGGCATCAGAATCAACATCAAGGACTTCCTCTTCCCATGTAAGTTTTGTTCTGTACTATTGGGTTAATTAATTTGCGGAGTGGTCTGCAACCAATCGCCCTGGATTAACATATACTCATCGTGGCTTTCCTTTAAGTAAAACCTCGGGTAAAACTCACTTGAGTACAGGATGGTTTTTGGGATCCCAAAACGTAAGTGGAGGGATACCCATGACTTCGTAGAGAGTTGTCCGTCTGTCCGTCCGTCCCTTTGTCTGTCTGTCCGTCTGTTAGCACGATAAATATCGAAGGGGTTGAGATATTTTGTTCAAACTTGGTGTGAGGATACTTTGGGTGGTGGAGTATCTAGGGGTAGAGGAAGGGTTTCAAATTAAGGGTGAACAAAACATCTCTAAAAAGCTGATAAGAAGACGGTTGAGGGGTAATGAATCATGCTGAGTCCATTTCTGGAACTTGTTCTTTCGCCGGACAAATAGTTCGCTCGGAATCCGTCCGAGACCGGAAAATGTGTAAAAGAAAAGTCTTACAAGTTATTAGAGGTTAGACCTATGGATAAGGAGACATTCTGAATTTGTTTCTCACTTAATTTTTTTGTTTAAACACTTCGTCAGCTTTGCTCTAGCCTAAATACTGGGCTACTTAGATTTGGATTAAGTCGATGGTTTCTGTAATTTAGACTGAGTGACGATGCTAGTTCTCATTCTGTTTGTCGAACAACCGGCTGTCGCGTGGGTTATATAGAACTTGGCTTCCAAGTGGAAGCAAGTGAAAGGTCCTTGGTTTGAACCCAGTCACCTCCGCTCCTCTTTTGGTGTGTGTTCACGTTTTTGGGATCCCCAAACGTGAGAGGAGGGATACCTATGACATCGCAAAAGTTGTCCGTCTGTCTGTCCGTCTGTCCGTTGTCCGCACGATAACTCTCGAGGGGATTGAGGTATTTTGATGAAACTTCGTAGAAGGATCCTTTGGGTCAAAGTACAGGTCAAGTCTGAAGATGGGCTCTGTAGCCCTATATTTGAGGGTGGGGGAGGTGTTTTCAAATTAAGGGGCAAACAAAATATTTTTAAAAGGCTAATGTGATAGCCGATTATGGGGTAAAAAGACATGCTGAACACGGTGGTGAAAACTATTTTCTCGCCAGACAAGTAGTTCGTCCGGAATCCGGCAAAAACCGGAAAGTTGGTTAAAAGGAACAGTTTCATTTGAAGTTGATTAAATGTCCGATTTAGAGGTAAGAAGACATGCTGAACACGATGGTGAAAACCTTATTTTCGCCGGAGAAGTAGTTAGCCCGGAATCCGGACAAACCGGAAAGTCTGTTAAAAGTAAAAGTTTTATTTGAAGTTGATTAGATGTTCGATTAGGGGTAAGAAGACATGCTGAACACTTATGTGAAAAGTATTTTCTACCCGGACAACTTGTTCGCCCGGAATCAGGCAAAGACCGGAAAATTTGTTAAAAGCAAAAGTTTTATTTGAAGTTGATTAGATGACAGATTTAGGAGTAAGAAGAGACGCTGGATCTGTATATGACAATCCTTTTTTTACCGGGTCATATAGTTCGTTCGGAATCGGGAGGAAACCGGATTTTTTAGAAGTGAAAGTTTTACTTGGTTATACGGATAAGGAGATACGCTGAATTCGTTTCTGAACTTCTTTTTTTCTGGACAAGTGTGGTATTTCGCTCGGAATTTGGCCGAAACCTGAAATTTTGTAGAAGTAAAGCACAAAGTTTCGATCAGTATTGTCAAAACAGATATGGCTTTTAGAGGTATATATGAACTTGAGTTTTACACAAAACCGGTTGGCACAAAGATCGTAACCGTCTGCATCAAATATTCAATTTTTGGGATCCCATCGGAACCTTTGGTCTTGTTGTTTTTGGAGAGCGTGTGCCTCCGTCAAATCTCGGACTTCGGGTAGTTCTTAATTGATTGATCAAGCGGTTTATAGTATCAATTGTGGGTTACTGTGCATCTTAAACCAATCTGTCGCCTTGGTCGATGCGACTGAAGGAATCTGATGAAAACTCTCTCTCTTTCCATCGGGTTTCTAAGTTTCGATTCAGTGGTAAGAAGACATAGAAAATTGGTCCTTTTTCTCTGTTTTTCTACCGGTCGCTAGGTGGTCCGGGTTCCTCGGAATCGGTCGAAAATAGAAAATTTGCCCAGCTGTTTATTTTGGTGCTACTTTGTAAGATTATCCTTCAAGTTGATCAGAATATCCTCCGAGTTTTCGACGAGCCATGGTTTTCCTGCCGTAATCTAAGCTCGACTGGAAATTAAAGACACAAAGGAATTAGTTAGCACTTCTGATTAAGTGGTTGGTTGGTGACTAATAAAATGTTTTCGGGATCTAGTGAAGACTAGAAATCTATAAGACCTGATATCGTTGACGAAGAAGTCCGATAAATGTTCCCCATTGGGATCCCGTCAAAATCTTTGGTCTTCTTAAAGTCGTTTAAAACTGTGAGGAAACATTTCTAAGTTTTGTCAATCTTTTGTTTTGGGTATTTGTCTGTAATCGTCTGGAACCATTATGGGTTTTTTTCCCGGTGGTCGTCCTCTTAAACACTGGAATACCAGTTTTGCCTATCACAGTGTCAGAAGTTCCATAACAGATAACACAAGGATACGCAGTTTCAACTGACAACACTTGGGATGTAGTCTGTTGTACTGAAAAGGTTATAAATATTGTGCAGAACAAGCATTGCCACAAAGATCCGAAAAAAAACGCCGAAAAAACATCTGCTGACTCTTTTCCCGATGAAAAATTTATCTCAAAGTAGCACGAAGTTGTACGAAAAAGTAGCATACAGTACTAACTGATGCTACTACATGCTTCTACTTCAAGGCTACCGTGTTACTGCATACTACAGCATGCTACTATTAGCAAGACTGGATGCTATACTATGCCAAGACAAGATGCTACTGGATACTACTACTTAAGTTTGGACCAGTCTGAGGCGCATTAAATTATAGTACTCTTTGCTATTACATAGTATTACATGCAACTTTTTCGTACAACTACCATACAACTACGCAGGCTACAAATTTTTCATCGGGTTGTTTGTCGTCATGATGTTGGAAAGTCAGCATATGCTTCTTCGGCTATTCCTGGCAATGCTTGTCATGCATCACATTTAATGCATGACAGTTTACATTGGAAGTGCTGTCTGTTGATACCGGGCATCCTTGTATGCCATGCATTTTGGGTAAAATTTGACAGAAATGTTGCCGAGAGTGCACGAAATGCAGCCGAGTGCAGCTTTTGGGTGTTCCGACATTTCACTGTAGAGACTGATGACTTTATTCCCGAGATTGGTGTTAGAAATCGTGTCGCCCAGAAATATCAAAATATATCCGAGACAAAAAAATGGTTTCCGGGATTGCATGAAATATCGCCGAAAATACCCGAAATGTAGCCGAGATGTTTTTGAAAATACAAACACAAGTGAAAAAAGTGTAACCGGAAACCAAAAAAAAATACAGCTTGAAATGACAAATCGAAGTTTTGAGATAGGTACAAATGTAGCCGATATAGTACGAAATGTCGCCGAGATTGCATGCAAAGTTTTTGAATTCTATTTCTTTTGCTGATTATATTTATTTTAGCTTTGTTAGCGCCTGCGACCCATATCCTATCCATTAAAACTCACCGCAGATCTTACTCTTGAGCAAGCTGTCCTTGCTGCTAGCATTGGCATGATTACTGAGTAAATACTAGTAACAACAAGGGCTGATGGCATAAAAGATAAGGGTACATAAGGGTAGTTAGCATATGTTTCAGTGAAGATTCGCATTTGGTCCTGGCTTGTAAATGGAGCATTTGTGACATGTCCCCTCGCCAACTGGCAAGGTTTGTCTGGATCGGATAACTCGTTTGGCTGTTACGCAGATCACAACATAGCCTATCGATATGCGCCTCGTGTCTTGCAGTCTCGGCTACATTTTTCCCTATCTCAAAACTCAGATTACAGTCTAGTCAGGATTTTTCCAATTCTCGGCGACAGTTTTTTCAGCTGTGTGTTTATTTTCAAAAACATCCTGAATACATTTCGGGTATTCTCGGCAACATTTCATGCTATCTCGGCTACACTTGTTCCTATCTCAAAGCTTAGATTTGTCGTTCTAAGCTGTATTTTTTTTTTCAATTCTTCGCGACACTTTTTTCACTTATGTGTGCATTTTCAACAAGACCAAAGGTTTCGATGGGATCCCCAAAATCTAACATTTGATTCAAACAATTAGGTCATGTCTTCGCCATTCAGTCTTCGTCAGATTCCTTGAAGATTTCTACTGTTAAAATAAAGTTCAAAAATGGATTCAGCATGTCTCCTCGCCCTATCGTTAATCGATTTCAGAAACAACTTTGAGCTTCAACCAAATTTCCAGTTTCAGCCGAATTCGTGATGAACCATTTGTCCAGCAAAAAGACTAAGTTCAGATATGGATTCAGCGGAGCTCCTTACCCCCTCAATGAATATCTTATTAGCTTATAAAACATACATGTTCTTACCGTAAATTCGAAACCCCTCCTCTGCCTCTAAAGATAGGACTAAAGGACCCATCTACGAACTTGACTTGTACTTTACCAATGAATCCTCTAGATCTCTCCACTAGATCCACTAGATCTAATCCACTAGATCTCTCCGACGTCCATAGAATAAACAAATGAATGTCGTCATCCACGCGCAGAGCTATACTGGTTTGAGAATAAAGGGGTAGGGACTGCTATAGCCGAAAATTGGTCGACAAATTTTGAGTCCGGTTTTCGACAGGTTCCGAGTGAATTACTAAACCGGCGAAACAATAACTTTCATATTCGGATTAAGCACGTCTCTTTACCCCTAAATCAACTATCTCAATAGCTTTTGAAAAAAATTGCCCCTTAATTTGAATCCCCTCCCCCACCCCTAAATGTAGGGCTACAAAGCCCATCTACGAATTTGACCTTATCCTTGACCCAAAGAATCCTCACACCAAGTTTCATCAAAATATCACATTCCCTTCGAGTTATCGTGCTAACAGACGGACAACTTTTGCAATGTCAAAGGTATCCCTCCACTTACGTTTTGGGATCCCAAAAACATCTCGGCTACATTCCGGGTATTCTCGGCGGCACACCTTGCATTCTCGGCGACATCTCATGCATTCTCGGCGACGTTTCATGCAGTCTCAGAAACCAACTTGTTTCGTGCAGTCTCAGAAACCAACTTTTTGTCTTTTATATTTCTGAGGATTTTAACTCCAATCTCGGGGAGTCAGTCTCGGCAAAAAATTGTGAAATCTCGGAACAAACCAGGAATCTCGGCTACCAAAGCAGCAGTCTCGGCTACACTTTATGCATTCTCGGTGACATTCCGGAAATTCTCAGCAACATTTCTGCCAAATTCGACCCAAAATGTATTGCAAGACATATCCTTGTTTTATCTGTTCTGAAACTTCTGACAGTGCATTGTCTCTTTAAGACTTCTTAGGATGTCTCATCTGTTTAAATGTTTTCTTGTCCATCTGAAACACAGATGTCGAGCATTATATGCACTACACGATACATGCAGTCTCAGAACTAACTTTTTGTCTCGAATACATTTTTTATATTTGTACACACTACACTATATGCCGCAAAACTCAGGATGAATCATGCGGCGTAAAGAGGCGTTACTAGCCAAAAAGTGTGTTTGTTTGTTTGTTGTTGTTGTTGTTGTTGTTTTTTTTTTTTGGGGGGGGGGAAGTATTTACCGACTGGCTAGTCATTTTTACAGACTGCTTTTCCAGAAAAACTGTTTCGACAAAAAATCGAATGATTTTCAGAAAACCGACTGTTTTTAAAAAAAAATCGACTGTTTCCTAGAAAAAAATTGACTGTTTATGAGGAAAATCGTGGCGCTTCTCGCCAACTCGGTTATTTTTTACCGAGTATCCGACAACATTGGAGGGGGGCGTCCCCTCCCCCCCTATACATGACGTCTCTGGTGTAACGACTACAAAGGAAAATATATTTTAGTGTCTCCGGAGTATACAACCACAACAACTTCCTCAACAACTCCCTCTACAACAACGTCAGCCACGCAATCTACCACTACAACTACGACAACAACTGTCGGAACAACTCCAACGACAGAAGCAACAACACCAACAACAGCAGCTACGACAACAACAACGGTAACAACGATGACACCAGATTCAACAACGACAGACGCCATAACAACAAGCGTCGCAACAACAAGTGCCATAACAACAGACGCCGCAACAACAGTCGCCACAACAACAGTCGCCGCAACAACAGTCGCCGCAACAACAGACGCCGCAACAACAGTCGCCACAACAACAGTCGCCGCAACAACAGTCGCCGCAACAACAGTCGCCGCAACAACAGTCGCGGCAACAACAGACGCCACAACAACAGACGCCGCAACAACAGTTGCCGCAACAACAACCGCCGCAACAACAGTCACCACAACAACAGTCGCAACTACAACAGTAGGCGCAACAACAGACGCCGCTACAACAGCCGCCGCAACAACAGTCGCTCCAACAACAGCCGCCGCAACAACAGTCGCCGCAACAACAGTCGCCGCAACAACAGACGCCGCTACAACAGCCACCGCAACAGCCACGCCAACAGCCACCGCAACAGCCACGCCAACAGCCACCGCAACAGCCGCCTCAACAGCCGCCGCAACAACCGCTCCAACAGCCACCGCAACAGCCGCCCCAACAGCCACCGCAACAGCCGCTGCAACAGCCACCCCGACAGCCACCACAACAGCCACCGCAACAGCCGCCCCAACAGCCACCGCAACAGCCACCGCAACAGCCACCGCAACAGCCACCGCAACAGCCACCGCAACAGCCGCCCCAACAGCCACCGCAACAGCCGCCCCAACAGCCACCGCAACAGCCGCCCCAACAGCCACCGCAACAGCCACCGCAACAGCCACCGCAACAGCCACCCCAACAGCCACCGCAACAGCCGCCCCAGCAGCCACCACAACAGTCGCCGGATAAATAATAAGCCGGATAATGACAGACGCCGCAACTACAACAAATAACCGACAACAATACAGAAAAAACAATGACAGCCAACAACAAAAGACACCACGGCAACAGACGAATTAGCTTCAACGACAGCCACAACAACAAGATCAGCAACAACGAGAGAAATGGCAATATCCACAGGTTAAACAACAGATGCCACGACAAAATCAGTAACATATTAGTTACGTATTATCTCTAACTGCAGTGTTTATTTTACTATTTATTTGTTCCTTATTTATTTGGATTAATTATATACTTTTTTACCCATGAAATGTTAAGGACTAACGGTATTTCCCAGCACGTACCAGTGCTTTCACGTTTAAAAATTTTGTCCAAGTTCACCCAACTGATTTTGGTGTTGTGTCTTTGAGGAGACGCTATGCATACCTTTATTGGCTCTCATTGATTTTTGGGAGTTTGGAACTCCTTTCCCCCTGTAGTCAAGGGCGACTTGACACATCGAAAAATTAACTTGAGGGGGGCTTCAGGGATGAAATTTATTACAGATTTGGTTTAGAGGGCCTTGTGTTCCTCGATTCGCGGTCGATATCGCGAAAGCAAAAGATCGCTATGCAAACACAGTGAGAGGGTAAAACTCCACAAGCCAGTACCGTATCGTACAAGAAGTACCGCGATTGCTCAAAAGCGAGACATCAAAAACACTCATTCATTTCTTATTTCCAAAAAAACGTGAGGTGAATTTTTTAATTCTCTAAAGCTAATTCTCTAACGTATTGAGATGCAAGATACGAAGGTTCCTGTGCCTGCGTTCTTGCCTGTATTTCCTTGATGTCGCTTGTGTGTCCGTATATTTTATTGTCGCGGAATAATTGATGAACACTTAAGAACGACAGAAGAATAAAACTAAAAACGCATGGCTTCTTGAGTTAGATGGTCACTCTACTCCACAGAAAGAAAATAATGAATCCTGCTGTAAGGTATAGGAGAGGAGTGCTGTCATTCATATTACAACCAGACCGTGAAAACCTCCGTATGGGAACTTAAATTGGCCATATTCCTGTTCAGCGCTTCCAAGCGGACTAGTTTCTGTTAATCCCCCTATGCTTCACCGTCAGCACTTGGATCAGACATGGTAAAATAGACCTACAGGTTAGCGAGTGGAAAACCTGTCATCTGTCTCCTAGGTAATGGAGGTTTTGCATGTGTTTCAGCAGCAGAAAGCGGAAGTGACCCACTACCCTATAGACCCGACTTTTTACAATGTCTATGAGCCTTATAACCAACACTTGTGTAGACATAGTAAAAAGTCTAATCGCATAGGGGAATGGGTCACTCTCACTTTCTGCTGCTGAAACATACGCAAAACCTCCATTACCTGGGACACGGATGACAGGTTTTCCAGTCACTAACTTGTGGATCTGCTTTACCATGTCTGATCCAAGTGCTGATGGTGAGGCATAGGGCGGATTAACAGAAACTAGCCCGCTTGGAAGCGCTGAACAGGAATATGGCGAATTGGGACTGATTTCGTATGTCAACCAGATTCGTCGATTATTAAAGTAGTCTGCATTCTTGGAACATCTTAGCAGAAACACGAGGTAGTGCGAGATGTCCTTGAAAGCAGCACGTACCGGCAAGTGACATGTTGCATATGTTGCATTTTTGTTTTTATGGCACTTGCAGCCTCAGGCTCAAGTGCCATTTACCGATAACAATTCCGTTTGTCGGTCTGTCGGTCGTCCGAGTTTTTTGCCACACTTTTTCGAATTAGGGTACTTCCAGATGTGCTAGGACAATGAAACTTGGCAGGCAAGTCAGGGACCCGACCAAACTAACGTGGAAATAATCAGTTTCCCGATCCGACCATATGCGGGGGAGTGGAGGGCGCTGGAAACTTGAAAATTGAGGGCATTTTGTCACACTTTTTCGAGTTAGGGTACTTCCAGATGTGCTAGGACAATGAAACTTACGCAGGCATATCAGGGACCCGACCACAGTAACCTGGAAATAATCAGTTTCCCGATCCGACCATATGCGGGGGAGTGGAGGGCGCTGGAAACTTGAAAATTGAGGGCATTTTGTCACACTTTTTCGAGTAAGGGTACTTCCAGATGTGCTAGGACCATGAAACTTGTCAGGCATATCAGAGACCCGACCAAACAAACTTAGAAATAATCACTTTTTCGATCCGACCATTTTGGGGGGGAGTGGAGGGCAGGGGAATCCGGGAAATTGAGTAGTGTGTAACTTTTGAACGGGTGATCGGATTGTAATGAAACTTAATAACTGAATAGAATATGTATGTATGTATGTATGTATTTATTTATAACCCATCTACAACAGCTACAAAAGCATGAGACGGAGTACAGAAAAAGAAAAGAAAAAAAAAGAAGGAACTAATAAACTCATACAAACAATACAAAACAACAACAAATTCGATAAATACTAAAATAGAATGCCGCTCCAGGGGTGGTGAGACGGCTTGTCAGCAGTCATCCGCTTGAAGTGTTCGGCCATTTCAGTTACCGGTTCCCGCAGACCGTATTTTCGAACTAGAGGTCTATTTCTTGACCAAGACGGGATTCCAAGGAGATATTTCCCATATTTAAAATAAATTTTTCGGAGTTCAGCTTTATCACTGTCACTTAATATGTCCCAGAAGGGAACGATATACAGAAAATGGCCCATGACTGAGCTGTTGAATATTCGAGTAAGTAGTTTCCTACCCAAATTTAGCTGGGATACAACTACTGAAACGTAAGAATTTCGCACTTTATTTTCAGTGTGCTGTACCAGAAGCTTCCGCGTAGCAGCAATAGTCCGACCGATTGGGATACCCAAGTACATGAAGTGATCGACTGGAGTAGCAACAGTATCTCCCAAATTAACCGGAGCTTCAATAGGATCTTTGCAATTAAACAAAAGCACTTGGGATTTATCTGGATTCAAAGACATACCAATCTTATCATAGTTAGTACTTAGATCCCGGAAATACCGTTCAAGACCAGCAACAGTTCGACTTATGTTAAAAAGATCATCCGCATAACAAAACTTCGAAACATCTAAACCGCGGAATATACAAGACGTATCAATGTTACTCTGGGCAGGCAGAAGCGCATTGTTAAACACAATAGGGGACGTTATCGACCCTTGTTTGATACCCTTTTCTACCGGGATATCAATAGTTAGCTTTTGTGAATGAGGCAATTTAACCTGCACTTTAAGTTGACGATACATGTCGTAAAGTGGGGCTACCACATCTATTTCAACTCCCGATTTTATAAGTTCTAGCATAGCTTGGGAATGTATAATCGAGTCAAAAGCACGTTGCACATCATAAGTACCAATAGCAAGCATTTCATCGCTTTCATGTGCATCTTTCAAAACATTACATAGCGAACGGAGTAATTGTGCGCAACCTAGGCCCTTTATGAAACCAAATTGAAAACCGGGCATTTTACATTTCGCTTTTATCCTTGAAATAATAAGTAACTCAAATAACTTACACAGAACACTTGAAACTGTGATGGGTCTATACGATGAACAAAAACCGCTCGGTTTTCCCTTTTTTAAAATAGGAGAAATAATTCCAACGCAAAAAGAGTCCGGAACAAAACCGACATTGAAAATTATTTGGAAAAGAACCGATAGGTGGGACACAAGTATACATCTGTGATGTCCCGTTTAAAGTCTTGACCGGATTCGGTAGCCAGGGGGGAGTTGGGGGGGGGGGAGACTTGAAATTTCAAGAAACGGTTAGAATGGAGAGATCGGAGTGAAACTTGCTGGGAAGAACACGCATCTGCTCTAGATAAATCGTTCAGACAATCGTAATGGATCCGGACATTTGATGGCGGTTTTGCGGATTTTCACGATGAAACTTGGCAGGCATATCAGGGACCCGATCAAACTGACTTCAAAATAAAAATTTTGTCGATCTGATAATGGTGGGGGGGAGTGGAGGGAGGGTAATCCGGAATATTCAGTCATGCGTAACTTTGGAACGGGTGATCGGATTCGAGTGAAATTTAAGAATTGAACAGAGGACATTTCTCTGGTGATTTTTTTCATATCAGGACCGGATCCGGCAACTATTGGGGGGGGGGGGAATACGTGACCTGCATAGAATGGAGAGATCGGGATGGAAGTTTGTGGGAAGAACAAACAGACACTCTAGCTAAATCATTTACTGAATCGGATTGGCTACGGTCACCGTTGGGGAGTTGGGGAGGGGGGACCGGAAATCTCGAGAAATGGTTAGAATGGAGGGATCGGAGTGAAACTTGCTGGGAAGAACAAACATCTGCTCCACGTAAACCTTTTACACAATTTGACTGGATCCAGACACTTGAAGGGGGTCCCGGAATTCCGGTTCTTGGGATTTTCACGACAAACCGTGGCAGGCATATCAGGGACCCGGTCAAACTGACTTAGAATAAAAAAAAATCCTCGATATGATAATCTTGGGGGGAGTTGAGGGGGGGATCCGGAATATTGAGTCATGCGTAACTTTGGAACGGGTGAACGGACCCGAGTGAAATTTAATAATTGAACAGAGGACATTTCTCTCTGGTGATCTTTTTCACTTCCGGACCGAATCCGACAATTATGGGGGGGGGGGGGGGCGGAAAATACTCGATCCGCTTAGACTGGTGTGGTCGGGACGATGCTCTGGATTAATCATTTACAGAACCGGATTGGCTCCGGGTATTGTGGGTGGAGTTGGAGGGTCTGGATTCCGGTGATCGCGAGTTAAGGTACTTCCAGATGTGCTAGGGCGACGAAACTTCGCTGGAATATTAGAGATTCAAAGATTTGCTTAGAAATTGCTACTTCCCACATCCGATTATTCCTTAAAGCACCAATCTTGACCGCAAAGTAAAAAAAAATGTTTTTAGCAATATATGCATTTTCATGATGCCCATCAGCCCATTATCATTTTTGCCTTAAGGGTTTTGTGTCAAACAAAGTTCTAGCTCCCTTAGAGTGCGCATCTTAACCGCAAAGTCGAAACTTACTTTTGATCCATCAAAACATCTTAACCCATGCAAGTGCCATACGAACTTACAGCTCTTGTTCTTATGGTTATTCTAAAATCGTTAAATAAAGTAAACTGAACTGAATTGAATTGTAATCAATTGAATCTATAAACTAAACCTACGTTGCCTGGGAAACGTGAAGTGTTGCAGTAACCCATCGAGCAACCCATCATTTGTCAACCCATCGAGGTTTTCAAAATGGTACGTTCCAATCCATGAAGAATATTTTGACCATCCAAGAAGAAGAATTTGACACAATCTGCAATCAAGTGCCTATCCCTCAGCGTTTACAAACAAGAGCTACGAGCTCATATGGCACTTGTGACGAGTAGGTGGTACAAGAAATTTATTCAAACAATGTTTACAACGGGTAAATATCGCTGATGAAGAATCGTAGCTGACGTACCCGTTGTAAACATTGTTTGAATAAAAGTTTCAAAGTCAATTTGGGCTCAAAGAATATTTGGTACAAGAAAGTAAAAGAGAACTTCACAAAACCCCGCCATCCAAAAATTCAGTTCGGACCTACACTGTAAAAATTTTCTCCGAATAAGGATGCAGTATTTTCTGCTGGGATTAATCTTATCTTTATTGAGATAAGATAAATCCGAATTCGGGGTAATCTTATCTCAATAAAGATAAGAATAATCCGGGCAGCAAATACTGCAAGATTTTTTTTTTACAGTGTAGAATTAGGATATCGAGTTTCACTCAAGTCCCTCAACTCCAAGCCATCGCCAACCTTCCAAGTTTCCACCCAAGAAATCCACTCGCTTTGTCCCTAGACGTGCCCAAGATTTCCGGTACCCCCTTCCAACTTCCCAGATACCGCGGCCGAATCTGGTCTGGACTCCTAACTGTATCACCTGAAGCATTTTCTCTTACCACCTATCTTTCACTGACACTTCACTGACGAGGAGCCTTGCCAAAAAGGGCCGAAATATCGCTGATGAAGAATCGTAGCTGACGTACCCGTAGTAAACATTGTTTGAATAAATGTTTCAAAGTCAGCTTGGGCTCAAAGAATATTTGGTACAAGAAAGTAAAAGAGAACTTCACAAAACCCCGCCATCCAAAAATTCAGTTCGGACCTACACCGTAAAAAGTTTCTCCGAATAAGGATGCAGTATTTTCTGCTGGGATTAATCTTATCTTTATTGAGATAAGGTTAATCCGAATTCGGGGTAATCTTATCTCAATAAAGATAAGAATAATCCGGGTAGCAAATACTGCAAGATTTTTTTTTTACAGTGTAGAATTAGGAGATCGAGTTTCACTCAAGTCCCTCAACTCCAAGCCATCGCCAACCTTCCAAGTTTCCACCCAAGAAATCCACTCGCTACGTCCCTAGACGTGCCCAAGATTTCCGGTACCCCCTTCCAACTTCCCAGATACCGCGGCCGAATCTGGTCTGGACTCCTAACTGCATCACCTGAAGCATTTTCTCTTACCACCTATCTTTCACTCGATCCGAGCATTTTTGGGGGAACTTCCGGTAAATCTCCCCCCCCCCCCACTCTGTGTTCGGATCCGGTTCGAACAATTTGTCATCTAGGTCATATGATCTCTGTACCTTCCAAATTTCGTTCAAATCACTCCACTTGTTTGACCCTTATGTGCATGTCAAAAACTTCTCGCACCCCCCTGGTGGTCCAATCGGGGAAAGGACTATTCTTAAGTCAGTCTATTCGGGTCTCTGAAACGTCTTCCAAGTTTTATCGTCCTAGAAAATCATGAATTTCCAAACTTGCGGGATCGCGAGAATTAAGCCCCCCCCCCCCCCCCAGCTCCCCAACAGTGTCCGAATCTGATCCGCTTATGTCAACGATGTATCAGACTTGCGCCTGTTCTTCCCACCAAGTTTCATCCCGATCCCTCCACTCTAAGCGTTTCCCAAGATTTCCGGTTCCCTCCTGCGGCTCCCACCAAAGTCATTTGAACTGGGTCGTCTGAGACTCGGCGTCTTTAAAAACATCAAGTTTCATAAAGATCCGGTCACCCGTTGGAAGTTCTAAATACCTCAAGATTCCGGATTCCCTCTTCCTTCGCTACTCCCCGGACCTGACATGGAACATCTGAGACGATAGCTCTTTCAACTTGCCAAGTTTTATTCAATTCCAATCACCCCTTCAAAAACTGCCCGTGCCACTTGATTGCGGATTCCTAATGCCTCCACTCCTCCCACGAGGGTCGGATCTAGGAAACGACTATTCTCATGTCAATTTACTCGGGTCCCTGACAAGCCTACCAAGTTTCATCGTCCTAGCACATCAGGAAGTACCGAACTCGGCGCCCCCCCCCCCCCCCTCCCCACTCCACCAGAGTGCCCGAATCCCGTCCTATTATGTCCATGACATATCTAGAACTCGTGCTTGTTCTTCCCGCCAAGTTTCGTCCCGATCCCTCGACTCTAAGCGTTTCCAAAGATTTCTGGTTCCCCCCTCCAACTCCTCCAATTGTCACCGGATCCGGTCCGAATTTAAAATTGGACGTCTGGGGCACGAGGTCTTTCTAAATATCAAGTTTCATTTAAATCCGATAACCCGTTCAATAGCTGTGCTTGCCACTAGATTCCGGATTCGCCATCCCTACACTCTCCCACGATGGTTGGATCGGGGAAGCGACATTCTCAAGTCAATCTGTTCGGGTACCTCACAAGCCTGACAAGTTTCATCGTCCTAGCACATCAGGAAGTACCGAACTGTGGGATCACTAGAAACTCGGATCCCCCCCCCACAACTCTTCCACAGTGAACGGATCTGGTCCGGTTCTGTCAATCATGTATCTAAGGCTTGTGCTTGTTCTTTCCACCAAGTTTCGTCTCAATCTCTCCACCCTAAGCGTTTCCCAAGATTTCCGGTTCCCCCCTCCAACTCCCCCCCAATGTCACGGGATTCGGTCCGGATTTAAACTGGGATGCCTGAGACACGAAGTCTTTCTACGTATCAAGTTTCATAGAGATCCGATCACCCGTTCGTAAGTTAAGAACATCTAATTTTTCCTGATTCACCTTCTCTCTAAGCCCCCCCCCCTCCCCCCGATAGTCGGATAGGGGAAACGACTATTCTCAAGTCAATATGTTCGGGTCCACGACGTGTCTGCCAATTTTTATCGTCCTAGCCCATCAGGAAGCACCGAACTTGCGGAATCACCAGAAACTAGTCCCCCTCCCCCCCCCCAAACACCCCTAAAGTGAGCGGATCCGGTCCAATTATGTCAATCCCGTATCTAGGACTTGTGCTTGTTCTTTCCACCAAGTTTCATCCCGATCTCTCCGATCTAAGCGTTTTCCAAGATTTCCGGTTTCCCCCTTCAGCTCCCCCGATGTCACCGAATCCGGTCCGGATTTAAACTGGGACCTCTGAGACAAGAGGTCCTTCCATACATCAAGTTTCATTAAGATCCAATCACCCGTTCGTCGGTTAAAAATATCTAATTTTTCCTAGTTTTTCCTTATTCCCCCTCCCCACTCCCCCCCCCCATATGGTCGGATTGGGGAAGTGACTATTTCTAATTTAATCTGGTCCGGTCCCTGATATGCCTAAGAAGTTTCATCGTCCTAGCTTATCTGGAAGTGCCCGAACTAGCAAAACCGGGACAGACAGACCGACAGACCGACCGACAATGACAGGAAAGGGTTGTTCTGCATTTTGATCAACTTCGGTTTTGTTATTAATAAAGGGCTGAAAACTTAAATATTATTTCCTTAATAACCTCGTTGTACGTTTTGATTATGGAGTACTCGCCTGTATCTATTACTTTGAATAATTACTGCACAGAAAAACTAGTGCTGAGATTTAATCTTTGACACGGCTGCTGTTTTTGCTGCACGATTGGGGCGACGGCAAGACACATTCACAGCAAAAACAGCAGCCGTGTCAAAAATTAAATCTCAGGATTAGTTTTTTCATTACAGTGGTATTTGAAAGAAATGTATTTTAATAAGATATTTATAGTCGGTAGAAGCTTCAGTTATTTATCACAGGTTTGTTTCCTTCTCCGACGTGGACCCAGAGGATTGGCAGCCTGACGAGGACTCTTGCCAAGAAGGGCCGAAATATCGCTGATGAAGAGTCGTAGCTGATGTGTCCATTGTAAACGTTGTTTGAATGAACGCCTTTGATTGTCGAAGGGTTGACAACTTCAGTGGTAAGGTATACACTAACAAAAAATATGCGAAACGTGAGACATGTCAGGGACTTTAAAGTAGGCTCATCAACTTCGGCGGTGAGGGGTTCCCAACTTTTCCTAGTTCGTTTAGCACCTGTACGACTTTGTAGTACTTTTTCGGATTAGCCGAGTTTGCCAGTCACGGACAGCAAAATAAGTAAAATAACACTAGGGAGTAGCGTCAAGACCTCTGCTTCCTTTCTTCGCAAACGGGCCATACTCATAGCCCGACTACCACGCTTGCGGTATTTAAAGCGAGACAAACTTGTAAGCATAAAAATTTCTAGAAAAGCTAAGATGCGGTCTGCTCACATTGAGGAACCAGGGGAGGTTGTATCTTTTTTTGCTGTGTTCAGAATATGAAGTTATTGGAGCCAGTGCACGACCATTTGCGTTTCAGAAGGGACGTTCACTATCGCTAGTGGTGGTAGTCTCGCTGCTATTCGAGTGTGTGTCACCTTTTTCAATTCTTGGCTTTACTTCCTAGTGTTTGTTCTGCTTATGGAAGCACAAACCTTGCCGAAAGCTTCAAGCTCCTCCAACAAATCTTTTAAAAGTAAGGGAAAGAGAAACTTCAAAATGTGTTTTTCGTTTTTAGAAGAATTAGTCGGCAGGCAGGTCTTGCGTTTTGAACTCCTTTTCTTTTGATTGGTTTTCCCAGCTTTGTATCACGGTGCACTCATTTTCAAAATGTTTTGCGTCCCACCGCCGCGAGCGAGAGTGGGAAGTCCGGAGAGAATTGACAAGCGCCAACAAGAAAATCGCTAATTTCCCTGGGCAAATATGGGGATTTTCAGAGAACAGTTTTTCGGAACGAGTTTATCGTGATAAAATCATTTCTAGTAAGAGGTGCGTGCTATAAGTAATCTTCCTAACTGGCGAACCCCCGCAAAGCGTTCATCTTTCACTGTAACCATCCACCCCTCATCATACACTCCTTCTCCAAACGCTTTTTCCCTCAGCCCATCCAATTCTTTACATTCACACATCAGTCGACCACATTCTCATTCATATCCCCGCACATGGGGCAGTATAGTAAGGATATGGTTACTAATCGTCGGCACATAGCACTGCTTCTGATCAGCATGTAGTTTGATTAATTATTAACAATTTGCATGTACTTTAGACTGCAGGCGTAAGTGTTATGGGAGTATGAACTCGAGTATATACAACAGGTTTCTCGGACGATCAGGGAAAACGTAAGTAGGGTAGGTTCAATGTGCATCCCACTTAGCTTTGTCATCTGGACATTGTTATACTCTGAACGTAAGAGGGAAGGTTTGATGCAGTTATAAAATAAAAGAGGTACACGAAGCTATTGAAAGGTATGTCCAAGTTTGATTTGCTAGAATCTATGCTCATATTGCAATTTGTATGCTCTGTGATTGAGGGTCAAAGCTTGGGTCAAAGGTTTGTCTAAGATTGTTTCCTTGCGACCCAAGACGTCGGTCCAGGATATCGTCAGCCTGACGAGGACCCTTGCCAAAAAGGGCCGAAATATCGCTGATGAAGAATCGTAGCTGACGTACCCGTTGTAAACATTGTTTGAATAAATGTTTCAAAGTCAGCTTGGGCTCAAAGAATATTTATTCACTTAAGAATCCTACCCCGATCCTACCATTGTGGGGGGAGCGGAGGGAGGAGAAATCCGGAATCTTAATATGTGTCTGACTTTCGAACGGGTGATCGGATCTTTATGAAACTTTTTTTTGTAAAGAACTCGTGTCTAAGAAGTTTCATTTCAAGTCCGGACGAATCCGGTGACTTTGAGAGAGTTGGAGGGAGGAAGCAGAATTTTTTGAAACGGTCAGGGTGGAGTGATCGCGATGAAACTTATTGTAAGTAGTGAACTGAAAGACAAAAATGCTCCTCAGCCGGGATCTGAACCAGGACCCTCTGCTTACAAGGCAGGCGCTCTTACCATTTATCGGGGAAACGACTATTCTCAAGTCAATCTGTTCGGATCTCTGATATACCTGCCAAGTTTCATCGTCCTAGCACATCAGGAAGTACGCCGAATTCGCGGGGTCGCTAGACCCCCCCCAACTCCCCCCAGAGTGCCCGGATCCGGTCCGGTTATGTCAATGATGCATCTAGGACTTGTGCTTGTTCTTCCCACCAAGTTTCACCCCGATCCCTCCACTCTAAGCGTTTCTCAAGATTTCCGATTCCCTCTTCCAACTCCCCGCTGTGTCATCGAATCCGGTCCGGATTTAAAGTGGGACGTTTGAGATACGAGGTCATCCTAAATATCAGCTTTCATCAAGATCCGATCACCCGTTCGCATGTTAAAAATACTTCAATTTTTGGCTTCCCCCTACCTCCACTCCCCCCTCCCCTCCCGATGGTCGGATCGGGGAAGTTTCCTATTTAATCTGGCCGGGTCTCTGACATGCCCGACAATTTTCTTCATCCTATAGCACATCAGGAAGCACCGAACTCGTGGGATCACTAGAAATTTGGACCCCCCCCCTCAACTCCCCCAAAGTGAGCGGATCCGTTCCGGTTATGTCAGTTACGCATCTAGGACTTGTACTTGTTCTTTCCATCAAGTTTCTTCCGGATCTCTCCACTCTAAGCGTTTTCCAAGATTTCCGCCCCCCCCCTCCCAACCGAGGGGCTTGTGAACAGAGTTCGCAAACCACTACAGCAGTTTGGTAGAAGCTGGCCATAGGAACAGTGATCCACCCGAAGGCAAATCCATCGAACTAATTCATATCCCCATGTCACGGAAATTAATAATAATACATAGATGGAACTTTACACAAGGGACTTGTGCCGTGACCAGTAAACCAGAAACAGTTTTTTCGAATATAATTTAGAAATCTAGGACTCCATTGTCGGAGCCACGTAGACATACCAGGACCCACAAGGTCCTACAAGATGAATTTGGCTTCGGGCGGATCACTGTTCCTATGGCCGGCTTCTACCAGACTATTGTAGGGGTTTGCGAACTCTGTTCACAAGCCCCTCGGTAGCTCAAATGGTAAGAGCGCCTGCCTTGTAAGCAGAGGGTCCTGACTTCAAATCCCGGCTGGGGAGCATTTTTGTCTTTCAGTTCACTACTTTTAAAATGTTTCAATATTCATATCATTTTCCCATCTCAAGGGCGTCTTCCCCATCAAAATTATATATTTGGTTTTCACCATGAGACCCCGCCTTGTGAGTCCTGGTATATCTACGTGGCTCCGACAATTGAGTCCTAGACTTCTAAATTATATTCGAAAAAACTGTTTCTGGTACGTTTATTGGTCACGGTACAAGTCCCTTGTATAAAGTGTCATCTGTGTATTAGTATGCAATGAAAGAGAACGAGAGAAACAAGAACGAGCCCTAGACACATCTTTCACAGAGCTGGACTGAATCTGGGCACTGTGGGGGGACTTGAGGGGGGGTCCAGAATTCCGGTGACGGTGAATGTTAAGGTGCTTTGAGATATTCTAGGACGATGAAACTTTGCTGCTTTGCTGGCACATGAAAGACCCGATAAGGTTGACTTAGAACTAATCACTCTCAGATCCCACTACCCTAGGGGGGGGGGGGAGAATAGAGGGAAGGAGAATCCGGGAACTTAAGATATGCATAATTTTGGAATCGGTGATCAGATCTTAATGAAATTTGATAGTCAGGAAGATTACATCCCTCCGATGTTTTGTGCCTCAAGGGTTTTGCTTACAAAGGAATTTCTAGTCCCCTTAAAGTGCGCATCTTAACCGCAAAGTGAAAAAAAATAGTTTGGGCCAAAAGATACATTTTCAGGATATACAAGGGCCCATGGTCATCTTTACCTCAAGCCGCTCAAGAGTTTTGCTTACAAATGAATTCCTTAAAGGACCCCTCGCACTGTTTACTCTTCAGCTTACAGTGTTTTAAATATTAAAATATTTTAAAACCAGGCTGTGCTTTTAACAACAAAAAAAACACGGTTTCTGCTGTTTTAATCGTTTTCCGAGACCCGTTGACTTGTAGCGAAAACAGGGAAACAATTTACATAACTGGTTTCTCTGATGGAAACACTCTCGCAGAAACAGTCGACAGCGCGATACACATCGAAGGTAGCAAAAAACGGCAAGTGAGAAAATCAGCGTGGTTTTCTTTTTCGGGTTTTCGTTTCTAGAATGTACCGTATTCCGGTTTAGAAATATATGAAGTGATTATGGAAGTAGGCAAAAAAAAATTCGACTAACTGATACTTTTCCATGCTCCTCAAGGGCCTTTGAACATTCGTGCCTCAAGGGTTTTGTTTAAAGGCTTACAGTAGACCACGAGTTGATAAATTCCCACAGTCATTCTCTGATCCAACTTCGCAAGTGCCGTATAAGTGTGTAGCTCTTGTTCAACCGAACGAACTAAGTCGAAATCTGGCAAAATCCGGAAGCTGGATTTTGAAATCCAAAGCTTCGGGTATTAGACTGGATCGAGCAAATTTTTGAAGAGGATTGTCTATGAATTTAGAAATGAATGGAATTTACTTGAAAACGCGTGGTTCATCAAATGATTTTTGGTAAATGGAATTTACCGTGAGTATTCAATAGTTTCAACAATCCTTGGTATATTTCTTTTTTTTGTTTTTTGGATTGTTTTTGCAAAGTGATGTATCATAACCCGATGAATAGCCCCTCCCTACAAATAATAATTATGATACCGCTAATCTCTTGACCTTCAAAATCTGGTCCTGATGATGCAATCTGTTATTATGCGACGTTTTGAAAAGTTCCGGCTAGGTCTTTGCGACTGGAAGCGCAAGAACAACACCGGTACTAAGAATTTGCCATTGGTATTAGACCAAGACCAAAATTCAAGACTACATCTATGTTTCAAGGTCTTAATCTGTGAGGTCACATTCACTGCTACTGAGGATCAGGGGCGTCACGACTGGGGGGAGGGGGGGGGGACGCCCCCTCCCCAATGCTGTCGGCCAATCGGTAAAAAATAACCGAGTCGGCGCGAAGCGCCACGATTTTTCGTCAAACAGTTGATTTTTTTCATGAAAACAGTCGTTTTTTCTGAAAATTTGTCGATTTTTCTGAAAATCAGTCGATTTTTTCCAAAAATGTAATTTTTGTTGTTGAAAACAGTCGTTTTCTCTGCAGAGAAAGTCGGGAAAATTACCAACCAGTCGGTAAATGCCTCGTCCCCCCCCCCAAACATATTGGCTAGTAACGCCTCTGCTGAGGATGCCACTAAATCAGTTTATCTTGTCCTGTTGCCACAGAATTTGAAAAGTCATACTCATCTTATAGCTTGTACGCGATTATTAGTTGTGTGGTGGCTTAGCGAAAGTAAGTTGAGTTGGAAGGAAGGAAGGAATTTATTTATTTCTTCAACATTTCTAACATGTTGAACATATTCTTGAACCGATAGCCCGTCTCAATATGTGACAACAGGTCACCTGTGCAAGACGGACATCAAATTATCAAGATCTGTTCATCAATTTTTTTTTAAATTTCTTTTTTTACATTTAGTGAGACTTCAACTCACTCCAAATCAACTTTCTTCACTCAAACACCCACAAACAACATACTACCCATTTCCCAATCCCCTCCTCAGTCTTCATCAAACAACCAACTCAATTACCCAACAAATATTTTTTTAATCTGTTCTGAAACAATAAATGATTATCAGACTCCCTAATGCTTGCCGGTAGATTGTCCCAAACAATCACTCCACTATTTCTAATTATAAATGACAATTGATTGTTGTAATATAAATGACAATTGATTGTTGTAATATAAATGACAATTGATTGTTGTAATATAAATGACAATTGATTGGTGAAATGAATATTTTCGGCGCGAGAATGCTTTGTGTCTCTAATATCTTGCTAATTCAGTTCTCTTGCAGGAAAAATGTTACAAGACACAGTTTTACGTCTCGTTGCTCTCGTCGGGCTTTGTCAAGCGCGCGAAGGGCGTTTTTTGTTTCCACCGACCACTCTAACAAGAACGAAGACCACAATATCAACGTTCAGTTCTTTTGAGAGTTGTTATTCTTTCACCGCTGACACAGTACCAAGCTGCAGAAGAAGAAGAAGTATATTGGAGGATGTATTTCCGTCTGCCGTCCAACCGTAAGTTTTGTTTTTGTTGCCAAACACATTTCTGCAAAAGTTTTGTTCCCACTGATGTTCATATTTTTTCCTGCACCAACGTCAGTCGTCAAGTCACCCTACAGAAAAGTTTGTCCCAAAATCGTTGGCAGGCCCGTATCCAGGAATTTATTTCGGGGGGGGGGGATGTAGCCTTTCGAGGGGGGGGGGGTCGCCTTTCGGGGGGGGGGCTGCCTGCGGGTCGGGCAAAAAAGACATAGATCAGAGGGAATTTAAAAGCCTGTAAAAATTACTAATATAAGGTTTGAAGCCAAGCTGACCCTTCATTTCAAATAAAATAGGAAAAACGAGATTTTCGGTTTTTTTTCTTGATCAGCTAGTTATCCCTCCAAGATGATGTGCGAGGGATAAATATAATTTCGGATATTTCGGTTGCACTTCCGGCAAACCGTTCTCAGCGAAAAAAACAAAACTAAATCATAAAATCCACCACAATCGCAACAGGAAAACGATGCGGAACCAACAGACAATAAGACGACATTTAACTAAAAAAAAAAATTTATTAATTACCTATTTATCCCTCGCACATCATCTTGGAGGGGTAACTAGCTGATCAAGAAAAAAAAACCGAAAATCTCATTTTTTCTATTTTATTTAAAAATTACTATTTTTGTATGTTTGGGGGGGGGGGGTCAACCTCCCTGGATACGGCCTTGATCGTAGGTCTCAGCGACTCTCCTTCCCAGGGATAATTCCCGACTGAATTAGTTGCAGGGGAAGTTCGTCCCACAGATGATTCGGCCATTAGCGGATTTGTTCGACGCATTCAGTTCACCTTCACGTTTATTGTATCTTCAAAGATAGCAGAATAATTCGTTTCCCCGACACACTTGTGATAGGACTTTGTGGGTCGGTATCACTTTCCGACTAGAACAGTAGATCTTCTGTTCTTTTATTACTCTATGGATATACCTTTTCAACACCAAACATTTAGAAAAAACTCAAGTAAATGTTTAGAAGGATAAATCCTTTCGGATGTTTAATAAATAAAATTACTTTCGCTTTGGCTATTCCAAAGTGTCAACCTGAACAGTTCAAGCGCTCGCTCACGTCTAAAATCTGATTCATTTCCCGATCCGGGCAACGAAATGTAATCCATTCAGAAAGAGCCTCGAGCTATCGAGGCGAACGTGTTCAGGTGGTTGCATTGGCATGCCAGGTCATTAGGGGTTGGCGTCATACGAGAGAAAAAGGAACTATCACAACAACTTGATACTACAGGTTAACTTCCGACATCGAGGTTGATATCGGATTATAACTTTTCTCGAACAGGTATGCAATGCGTTTCTTCCTATGTCCCACATGAAGCTATATTATGACAAATTAGTTTGATGGAGGTTGTTACGACCTCATGGTACGAAGCCGTATCAGCCTCCGCAGATGTTCATCGAGCACTTTTCTCAAAAACTGAATTCGTCCAACACATTCCTCAAATTCTGAAAAGTAGAAGCTGGCCTCCAAGAAATAAATTAAGAATAATACTTTCAGTAAAAGAAACACAAAAAATACTTAAAAAATTATATAGGAAATAAAATAAAAATAAAATAAATGTTAAAAACAGACATAGACAACCAGCCTATGCCCTAGGTCATACCTCGTCGCAGTCAGATTTCCACCGAAAATGCAGCTTGTAAACTGAAACAACATCCTACTATCCCTTGCTTTCCAAAAGCTAGTTATTCAGCATTGAATAAATGACAGAACATGTTACTCTCTTAGACAACCAGCCTATGCCCTAGGCCATACCTTGTCACAATCCACTGAAAATACAGCTTGCCAACTGAAACAACATCCTACTATCCCTTGTTTTCCGAAAGGTAGTTATTCAGCATTGATCACTGTCTTTGATCTCCAATTTTTCTGGTTTTCTCAAGAGCCAACGTGTAGTTTTGTTATTTTTTACTTTTTACTTCCAAGACGCCTAGAGTAGTCATTTTAGTAGATCTATAGTAGGCTTTCACGACCGCTAGATGGCATCTGAATCGCCAAAAAAGGAAAATACTGTCTTGGTAGAAACTGAAGTACTTTGGTCTCAACAGTTGTCATTTTAGTAGGTCTAGAGTAGGCTAGGGTTGCTACTTCACTAAAATAAAATTCCCTATTCCATTAGCAAAAAAGTAGAACAAAAGAAGAATAGGTCCTACCCATAAAACTATTCTGTTCGAAAAATTTATAATAGTTATCATACCTCCATCTCGGTTCATATCTAAATAACAACCACGATGGCCATTTAAAAATATTTGGCTCGGATAGGTTATTTTCATGACCGTCTCGGTGTTATTTTCTGATATCAACCTCGATGCCTGAAGTTAACCTTTAATAACAAAGAGACGGCAATTGAAAATAACCTGCCCGAGCCGAGGCAAGGCAGGTAATGAAAGATATCTGCCCAGCGCAGCGAGGTTGATATTTCGATATTCCTTGGATCTTGTTATTCGACATCAACTGAGATGGAGGTATATTAACTATTATAACTTTTTTAACAGAATTTTTGTCTTCTTCGGAAGTACTTGTTTGCTACTTTTGTAGGGAATTTTTGTTTAGTGAAATGGCAACCCTTGCCTACTGTAGAAATGGGAAAATGACTACTGCTATGACTGGGGCATTGTTGTTTATAATAATACAATCCTTATCCAACACCATCTTTTTATTTGTGGCGAAGCAGATGCTATCTAGCGGCGTGGAACTTAGACAGATAGAAATAATCAAGCCTAAATCGGTGTTGACTCTTGTCGCAGAATTCTGCGATCTGTCATACATTTTCGTTTCTTCGACATGGCGAGCAAGAAACTCTGTGACCGGTTCCTTACCAGTAAATATGAAAATGAAGCATAAAGGTTGAGGCGTATAATTGAGATTTCTCTTTGATAGTTGGTGAGAAGGACCTAGTTTCGTAGGTGCCAAAATGTCATGGTTTTATCCTGCAAAAAGTCACAGGTCCCATCAGAAAAAATGGCAACAGTGGAGATTCTATTCATGGACTTCTTAATCAGAGCACAAACAAGAAAAAACAATGTTGTATAATTGCTCAATATCTGCCTTTTGGAGAGTACAGGAAAATAAGTTGAAGTAAGTTGGAAGTAATGTTGTTTCAATTGACAAGTTACATTTCCAGTGGGCTTCGTATCATCCTCTCTGGAGGCTAATACGATATCGTTTCAACCTCCACAAAATTTACTGTGATAGTGCGACATAGGAAGATATACATTGCATACCTGTTCGAGAAGTTTTAACAGCATTAAGCAAGTTTTACTAGTCGGAGCCTTGTACGTCAGTGAGTTGCTGAAACAGGCTACTGCCCTCTCATGGCCAATCAAAACAGGGCTCTTGACTTAATCGAAACAGGGCTCCTGCCTCAGCACAGGCTTTTACGCCCAAGGAAGAAGAAGGAGAAAACCATCAGAATAGGAATCGTGCCCTTCCTCGTTTTTCGCGGCGCCTTGCCGTCCCAAAGTGTATGCGCTTCACGAACAATTTGTCCCACGGACATTTCGCTTCCCGCGAGCAATTCCTCTCTCCGACATTTCGTTCCACAGGCAATTCGTCTCAGAGTGAATTCATTCTGCAAAAAAAAATTCCCACGGACAACTCATTCCATAACCGATCCTTCCACGAACAGTTCGTCCCAGACATCCAAAGTAGAAGGCAAAGTAGAAGGCTCGGGAACAAGCAGGTTGGAGCTAGGAGACCCGACCATCTGGAAGCATTTCCAGTTGCTGCAAGAACAGCAGTTGCAGATTGACCTGACCGGCATGTAGGTCTCTGTATCTGTAGGCTTAGACGTCAAAAATACCAGGAAGGAGCTCATTTATGAAATTTTTTTGTGAACACAACCGTATTTTTTCCTTCTATACAATCCTAACACTAGTCGACATCGTACCCGCAACATACACTTGAATGGACCCGTTAGCGTAACCTTTCGCCCTCTCATCAATTATTCAGTAGGTTTTGAGTTGCGATCGACTAAAAAGAGGCACGGGATGGCACAGCATGGCGCAGAAGGCACGAGTAATAAAAAGATATTAGCAACCAGTAGAAGTAGACAAATAAGTGAGAGTTCGTAACTCCAGAGCCCAAAAGAAGGCATGTTAGAACATTGTTCTTGCCTCTCAATCTGAAGCCTGAAAGGGCCCTTTTAATGTTCGTGCCTCTTTGTAGTAATCATGCCTCCTATACTATGTCGTGCCGTGCCGTGCCGTGCCTCATTTTAGTCGACCCCCATTGAGTTAGCTTAGTGGATTCTTCTTGAAGATATTACCTTAAATTGCAGCTTGGCGGTTAAAATACCAGGAAATGTCAAGTAGTTGTTATTGGGTAATTCAGGTTCGGCACCTGGCACCTTTCACCTAGCCTCAAAGTCAGCTGGAGAGAGTTGTGTGTGTGTGGGAAGGGGGGGGGGGGGCATCGTATTGCAACTTACTATGAAAATGTAGAATAGGGAGGGTTTGGATCCCAGAAGGACGGTGATAATTGTGGAGGGAGTGGAAGGAAAGGGATTCTCACGGGCTTCCTTCTCCCCATACACTCAAACACCTCGGCCGAGTTGGTCTCGGGTCGAATGTACTACTACTTTGACCCGGGAGTAGCCCGGGTGATTATTGAGACGCATGGAAGAAGTGGAAGTACGAAGATTGGCCGAAGAGGCTTGTTAGGTTAAAAAAAAGAATATACTGTTGACCGTGTAAATAGCATGGAATGGTTCCACCGAGGACAGGTATTGATTTCTTTTGAACTCAATCGATTAATTTTTTTTTCAGGATCGCGCCGAGTGCTCTTGCTATTGAACAAGTGATCTATGATGCCGCTACAAACGATGTTGAGCAAGTTCGTGGCAGTCTCGGGGCCAGAGAAGGTCGTTTCTTAGGATTCTCGTCTTACAAGTTCAGTTATGTTACCAGGACCGTAGTAGCAACTGTTGTAGCAGCCACCCAGACCTTTGTCCCGGGATGTCTGTTTCCTTCAAGCTCATATACCCCACTCTGCAACTTGGAAGGTAAGATGGCGCCCGAACAACGCCTATTCTGAACAGGATCTAGAACATTTGTGCACTTAGGTTGCAGAATTGAACCTCTAATCGTTTTTCTTCCACAGTCCTAATTTTTAAACTCTCTGCAAAACCGAGCATTTTTTTTTATATCCGAACATGTTGTACGCCCGGTTTTGCGCTAGGAAAAAATCTCTTACAGCGAGAGCCAGACGTCAGTGTTTGAGTTTATTTTGAAACACAACAGAGGGCTTGAATCCAAATGACGTGTTGAATAAGCTCAGATAAACAGTTGAAGTGTCAACCAGGGGCGTCCCGAACCTCTCTTCATTGGGGGGGCGCACCTGGTAAAATTGACCGAATCGGTACCTGATTTTTACTGAATTTATTAAAAAAGAATTGTAAAAACACAGCGAGTTGCCTTCATGAAGCTACAACGTAAAAAGTTGCAGAGTATATACAAACGAGTCTAAAGAGAAAAACTGGCGCGTTTTCACGTTTTTCCGCTTCTGTTTTTCTTTTTCATGGATACGCCGTCACTAGCCTTTTACCTAATGGAAGACCTTTTCAGTTTTGCCAACAGGACTTGAAATAATCGCAAAAAACGGTGTTGCTGCATAGCGACAACGTCTAACCGCTGTGCCCATAATTAATTAAGGCGCCGCAGGGGAAATTTTTTTAATCCACCTTTTTTTTCTGGCAACATTTAACTACTTCCCATGCAAATTCTAGCTTTTAACACAGTTCAAGCCCCCCAAAATTCCAAGCCTCAAACGCCAACTAAATGAGGCAACCTTTGTCTAACTAGTGGAGACTTCGAAATGCGCCGCAGGCGAAATTTTGTGGAAACACTGATGATGAAAGTGCCTTTCTGCTATCCCAAGATTACCTATTCAACCCAGAGTTGTCTGGCAACGAAAGGGGCGATCCAGGGTAAAGTGGATACAAAGTACAACTGTTCGGAATTTACAGCAAACAGAAGTAGGCTAGTTTTCACGTCAAAAGACGTGCTTTTAACTGAAGTACTGCAATCCTAAGAAGTAAAAAAATGAACAGCACCTAGCTGAAGCTACCGTAAATGGTAAAGAACGAGAGCTAAATAAATGCCACTTAATTACCGAATTCAGTAACTGGGTTGAAGCAAATAATGAATTCGCAGTACACCGAAAAACTAACTAAAAAAATAAGGAACAGATCGAGAGCGGTATTACAACCGAATTTCATAACGGAGTAAAACTCTTGTTGAACCACCTAAAACAAGCGAATTTGGCAAGTCTAGTAGGTAATAGAAACGGACTAAAACAAAATCCGGCGAATTACCGTATTCGATAACGAATCAGAACGAAATGAATGTCACCGAATTTAATTATGAAATGGACTGACCGAATGCGACCGAATTACCGAATTCGGTAGGGAATGAGACCAAATCAACATGTTAAATCACCGAATTTACGCAGGGACGGCCTGAATGCGGCGAAATCGATGCGGACTAAATTTTCGATGAATTATCGTATTCGGTCACGAATCAGAACCAAATGAATCTGATTAATGACCGAATTATCAAATTGACGGACCGAATGCGACCGAATTCAGTCAAGAATGAGACCAAATGAACAGGTTAAATCACCGAATTTACGCAATGTCGGACCGAATGCGGTGAAATCGATGCGGACTGAACAAAAGTTGGAAGAATTATGGAATTTGGTCACGAATCAGAACCAAATGAATCTGATTAATGACCAAATCATGAAATGGAATGACCGAATGGAACAGAATGATACGGACTTGAGAAAAGTCCGGTGAATTACCGAATTCGCTAACCAATGAGACCAAATAAACAGGTTAAATCGCCGAATTTACGAAGGGACAGACCAAATGCGGTGAAATCGATGCGGAGTGAACAAAAGTTGGATGAATTAGAAAAGTAGATAAAGAAAGGGGAACCAATAAACACGTTAAGTCACCCAATTTTGAAATGCGGGGACAAACGATTTTATCGAAAGGGCATCACGGCTTCGCCGCGATGCCCGTTTTGACCGAATTTTTCGCCTTCGGCGAAAAATTGACCGAATGCCCAAAACGTAGGGGGGGCGCTGCGCCCCCCCCCTCGGGACGCCCCTGGTGTCAACTATACAAACTAAAACAGAATACAAGAAAAATTTAAAAACAAGAAAAAAAAATCAGTTTGATTAAAACAATTTTCAACTGAAGCTTAATAGCAGAGCCTCTTGGAGAAAATCAAACATTTCTTTTGAGGGGATTTGGAAATATTATGAGTAGTCAACTGAAAAACAAAACGTTCCTCCGGCGAGATTTGAACCCGTGATTGTCAGCTATAGTTACCGTTGCGCTAATCGAGGCCCCACTGACGCTAAACTTTTTTTCAGTCGCTCTCGCCATCTCTTGCTCTGATTCTTCAGTACTTCAAGCAGCCCTTGCTGACTTTGTAAGTACCCATTTTTTGCTCTTTCACCACTTTCCCTTTTGAACGTACACTGTAAAAGTTTCGTACACTGTAAAAGTTTCTCCGAGTAAGGATTAAAGTTAACTGCAGTATTTGCTACTGGGATTAATCTTATCTCTACTGAGATAAGATTAATCCGAATTAGAGATAAGATTGTCTTTTTAAAGACAAGATTAATCCCAGTAGTAAATAATGCAGGATTTTTTTTTTACAGTGCAGTATGTTGTCCTAGCAAGCAGTATTTTGATTATCTTTTTTCGGCCCAGGACGTTAGTATAGTCCTTTGGAACTGGAACAGCATCCGTTGGCGGCAAATGAAAAATCGGAATGAAGGTATAGAGCTTAAAAGCGGTTAGAAAAGGAAAACCTTCCTTAAAAGGAAGTGCAAATGGATTTTTGTGATAAGTTTTATGGTATAAGTATCTGGGTTGCCATGAAATTTTTAAGTTAATCAAACTTAAGGAAGTTAAAAAATGATTAAATTATAATTTGTAATATAGGCCATGATTCAAATATTAAAGTTTGAATTTTAGATTTTGAAAAGTAGGTTGTTTTTAGATATCGTGGTTGCGTGTTTGTTGGAGATAGTTTGTAGCAATTGAGTACGGTTGGAGTTTATATGTATACCTCGTATGTATAGTGGTGATGGATTACGCGTTTGTAGTTTAAAAAAAAAGTGGTTGCTCTACATTTTGACTTATATTTGAAAAGTGAAAATGCTGCCTCAGATTTGTCTTTTAAAATTTCATTATTTTTAATTTATACGTCGCCGCGACACAATGATAAACGACACAGCTACGTCATAGCCAAAACCAGATCACAAAAATAGCTTAGACGGGAATCAAGAGAAGTCAATGACTCGGATCTTTGAATACATTCACTCCAAGTAATTCAGTATGGTTTAGCTTTGCTCACCAGAATATAATGTAAAGCAGTCACGCTGGCACGCCAAGTGAAAAGTAATTTGTCAAATAATTTAATATTTGTCGTCATAAACTTAGTCAAATATAGTACAAGTGCTTTCAGAAGTCGCTTTCTTTCCTCCAGATTCCTGTATGAAATCTCTTGACACTCTTTGGCTTTTTCCTATTTTTTTGGGGGGGGGGGGAGGGGGAGGTAGCTGAAGTAACAATTTTATTTCTTAAAGGACCTGTCTTACCTATAGCACTAACGCAACCTACTTCCTACTTCATATATTTCTAAACCCAGAGACCCCAATTTTCACGCTGGTTTTCTCACTTCCCGTGTTTTGGTACCTTCGATGTTTTTTCACGCTGTCGACGGTTGTCTGCGAGAAGTTTTTCCATCAGAAAAACCGGTTCTATAAATTGTTTCCCTGTTTTCGCTGCAAGTCAACGGGTCTCGGAAAAGGCTTAAAACAGCCAAAACCGTAGTTTTTTTGTTGAAAGCACAGCCTAGTTTTTAAGTATTCAAATATTTTAAAATAGCCTACTGCAAGTTGAAGAGTAAATAGTGCGAGGTGTCCTTTAAGAATCCGTGAACAGGCAGTTGACTATAAAGAGAGTCAAGTGAAAGAGATATCCGTTAGAACTTTCTGGACGTATAACCATGGAAAATCCTTAAGCCGCTTTCACATTGACACCTCGTCGCGATGCGTCGCGTATGTGTTTGTCTTGCGGTGCGTACAGGTTGCGTAGCGTATCTTTCACACCTGCGCGAGAGCATGTCACGCTGGATGCGTATTTACGTTTTCCTTTTTCGGTTTCTTCTGCCAAATTTTCATTTCTTTTATCGATTATAAGTTTTTAATCATCATTAGTAGATTTTCTTCATCATTAGTAGGCTATTTTCCAGCTTCTCTTCAAAAACTTCCATTTTTCACTAAAAAATCTCATGCGTATGCGTCGCCGCAACGCTTATGTTGCGTTTTACTTATCTGCGTAAGCTTTGCGTTTCGTCGCCGCAACCGTGACGCAGAGGTTGCGTAGCTTAGTGTGAAAGGCTCTTCGCGTCAATGTGAAAGCAGCTTTACTGTTGGAAACGGATCATTCTGTTCTTCTTTTCAGCTAGCGTCTGTCGATTCAAACATCTTGCTTGTTCTTGCGGAAGTAACTGGCTGCAATAAACGAAGTGTGTCCTTGGGACCAGCTAGTCGTGCTGCTGGAACTCTGAAGATTAAGATTAACACGAAGGATGGCAAATGGCTTAGTCCCACAAAAATTTATAGCAAGATTTCAACGAAATGTGTCACGTCTTGTTCCATCGGTGGTATTACCGTCCCCGTTGCCAGCTTCAGCTTCCCGAGTAAGTGTCTCTTCTATCTACTTTACACTGTCAGAAATTTCATAACAGATAACACGAGGATGCGCGGTTTCCATGCGTAATAGATCACGCTTCGGATTTTATCTGTTGTGTTTGAAACTGTTATGCATGACAAGCTTTGTTAGGAAGAGCCAAAAAAGCATCTACTGACTTTATTCCTTATCGTCACGGTGTCGGAAAACTCAGCAGATAATTTTTGGTGGTTTTTCGGTCCTTCCTGATGCTAACGCTTATTATGCATAACATTTTGAAACACAACAGATAACATCCGACGTGTTATCTGTTACGCATTATCTGTTGAAAACGCGCATCCTCGTGTTATCTCTTATGAAACTTCTGACAGTGACGATGACCTATGTCGTGGTTTTTCAACTTACGACAAAACCGCCACTTTATTTGGCTCAGCACAAAGAAAATAGAAGAAGGAAAAATCAAAATCTCTTTGTTATCCGTCAAATTATAATTCACGTCACTCTTCCGGGTTTTCCTGATGCATGTTTAGCAAATTTGAAAAAGGCGCTAAGGGGACACGAATTGGGTTTGTTCATGATGTTCTATAACCAGACAGACACACGGCTGATCTTCGCTATAAAATGAGGCTAGAATACCTTGGCACTTTGGCCTTACTGAAGACCAGGCTTCTCGGATCGAAAAAATACAGAAACGTGCCCTACTAATTATGCCACGATCCCCCAAAATTCCTTACAATGAGCTCCTTCAGAAATTTAAACTTGAGTCCCTTGAGTCCCGTAGGTTGAAACTGTGCATGGCTTCCGGTAAGAAAATTCTTGAGCAACCTATCCATAAGTATATACTTCCGCCACCGTTCAATACTGCTCGCGAACGGCCTGCAAGAGCGGCCTCAGTGGTGATCCCAAAACTCCAACACGTAAAATGTGACCATGTACGGTATGAAAAGACGTTTGTACCGTCTTTCGTAAAAATTTTTAATCTTATTTAGTGTTTAATTTTATATATGACGTTGACATATTTATATATGAGTGTCTGCATGTATATATGACGATTTCGACAAATTTGGATTTCACCACGATAGTTCGAAAAGAATAAAAGCGATCTCTATCTATATATCTATCTATAACCAGACACACGGGAGTTGACTATCCTCTCAATAGTCAGAGTCATACTCATTCTGCACGGAATCCTAGTTCAGACGAGCCATCTTGCCATGACATCGAACCATGAGAACCATGAGTAAGAACGAGAAACGTCAGCTAAACGAATTCTCAAAATTCATCAAACCCTAGTAAACCAGTCAACAAAAGTAAAAAAAAAAACAGCCGAAAAGTATCCATCTTAGCTGGAAAGAAGAAGAAGAGACAGGTGACTCCAAAACTAAAATGCAGAAGAATCTGTGCCCTTTCGACGACCCAATCGAATAGCAAAAACAGCAGCCGTGTCCAGAATGAAATCACAGCGCCAGTTTTAACTCTAACCAATTTTCAAAGAAGAAGTTCACAAAATCAGATATTTAAGGAAGAATCTTTAGTTGTTTTTCACAAGTTCATTTCCAGCTTGAGCGGCTTGAGCCTCAAGGGGGCCCTTGTCAACAAGGGCCGAAATATAGCTCGACGAAAATGTAGCTGACTTACCCGTTTTGCACCGTCAAATACAATCAACAACGTTTGGTTGTTATGCATTAAATGCTAGGCCGGACCCATAGGGAGTGGGCGGGGGTAGAACTCTTCTTTAGTCGCTGGTTGAACGCCTCCGAGTAAGGACTCGTGTGAATTTGTGGATAACAAAAGTGGTTTAGGGAGTTGATGGGAACTGAGTTCAGAAATGCTTGTGTATACGAAGCCTTGCAAGGAAAGTCACTTGTCGACGTCCCGAGAAGTGGTCCCCAGTTTAAACCCCGACCGTGAACGGAGAGTCCGGCATAATTTACCAAGCCGATGTCATGACGACAAACAAAAAAATCAGCAAATGCTTTTTTGACGTTTTTCTACTCTTCCTGGCAATGCTTGTTATGCATACCATTTAATGCATAACGTTTTCAAAATCACAACAGATTACATCCCAAGTGTTTTCGTCGAAACTGCGCATCCTTGTATTATCTGTTATGAAACTTTTGAACGTGTACTAGCCGTATGTGAATGTGTTGCATTGGAAAGATAATGATTTTGATATTATTTCTAAGGTTCACCAGAGTTCCAAAGAACTACGGCTGCGACAGCGTCATAATCCACCACGACAACAAGATCCACGTCGTCTACAAATATTTGAACCTGGAGTACTAATTAGACTATTTTCTTAATTCAGATTATACCTTTATCACCCTTGCTGTCCGGAAGTTCGGCTACATAGAACAGTGGTTCCCAACCTTTTCCATACCACGTACCCCTAATTGAGGTTCAAAAAAGTTGCGTCCCCTTTTTGAAGAATACTTATTGTACTATTCTACTAAGATCTGTCAAGATCAAAACGCCAAAGAGACAGCATGGGCTTAATGCATAAAAATATATACAAATAAATGGGATACTTGAGGCTGCATGGTTGTCAATTTCAATTTCATTATGGTCCGCAAACTGGTCAAGGGTAGGAAAAACACTTGCGCTGTTTCTCTGAAAATTCGTAAGCTAAAACTCTAATTTCTTGACGAAATTTCTGAAATTCAGATATACCTTCGCGTACCTCTTACGAGGATCTCGCGTACCCCTTTGGGTACGCGTATCCCCGGTTGGGAACCACTGACATAGAACGTGAAGCCTGTTAGGAATGTAACGCTGTTTTTACAGTCGAGGTTCTTTCTTTCAAACCCCTATGTCACGGTTCTTTCTTCCAGGGCCGCCATGTATATAGGGAGAAGGGGAAGCCCCCCCCCCCCCCATGTTTGTCGGCTAGAGCCGCGTTTTTCTGCAAAAACAGTCGATTTTTCTTAAAATAGTCGGTTTCTCTTAACAATCAGTCGATTTTTCGTCAAAACAGTCTTTTTTTTCTCAAAAGCAGTCGGTTAAAATGACCAGCCAGTCCGTAAATACCTTGACCCCCCCCCCCCCCCCCCCCCGAAAAAAAAGTGTGGCTAGTAACGCCTCTGATTTCTTTAATACTGTCGGCTGTGCGTTGCCTGCGCGCTTGCTCAGCGCTGCTTTGCCAGAAGCGTGACGCAGAGATAAGCCACTTTCACATTGACGCGTAGAGCCTTTCATACTAAGCTACGCAACCTCTGCGTCACGGTTGCGGCGACGCAACACAGACAAATAAAAGGCAACGCAACGATAGAACGAACTTCTATTCTTGCGTTGCGTCAACGCGTTAGCATCAGATTTTTCAGTAAAAAATGGAAGTTTTTTGAAGAGAAACAGGAGAATAACCTACTACTGACGAAGAAAAGCTTACTAACTGATGAAAGAAATGAAAATTCGGCAGAAGAAACCGAAAAAGGAAAACGCAAATACGCATCGAGCGTGACATGTTCTCGCGCAGGTGTGAAAGATACGCTACGCAAACTGTACGCAACGCAAGATAAGCGCATTTGCGACGCATCGCAACGACGCGTCAATGTGAAAGTGGCTATACTCTATATGAATAAGTCCAAAACACGCGAGTGACCCTCAGGAAGAGAGGGTAAACGTCTCACTAACTCACAATCACGGCGGTCTTTGGGAGCAGATGTGATACCGCTTCCGGCTCTTCCGCTAGGTACACGGCGATTTTGCATCGGCAAGGAGAGTTAGTCATCAAGAGTATTGCGTGACTGAGTGCGAAATGTCAATGTGAAAAGGGCTTTTCGCTTGGTGAACCCGAAATATGGTTATGTTGCCTGCCTCTGACCCTCGTTCTGATCGTTCCTGTATAATCCGGCCGAACAGAGAGGAATTTCAGACGTCTATGTAGGCCGTCGACACTGAAATTGGACGAAAACTCCGCCGCCAAGCCTTCGTGCAAAAGAAGAAGAGTCTACTTGTTCCAGTGACACGTCTAAATATATGCAATCATAATTTAAGATAAATAAATAAACTACAAACAGAAACAAAACATGGTTCTTGAGGAAGAAAATGGATTAACCCGCTTTTGTTGTAGGGGTTGTAGCCGATGTCGTTGAAGCTGTAGTAGCCGTTGTAGTTGTGGAGGAGGTAGTTGGAGTGGTTGCAGCTGTCGTCGGGGTTGTTGCTGAAGTTGTTGGGGTTGTTGCTGAAGTTGTCGGGGTTGTTGCTGAAGTTGTTGGGGTTGTTGCTGAAGTTGTTGGGGTTGTTGCTGGAGTTGTCGGGGTTGTCGCTGGAGTTGTTGGGGTTGTTCCTGGAGTTGTTCGGGTTGTTGCTGGAGTTGTTGGGGTTGTTGTTGGAGTGGTTGGGGTTGTTGCTGGAAAAATTGTGATAGCTACAGAATTTGCATCAAATTGAGAGAATATGGACCGTTATTTTCTTTAGGATCAAGGCCAATAGACTGTTAGCTTACCTATTTACGTTAGATGCTCCCTTCGCTAAGGCGTCAGGAAGTACTAGTGCGTGAGAATCTACGAACTCAAGCTAGGGGATTTGATTTGATTTGGTTCTGTTGGTTTTCCCCTTTGACTATTCTGTTGATGGATGACTTTTCGGCTGCATTTTTAAATCTGTCATGCAATGCACGTCGTCATTCTTGCTGCTAATTAATCACGTCTCTGACCCAGGAGAAGTCGGGTGTAACTGTATGGAGAGGGAACTATTCAGATGAACTTGGCTCGAACTGGATCATGGAACCTGTAATCAAATTCTGTCTGGTAACTGTAGTGGTCCTGAACCATGTCTATAGGATCCTCGACGACTCATTTGGTTAGTGCGTCGATCGTTTGAAGCGTAAGCTGAGAGTTCAAATCCCGCCTGAGTATTTTGTTTTTCAGTTCACTTCAAAAGATGTTTGGTTCTTGGAACGTCAGTTAACTTTGAACAGTGCCATTTGAACAACTACCAGTCAGCCAAAGTAGCTAACGAAGGCAGAGCAAAATAACACTAGAGAATAGCGTCAAGACTCAAAACTGACACATTCGAATAGCATGGACACTAGCACCAAAGACAGTAAAAGTGGGAAAGACCGGAAACTCCCGTAAGCCTCATGAGTCACAACAATCAGCGCCGTTTAGCGGATGTTCTTTCGTTAAAAAATCGCTCTGTTGACATTTTCTTCCATCGCTCTCCGCAGAATCATCATCAAAGCACGTTTTGTTGAATTTTTTTTTCGTTTCGTTTATGATGAGCATCCTCTCTCAATTCAGATTCCCTCTTTAATTAGAATAAAAAACAATTAGGAAAAGAATAAATCGCTTTTTTATGGAAGAAAATGTTGAATTCTCGATTTCGAATCAGATAATGTTGACAGACAGTGCCTACTCACGCCCTCTTGCTTTGATTATATTAATCATCTACCACTCGAAATTGGACAAAGTCCAAACGCTAGGTGGCGTTCCGATCGATTTACAGAGACCCGATTTTAGCGAAGTCACCGGTCTTTCCCACTATTATTGTCTTTGACTAGCACCACCAGCGATGTAAAACGTCGCTACCGAAACTCAATCAGTCTTTCACCAGCGCTTGCTCCGATGATTTCACATCCTGAACAGAGCAAAAAAAATGATACTGTCTCCATTGTTTCCTTGGTGTCTGCAGGCCCCACCTTTGCTTTACTAGAAATTTCAGAACCCAAAAGCTTGTATCGCTTTAAATGCCGCAAGCGTGGTGGGTGGCGCTATCAGTATGGTCCGTTTGCAGGGTATGGAAAGCATAGGTATTGGCGGTACTCCCTAGTGTTATTTTGCTCTGAACTAAGGGCTTCTAAGAACAAACGAGTGGGTGTTTTCGGTTTTCATTTTACCATTGCAACAGGCACTGTTAGAAGTTAACAAACGTTCAAAGAATCATACCACTATATACTTGCAACTCATTACGTACTTGCCGGACAAGCTGGTGCAAAGTTGGAGACGAGTTTTCCTGCTGGGATGCAATTAACGAGGATGGAGACGGTTGGTGCCACAACTGTTTGCGTCTTGAGGAAGGAGGTGGTAGTGGTTTTGAAAGCATTCCAGAAGAATCGAGAATTTCCAGGGCCCAGACTTCCATCTATTGAGAGTTGGTCGTCGGACTCCGGAAGAATCGCTGCCGGTTGTGCGTTAGCGTAGTAGGGATTGCTAGAAAAATAAATTGACAATTTCAGAAGTAGATGAAATATTCTGTCAGTTTTCAGCTGGAATATCAAACGACCGAAATCTTGTACTAGAAGGAAATTCAGAACGAAACGGACTTCCGGAGGTAACCGCCAACTCGTTTGTTTTTTGTTCTACTAGAACCCGGTCAACGGTCGGAGCTTGAAACAACCACGAGAACCACAACATGTAGTATTTATTTTACCTCTAACGGATGTATAAGTCCGAATCTTCTAAAAAACAAACCGGAAATTTTTGCGTCACCGTCTTATACGACTAGCCGAGATAGTATAAGTACCTGAAAGTGGTGTAACTCGCAAGAGAAGACACGGAAATGTGATGGTTCATGATACTAAGATAACTTACTTGAACTCTAGGGGCATAGCTTCGGCTTTGTAGAAGAAACCTTGTGCCATCCTCTTCCTCCTACATGCCGGGGGTGACGATGCTACTACGAAACATGTTTGGGTCGTTGTGACTGTTGTTGCTGGCAGGGTTTTTACAAATTGAAATAAGAAGCGGCCTTGGTTCTCTGGGTCTTGTGCCTGACTGGTTGCCAAGACTGAAAGGATGGCAAGGACGAGGAAGCTGACAAAAAATAAATCAGTTAACTTACCGAAAACGTTTGTATCATTTACCTCTTTGTCTTTTTCGCGATTGTGCCCCTTTCTAATTCAGCGCTTCCAGCGGTTGAAAGTACGACTGGACAGAGGCGTCATTTTTCGAAAACCTAGGAGGTAGTAGCGATGTCATTCCGCCCCCTCCCCCCGCATTTTTGAATGCGAGCTACAGACAACACCAGAAATACACAGGTTGCTAACAGCATCCAGAATAAGATATATTTACAAGAAGATTTTATCGGAGCTTTTACATTATTTTTACTTTTTGTAGCATAATCGGTTTCGCTTCTCCTCGTTCCTTATGCTGATAGTTTGAGTGATAACTGAGGCTGGGACACCATTGTGCAAATTTCATAAGCATTGTTCAAGCAGGTATGACAAGCTGCGTACGTCTTAATAAACACATTACTCAAATAGGAAGTTAAAAAGGTTCTTATCAGTGCAGCGTTTGGTGTTGCCACGCTGATACAAATTTTCGAGCTTCTAAATCAGAAAAAGTGTTCTTAGCACTACTTGAAGTACACGAGAACAATTTGACGCCCATTATTTTGTAAAGGCTAATAATAGTGTGTAGATGGAGAGCATTGGTCCTCAAACTAGCAACAAGCAGTCGTAACTGCATTTTCATCGGGTCTTCTAGCCACTTGTGAACAAGTTGGGTTACTAGATTCTTCTATCGCAGCCGCATTTCGTTAAACTCGAAGTTCTAACAAAGAGTTTCAATTTCATTCAGTGTAGCGTTTTCAACCGTACTCAATCCGCTAGGGGATCTCAGTTTGAAAATAGCCAATTTTTCCTGATAGAAAATTCAAATTTCTTCCGTTTCTTTTTTAGGAAATGTACTAGGATCGTATACTTTCGTTAAAAGAGCAAAACATAGCGAACAGATAAAAATATCTGATAACCTCAATGGTTTATAATGTTGCTCCAGAAACGTAATCACATAGGACAGAGAAGACGTCCGAATTTTAATTATGAGCCTATGAGCCAAAGAATCAAACAGAGCAGTATCACTGAAACAGCAAACCGATATACCGGTGATGCACAGGGGCGTCACTATGGGGGGGGGGGGGGGGTTCCCCCCCCCCAAAGGTCTTGAGAAAGTACTTTCGCCGGGCTTTTGCCCGGCAAACACAGAAGAAATAGAATTTTGTGTGCTTTTGTCGAACGTCGGTCGGCTCGTCGGCCGTCGTCATTGAGTTTTTTTTTATACGCAAGAAGTAAAGTCCTGCAAAAATTTGTCGGGCGTAACAAAGAAGAGATCGAATTCTGCATGCTTTTTGTCGGGTCTGGCCGCCTCGGTATTGTCTACGGCATATCGTTTTTTTTTCATACATAAGGAACACAGAAGAAATCAAACTTTTATGCTTTTGTCGGGCGTCGTCAACTCGTAAAATCCTGCAAATATTTGTCGGGCAAAACCACAGAATAAATCGCTTTCGGCATGCTTTTCTCGGGCCTCGGTATTGTCGTCGGCACTTCGGTCTCTTTTTATACATAAGGAATACAGTAGAAATAAAATTTTGTGTGCTTTTGACGAACGTCGGTCGGCTCGTCGGCCGTCGTCATTGAGTTTTTTTTATACGCAAGAAATAAAGTCCTGCAAAAATTTGTCGGGCGGAACAAAGAAGAAATCGAATTCTGCATGCTTTTTGTCGGGTCTGGCCGCCTCGGTATTGTCTACGGCATATCGTTTTTTTTTTCATACATAAGGAACACAGAAGAAATCAAACTTTTATGCTTTTGTCGGGCGTCGTCAACTCGTAAAATCCTGCAAATATTTGTCGGGCGGAACAAAGAAGAGATCGAATTCTGCATGCTTTTTGTCGGGTCTGGCCGCCTCGGTATTTTCTACGGCATATCGTTTTTTTTTCATACATAAGGAACACAGAAGAAATCAAACTTGAATGCTTTTCTCGGGCGTCGTCAACTCGTAAAATCCTGCAAATATTTGTCGGGCAAACCACAGAATAAAGCTAAGTGCACACACAGTCCGGTAAGATTCCGCACGCGAAAACGCGCATACGAAATTCGCGTCACGATGACCGACAGGTTTCTCAGATAAAACGAAATTCAGACGTGAAACTTGGCCCCAGGTTTGAAAAATCCACTGCTTAGCCTACAGTCAGATGATGCTGATTGATTGCCGAATGAATGAATGCAGCTGACATTAAATAGGTCGTATAAACAGTTGAAATTTCAAGCACAGCTTCTAATTTTTCAATTCTCAGGGCACAATTTCGCATGCGTTTCAAATTCGCTCCGGTAAAAGTAGAATATTTTCTACTCAAATCGGAACGAAATTATCGGACCGAATCCGCATGCGATGCGTCAAAATTCCGAAGCGGAGAAGGAAATTTGCACCGGACTGCGAAATTCGGACTGTGTGTGCACGCTACTTAAATCGCTTTCGGCATGCTTTTTTCGGGCCTCGGTATTGTCGTCGGCACTTCGGTTTCTTCTTATACATAAGGAATACAGGAGAAATAAAATTTTGAATGCTTTTGTTGGGCGCCGGTCGACACGTCTTGGCATTTTCTCTTGGCAAACTAGTTCTTGTTCAAGCGTTGACCTGGTCAGTCGCAATGGATCGGGTACTTTGAAAATGTTTGAGGTGGATATGAAAACAGTGTTGTATTGGGCATTTTCAAAGGAAAGCCGATCTATGATATGGACAGACAAGCAGCGATAGAGGCTGCTTTAGAAGAAGTGGTGAACTTCGAGGAAAGAATGCTGAAAGCAGAGTTGAATGAGAAGACATTATCTTCAGACACGTTGAAGCTCTTCATACATTTTGCTATGGAAGAAATCAAATTCAAAGAAATCAAATTCTGCAAACTTTGTCGGGCGCACCCAGGATCGTCGGCACAACGGGCTGTTTTTACATGTCAGAAATCAACTACTGTCCAGTCCAGTCGGGCAAAACTCAGAAGAAATCAAATGCTGTATGGTTTTTCCGAGCGTCGGTATTCTCGTCGGAACATCGGGTTCTTTTTACAAGACTGTCACCGTTTATCTTGCAACATCCCGAAAGTTTAACTTTCGTCGGCACATCAGCTTCTATTTACCCGTAAGAAATGAAGTTCTTTACAGTCCTGTCGGGCAAAACACAGAAGAAATCGCATTCTGACTGCTTTTGTCGGACGTCGGTATTCTCGTCGGCACATCGGGTTCTTTTTATACGTAAGAAATCAAATTCTGCAAACTTTGTCGGGCGCACCCGAGCTTAAGTCTCGTCGGAACAAAGGGGTATTTTTACATGTCAGAAATCAACTACTGTCCAGTCCAGTCGGGCAAAACTCAGAAGAAATCAAATGCTGTATGGATTTTCCGAGCGTCGGTATTCTCGTCGGCACATCGGGTTCTTTTTATACGTAAGAAATCAGATTCTGCAAACTTTGTCGGGCGCACCCAGGAAGCTTAAGTCTCGTCGGCACAACGGGCTATTTTTACATGTCAGAAATCAACTACTGTCCAGTCCAGTCGGGCAAAACTCAGAAGAAATCAAATACTGTATGGATTTTCCGAGCGTCTGTACTCTCGTCGGCACATCGGGTTCTTTCTATACGTAAGAAATCAGATTCTGCAAACTTTGTCGGGCGCACCCAGGAAGCTTAAGTCTCGTCGGCACAACGGGCTATTTTTACATGTCAGAAATCAACTACTGTCCAGTCCAGTCGGGCAAAACTCAGAAGAAATCAAATGATGTATGCTTTTTCCGAGCGTCGGTATTCTTGTCGGCACATCGGGTTCTATTTATACGTAAGAAATCAAATTCTGCAAACTTTGTCGGGCGCACCCAAGCTTAAGTCTCGTCGGCACAACGGGCTATTTTTTACATGTCAGAAATCAACTACTGTCCAGTCCAGTCGGGCAAAACTCAGAAGAAATCAAATGCTGTGTGGTTTTTCCGAGCGTCGGTATTCTCGTCGGCACATCGGGTTCTTTTTACACGTAAGAAATCAAATACTGTAAGCGTTTATCTCGCAACATCCCGAAAGTTTAACTTTCGTCGGCACATCGGCGTCTATTTACCCGTAAGAAATCAAGTTATTTACAGTCCTGTCGGGCAAAACACAGAAGAAATCGCATTCTGACTGCTTTTGTCGGACGTCGGTATTCTTTCGGCACATCGGGTTCTTTTATACGTAAGAAATCAAATACTGCAAACATTTGTATGGCGCGAATTTTTACGGAAAAAATATAAATTAAAAATATTTCGCATGCGGCGCTTCGTTCAACTTATTCTGTGAATAACCGTTGGAAGCTTTGCTTTTTAGCTAAAGTTGAAACGAAAAGGCAAATTTGTTATTATAAATATACGAATTTACATTAAGGGATGTAATCAGATAACTCAACTGATGTATTAAAATTAGTTTAACACAAAATTTCGCCTGCGGCGCATTTTGTAGTTTTCTCTATTCGGAAGATCGGTGTTTCCTTTAGTTGGCGTTTTAGATTGACATTCTTGGGGGTTTGATACACGTTAAAAGCTAGAACTTGTATGGTAGGTATAGCATAATGTGTCCGGAAGAAAGGCAGATTAAAAAAAAATTCGCATGCGGCGCCTACTTTAGCTTGTTCTGGGTAAAGTCGTTGGAAGCTTCGGTTTTTAGCAACAACTGAAATTAAAAGCCGAATATGTGAACTTTAATAGACGAAATGACATTAAGGAGTAACCTCAACTGATGAATTATAATTGGTTTTACGCAAAAATTCGCCTGCGGTGCATTTTGTAGTATTCTCTGTAGTATCGGTGTTTCATTTAGTTGGCGTTTTAGGATTGACATTCTTGTGGGTTTGAAAAACGTTAAAAGCTAGAACTTGTATGGTAGGTATAGAAAAACGTTTCCGGAAAAAAGGCAGATCAAAAAAATTTCGCCGGCGGCGCTTACTTTAACTTGTTCTAGTTGGAAGCTTCGCTGTTTAGCGAAAGGTGAGATTAAAAGCCTGATATGTGAACTTTCATACACGAAATTACTTGAAAGGAATATCTCAACTGATGCATTACAATTAGTTTTACACCGGTTCTATTCTATGCTGGTGTCGGTACATTTTTAGTCCGTCGGCACAAACTGGACTTTTTTTTTTACGAAGCAGAAATTCAAAGCCGAATATGTGAACTTTAGTATACGAAATTAGATTAAAGGAATATTCTCATCTGATGCATTACTGTTAGTTTCACACTGGTTCTATTCTATGCTGGTGTCGGTACATTTTAGTCCGTCGTCACAAACTAGACTTTTTTTTGTTTAGCGAAAGCTGAAATTAAGAGCCGAATATGTGAACTTTAACACACGAAATTACATTAAAGGAATAATATCAACTGATGCATTACAGTTAGTTTTACACCGGTTCTATTCTATGCTGATGTTGGTACATTTTTGTCCAACGGCACACACTGGACGCCCCCCCCCCCAAAGATAAAAGGCTAGTGACGCCCCTGGTGCTGCATACCTGTGATCGCCAAAGACTTCTACTGTGCAACAAAACTTATTCACTACAACTATTTATTTATTTATTTAACCAGATTTACTCGCGGCGAAGAGAAAGACTTCAACTTACCAGTTCATTTTCACAAGTGACAAGATCAGCGTCATGTCTTACACTTATATCTAAATGTTTGAGTTGAGAAAGAAAGAAAAAACAAAAATGCCAAGAAACCGTTATATGGCATCATTAAAAATGCAAGCCGTGAGTATAAGGCGTCACACGTAAGCAAACGCAATTTCTAGTGAATTCTAACAGTGCGCTTTGAATATTAAAACTGTTCAGTTGACCGGGGTAAAGTAGGCTCTTCCTGTTTTTCTTTGATTAACATATTCCTGATCTTCGATTAATGTATGGGTTATTCCGAAATGTCTTGTCAAAGGAGCTCATGTACGAGCCATTTGTTCGAGCCTTAATTATGGAGACATAGCACTTTGCTCTGCAATAGTCCTCTTAGTTCTTTCCTCCCTCTATATTCGCAATCTCACCGTTCGCCGAGGACTCTTCGAGGAACCGAAGGGAACGACGAGAATAGAGGGAGTCACTCCACGCGGAATCCGACCGTCAGTATCATGATCATTTTTTCCGATAACCGGAAACGTAATTTTGACTGTGATTATTCCCAACTCCCTGATGATTACTTTCTTCAGGTTCCCCAACATAAATCAACTTTCCTCACCTTTTCTTTGGGACTCGACGCTGTGTATATGGCACAACTTTCAATCCCTTTTGAGTGATGAAGGGACGTCGTATTGCTATTTTTGGCATTTTTCTCGGCTGATCCTTCATTTTTCCTATCCCCCATCGGCCATTTTTTTTCTTATTTGGTGGTAATTTGTTTGTGCATTTTTTCTGAATGTACATCTTGTTTCTTTCGTGGAATTTCGACTGGTTTCGGTCTAAATATGTGTAGTAATATGCCACATAGATCATTTGTGCTTTTCGCCAGTCGTTCCCTCTTTCACCCCCCCCCCCCCCCCCCCAGCACCACAATAATTTTTTTCAGGTTTTCTTGTGTTTGGTCGCCATCTACACTGTCAGAAGTTTCATAACAGATTGCGCATAACACTTTCAAGAATAACACCTTTTCACTTAGAAATAAAGTGTTATGACCAATTAAGTTTACACTATTTCGTGCCTAGATCTCCAACAACACCTTCAATCGGTAAAAATACTAACGGGAACGAAAGAAACATAACATATAACATCCCAAAGTGCTATCTGTTGAAACCGTGCATCCTGCTGTTGTCGTTATGTAACTTCTGATAGTGTAGTATTTTTACCTATTGAAGGTGTTGTTGGAGATCTGGGCACGAAATAATATAAATTTAATTGGTCATTATACTTTTTTTCTAAGTGAAAAGGTGTTATTCTTGAAAGTGTTATTCGCAATCTGTTATGAAACTTCTGACGGCGTAGTGTATTTGTGTTGATTCGCCATCAGGATGCGGCGATTTCGCATGAAGCCTCTGGTCTATTTTCTTTTGATATTAAATTTTAGGTTATTGCCATTTAGTCATGCCACACATATTCTTTTCTATGAATTTTTTTCTTTGCATGAAATAAAAACCCTGGATATGTGAAGTCCAGCTTCACTAGGATGTGCTAAACAACCTGATTAGGGAATTCTGGGATGACTGCGGCTGAACTATAGTATTCCCTGAGACTTAACCTTGTCTCTTATGTCTGGTTTCCTGACTGGTCCTGTGGCTAGTGGGCACCTACGGTATCAGAAGGTCTTCAGCCCACACCCCAGGAACCGTAGCTTCATTAAAGCACAACTCTTATTAGAAATAATCTTTTGCCTACTAAAGGGATAAGAAAAAAAAGTTTTCCAAAATACCATTACTTTCCACCTGAAATTAGCGATTTTCTAGTTAGCGCTTGTCGACACTATCCAGCCTCCCTGCTCTCTGACGGGGCGGGTGGGGGCAAAAAGTTTGAAAACTGGACGCGCCGTGGTTAAAAAGTTAGAAAACTAAGCAAATAAAAGAAGAAAAAAACAGAAGATGCTCGTCTCCTTATGTTTGAAAGAGGTGTCAGCGGACATTGAAGACTCCGGCAAACTTTGCTTTGTGTGACGGGCAAAACTCGGCATGGCCGAAAAAGTGCTAAAATTCGTAGGCATAAAACGAAACAATGGAGAAAGGTCGAGGTTTTAGAAGCTTACAATTCCACAAGGGAGCTAGGTATATTATAAAAGGCAGAATAAGCAAGAGGGTCTCGCCTACCACTCGTTCATCCTTACAACACCTTGGATTACCATTTCGCTTTTATGGGAATAGTAACGACTAATAGGTAAGGTTCAGGTTCATCGATTCTCATCACTAATTGTACAAGATAAATATTTACACAGACCTGGCAGAGAACGGAGCACGAAACGGCCGGACTTCAAAAAACAACTAATTACTGATCTAATTGCAATACACATAATTAATAAAGATACAACGTAAATATGAACGCCGCCTTACCCGTCAAAAAAAATATCCAACGTAAAAAAAGAACAAAAAAAAAGAAATGCAACGGAACACGGACGTTACGCTTCAATATGAAATAATAGAATATATTATGTCTAGCTTCTAGTTGGATTGTTCGCTAAAGAGAAGATTTCAGAAAAATAACATTTTAACGTTCCATCATATCTATTGATTTAATGATCACAGCACTCGGTCTCTTTCATACTCTTCTGAGTTGAGTTGGAGGCCCAAGCGATACGCCGCTATTCGAGTGTGTGCCACTGTTTTCAAGTCTTGGCGCTACTCCCCAGTCTTATTTTGCTCTGGTGGGTATGGAGGAATTACGAGCACGGATGACCGAGGACGACTAATCGCATAGAAGAAAACTTTTTATCCTATCAGTTGGCTATGTTTCACACCCGTATAGAGATTTAAAAAAATGTCCAAATAGTCGGATTGCCCAAATTCGTGTAGATATTTCCATCCAAGTGGAGACGTCGTAACTCTTAACTTCTTCGTATGTGCATTCATTACGCTGGTCCAGTGTTGCTGAAGGAATATTCTCGCCGATCCCCAAGAACTCCACTTGAGGAGTTCCCGCTTTTTTGTTTGTCCCGGGGACTCACTCCCCGTATTCTCACGAGTCCCCACGGACGGGGAATGCTCCGATTATCAGCACCATCATCAAAAAGGACTCCCTTTCAGATTCGGAGGGGAATCAGTTTTTGCTGTGTTGGTGCAATGTAAAATTAATTAAAAAATCAGAATAAACAAAACCAAAAATAAAGTGGATCCAGACAAGTTTCGTCAACTGCATATTTTTTTTTCGAACAAAATCCATTTTGGAAGCATTCCCCGTGCTCTCGCTGTTTCTGTACGCCAAGTCCGCATGGAGTGACTCCCTCTATCCTTAACAGTGGTACAATTGTACCATTTTGGTACATTTCATCACTGCTGGTACAATCTGGCACAATCACATCTTTGTTGGTACTTTTTAAAAGCATGGTACAATGTGGTACGATTTTTTTTGTACCTGTGTTTAGGAAAATTGCTGACTTAGCGAGCAGAGCGAGATTTTTTATTATTATTATTATGCATATCAGTAGGCTAAGTGTTGCGAAAATTCGAACCCCGTTAGATACACTGAGGATAGGAGTTTTATTATTTTGGGGAGGGTCTGATTTTGTAATAAACTCGGCGTTACTACCCTTAATGCTCTTCTGGGAGAGGTATGGAAAAGAGGGTATCAAAAATTTTCAACTGCGAGTACCATCTTTGATTGAAACTTAGATGATGACTTTTAGCAGGGGCGTAACTAGGGGGGGGGGGTAGGGTGACCTCCGTTGACACAGTCTTACGCAAAATAGCTTCTGTTGGGCACGAAGCTCCGACAAAAGCATACACACATTTTTATGTCGGCACGTTTTCGTACAAACACCCTTTCATAGTTCTCATTTTCTGATTCGAAATCAACTTATTGGTTGACAGAATAAACATAATTAGATCATGCTGTTGCAGCAAACTAAAAATTCCAACTTCACCTTCTGACAAAAGCTTGTTTTAGCTAGAGCTTGGTCACACTGGACTCAAAAAGCCGCCTATATGACAAACAACTGAAAATCCCTAAGGAACGTGAGATTTGATTGGCTTTGTGGCGGCTTCGGGATAATGAGCTCTGAAATTAGGGGTTAATTAGGGTCCTGTAACATAATTATACATGCTTTTTTGCTCTAAGTGATCTCCTGAATTTGAAATGACAACGTTCAGAATCAGGTATCTTGTTCTTTTTCTTTTTTCTACTTTTGCAACCCAAAAAGCCAGGAAATGAGCCCAGTGTGACCAGGCTCTGAGCGTTTAGCGTATTCTGATTCAAATTCAACTTCTTGGCATCATACATTGCAGTAATTTCGCCCTATGCAAAACGTTTTAGCCTCGACTTTTTAATCCAATCGATAAAAATATTTTCGAGGAAAAATTTTGATATTTGGTATTTTTTTTTTGGGGGGGGGGGAGGGCCTACGTAACTGATAAGTGTCTCCTCGGAAGTTGGTTTATTGACTGGCTTAACAACAAAATGAATGATAAATATATACAGGACGATGAATGGCACTGGAATGAGTGACGTACCGTCACCCTACCCCCCCCCCCCACCTTACATTGCCCTCCCCCCCCCCGGACACACGATTGCACCAATAAATTCACGTCCCCTTGCAGTCCCGGCCAGTAGAAGAGCCTTCGTAGACGACAGACCGTGACTTTTTCGGTTGCGTGAGGGGCGTCCCCGCTGCGTGGACTCCGATGAGCATGGTGCATCAGAGCCGCCCGGAAACTCGCCGGAATCATCAGGAGCAGCTCGCTGGCTTTCCAGTACCGGAATATGTATCCTCCCCTCCGAATGAAGGCGACTTGGCCCCTTGGTCTCCTCCCGTAGTTTGCTGCTATTCCTAACAGCTGTTTATCTTTTTTCGCCTCAATGACGTATGATCCTTCACCGACGCTTGATTCTCAAAGAACCCTATGGCGCTTTCCGCTCTTATATCCTCGTCGTGACCGATTCTCTTGACAACCTCTACAGGCCCCTGCCATCGCCTCTGTAGCTTCGAGTCGCCGCTCTCCAAAAGGACTAATGCTTGGTCGCCAGGATGCAGGTCCTTTTTCTTTCCAACATGACTGTCGTACCTATCCTTTTGGCTTGCTTTCGCCCGGGCGTCCTTCCACTCCGTCATATTCCTGATTTTCTCCAGCCGTTTTTTAGCTCTTGGTTCTATGCTTCGAGAAGTTTGAGCTTCTGAAAAGGAGATCGTAGCGACGGATCTGCACGCTGCTCCGTTGCCAAATCCTCCTGATCTGTTGCTACCGCAGTCGAAAAAGTCGCTTTTTCTGCTCTCTTTCCCGCTTTTGGCTTCGGGCTTGTCTTTCTCGGAGCTGCGAAAACTTCGTCCTCGAAGTCGAAATCCGACACGAAACCGGAAATGACTGGCGATTTGGCCTCTACATCCGAAGAAGTGTCACTCGCAGACAGGATTCCTGGAATTAGACCGAAAATGTAACAATCCCTCTCGATCAGGACGGGACAGAACAGATTTTCTGAAACCGCTACCTTTACTCGGTGTGTTTCTTCTATGCCGTTTTCACACTTCGAGAGAGAGACTATAGCCGCAGGGAATTGCTTCGTATCCGCATGCACGCAGCTAATCTGGAAAATTTCGTCAAGTAGATCCTCCTGTTTTACTAAACCGCTGTCTATCAGCATCTCGATAGACTTCCCGTTTACGCGCCCGTCGAACGTTATGGCAGAACTAGGAACTATTGGCCTACACGCCTGCAGTATAATGCCATCTAGCGGTGCCTGCGCGACCTTACGTGGCGGATTAGCTAACGCGTTTCTGAAAGATTTGTTTCCCGGCTTAGGTGGCCAGGCTGGCTTGGACGGCCTAGCTTGCTTAGCTCCGGATTTACTCTCAGGGGCCTTTTTACAGTCTCTGGCGTAGTGATCTAAATTGCCGCAGGAGTAACAATTGATCTCTTGATACTCTGGCGCTTGGCGCTCCTTCCAGATTCCGGCTTGGGCATCTCGATTCTTTGGGCTTCCGCAAAACTTTCGGAGAACCTCACTGCTTCCTCAACTGTCTTGGGACTTTGCTTCCGTAGATAAGTTGAGAGACCTGGAAAATCGTCACTTTCAGTATATTACTCAAGCACTAAAGAAGTGACGAGCCTAGCCTTCCGTCCATTTCTGTAACTTGCAGCCATTTCTTACAAAACATTTCCAATCTGTCCGCATTTTCCTGGTATGACATGCCTACAATCATACGGGAATTTCGAAATTTCTGCCTGTACGTCTCGGGAGAAATACTGTATTTATTTAGAATTGCTGATTTTACGACTTGAAAGTCTTGCAACTGAACTTGGCTTAGGCTCGCAACGGCCTCTAATGCTTTGCCGGAAAGCAAAGGTATCAACCTTAAAGCTTTAGTTGCTGCGTCCCAACCGCACAAAGTTGTCGTGTTTTCGAACGCTGTGAGAAATGAATCTACATCATCCATCGGCGCCATTTTTTGTAAAAACGGCCCCTGACGGGCTCTAGAAAAGTTTTCTAATATTTCTCGCTTTTCTGTTGCATGCCTTTAGTCGTCAATGTCGCTTTTGTTCTTGCATGAATTTGACCGTGTCTTTAAATTCCGAAATTAACTCGCGCAAATCAGACGGATCTGAAATACTGCCTTCCTGATCGTCCTGGTTTCTAGAACCTTCTCCCATCATCACTGAGTCGAATAGAGAGTTCTCTAGGGAGTACTGAACAAACTCGGCCTGAGACGATCGGCCTACTTGAAGCAGTTGCTGGTGTACAACCCCTTCTCCCTTGCTCTTTGTAACTCTCTGTTCGCTCTCCACTTTTCTTTAGTAACAGGAATCCGCGAGAACAGCCTTTCTACTTTTTTGCTGATCTCCTTTAACCTCTACGGTACTAAAGAAACGTCTCGTTTACAGTTCCGAAAATCTCTTGAGGCTATAGGTCCTTACCGCAATCCACCCTATGGTCAATAGCGCTCACCCTTGAGCCTATAGATTTTTTTTTATGGGGATTCGTTCTCGAACCTATACCACTCCACTTTATTCGAACTGTAAAACCTTCTTGTCGTAAAGCTTAGAATCTCTTTTCGAATATGCAAACGCTGTTTTTGGATATTTCTCCCCTCAGTGCGTTTACCCTATTCGATATTTTAAACTTCAAGACAATCGCAGCGACGAATAAATGCACAAAACACGACACTTGTACATACCTTTTCTATCGCTCACTGTAATCACTCCCGTGTTAAGACTTCCGAATCTCGAAATAGACTAAACTAAACTGGTAAATGAATCCCACCGCTGTCACCAGTGTGAAGGCGTAACCTACGTAACTGATAACAGTCTCCTCGGAAGTTGGTTTATTGACTGGCTTAACAACAAAATAATGATAAATATATACAGGACGATGAATGGCACTGGAATAAGTGACGTACCGTCACAGGGGGGGGGGGGGGGGGGTATTTTCAAAAAGAAACAATTGAAAAGAAAACAGTCGATATAGTTTTTCTCACATTGTACTGTCCATCGCTGATGATCCGCGTACGCGCAGCCAGCGCGCAGCACGTGAAATTATTTTTAGTGAAATGTACATTTCTTGGTCAATTTTCTGGCGAATTTTGGCATTGCAACACTGCGTGGGTCTCCGGCCAGCGTTGCGGTGGGTGGTACAGTTGTACCAGATGCAGTACTTTTTTCTCTCACCTGTACATCTGTACAACTTTTTTTAAAAGTCGGAAAATCAGTACAATAACGTCGAACTGGTACAAAATCAGTACATTTTCTCCAAAATTAAGAAAAAGAACTTGACTACTAGACTTATCGTACTAAGTTTGGTGATTTACCTAGAGCTCTTACTCGGAAGAGGCATTTCTGTGTCCTTATGGCTCAAGGATCCAGTCAAATTTCTTTGCGACCCAACCACTTTTCCTTTCTGGAAGATTTTATGTGACTTTCCAGCTCCTGGTTAGATAGGTTTGACAGAACTAATTTACCTCGATAGGCAAATTTGGTCCTGAGCACTTCTTCCTGCCAAGCTCTATCCCCTAAGACACAAAAGTGCGGAAAAAGTAGGATAGAAAGAAAACGGGAGGAAAGAGAGAAAAATAAGCGAAAAGAAAGATACTATGGATTAGTGGAGTACCGCGGAGGAAAATGCGCGTGTTGCGCGAAGCGCAACATGCAAAAAAAAAATTTTTGGAGTCTGGTACATTTTTTCCCGGGAAGTACATTTTTAGACCTCTGTCTAGTACAATTAAAAAAATCAGTATCGCAACACTGTCTCCGGCGATAAATTTAAAATAAGCTAATGTGAATAACGTGATAAAGGATATGCTGCCAGTCATTTGAATGAAGGAAGGTCTAAATATAGAAAAATGTTGAAGTTTGTTGAAGGCTCAGACTGTATTGTGTTGAGTAGGAAAGCCTACAAGCAGATCCAGAAACTGGAAAAGCTCCCAATTTTGGGCCGTTATTGTTTTGTAAGATTCAGCGAAGCAGAATTTGTGTGTAAAATTTTCTGCGACTCCACTCTCAGTTGTGATTATACACTAGTTGGAACACAAATTAGGAATATTTTGGTATGGAAGCCATCTATTGATATTTCAAACCTAAAAATAGATATCTGGAACAAGACCGTCTTACCGGCAAAGTGTCTGACAGTTTCTGTCATACTTTCTAACCTGAAAGCACTAAACAAATGGAAGAAAACTGTAAAAAAAGCAACGGTTGTTCAAGATTTGCTTTTTGGGATTTCCGTGTCCAGAAACACTTTTGTTACAACAAAAGTATCTCCACTTGGGAAGATCCATGGTATTGATTACATCCACATAACAGGTCCAAGCACTGAATTATGTAAGGTTGGCTCCACAACAGACATAGAAGTGAATGAAGTTCTTGTGACCGATCATGCTCTGCAAAATTATGAAAAGAAAGATGTGTGCATATCTGGCTTAGAAAATGAAATCAATGTGATGAGTGACATAGTCATAACGATACTAAGAAAAAACTCTTCTCTCACATTCTGGAAAGGGGTACTGCTTTGGGGTCCCTCTGGTTGTGGGAGGAACGTTGTACCAGAAGTCTTAGCTAAAAGATACAACTTGTTTCTTATGAAAGTGACTGTAGATACCATCTCTTCCTCCGTGGTTGGTGAGACCGAACAGAACCTTAAAACTTTGTTCCAGTATGTAAAAGATTACAGCCGCCAGAACCCAGTCCTGCTCCTGATTGATGATTTGGATACGGTTTGCCCCAACAGATCCAGTTCCAGTGCAAACCAGAGAAGAATAGCAGCCCAACTTATTTCTGAACTTGACGGAATCTGTTCTGATGATAAACTTTTTGTTATGGGATCCACAACTTTTCCAGAGAACCTGGATGCAGCACTCAGAAGACCAGGAAGAATGGATAAGGAGGTTGGTAATTTCTGTACATTCTGAAACTGAGTTAAAGAATTAGATAAAGAATTAAATTGATGTTGGCAAGAGGGGGGAGAGAAAATTATAATTCAATATGGATGATTTTGAGAATAGAGGATTTACCTTCTAAACCAGCCACTCCAGTTTTATCAACTTCTCAGTCAGCATAACTGATGTTCACCATTTAGGAGGATTGATCATAGGCTATTTAGTTGCCTCTCTGCACAAATCTTTTGTCGCAGCTTTTTAAGCAGAAATATAGGTACACTCCAAATTTTCAGTTCCAGGTTGATTCCAGTGCCAGTCCAGTTATTTATAGGATTTTGTTGTTGATGCCCCTTTTGAGCATGCTGATTTGGCTCGTTCCAAAGTGTGTCACTAGATAACCCCATGGTACGATGCTACCGAGTCGGTATTAGGACTGGGAGACTTGGATGGGATGATATAGAATTTTAGCACTTTAACTTGTTGTCAATCATGAAAGATAGATTCTTCCAAATCTTATCTGGTAAGTTCTGCAGACGGTCTTGTTTCATGTAGCCTTGTGTTACTTTCTGCATTGACACATGCACAAATTTAGAATTAATAAATGAATTGATTTATTACATGCAGCCTAATAATAAGGTATTTCCCAACATGTTGGTGATTTTAGAGAAAACATATTTCATCTAAGCACTACTCTTCAAAAAGTAACTTTTCTATGTCTAGATGTTGTGAAAATTACGGTCAAGACGGAAGGGAGTGTTCCAATAGGCAAGTTTAAAAATGAGATAAAGTTGTACACTGAGCAAAGATGGTTGCATCTACCCAATAAATTGGCCAGCAGGCACTGGGAAACTTTTCTTCCAGGCCTTGGAATATGATTATGTTTTGATTCTGCCTTCTACCAGATGAAAAATCAATCTGAAAATAGTAGTATGAAGTTGTACGAAAAAGTAGTATGCAGTACGAACTGATGCTGCTACATGCTTCTATGTCAAGGCTACCGCGTTACTGCATGCTACTATTAGCAAGACTGGTTGCTACTATAGCAAGACAGGATGCTACTGGATACTGCTACTTAAGACTGGCCCAGTCTGAGGCACATTAAATGATAGTATTCTTTACTATTACATATCCATACATGCAACTTCAACTTTGTAGTTGATCTGTTGCTGTCATTCAGATTACTTAGCTACATTCTCTGTAGATATATGTGGGAATGCCCAACTCGGAAGCACGTCTGGAGCTGATGAAGTATTTCATGTGCCATTATGGATTGAAGTTCGACCCAAAACTGACAATACCTGCACTTGCAGAAACAATGGTGGGTTACAGCAGAGACGATATTGAAAGAATGATTGGCTTTATTGCATCAGAGGAAAGACCTGTAAGTCGTTTAACTCTTCTTTCGTAAATAGCCTGTATTCTCCTAAAGGAGAATTGAAGTGCATATTAAATTTAAGGAAGGTGCTTATAAAAATTAAGCTGAGATGCGAGTAAGCCTATACTATTTACGCTGACTCACCAGCGAAAGAGCGAAGACACGCTTCTGGTTTTTAAACTACTTATCTGTAAATGTCTCTGCTCCCTCTTTAGTCACGACTGCCATTCGTGGGCCAAGAGTCATTCCCGGAAGCTGTTCCGAAGGACCCCCGATGAAAAATTCCTTAACTGTGTAGTTGTATGGTAGTTGTACGAAAAAGTGGCATGTATTGATATGTAGTAGTATGGAATACTTTGATTTAACATGCCTCCCACTGGGTTAATCTTCAGTAGTAGTATCCGATAGTATCCAATGTTGCTGCAGTAGCATCCAGTTTGCTAGTAGTAGCTTGCAGTGGCAACAGTTACTACTGCATGCTACTTTTTCGTACAACTCCACACGACTAATTCTCGAAAAAAATGTCATCGCTCTGCAGTTCTCGCCTGCGCCAACACTTCTTCACAATCGAGATCTTTCTTTGGGCAACGGACTGTCCGAAACGATTGTCACCAGCGAGAGAAAATGACTCGATGTGGAAACAAAAATTGCAAAAAGAATGTTAGGCTACTACTCAAATGTTACATGTTTTTAAAAGAAGGCTTTGAGGCCTTGGGGCTAAAAGGCTTTGTGGCCGTATTGTTTTTGAAATACATCATTATTATTATTAATTCGTTTAGATACATTTTAGAGTGTTTCAAAAAGCGGATTAGGCTGACGAAAGGCAGTGTCTATCGTTCCCGGACCTGGAATTGATGCCGCAAATGCTAAAAATACTCGACCGGTCGAGTATGCTGCCACACAGGGACTAATAGTAGGCTACTCGACCAGTCGAGGAATCGAGCCTCCAGTCGCTATCAGTACTAAACTGGTCGAGTACTCGTGTCTTAGGAAGCCGAAAGTACTTGACTATATGGAACTTGGAGTCAGAAAGGAACAGGTCGAGTAACTACTACCATAGGACCGTCAGACGAAAGAGTCTATAAAAAGGCTTTTTTAGTCATTTTCTAAGCAGATCATAGCAGAGTGTGGTGAAGCTTTGAAGTGACAACATAACAGTGAGTGACGAACAAAAACGTGTCCTGAACCTGAACTTAGTGAAAACCATTGAACAAATCTACGCCTTCGTTAAACGTCATCAGACTGAAATACTTCGTGGACAACTAAGTGAGCCAAAAGGAAGAGCCCTTCCTTTCAGGCCACTCGGTTGGACGGGTACGGTATAGGCAGAAGCTATAACAGTAAAGTAAGGTAAGGTAAGGTACAATTTTAATGGCAAATATAAATAAACCTGGAGTTTCTCAAAAGCATCAGACATGCCAGTGGCATAAAAAACGACGCTTCACTAATCCTGATGGGTTTGAAAAAAATATTAATACAATTCTAGCCTAAGGCATTGTAAAGAAAAAACAAACAAACAACTATCACACATCAACACTAAAATTTAAGGACTCAACACTAAAATATAAGGACTGAAGTCTAACACCAATGACGTAAACCCAATTGTTTTATCTTTCCTCGACCATAGATATGAAATCCGTAAAGTTGTAAGGTCGTTTAACCAACCCCCCAGGGTCTAATAGTACCCGACCGTATGTAGGTCGAGTATTCACAGAAACGTCAGCTATTAGTACTCGATCTAAAAAGGAGGATAGATGGGTCGAGTATTTGATGCTCCAGGAGCTAACCATACTTGACCTAGTATTACTAATAGGAGGTCAAGTATTCTGCTAAAAATACTTGACCTGACGAAGAAATGGTTGGTCGATTACTTGACGCCCTAGTCGCTGTTCGTACTCGACCTAATATTACTAATAAGAGGTCAAGTATCCAAGTTGGTAACGGCTAAAAATACTTCGATCTATTGAAAGAGGTTTGGTAGGTCGAATACTTGAGCCGTCAGGTTCTGTTCGTACTTGACCTAGTATTACTACTAGTAGGTCAAGTATCCAAGGCAGTGACGGCTATCAGTACTTGACCTCTTATAGTAATGATAGGTCGAGTATTGGAGGTGGTGGTAGTTATTAGCACTTGGCCTAATCTATGGGGCCTAAGTAGGTCAAGTATTCGACGTCTCAGCAGTTAAATCGTACTCAACCTAGTATACTAATTGGAGTTTGAGTATTGATGGATGTGCTAGATTTGCTAACCAATGTTTGATAGACGGTGTTTTTCCTCGTGTTTTTAAGCAAGCGTGTGTTACACTTATACCGAAGTGTAAGACCCCTAAGCACGTTACAGGTCTAAGGCCAATTTAAAAACGCCTGCGTTGTCTAAAGTGTTTGAAAGTTTTATTTTGAGTTTTTATTTGAAGATATTAAGGGTAAAATTGACCCCCAGCAATTTGGTTTCAGGGCCGGCCATAGCACAGTGCACTACCGAGTTTCTATGTTAGATTCAGCTTAATCAGATGGAGCATTTGTTCAGGTAGTTGTTGCTGACATTGTAAAGGCGTTCGGCAGTCTAGACCATAAAACTGCATTAGGTGAAGCTAAGCTCATGGGTGCCCGCCAGTTCATTATTCGGATGTTAGCAAGCTTTTTAACTGGTAGATCGCAATGTGTGCAACTTTATGACCGAGAGACGTCTGAATTCCAAGAATTCGCCGCAAGGCACAAAGCTCCTCTTTCATTACTCATTGTTTTTAACCGTATCTTAGTCAGCGTACATGAGCGTTTTAAGGTTGCAGATGACCTGACAGCATTAGCGTTAAGACTCAACACCCAAACGCTACAACTAACCGACTGGACAGGCATATTTTAATGATCTCAAAACTGAACTAGCACTAGTGAAATCGACTGTTAGCGAGACAAAAAGCATATCCTTTGTTTGTTTTCCGAAAACTGACAACCCATCTGTGATCCCTGCTGGACTAAACACGACCAAAACTGTTCCGATAATCCTGTCTTGTTTTACATGCATTCTGTGCAAAGTAAATAGTTTCTTTTTCTAGGGCTTGGAAGTTACGGAAGCAGATTTTAGCATCGCTCTTCATCAAATCCGACCATCTCTGACGAAAACGGACGTCCTCGGAGTTGCAGAACATACTAAAACGAAATGGGAAGAAGTTGGTGGGCTTGAAAGAGCGAAGCTGTCAATAAAGAAGGCTGTAGAGTGGCCTCTTAAGCACCCAGAAGCGTTCGAGAGATTCGGAATACCAAAACCCCGAGGTTAGTATCTTATTCCCACGGTCCTAATGGCCATTCTAAGGAAAGGTACAACTTTAATGAAAACGGTAAAAAAAAAAAATAAAAAAATCAAATGGCATTAAATTATCGGAAATTGCAGTGGCATACACAAATGACGCTTTGTTAACTGAATAGAAATTGTCACAAATAAATAATAAAACCATAGTCTAGAGCTTTGATTCTAACAGTTAAAATAACAAGTGCTGGAAGCTCATGTGGCACTTGCAAGACTTGGTAAATAAGAATGACGACGGACCCTTGGAAATCACGAGAATGTATAGTTTGGTATTTTTTTATTTTTTTTTGCACGTGGTCATTTTGCTTGAGGCAAAAATGAGCATGGGCTCATGGGGATCATGAAAATGTAGGTTTTGCTTAAAAGTATCTTATGGACTGTGCGGTTAAGATGAGTACTTTAAGGGACGGTCGGATCCGGGAAGTGACAATTTCTAAGACAATCTTGTCAAGTTTCCAATGTTCAAGCCAAGTTTCGTCGTCCTAGCACATCTGGAAGTAGCCTACCTTAAACTGCGATCACCGGAATTCTGGACCCCCATCCAACTCCCCCAGATTGACCGAGTCCGGTCCGGTTCTATCACTGATGTATCTAGGGCTTACGCTTGTTCTTCCCACCAAGTCTTATCCCAATCGCTATATTCTAAGCGTGTCACAACATTTCCGCCCCCCCCCCCCCCGACTCCCCCACATTGATCGGATCCTGTCCGCACTTGAAATGGGACATCGGAGACACGAGGTCTTTCCAAATATCAAGTTTCATTAAGATCCGATTGCCCGTTCAAAAGTTATAAATACGTCAATATTCCGGATTCCCCCTCCCTCCACGCCCCCCACGGTGGTCGGATCGGGGAAGTGACTATTTCCAAGTTAGTTTGTCTGAGTCCCTAAAATGTCTGCCAAGTTTCATCGTCCTAGCCTAGCACATGTGTAAGCATCTTAAGTCGGGATCACCGGAATTCCGGGACGCTCCCTCCAACTCCCCCCATAGTGCTCGGATCCGGTCCGGTCTTGTCAACTATGTATCTAGGGCTTGTGCTTGTTCTTCACACCAAGTTTTCACACGATTTCTGCCCCTCCCCCCCTGCAACTCCCCCCGAAGTCATCGGATCCGTTCCGGACTTGAAGTGCGACATCTGAGAACCGAGGTCTTTCCAAATATCAAGTTTCATTAAGATCCGATTCCCCATTCAAAAGTTATAAATATCTGTTAAGTTATAAACATAAATTATACACATCTGGAAGTACCCTAACTCGCGATCACCGGTCTAACCGACCGACCGACGGAAAAGTGATCGGTATATGGCACTTAGCCGGAAGGCAAGTGCCATAAAAACAAACACATATTTATTTAATTATTTTCTTTCGTTTACTCCGCTTTTTTCAAAATGGCGGGCTATAAATAAATTACTTACTTACTTACTTACATTAGTACGAGAAGTTTGGGAGAAGTTTAGGACAAGATAGTGAACAAATAGAACCAGAGTGTTGTCTGTTTCGGACTGTCTGTTGACACCGCGCATCGTTCTGTTGTCTGTTATGAAACTTCTGACAGTGTTGTTTGATAATTTTGTCAGTTCGAATTGGAGGACGAAGTGTTGAAGAGAAAAAAGTATTCCTGTCGGAGAGAAACTTCCCTCCCTGCTTTTGCCTGTATGGCTGTGTCTGTGGGACCTCCCGGACGTCGAGGCTTAAGCATTGTTCAAATAGGCATAAGAAGCTGCCCAGCGCTATGCGTGATGTTTACGTCTTAATACACACCCTTGTTCAAATAGGAAGTAAAAAGATTCTTGTAAGTGCAGCGGTATTGCCACGCTGATACGGTTTTTCGAGCTTCTAAAGATGGAAAAGGTGTTCTTTGTACTACTTGAAGTAGGCCTACACGAGTACAATTTGACGCCCATTATATTGTAAAAAGCTACTAAATTAGCGGATGGACATCATTGGTCCTCGAACCAACAATAAGCAATCATAACAGAATAAAACTTTTCTTTTGATGAAAAGTTGTTTCTTTAACTTCCAACAAAGTAGAACTTTAGTGCTTCCCGTGGCAACCCTGACGACGCTGCTCCTTTCCTCGGCCCGCTTGCGGAACCAACCAAGCGATCTGATTGCTCTGCATAAGCGAAAATAGAACCCGGGTCTATTCTCCTTTGTCTATTTCATTCAAGAAAAAACATCACTCTAATTCCCTATTGGAATATTTTTATGAACACGATTTATTTTCTGGAATTAAATCTAATCACGACCATAACACGCGCGATCCTTGTAAAACCCGACAACCTTTAATAATTTCCGAAAGATCAAGATTTTCACTGAGAAATCATAGTTGTCATGAAGTTAAACTTGAACTTTCTGTAAAAATAAAGTTAAATCAGTGCTCATTGAAAACGCTTAAAGAAAGATAAATAATAATAAAAAAATAGATTAAAGGAAAAAATAAGTTTATGGTTTTTCGCGGTTTATCCAAACTTATCTTGGTCGTTTGAATCTGGAAACTGGATGGATTATGGTTAATTTATAACTTGTGCGTTGAGGTTCTTATAGTTTGTAGTAAAGAATATGTCCGCCATTTGGCCTCGAGCCTTCTCTCTGCCAAATTGGCTCTTTATTTTGAATTTAGTTTGGAATAAACAGAAATTGAACTTGTTTCAGCCCGCCCCGAGGAAAAGATGAATACGCCGTAATACACCTTATTACACCTATTTGAACAATGCGTTAGGCCAGTGCTTCACGACAAACAAACCACATCGCTAGTGCATGACGCAAACTAGCATAGGGTGTCCTAATTCCGAAAATTTGTTACAGTAACTGCTAATCATTGAAGGAATTATTTGGTATGGAGGAAAGGGGGAGGAGAAACCATTACCAGTAGATAGGAAAGATTACTGTGTACATCGTGCTTTTTCTGCAGATTTTTAATGCGATGCAACAGTAGTCACAACTACGAGAAAAACAAATCCACCCTTATGTCACCGAGTCCGGAATCTCACCCGCCGATTAATTATCAAGTTGGGTCAGACCAAGAACAAATAATCCAATAGAACCTCCATCTGTGGTCCCATGCAGCGACTATGGATACCCTGAGATGACGCATACCAGATGAAAAACTGTAGGATGCCTGCAGGGGTGCAGAACCCGGTCTGCAGCGAGTTAGACGGGACGTCACAATGGTAGGCAACATGTAGGCAATCAATCGCTGTGAAGGACGACTCAGACGGCGTTCGTATTCTTCTGCGGGGTTGTACTGCGATATAGTTGTTTGTAGAGGTAACAGATTATGGTTTTCTGCATAGCTCCTCCTCCTCTCGTTTGCTTGGGGTTGGGTATTAGAGTATATTCGACTCCTCATGGTCGCATTACAGAGATAGGGAGACGGACGTTCTTGTGATTATTTGTTCTTGGTCGGACAGCAGATGCTAGCCCTAGAGGACACGTCTTTTCTTCTTGTGTTTATGGGTGATTGTTATGCAGAAATGAAACGCCAAATGTTCAGTGTTTTTTTTTTACATTTTCTAGCGAAATGTTTTTCTGTTTTCCTTTTTATGGCAAGCTCCGCTCAAATGCCATATACCGATCACTTTTCGGTCGGTTTGTCGGTTCGTCGGTCCGCTGTTCTCGAGTTAGGGTACTTCCAGAAGGGCTAGGACGATGAAACTTGGCAGGCATATCAGGGACCCGACCAAACTAATTTGGAAATAGTCACTTTCCCGATCCGACCCCCGTGGGGGAGTCGAGGGAAGGGGAATCCGGAATCTTGAGGAATGAATAACTTTGGAACGGGTGATCGGATCTTAATGAAACTTGATATTTGGAAAGACTTCGTGTCTTGGATGTCCCATTTCAGGTCCGGACCGGATCCGATGAATGTGGGGGGGGGGTCGGAGGGGGGACCGGAAATCTAATGACACGCTTAGAGTGAAGCGATTGGGATGAAACTTGGTGGGAAAAACAAGCACAAGCTCTAGATACATCTATGATAGAACCGGCCCGGATTTGGGCACTGAGGGGGGAGCTAGAGGGGGTGGGGTCCGGAATTCCGCTGATCGCGAGTTAAGGTACTTCCAGATGTGCTAGGACATTAAGGGGTCGACATGATTGGCTTAGAAATAGTCAGTTATCCGACCTGACCATCATGGGGGGGAGGTGGAGGGAAGGGGATCTTGAGGTATGGATAACTTTTGAACGGGTGATCGGATCTTAATGGAACATGATATTTGGAAAGACCTCGTGTATCAGATTTCCTATTTAAAGTCCGGACCTGATCCGATGAATGTTGGGGGAGGGGGGGGGGAACCGGAAATCTTGTGACACGATTAGAGTGGAGCGACCGGGATGAAACTTGGTTGGAAGAACAAGCACAATCCCTACATATATCAGGGACAGGACTGGACCGGGTTCGGGCACTGTGGGGGAAGTTGGAGGGGGGGGGGGGTCCGAAATTCCGGTAATCGCGAGTTAAGGTACTTCCAGATGTTCTAGGACGATGAAACTTGGTTTGGACATTAGAGACTTGACAAGATCGGCCTAGAAATCGTAACTCCTCAGATCCGACCATCCCTTAAAGTACTAATCCTAACCGCAAAGTACAAAAAATACTTTTAATCAAAATATACATTTTCATGGTCTCATCAGCCCATGATCATTTTTGCCTTCAGGTTTTTGCTCAAATATGAATTTTTCGCACCCTTAAAGTGCGTATCTTAACCGAAAAGTAAAAAAAAATACTTTTGGCCAAACGGTATATTCATGGTCCCCAACGGCCCATGATCGTTTGCCTCAAGGGTTTTGCTTACAAGTTATTTCCTTAAAGTACAAACTATAATTTTTAGCAAAATACACATTTTCATGATCCCGCGCCCCGTTGAGCTTATCATCATCTGCGCTTCAAGAATGTTCGTTACAGATCAATCTCTAGTGCCCTTAAAGTGCGCATCATCATAGCCAAATGCAAAAATAAAATAGTTTTACGAACGGATACATGCTCGTGATTTCCAAGGACCCATGATCATTCTTATCTGAAGGGTTCTGCTTACATATGATCACAGCAAAGCCACGAATTGACGAACTCCTACTTTCATCCTCTGACCCAGCCTTGCAAGTGCCATATGAGCTTCCAGCTCTTGTTTGATTTGTTTTTCTTCTCCATTTCGAGCTTGTCCAGTGGCGTGCTGTCGAATCGGGCCACTAGATGATGATGATGCTGAAATTTTATTTACGCACTTAAGAAGAGGAAGATAGCGCAGTACAGACAAATAAAAGGAAAAAATACATTGAGCTTTCAATAATGTAGTAAATGCACAAGATAAAAAAAATAAACATTTACATAGATGATCCGAGACCTGGATGATCCGAGACCTGGATCCACTATATGACCAAGTCCGAAACACGCCAGTGATCCTACCGAAAAACAAAAAACATCACCCGAACGAATCCTCAGAACTGACTCACATCCTATGTAAACCAATCAACGACGTTTGCTGTGGTGATGTGTAGGGCTTTTCTCTGGGCACATGGCGATTCTTCATCGGCGCGAAGAGTTAGTCATCAAGAGTACTTAGACGTTAGAAATGCTAGAATGCTTTTGATTTAAGTTCTTTAATGAGACTGAATTATTTTAAGTTTTAAGGTTTAATGGAAAAATTGCCACAATAGAAAAAGCTAAATAATAGGCAAGAAAAAGAAAATAAACAAACACACGTTAATTGCTAACAACATCAAAATAATTTACCATCAACGACGAAACTTAAAATAAAATACAGAAACAAAACAAGGGACCGAACAGCCACAGCTGAACTACAAACATGAAATTTTATTGGTTGTTAAAATAATTAGTAACAAAGGTGGAAAATGAGAGGAGTGTACGTGCGGTACTTAATGCTGGAAACGGCTTGAGTAAATTTTTGTGTCTTGTTGACATTCATTTTCTCTAGGTATTCTTCTCTACGGGCCACCGGGATGCGGGAAATCTTTGTTAGTTCGCGCTGCTGCCACGGAGTGCGCTGCAGCGTTTATCACTGTGAAAGCTTCTGAAATATTCTCATCCTACGTGGGGGAGTCGGAAAGGATCATCGTTAGTCTTTTCAAGAAAGCAAGGCTCATGGCTCCGTGCATTCTGTTTCTGGATGAACTTGGTAAGCACTTACTTTGTTAACGGGTTCGCAAGCAACAATAGTTGCGTTTTTGCAGATACCATGGTATCTGCTACCACGGTAACTGAATCTGCAATTAGTCATTTTTGCAGTTACCGTGGTATCTGATACACGGTTGCTCTGCAAGAACGACTATTGCCGAAATTACACTTTGTGATGTCATCCCAGAAGAAAAACTGATATCCTATTACATCACTAAGTGCTAAACTTCTTTCTCACCAATTTGACGAAATTTGATGAAAGTGAGATGACTTTTCAGATAGCACGATCGAACGGTGGTGTCTCAATATCAGATACCACGATAACTGGCAAGATATCAGGTTAACTGCAAAAAAGCCTTTTGACCGTGGTATGAGATACCACGATAACTGCGAAAACGACTAGACCATGGTATCAGATACCGTGGTATCTGCAAAAACGCCACTAATGTACATTTCATGTGCATGTGACGAATTGTCCCGGGTTCTGTTCGTGCGGTCACGGTTGTCGAGAAATTGTAAAATATCGAAAATTAATTATCGATCTATTTCGAATTTCGAACTAAGCTATCAAAAGATTTCGTCGTATCCTCGCCAAAATTCGGCGAACCTGGTTTCCTTGTTTTGTTTGTAGGTCTTCCCTATGAAAAAATTATCTCAAAATAGTAGTATGAAGTTGTACGAAAAAGTAGCATGCAGTACGAACTGATAATACTACATGCTACTATGTCAGGGCTAGCGTGTTACTGCATTCTACTATTAGCAAGACTGGATGCTATTGTAGCAAGATAGGATGCTGGCACATTAAGTCTGAGCCCAGCCTGAGGCACATTAGATGATTGTACTCTTTACTATGATTCAATACATGCAACTTTTTCGTACAACTATCCTACAACTACGCAGGCAACAAATTTTGCATCATTTCGTACTCACATACTGCCCTTTTGGTTGACCTGGCTGCACATAGGTGATCGAAAAAGACTTAAGCCGGATTCACACTGATGCGTCGTTGCGATGCGCTGCATATGCGTTTATCTTGCGCTGCGTACAGGTTGCGTAGCGTATCTTTCACACCTGTGCGACAAGCTTTCACGCTGGATGTATATTTACGTTTTCCTTTCTCGGTTTCTTATGCTGAATTTTCGTTTCTTTCATCATTACTAAATTTTTCTTCATCGTTAGCCTTCAAAAACTTCCATTTTTCACTGAAAAATCGGATGCGTTGCGTTTTATTTGTCTGCGTAAGCTCTGCGTTTGCGTCGCCGGAAGCGCGACGCAGAGGTTGCGTAGCTCAGTATGAAAGCCTCAACGCGTCAGTGTGAAAGCGGCTTTATCGGCAAACTGGGATCTTATTTCTTTTCTTGGTCGATTCTCGGTGTGGTCCTGAGCTCGAAGGGTAAATGGATGCAGCGCAATGACGATCGCAGTACTCCATTATTAAGCATGTCTTTAACGTCAAAACTACTTCTTTTGCTCTGAATTCAGAACAAATCAACTTTGCGCCTACTTTATTGTGGATTGGCACGACTTTTTTGGCGGAAAGATCTATGATTTCACAGGTAGCCTTACTTTTAAGTGGGATCACAAAAAAGCGCTCTGGTCAGTGGTCATCAGCACTTCCACAAAATTTCGCCTGCAGCGCATTTCTTAGAATTTGCTCTACTTGGAAGAAGAACGGTATTTCATTTGGTTGGCGTTTTAGGCTTGAAATTCTTGGGGGCTTGAAAGACATTTAAAGCTAGAACTTGTATGGTAGGTACAGATTAAATTTTTCCGGAAAAAAAGACAAAAATAAGACATTTCGCCTGCGGCTCTTAGTTTAACTTGTTCTGTACACAGTCATTAGAAGCTCGCTTTTTAGCGAAAGTAGAAACGAAAAGCCGAATATAAGTAAGTAAGTAATGCGTAATTTATTTATGACCCGCCATTTTGTAAAAGCGGAGTAAATGAAGAAAATAAATAAAACACATAAACACACAGAAAAAGACACTTAATTTTCAATCTTCGGCCAGGAAGCAGTGGATAACGTCGTGCGCTGGTTGAGCCCTGTTGTCCATGATTTTTGAAAGCGATGAGGAAACATCCAAAAGGGTAACACTTGCATCTTGAATTTTGAACTTCTCCGTCAATGTATGGTTATGACATGATTTCGACAAGTGGAGCAGGTGCTTTGCATATTTAAAATAACATGATCTCATCTTTTTAATCTCCTTCTTTCGCAGAACATGAGTGACACCAGAACGAAATAGTATAGAAGGAGCGCAGAAGGTAGCTTTACGCCCCCGGTTGGGGACGATGCGCCATCATTGGTTCAAGGTGCAGAAATTCAGGATTAAATGGAGTGGCTTTTTTAGTCAGCCATTTAGTGTACAAAACGGAGTACGCCAAGGAGGGGACTCTCACCTCTACTGTACAACCTTTATGTTGATGAACTGAACGTCTTGCTTTCTCGCACAGGAGTTGGCTGTTTCATCAACAATACATGCTTCAATAACATAAGCTATGCAGATGATCTTCTGATCCTGGCTCCAACTGTGGCAGCTCTTAATCTTCTGCTGGGTGTTTGCGATCGTTTTGCTTGTGAAAAAGATATAGTTTCCAACACAAAGAAGACGCTTTGTATGGCGTTCATCCCACGGAACTTGCAGCTGAAACATATTCCTGATGCCCTTCTGTCTGGAGTACCTTTGGCTTTCGTCAGTTCCTTCAAATACCTTGGTTACACTTTCACTTCAACCATGAGTGACGAAACGCATGTAGCTGCTGTCTCCAGGCCTCTGTGCTCCAGAGCAAATATACTTATTCGCAAATTTGGAAAGTGCGAGCCTGCGGTTAAAGATTTCCTTTTCAGGTCGTACTGCACACCTTTGTACTGCCTTGCGTTTGTGCAGGGTATCACCTCCAAATGCGAGAGCAGGTTTCGGGTTCTTTATAACAATTCCTTCCGGTGGCTTCATGGTCTTCCCTGGAATTGCAGTGGCTCTGGTATGTTTGCTGGTGGTGGTTTACCCTCGTTTGGGGAGCTTAAGAGGAAAGCTGTGTTTTCGGTCCAGTCTAGGATCCTCAGCTCGACTAATCCGCTCCTTTTGGTGTTTTCTGGGCCTTACTTTAGGCTCTCTCTTCCGCTGTGGAAGGAGTGGACACATGTGCTTTATGGTGTCCCGGTTGAGAGCTAATTGTTTGCTGTTGTTTTTTGCTTTTATGTTGTTGTTTGTTGTTTATATTTGTGTTTATGGCCCCTGTAGGTCGTTGAAGAAATAAAATAAATAAATAAATAGGCGCTAAGGATTGAACTATAAACTTCTTGAACAACCGAAGAGCAAAATTTTGACAATGAAGATTTGAATGTTATGCCGAGCCACCGTAGAGAGTCTGTTTACATTAAAGGAATAATCTCAACTGATGCGTTGCAGTTTTAATTTTTTTTTTTTTTGCCTGTGGCGTATTCCTTGATATTCTCGAATTGGAAAAAGGTGTATCATTTAGTTGGCTTTTAGGATGAAATTCTTGGGGTTTTGAAACGCGTTAAAAGCTAGAACGTTAAAAACTAAACGTTTAAAAGCTAAAAGCGTTAAAAGCTAGAGCTTGTGCTCTAAAGTTTTCCGGTAAAAAGGCAGATTCAAAAAAATTTCGCCATGCGCCGCTTAGTTCAGCTTGTTCTGGGTAGAGTCGTTGGATGGAAGCTTCGATTTTTAGCGGAAGCTGAAATGAAAAGCCGAATATGCGAATTTAAATAGACAAATTTACGTTAAAGGACTAATGATGCATCACAGTTAGTTTTACACCGGTTCTATTCTCTTCTGGCGGGAAATGTACGCCGTTGGGCGTGTTTTGTCGGCAAATTTCCGAAGTCGGTCGGCACAAAGTGGACGCCCCCCCCCCCCCCCCCCCCCTCCCCTAAAGGTAAAAGGCTAGTGACGCCCTTGGGCTGCTGTTACTACATTCAGGGCTGGGAAGAATCGTGTCTTAGATTTTAATTTATTGGAATTAAGAAGGCTCGGAACAGTCGTCGAACTTTTTTATTTTTGCATTGTTTTGATTATCAGTAAATTGTTGGCAAAACAAAAAAAAATCACGAGCTGTCTGTGTCGAATGAACTGCCTCTTGGAGGGTCTGGTCCGTGGGTCAGTTGTGTCTACGGCTAACTGTCCGTGGGAATTAAGAAGTAATGTCTCTGATGACCCTATGAAAAACTATCTCAAAATAGTAGTATGAAGTTGTACGAAAAAGTAGCATGCAGTACCAACTGATGCTACTACATGCTACTATAGCAAGACTCGATGCTACTGGAGCAAGGCGGGATTCTACGGAATACTACTGCTTAAGATTAGCCCAGTGTGAGGCACATTAAATAAAAGTTTAACTGAAGCCAACTTATTTTTGCGTCATTTAATTGAATACACTGAATAATTTGGATTCTGCTAAGGGATTTTTTTTATTTTCAACTGTCTGCTCTTGTTATGACGTTCAGAATATCAGTGGCCGTCCCCACAACGTAAATTCTACCATAACTTGGGATATTTTAATCTCAACACAAACGCGGCTTTTCGGTCGGCAGTGGTAATCTTGGTGATGACTGCTTAGTGCCTGAACAAAAACAAAATCATAAATCTTTCTGGTAAGTCATACAACACAGATACAAGCGCATAGAGGTAACACAAATCACACGGAAATTCCACCATTTGAAAATCGATTATTCGTGAATAAAGTTGAATATGCTTGTGTAGCGCCTGGACCAGTCGAACTTAGGAAAGTTGAAGTCTCCAATGATAATCACTCTGTCCTTGTAATAATATGTAAAAATAATATAATGTGTCCTGATAATCACTCTGTCCGGTTCTGACGAACCGCAAACAGAATGTCCAACTTCTAGATGGGGAAATATCTGATCTCAGGGAGCTGACATGCGGTGCAGCACAAGGGTCGAAGTTAGGCCCTTTAGCCTTCCTCATAGTAATCAACAAGCTTTTGCGCGAAATCACCGAACGCTACAAATTTGCAGACGATCTGTCCACTCTCCTCCCCAGACTACTCTCTCAGAACATACAGCCAGATCCAGTCCTAACAGTAATGCGAAAGATCGAAGAAGAAGCAAACCAAGTAAAGCTCACACTCAGCCAGGAAAAAACTGTCCTGTTTAGGGTTAACTTCCTTAGACGGCCAGTTCCAGACCCGCCATGCGATGGACCGAAGGCTGTAAAATCGGTGAAGGTTCTAGGTGTCCACCTGGACGCCGACCTCAAATGGAATACCCACGTGTCGTCAATCGTCTCAAAAACCGCCTTCCTCCTAACATCCTTCGCCTACCTTCGCCGCTTTGGTATGAAAACTCAGATCATGGTTGTATGCTACAAATGCTACATTAGATCGCTCACTGAATATGCTTGCCCAGTCTGGCACAGTGCACTGACCATTGATCAAAGCGACAAAATCGAAAGACTGCAAAAAAGGGCCTGCAAAATAATATTGGGAAGTGGTTATGTTGATTATGAGACGAGCCTCAAAGTTCTGAAGCTAGAGTCCCTCAAAGAGAGAAGGCACAAACTGGTTCTGGATTTCGGTCGAAAAATCCTTGCCTCGGAAACACACCGCGATCTTCTTCCGGGTTTTGAGACACGCCAAACTCAACATTCCACCAGGCTCAGAGAGAGAAATAACAAGAGCTGTAAGCTCATATGGCACTTGCATGTGTCAAGATGATTTGATTGATCAAGAGTAAGTTTCGACTTTGCGGTTGAGATGCGCGCTATAAGGGAGCTGGAACTTCATTTGTAAGCAAAACCCTTGAGGCAAAACTGCTAATGGGCTGATGGGCATCACGAAAATGCATATATTGCTTAAAAGTATTTTTTTTACTTTGCGGTCAAGATTGGTACTTTAAGGAATAATCGGATTTGGGAAGTAGCAATTTCTAAGCAAATGTTATTGAGTCTCCAATATTCCAGCGAAGTTTCATCGTCCTAGCACATCTGGAAGTACCTTAACGCGCGATCACCGGAATCCCAGACCCCCCTCCCCCTCCTCCAACTCCACCCACAATAACCGGAGCCAATCCTGTTCTGTAAATGATTAATCCAGAGCATCTGTTTGTCATTCCCACGAAGTTCGATCCTGATCACACCAGTCTAAGCGGGTCAAGTATTTTCCGCCCTCCCCCCGAAAATTGCCGGATTCGGTCCGGAAATGAAAAAGGTCACAAGAGAAAAATGTCCTCTGTTTAATTATTAAATTTCACTCGAATCCGATCACCCGTTCCAAAGTTACGCATGACTCAATATTCCGGATTCCCCTCCCTCAACTCCCCCCCCCCCCAAGATTATCATATCGAGGATTTTTTTTTTATTCCAAGTCAGTTTGACCGGGTCCCTGATATGCCTTCCAAGTTTCGTCGTGAAAATCCCCCAAAAACGGAATTCCGGGATACCCCTCCTCCCCCCACCCTCAAGTGTCCGGATCCAGTCAAATTATGTAAAAGATTTATATGGACCAGATGTTTGTTCTTCCCAGCAAGCTTCACTCCAATACCATCATTCTAACCGTTTCTCGAGATTTCCGGTCCACCCCCCCCCCCCCCCCCACCCCACCCAGCTCCCCCGCGGTGCACGTAGCCAATCCGATTCAGCAAATGACTTACCTAGAGCATCTGTTTGTTCTTCCCACAAAGTTCCATCCCGATCCCTCCATTCTAAACGGGGCACGTATTTCCCCCCCCCCCCCCAATAGTTGCCGGATCCGGTCCGGATATGAAAAAAATCATCGGAGAAATGTCCTCTGTTGAATTCTTAAATTTCAGTCGAATCCGATCAACCATTCCAAAATTACGCATGACTGAAAATTTCGGATTCCCCTCCCTCCACTCCCCCCACCATTATCTGATCGACAAAATTTTTATTTTGAAGTCAGTTTGATTGGGTCCCTGATATGCCTGCCAAGTTTCATCGTGAAAGTCCCCAAAACCACCATCACCGGAATTCCGGGACCCCCCCCCCCATAAGTGTCCGGATCAAGTACAATGGCCTAAAGGACTTATCTAGAGCAGATGCTTGTTCTTCCCAGCAAGTTTCACTCCGATCCCTCCATTCTAACCGTTTCTTGAAATTTCCGGTCCCCCCCCCCCCCCCAACTCCCCCCTGGCTACCGAATCTGGTCAAGACTTTAAACGGGACATTACAGATATATATTCTGTTCAGTTATGAAGTTTCGTTATAATCCGATCATCCGTTCGAAAGTTACACACTTCTCAATTTCCCGGATTCCCCTGCGGATTCCCCTCCCTCCACTCCCCCACCATTATCTGATCAACAATATTTTTATTTTGAAGTCAGTTTGATTGGGTCCCTGATATGCCTGCCAAGTTTCATCGTGAAAATCCAAAAAACCACCATCACCGGAATTCCGCCCCCCCCCCCCCCAATAAGTGTCCGGATCCAGTACAATGGTCTAAAGGACTTATCTAGAGCAGATGCTTGTTCTTCCCAGCAAGTTTCACTCCGATCCCTCCATTCTAACCGTTTCTTGAAATTTCCGGTCTCCCCCCCCCCCAACTCCCCCCTGGCTACCGAATCCGGTCAAGACTTTAAACGGGACATTACAGATATATATTCTCTTCAGTTATGAAGTTTCATTACAATCCGATCATCCGTTCGAAAGTTACACACTTCTCAGTTTCCCGGATTCCCCTGCCCTCCCCCCCCCCAAAATGGTCGGATCAGAAAACTGATTATTCCTAATTTTGTTTGGTCGGGTCTCTGATATGCCTGCCAAGTTTCATGGTCCTAGCACAACTGGAAGTACCCTAACTCGAAAAAGTGTGACAAAATGCCCTAAATTTTCCAGTTTCCAGCGCCCCGCACTCCCCCCCATATGGTCGGATCGGGAAACTGATTATTTGCAGGTTAGTTTGGTCGGGTCCGTGATATTCCTGCCAAGTTTCATTGTCCTAGCTCATCTGGAAGTACCCTCACTCGAAAAAGTGTGACAAAATGCCCTAAATTTTCAAGTTTCCAGCGCCCCAACTCCCCCGCATATGGTCAGATCGGGAAACTTATTATTTCCAGGTTACTTTGGTCAGGTCCCTGATATTCCTGCCAAGTTTCATTGTCCTAGCTCATCTGGAAGTACCCTAACTCGAAAAAGTGTGACAAAATGCCCTAAATTTTCCAGTTTCCAGCGCCCCGCACTCCCCCCCATATGGTCGGATCGGGAAACTGATTATTTGCAGGTTAGTTTGGTCGGGTCCGTGATATTCCTGCCAAGTTTCATTGTCCTAGCTCATCTGGAAGTACCCTCACTCGAAAAAGTGTGACAAAATGCCCTAAATTTTCAAGTTTCGAGCGCCCCTACTCCCCCGCATATGGTCGGATCGGGAAACTGATTATTTCCAGGTTAGTTTGGTCGGGTCCCTGATATGCCTGCCAAGTTTCATTGTCCTAGCACATCTGGAAGTACCCTAACTCGGATATGTGGGACAAAAAAACTCGGACCGACCGACAGACCGACAGACCGACAGACGGAATTGTGATCGGTATATGGCACTTGAGCCAGAGGCTGCAAGTGCCATAAAAACGCAGCAAAGCTGGAACAACCGCCGATCCACACATCCGAACGGTACCTGAAATCATTTGGTTCGTACTTCGTAAAACATTATAATGATGACCTGGAAAAAAAAAAATTCAGTAAATTGCTGTGAATAATTTGTTTTTGTAAGTGTTCTGTAAGTGTCTTAAATTGTTGCTGACTTCCGCTGTTATTTTTGTCACCGACAAGAATATTAAGGTAAAATAAAATGAATTTGAATTTGTACTAAGTGTCCTCGCTTCGCGCTAGATGACCTTGAGCCACAAGAGAAGTCTTATTCAAAACAAAACAAGGTGGACTCCCATGATCTAATGAATGAATGAAATATTTGATCGCCCATCAACAGCACAAGGCACGAAAAAGATGGAGGATGTGAAAAAAACAAAAAAAAAACAACGACTACAAAAACAAAACGACATTAACCTACACTCTTAAAAGTTTCTCCGAGTAAGGAATTAAGGTTAATTGCAGCAACTACTGGGATTAATCTTATCTCTACTGAGATAAGATTAATCCGATCTTATCTCTACTGAGATAAGATTAATCCGAATTAGAGCTAAGATTATCTTTTTAGGGACAAGATTAATCCCAGTAGTAAATACTGCAAGATTTTCTTTTACAGTGTAGATACAAAATCAAACAAATCTGATCAAAAAAGAACACTCATCCAGGGGTGTACAACATCCTTATTATTAAGGTTCTAAGTACTTTAGCCCACCTTACCTCGGAAAGTGCCCGTCAGAGCAATACCAAGCAGCGGACAAATCTGTCCTGAACAAAGAGGAACAAGAACATTTTGTTCGAAAGAAATCCGGAAAGTCTGTATAGAATAGAATTTTATTTTTTTCAAAAGCAGCTGTCACAGCGTTACCGCCGAATTTGACCTTTTCGTCGTACACAATGATGAATAACATAACACTCTATAGTCTTGTCACGAAGGAAAAAAAACACTAACAAGGACTAACTTATCGGTTATTGTACAACTCAACAAATGCTGGAACAAAACTCCTCTATATCTTTCATGAAGAGGGGCCACAGGGGCTAGTTTGGGGATTTTCTGTGATTTTCTCTCTGGGGTCTAATACGTATAGGAGAGTAGGGGGGTGGGAGAATATTACGTAATCGGGGAACAGATAGGGTAGCTTATTTTTACTGGTGCTTTCAACCTTATCACGGTAACCACCGAACTAAAGTAACTCACAACAGTCACAAGACCTGCGACTTTCAGAAAAGTCCATTTTAAAAAAAAAAAAATCCGTAGCATCTTTTTATGGCACTTGCAGCCTCTGGCTCAAGTGCCATATACCGATCACAATTCCGTCTGTCGGTCGGTCCGAGTTTTTTTGTCCCACATATCCGAGTTAGGGTACTTCCAGATGTGCTAGGACAATGAAACTTGGCAGGCATATCAGGGACCCGACCAAACTAACCTGGAAATAATCAGTTTCCTGATCCGACCATATGGGGGGGAGTGCGGGGCGCTGGAAACTTGCAAATTTAGGGCATTTTGTCACTTTTTTTCTGAGTTAGGGTACTTCTAGATGAGCTAGGACAATGAAACTTGGCAGGAATATCAGGGACCCGACCAAACAAACCTGGAAATAATCAGTTTCCCGATCCGACCATATGCGGGGGAGTGGGGGCGCTCGAAACTTGAAAATTTAGGGCATTTTGTCACACTTTTTCGAGTTAGGGTACTTCCAGATGAGCTAGGACAATGAAACTTGGCAGGAATATCAGGGACCTGACCAAAGTAACCTGGAAATAATAAGTTTCCCGATCCGACCATATGCGGGGGAGCTGGGGCGCTGGAAACTTGAAAATTTAGGGCATTTTGTCACACTTTTTCGAGTGAGGGTACTTCCAGATGAGCTAGGACAATGAAACTTGGCAGGAATATCACGGACCCGACCAACCTAACCTGGAAATAATCAGTTTCCCGATCCGACCATATGGGGGGGAGTGCGGGGCGCTGGAAACTTGAAAATTTAGGGCATTTTGTCACACTTTTTCGAGTTAGGGTACTTCCAGTTGTGCTAGGACCATGAAACTTGGCAGGCATGTCAGAGACCCGACCAAACAAAATTAGGAATAATCAGTTTTCTGATCCGACCATTTTGGGGGGGGGGGGGGTGGAGGGCAGGGGAATCCGGGAAACTGAGAAGTGTGTAACTTTCGAACGGATGATCGGATTGTAATGAAACTTCATAACTGAAGAGAATATATATCTGTAATGTCCCGTTTAAAGTCTTGACCGGATTCGGTAGCCAGGGGGGAGTTGGGGGGGGGGAGACCGGAAATTTCAAGAAACGGTTAGAATGGAGGGATCGGAGTGAAACTTGCTGGGAAGAACAAGCATCTGCTCTAGATAAGTCCTTCAGACCATTGTACTGGATCCGGACACTTATGGGGAGGGGGTCCCGGAATTCCGGTGATGGTGGTTTTTTGGATTTTCACGATGAAACTTGGCAGGCATATCAGGGACCCAATCAAACTGACTTCAAAATAAAAATATTGTCGATCAGATAATGGTGGGGGAGTGGAGGGAGGGGAATCCGCAGGGGAATCCGGGAAATTGAGAAGTGTGTAACTTTCAAACGGATGATCGGATTGTAATGAAACTTCATAACTGAACAGAATATATATCTGTAATGTCCCGTTTAAAGTCTTGACCGGATTCGGTAGCCAGGGGGGAGTTGGGGGGGGGAGACCGGAAATTTCAAGAAACGGTTAGAATGGAGGGATCGGAGTGAAACTTGCTGGGAAGAACAAGCATCTGCTCTAGATAAGTCCTTTAGGCCATTGTACTTGATCCGGACACTTATGGGGGGGGGGTCCCGGAATTCCGGTGATGGTGGTTTTGGGGATTTTCACGATGAAACTTGGCAGGCATATCAGGGACCCAATCAAACTGACTTCAAAATAAAAATTTTGTCGATCAGATAAAGGTGGGGGGAGTGGAGGGAGGGGAATCCGAAATTTTCAGTCATGCGTAATTTTGGAATGGTTGATCGGATTCGAGTGAAATTTAAGAATTCAACAGAGGACATTTCTCCGATGATTTTTTTCATATCCGGACCGGATCCAGCAACTATTGGGGGGGGGGGGGGAAATACGTGCCCCGTTTAGAATGGAGGGATCGGGATGGAACTTTGTGGGAAGAACAAACAGATGCTCTAGGTAAGTCATTTGCTGAATCGGATTGGCTACGTGCACCGCGGGGGAGCTGGGTGGGGTGGGGGGGGGATGGACCGGAAATCTCGAGAAACGGTTAGAATGATGGTATCGGAGTGAAACTTGCTGGGAAGAACAAACATCTGGTCCATATAAATCTTTTACATAATTTGACTGGATCCGGACACTTGAGGGGGGGGGAGGGGGCTCCCGGAATTCCGTTTTTGGGGGATTTTCACGACGAAACTTGGAGGGCATATCAGGGACCCGGTCAAACTGACTTGGAATAAAAAAAAATCCTCGATATGATAATCTTGGGGGGGGGGGGAGTTGAGGGAGGGGAATCCGGAATATTGAGTCATGCGTAACTTTGGAACGGGTGATCGGATTCGAGTGAAATTTAATAATTAAACAGAGGACATTTTTCTCTTGTGACCTTTTTCATTTCCGGACCGAATCCGGCAATTATCGGGGGGAGGGCGGAAAATACTTGACCCGCTTAGACTGGTGTGATCTGGATCGAACTTCGTGGGAATGACAAACAGATGCTCTGGATTAATCATTTACAGAACAGGATTGGCTCCGGTTATTGTGGGTGGAGTTGGAGGAGGGGGAGGGGGGTCTGGGATTCCGGTGATCGCGCGTTAAGGTACTTCCTGATGTGCTAGGACGATGAAACTTCGCTGGAATATTGGAGACTCAACAACATTTGCTTAGAAATTGCTACTTCCCAAATCCGATTATTCCTTAAAGTACCAATCTTGACCGCAAAGTAAAAAAAATACTTTTAAGCAATATATGCATTTTCGTGATGCCCATCAGCCCATTAGCAGTTTTGCCTCAAGGGTTTTGCTTACAAATGGAGTTCCAGCTCCCTTATAGCGCGCATCTCAACCGCAAAGTCGAAACTTACTCTTGATCAATCAAATCATCTTGACACATGCAAGTGCCATATGAGCTTACAGCTCTTGTTTTATTTACTTATTTTTATATCGTTTGAAAAACTAAGAAATCAGATTTCTTACTTTTTGTGGCTACTCCTCCATCCCTCAGTGACGTTAATTTTAATCTATTTTTACCCACTTTTAACTATTCACGTCACCTAACTTTTGAAAATAAACCCATATTGTATTTGCTATTCTTATCCCCTAATATTTGGAAATTTCTCTCATTTAAATTTTTGAAATAAAAGTCCATAGTCGGTATGGTTTCAACTGGAATACACTATTTACCAATCCATGCAGGAAAAGATGAAGGGACAATCAATCAATCATTTATTAATACCAAATTATCCATTGGATAGCATAGGCTGACGACACAGTAATCGTACACTACACGACAAAAGAAACAATTAGAATAGTTATATACAATTGGTTCGTCAAATTAATTCAAATACAAGGTAGGCTAACATGTTTTTGGTATCCCAAAGCGTAAGTGGAGGGATACCTGTGACTTCGCAAAAGTTGTCCATCTGTCCGTCCGTCTGTCAGCACGATAACTCTCGAAAGGAATGAGGTATTTTGATGAAACTTGGTGTGAGGATTCTTTGGGTTAAGGGAAAGGTCGAGTTCGTAGATGGGCTCTGGGGTTCAGATAGGAGGCGAACACAATATTTTTAACAGCTAATGAGATAGTTGATTTTGGGGTAAGAAGGCATGCTGAACACATATATGAAAATCATTTTCTCGCGGGACAAGTAGTTTGCCCGGAATCTGGCGAAAACTGGAAAATTTGTTAACAGTTTTGTTTGAAGTTGATTAGATGTCCGATTAAGGGGTAAGAAGACATGCTGAATCCATATATTATAATCATTTTCTACTCGGAAATATACTTCGCCCGGAATCCGGCGTAATTCGGAAAATTCGTTATAAATACAAGGTTTATCTGAAGTTGATTAGAGGTTCAATGTAGTGGTAAGGAGGCATGCTGGATGAAAATATGAAAACTATTTTCTCCCCGGACATTTGTTTGCAAGTTAAAGTTTTATCTTAAGTTGTTACCCGGAAATATAGGCTACTTCGCCCGGAATTCGGCTTAATTCGGAAAATTCGTTATAAATTCAAGGTTTATCTGAAGTTGATTAGAGGTCCAATGTAGTGGTAAGGAGGCATGCTGAGTGAAAATATGAAAACTATTTTCTCGCCGGACATTTGTTTGTAAGTTAACGTTTGATCTTAAGTTGATTAGATATTCGATAAAGGGGGAAGGAGATACGCTGAATTCGTTTTTTAGCTTTAGTTTTTTGCCGGCCTAGCAGCTCGACCGGAATTCGGCCAAAACCGGAAATTTTGCGGAAGTCGGCAGGAAGTTTCGTCAGAACAGATATGACTTATAGGGTTAAACACACATGCTGAATCCATATCGGAACTTGGTTTTCTCAGATGACAAGCCATTGGCTTTAACCCGTTTCTAATTTGTTATTTATTTTTATTTATTTATTTATCACCCGTCATTTCAAACAGAAAAAGGACGGAGTACAAAAACGATAGTAAATTATTATTAATAGTAAAAATGTTCAAGGAGTCTGGCGAAGACCGGATATCTACAAGACCCAATTGTCTGTATCAAATATTTTGGGATCCCATCGAAACCTTTGGTCTTCTTTGTTACAGACTCGATTGTTGGCAGCAGAGAAAATAGCGCTAACAACAAAAACGTCCAACAGGGCGTTATAACATCGCTTTTGCAAGAAATGGATGGAATTACTGCCAGCGCATCTTCAGTCCTTAGCAGACAGAAAGTGGCGGAAGGTTTTGAAACGCACGAAAAGGTAATTTAGTCCGTAGTCCGTAATTTAGTAGTAGTATATTTCCTTGTTATATCTATTAGTATACTTGTTCGATCAGGTTCATTTAAGTTTCAAACATTCAAATAATTCCATTTCTCCGCGTTCCATCTAGGAAGTAGATTTCTTAGACCCGATTAGTTCTTTTTTTGTAATGTTTATTTTTTTGATCTTGTGCATTTACTACATTATTGAAAGCTCACTGTAGTTTTTCCTTTTATTTGTCTGTAGCCTACTGCGCTATTTTCCTCTTTTTAAGTGCATAAATAAAATTTCGTCATGAAAATCAAAAAAAAATATAATATTTCATCATTTCGCGGCAGAGAGAAGGCTCGATGGCCAGAATAGAACACAAAGATGGTCGTTCTAATTGAATACAAGACCACCATCCGCTCCCAATAATAGGGACACCTACACTGTAAAAAGTTTCTCCGAATAAGAATGCAGTATTTGCTACTGGGATTCATCTTATCTCTATTGGGATAAAGTTAATCCGAATTAGGGATAATCTTATCTCAATAAAAACAAGAGTAATCCCAGTAGCAAATACTGCAAGATCTTTTTTTACAGTGTAGCAAGTACCTCCCGACTGTGACACATCGATCCTAAGTATTCCTTCTGCCCAGAGCAAAATAACACTAGTGAGTAGCGCCAAGACCTGACAAAATTGACACACACTCGAATAGCATGGACACTAGCACCACTAGCGATATAGAACGTCCCTACTGAAACTCAATCAGTCTTTCACCAGCGCTGGCTCCGATAACTTCAAATTCTGAACATAGCAAAAAAAATGATAGAGCCTTCATTGTTTCCTTGGTGTGTACAAACCGCAACCTTTGGTTTACTAGAAATTTCTGAACCCGAAAATTTGTCTCGCTTTAAATGCCGCAAGCGTAGTGGGCTATGTGTACGGCCAGTTCGCAAAGCATGGAAAGCATAGGTATTGGCGCTACTCCCTAGTGTTTATTTTTCTCTGCTTCTGCCCAAGCTGACTGCGGATCGTACTTTCACATCACATGGTCGCAGCCGTCGCAGGTTCGTTATCCTGGCTTGAGCCTGAAGAGGGCCCTTGTCAAGAAGTGCCGAAATATTGCTAGAAGAAAACTCAGCTGACAAAATACTCCTTGAGCCCAAGCTGACTGGGCAAATAAGTGCATACAAACGGATACGTCAGCTACGATGCTTTGGCAGCAATATTTCGGTCCTTCTTGGCAAGGGTACTCGTCAAGCTCGAACGTCAGGCACAATCAAATTTTATTGCACGTTCATTTATTCCATTCCCCAGTGTTGTCCCTGACGTTCGACAGCCTGACGAGGACCCTTGCCAAGAAGGGCCGAAATATCGCTGCCAAAGCATCGTAGCTGGCGTATCCGTTTTTATCAAATGTTTGAAAACTCAGCTGACGCATCCGTTCAACGTAATACACCGATTTAAGTTGTGTTTGTTATAATAGTAAAATATAGTTAAATGTATTATTATAGTAAAACTATTATAATAAAATAATAGAATAATAGAATAAAATGAAAATATTATGGTTAAATGCATTATTATAGTAATGATTGTATACCATATTTCTTGTTGAGAGATAGAGTTCGAGTCCTTCTCAAGTTTTCGCTGAAGACTTAACATCGCACAGCATAAGAGAGACACAGGCATTGCAGGTTCGGAAAGACCGCCCATTTTGGCAGTCATTTTGTCGGCCCTGGATGAAGTCGGGTTTGTTGCTGCAAGAGTTCAAGCGTGTACTTACTTGGCCTACTTACCTTTCTTTGATTTGGGCCCGTTAGGAGGCTTGATCGCGGTCGTGTTTCGACAATCCGTGTTCTTTGTTCCGCTATCACACGTGAGCGGGACTGCATGGATGAGCTCGATGTTAAAGCATAACTATTACTAGATATGATCTTCTTACTATGAAATGGATCTGAAATAACGTTTCCCGAAAATACCATTACTTTCGACGTTAAATAAGCGGTTAGTTGCGTTTTTGCAGATACCATGGTATCTGATACCACGGTCTAAAGTCGTCTTTGCATTTACCGTGGTATCGGATACCACGGTCAAAAGGGGTTTCTGCAGTTGCCGTGGTATCTGGGCAGTTATCGTGGTATCTGACGTTCACATACCACGGTCCGACCGTGGCAGCTGATCGTGAAATCTGAAAAAGTCATCTCACTCTCATCATTACCAACAATAGAGACTAGGGTTTCGTAAAATTGGTGAGAAAGAAGTTTGGAACTTAGTGATGTAAGTGGATATCAGTTTTTTTAAGGTATGACTTCGAAATGCTCAATTTCGGCAATTGCCGTTTTTGCAAAGCAGCCGTGGTACAGATACCACGATAACTGCAAATACGACTAATTGCAGATCCAGTTACCGTGGTAACAGATACCATGGTATCTGCAAAAACGCAACTATTGTCTTGTTAGCGCTTGCCGACTCTATCCAGTCTTCCTGCTCTCCGACGCGGCGGCTGGGCGCAAAAGATTTAGAAACTGGACGCGCCGTGGTTAAAAAGTTGGAAAACCAAGCAAAACAAAAGAAGTCCAAAACAGATGGTAGACCACGTGGTCTACCATGTCTTCAAAAATGAAAAATAATACTTTGAAGCTTCGCTTGTCCTTCTTCTGAAAGAGTTGTTGACGGACCTTGCAGCTTTCAGCGAATTTTGCGTTGCGTAACTTTCAGTTCAGTTCAGTTCAGTTTATTCATAAAAATAAAAAACACCATTAACTGTTTATGGCCCCACCATAAGGCCTAACATAAGGCCTGGCAATGGGCGGGGCTTATTCTTTATTCAAAGACTCGACTACACTGTAAAAGTTTCTCCGAGTAAGGATTAAAGTTAACTGCAGTATTTGCTACTGGGATTTATCTTATCTCTACTGTGATAAGATTAATCCGAAGTAGAGATGATCTTATCTCATTAGAGACAAGATTAATCCCAGTAGCAAATACTGCAAGTGTTTTTTTACAGTGTAGGCCTAGAAAGCGCTAAAAAGGCATAGGTACAAAACGAAACAATGGCGAAATGCGAGGATTTCGAAATTTTACAATCCCATAAGGGAGCTAGGGATAATTATGAAAGGCAGAATAAGCAAGAGGGGTCCTTTAAGAACTGAAACGTGAGCTCTGTAACTCGTCGTTTATGCAGGCCTGGATAAAGAGAACCAGGACCCCTAGGAAGCTAAAAGAGTCGAGGCCCCCTTTCAGGTAATTCAGGGAAAAGTACAAAACTTTACTTTTATTTTTTTATTCATTGAACATGCTTCGACTTGACATAGACAAGCAGAATTAGAAATGAAATAGACAAGTAGACCTAGCAACGTCCAACTATACTACTACTAATAATAATAATATAACTGCAATAATAAGGCTTTCGCCTCTATAAAGCTTATACTAGTTTCCACATAAAGTTTTTTTTACACATAAAGTTTATACTAGTTTACACATAGAGCGTGTTCCACCTTCTAACTATAGTAACTATTAGTTACTATTTTCGTTCCAACCAACGTGAAAAGTTACTACGCTGACAGTTCCAGCCTTCTCGAAATAGTTACTAATAGTAACTACTTGCTTACCACGCTCGGGAGCGTAGTAACTACGAATCTCCGTGATGTGATTGGCCGATCAGTTTGTGGCCCGGTATTTTGATGAGAATAGAATAATGCGTTCCAGCCTTGACGCCAAGAAGCCAGGGTCCGTGATGCCGTGCGTAGTAACTACGGTAAGTAGGATGGAATACGCTCATTATGATTTTCAGACTTACCACTTTGGCCCCTGGCGGGGACTATTTCCGAGGCTGGTGCCTTCTGCAGTTGCTTAGCTTGGCTAGGCAGAGGTTTGCCACTGGCTTTGTGTAACCACCAAGAAGAATGGTAAATGTGCTGACAGATTTTAGAATGTATGGTGCTTATTACTTGTAGGTCGTTCACTAGTCAAACTTGCTGTTATAACAGTTCAGTTTGCTAATCGATCTGCTGGTTTTCTAAAACGTCCCGAAGGCTTCTACAACACATTATTTAGTAAGTCTTATAGATTTTATCCTGAAGAATCTGGACACCCCAGATAAATGGATTAACCTTATAGCTATTGATTTTAAGAAGGCTTTTGATCTTGTAGACCACCAAATACTGTTAAATAAGTTAATTGAGAATAATGTACCTGAATTTATTGTAAATATAGTACGGGGATTTTTAACGGATAGATTACAAATTGTAAAGTATAAACAGTGCATGTCAGACGCGCTTCCTGTTTTTTGTGGGGTGCCCCAGGGAACTGTGCTTGGTCCTCTGTGTTTTCTTATTATGATAAATGATGTTGCTCAGGACATCGATGAGCGATGGAAATTCGTAGACGATTTATCACTGGCAGAAGTTGTGGGAAAGAATTCAAAAAGTCAATCTTTGGGTATAATCCAGGATATTGCTACAGAAGCTTCTCGGTCGAATATGGTAGTGAACAGTGACAAATCTACAATACTAACAATTTCATTTCTTAAAACTCTCCCACAGTTCCACCCTCCCATTCCTGATAACCTTACTTCTGACCAAATTACACTCCTTGGCGTTATTATATCTTCTGATATGTCTTGGGAGGAAAATACCAAGTATATTTTAAAGAAAGCTAACTCTTCCATGAGTATGTTAAAAATCCTAAAGAAATTCAAAGTCCCTAAAGAAAGAATGAAAGATTTGTATTGTATGTTTGTCCGTTCACTACTTGAATATGCCTGTCCAGCATGGCATTATGGACTTACAAGAGTGACTCAGATAAGTTGGAAAGAATCCAAAAACGCGCTGTTCAAATTATAATTGGTGGCCATAAAATGCCGTACTCGTATCTCCTAAAGGAGTGTAAGCTGGAACCCCTTTCTGTTCGTAGAGAACAGCTGTGCCAACGTTTCGGAACAAATCTGTTATCCCACCCTTTCTACCGAAATATGCTTCCTCCACCCTTTAAACCGGAAAGAAACAGACCTCCAAGAGAAGCAGCTATGAAAGTACCAAAACTCACACCTGTCGCTTGTAAAACTGAAAGGTACCGGAATAGTTTTGTGCCTCAGTTTACCTTGTATCATAACAACCTTACTTGAATTACTGTATTTATTTTATGACAATTGTATATATGTTTTAGTTGTAGGTTAATGACAAGTGCCAATTAATTTGCTCGCGCATGAAATGTTGTGCCGCATTTATTTTGAAATTAAATTAAAATTACTACCTTTTGCTGTCGTTGTAGATTTTGTGTACCCTCTATATTTCTTGTTAAGCGCTCATATACCTTTTTTTCCTGTATGTACTGTGCAAATGCCTTATTACTAGGCTGCATGTAATAAATTCATTCATTCATTTGTTCACTGCGAGGAAGGCTACTTTATTTTCAAAAACGACAAATTTGCTTTGTTGCCAAGTTATGATTAAATTTGCAAGAAAAAGATGTCGGCAAAAAAAAAGATATCATATTTCAGAAACGGTCAGAGCCAAAAACCTCTGGTTTCGCAAGAATGACGAGGTACCCCTTTGACAACCCTGATTTTCTTTAGGAACCCGCTCAGCTTAGCTCCGTCCCAACAGAGGGAGTCATCCTCGTAGGCGCAACCAACCGACCAGACAAGATAGACGCCGCCTTGCTACGACCCGGACGCCTGGACACCCACGTCTATGTTCCTCCTCCCGACTTATCCGCCAGGTTGAATGTTCTGAAAATCTCGACCAAAAATATGCCGTTAGATGGCGTGGATCTTCGTGTAGTCGCGGAGAGGACAGAAGGATTTTCCGGTGCGGATTTGAAGTTCCTCTGCAAAGAGGTAAGTTTGGCCAAAAAGGTTAGAAAAGTATTTATTATATGTTACATTTCTTATTGTACCAGCTTGGGCTTCTACTTTTGCAACACATTAATCGCATTCAAATCCTACAAAATAAGCCAAATCAGATATTCAAATAAGGTATACAGCGGATACGTCAGCTACGATGCTTCCTCAGCGATATTTCGGCGCTTCTTGGCAAGGGTCCTCGTCAGGCTGGAAACAAACCTGTAATACATAACTAAAGCTTCTACCGAAAGCTTTTGGTAGAAGCTTTAGTTATTTATTATAGCTTTCGGTAGAAGCTTTAGTTATTTATTACAGGTTGGTTTCCTTCCCCGACGTTGACCCAGAGGATTGACAGCCTGACGAGGACCCTTGCCAAGAAGGGCCGAAATATCGCTAATGCATCGTAGCTGACGTATCCGTTGTATACATTATTTAAATATATTTGTTTCAAAGTCAGCCTGGGCCCAAGGAATATTTAAGTCAAACCAGAGCCTTTTATGGTCTTCCGTTTTCTTTATCAGTTTCTCGAATTCTGCTCCTTCGTTTTATTTTGAATGCCCGTCAAATCAGATACTGGAATATTGCAACTTCTGTTTGCCGTTATCTGTTAGAAAACTCACTACCTGCTCATTTTAAAAATCTCTCATATGAAAAAGCAATTTCATGATTATTAAAGGTTAGACATCGAGGTTGATATCGGAAAATAACACTGAAACGGCCATTGAAAATAACCTATCCGAGCCGAAGGCGAGGTAGGTTATGAAAAATATCTATCGAGCCGAAGGCGAGGTTGATATTTTTAAATGGCCATCGAGGTTGTCATTCAGATATCAACCGAGATGGAGGTGTGTTAACTGTTATAACTTTTTCGAACAGAAATCATCTCTGGAGGCTGATATGACTTATATCATCCTCTCCGGAGGCTGATATGACTTGTAACATCCTCTCTGGAGGCTGATATGACTTATAACATCCTCTCTGGAGGCTGATATGACTTATAACATCCTCTCTGGAGGCTGATATGACTTATAACATCCTCTCTGGAGGCTGGTATGACTTATATCATCCTCTCATATCTACCGCTAACTTTCTGTGTGAAGATTATCGTAAAATAACTGACCGTGGGTCATAGGAGGATATGCATTAAATACCTGTTCGAAAAAAGTTATAACACGATATATATAACGACAAGACACGATATATATATTATAACACGATATATATAAGGTCCCGAGATAACACAGAAGAAATAGAATTTGTCGGTCGACTCGTCGGCACATCCGAGTTCTTTTTAGACACAACAAATAAAATCCTGCAAACATTTGTCGGGCAAAACTCAGAAGAAATCCAATTCTGCATGCTTTTGTCGGGCCTCGGTATCGTTATGATTATAACGTCTAATCTTTCTACCAATCGATATCCTTGTACAAGATCTAGTTTGTTCTATAGGTGTTCTATACGTTCTATACAGGTACTAAAATATAACTCATTGCCCGATACTATTAGAGTGTCCGTAGACAGAAAAGTTTTAAAAAAGATTAATTAAAAAAGTATATGTTATCTACCAACTATATTTGTACCGTGTTCTTCAAAACTGCGCTAACTACATTTTCAAAATTTTTGGGCCCAGTTTTGTGTATGCCATCTGCATTAAGAAAGTAGGAACTCAGAAAGTTAAAACTAATCTACCTGTTAGATGGTGCTCATGTCGTCATCTAACACTTAGCACAATTTAACAGAATACCATATCAGCTATGTTCTTTCCAATGGTATAGTTAACTCAGTTTTCAAGAAAATTTCAGTTAGCACAGTTTTGAAGAACACGGTACATTTGTTCTGTTTGATTTTTCCGATTCATTTTTGTTCGTAAAAAGATAAAACTACACTGTAAAAAGTTTCTCGGAGTAAGGATTAAAGTTAATCGCAGTATTTGCTACTCGGATTAATCTTATCGCTACTGAGATAAGATTAATCCGAATTAGAGATAAGATTTCTTTTTAGAGACAAGATTAATCCCAGTAGCAAATAGCAAGATTTTTTTTGTACAGTGTACTGCTCGCAAGCTTTTTCTTGTTCTTCTCTCGATGCATGTTTTTTGTTTTCAAATTTTCAAATCAAGTTTTTATTAGTAACACCCAGGGGGGGACTGGTATGAAATCTGAGGACCCTAGCCGGGTGGGGTGGGTAATTTTTGCCGCGGTTTAGCAGATTTTATTTGGGTGGTCCTCTTGGGGTTTTTTTGTACACTGACCCACGCAACATATCGTTTAGCAGGAAATCACATGGCCGAAACAGCTGGGACAAAGAGAACTATAGATCTCTTATTCTGAACATCGTACTTGTACAAGTACAAGAAGCCCATTCACTTTCCCGTCGAAGCAAACAATTTGGAAACAATTGTACTAACTTTATTCCAATTAAGTTAACATTCGATTATAAGCGTACAGTTTAAAAAGTAGTTAGGTGATAGTAGTAAAGCGCGGACATCCTTCACATGTCTTTTGGTGCCAAAGAATGCTGGTGATGAATTTGATAGTGCCTCCTTACACCAAGACGTCAAACTGCCAAACTGTTATCTTCCGTCGGACAATCTGGGCACCTCACTGGGTGGTTCCTTGTCTTGTCTCTGGCCGACTTCAGCTTGAACTTGTAATAGTATTGGCAATCCGACTCAGCTCTTTCATATGATGCTTTTTCTCTCCCATATGTGCAAATCTTTATCTTGCATGACGGATCTGCCTTGAATTCCAGATTGAACAACATTGACTGAACGGTGAAACTTATTTTAAAGTTGGACTGTTTGTCACGGATCATTTCCGTGACAATGGTTTTCTTTTCAGCAGGAATTTCCGCCAGAAAGGTGGCACCTGTCGGCGTTGTCGTTACGTTCCGGAGGGAGTATTAACTACCAAACCTGGCTCCTCCAGTCACCGTAACTTACACTAGCTACGTTAAGCATTATTACACATGATACTCCCAACCACCATAAGCAAACTGTAACGATCATAACTTTCATGCATAGAAAATGATAAAGGGAAAGACCTAGTTACGGACTATGTGATGAACAAGCTTAGCGTTACATCCTATTTCTTTGTTAATGAGTAGCCTAAGAACCAAGGAATCGCTCTGAAATCATAGTAAAGACGAAGCGCGGCTCTCAGCTGCCCATGAGAAAAAGTGGCGGTTATAAAAAAGGTTTACCGGAACAAATACCAGAAATTTAACGACGTGTTCATCATGTTAGACTGCTTAATTGTACTAACCTCCTCTAGTCCCGCAGAAACCGCAAGAATCAGCAGGAATATCGCATTTTGCAATGTGTGCACTGACATGCTCGCGCATTTTCTCCCTCTTCATCAATTTCCTGCAGTTGAGCTCGGTACTTCGTAAGTCGCATCTCTGACATCTCCTAATCCAGTTAGACTAGAATCGGAGCATAGCCTATACGGAAGTTTCCGGTTCCCAATCCACCCTCCTCCCCTACCGCGACCAGATCCGATACCAAATAACGGAACTATCCTAACTGCCGATCGCCAGAATTCCGGGAAACACCCTCCAACTCCCCCCCCACAGAGCACCGATACGATCTGGTTCCGTCAATTACGTATCTAGGACTAATGCTTGTTCTTCTCATCAAGTTCCATCCCAACCCCTCGACTGTAAGCGTTTCACGAAATTCCCCCCCCCCCCCCACAAGTATCTGATTCCATCCTGACGTGACATGGAATATCTGAGACGATAGCTCTTTCCACTTGCCAAGTTTCATTCAATTCCGATCCCCCGTTGAAAAGCTATGCATGCCACCAGATTCCGGGCTCCCGATCCCTCCACCCCACCCCACGTTGGTCGGATCCGGGAAACGACTATTATCCAGTTAATCTGTTCGGGTCCCTGAAATGCCTTCCAAGTTTCATCGTCCTAGCACATCCGGCAGTACCGAACTAGCAGGATCACCGAAATTCCGACCCCCGTCCCCACAACCCCCCACAGTGCCCGAATTTGGTCCGGTTATGTCAACGATGTGTCTAGGAGTTGTGCATAAATACCTCTAGATTCCGGATTCCCGCTCCCTCCAATGCTCGGATCAGGGAAGTGAGTATTTCCAACTTAATCTTTTGGGGTCCCTGATATGCCTGCCAAGTTTCATCGCCCTAGCTTATGTGGAAGAGCCCGAACTAGCAAAGCCTGGACAGACCGACCGACCGACGGACGGACAGAAACTGCGATCGCCATATGGCACTTGCCCGGGCAAGTGCCATAAAAACCGTCAATTTCTCCGTCGTCCCGCTGAAAGCACAAGTAGAAGACTAGGTTCTTTGGCCAAGTGCAAAGCCTTACTTGAAATCTGATGCTGAAGTGCATTTGCGTCATCGATGGTACGCAAAAAAGTCCTTCACGTCTGTTGAAATAGTTTTTTTACTTGGATATTCTTCATGATAATAATAAAAGGAGTGCAGCATACTTCTAGCCTTGTAATTTGGAATTGAACGATATGCTACACACCCTGCTATTGGGGGTGGTGTGTGCAATATCTTTTTTTTATACAGATTTTTTCGGCGGGTATTGGGGTACCTCTAGCGGTTTCGGATTTCATACTAGCCAGGCGGGGGTGGGTGGGTTTTTTTCCGAAAAAGGCCAGATTTTAGGCTAGGGGTCCTCAGATTTCATACCAGTCCCCCCCCCCCCTGGTAAACACCTTAGGCTAGGGTTTAATTAGTTAATTTTCTTATTTTTTGTAAATCAGTCAGAATTAATGAAGCGTCATTTTCTTATGTCACTAGCATGTCTGTCGCTTTTATGCGACTTGAGTTTCACAGCTGTGAATAAAATTGTACCTTATCTTATCTGCTTAATATTTTATTTCAGTAGGCCAATGATAATGATAATAATGATACAAACAGTCAGCCACAAATCCTTGATTTTTGGATACCCTATACCAAACGCTGGATAGCTGTCGGTACTCCAACCGTGACCTACCTCACTATAGATGAATTCTGATTCGTTGATTTTTGAGTAAATCATCAATATTTTATTGGGTTGAAGTATTCAGCATTTGGCATAGTTTATCCAGCACTAGGCATAGGGTATACCAAACACTAGGTATACCCAGCGTTTGGCATAGGCTTTCCCAAAATCAGGGGTTTGTGGTAGACTGAATACGAATGTTTAAACTGATTCGCGGTTTCTGCGACCGCTTTCAGGAAGAATTTTTTTCAATAATTACTTTAGTTTTAGCTACACGTTCGTGGGCAGCCGTGGTGCTTCTTATGAAGTTGGAGGCCAAAAGGGTTGAAGAGGTGAAAAATCGTCCATGACTGGACTATCCGCGTTCTAAGAGAGATTGCGTTGGTCGTCGACTTCAGAATGTTCATATCGAGACAGACGGGCAGATTCATGATAAGTGTCCCTCATGTCCCATTTGGGATCCACAAAGACATTCTGATCAGAAAGGGTTCCACAAAATTTTATATTTACTGGAAGAAAAGGCGCGACACTTCATTCGGGTCTTAGGCTTGGAATTTTGGGGCTTGGGCATAATTAAAAGCTAAGTTTTGTTGGAGGGAAGTGGTGTTTTGCACGAAAAAGTCATAGCCTACTTCGAAAATTTCGCCTGCGGCGCTCATTCCCATTGTCTGATATACAGGTGTTAGAAACTGCGGCAGGTCAGAGTATTTGAAGTCGTCACCTCCTACGCCCAAGCCCTTTGTACCGCCCCTGAACTCGGAGATAAAACTACTTCATGCTGTTATCACGAGTTTTACTATACATATGCGAAGAAAAGCTGAAACGGGCGGCAGGGCGCTGAAACAGGAAGACTTATCCTTTTTTCCGAAACACGAGGGTTACTGACTTAAACCACTAGCAAACGTTTGAACGATTTCGCCCTTTGCCGAATTCGGCGCTCTAGCAGATTAAAGCACTATTGGAAACGCTACTCCGAGTTGACGCGTAGAACTCTTCGCCGAAAGAAGGGTTCAGTAAAATTCGGTAAAAAAAATGTGGAAAGGTAATCGTATTGATCAGTAACAAACAACAATAACCATCACATAAGAATCAGAAACCCTAGCTTGGGAAAGAGTTTCAAGTGTTTCGATTCGTTCTTCACCCGCTAGGAGCGCCAAGCGGGAAAATTGCAAATTCGCAGAAAGGGAAGATCTGACGGTTTATCGTTTTAGGCCGGATTGTGCGCCATGTCCGAAAGTCTGGAAAGCTCAGCGATAAGCATGCGACACTTCGAGGAAGCTCTGGAAAACGTTACCTCGTCAATAACCAGGGACGATCTTTTGTTCTATGAAAGGTATGCAAATAAATAATAGCCTTTCCAGTCAAAAAAAACTATTCGAAGGTCGAAGGCTACAAAGGCAATACTTTTCGAAGATCAAAAGCTACTTTTTTAGCGTTTACAGTCGAAGGAATACTTTTCGAAGATCGAAGATTACTCTTTTGGCCTTTCCAGTCGAAGGCAATACTCTTGATGACTAAGTCTTCTTGCCATGCAAAATCGCCGTGTACCTAGCGGAAGAGCCGGAAGCGGTATCATAGCTGCTCCCAAACATCGCAGCTATTGGTTAACACAGGATTGAGTTGTTGAGTTTGAGTCGTCAGTGCTACTTTTTCTCGTTCTTTCCGAGGATCGCTGGTGTCCCGATGAAAATTTTTGTAGCCTGGGTATTTGCATGGTAGCTGTACGAAAAAGTTGCATGTAATACTATGTAATGCAAAGAATACATCATTTATTGTGCCTCAGACTGGTCCAATCTTAAGTAGTAGCATCCAGTCTTGCTAATAGTAGCATGCAGTAGTATGCTGTAACACGGTAGCCTTGAAGTAGAAGCATGTAGTAGCAACAGTTAGTACCGCATGCTACTTTTTCGTACTACTTCGTACTACTTTTTTGAGATAATTTTTTCATCGGGGTGTTTGTCATATAGAGTATACTTTTCGAAGGTCGAAGGCTTGTTTTTTTAGCCTTTCCAGTCGAAGGCAGTACACTTTTGGTTGTGTCAACCACCAATCCTGAAGTTCGGGGAAGGTGACTCATACTATATCACCACCTTGCAATTTGGAAACTATAATGGTTCATACCGTCTCGTCTAAGAGCTTTCCCCTCTGCTTTTTTCCTTCATGAGCAGGTAAAAAATAGTTTTATTACCACAGAAAAAAGCATTTTTAGTGGAACAATCCACTATTGCGAGCGCTGTAGCAGCTTTCGGTTTTCGGTTTCCGGTTTTCACCATATTTTGTGGAGCTCATAACTCGTGAACCAGTACAAGTATCAAGTTCAAACTTGGTACACTAGTGGGTATTTGGGTCTAGTTGTGCCTTTTGGGGGTCCCACCCCCCCACCCCAACCTGGTTCAGGGGCAAATGGGCCAAGATTGCCCAGTGAAGTGTTCATAACTTGACCAGAACTGGACTTAGAACGATGATATTCCTTGTACATGTAGATCCTAGGGCTGGAAAATTGCTTTTAAAATTGCGCCTCCCCCGCCCACCCCGTTCATGGGCAACTGGGCCCAGATTCCCAGGATTTAAGTTCGTCACCCTTGGCAGGAATCAACAGGTATCAAGTTGAAACTTGGTAGGTTTGTGAGCATTGGAGCATCTTTTTACTTTTTGAGGGTCCCAAACTCCACCCGCACTTGGTTCAGGGGCAATTGGGCCCAGATTGCCCTCTTTTTAATGTTTTTAACTTGACAAGGACTGGAGATAAGGCGACGAAATTCCTTTGTGCTCTTGGAACATACTGATTGGGGATGTATATGTGGAGCTGAACCAGCCCCCACCCTCCCGTTCATGGGCAAGTGGGCCCAAATTGCCCATGAAAAAAAGTGTTTGAACCGTGACTGGAATCAAATCCGAAGCTGGTATACTTGAAGAAAAAGAGGTATGAATACGCTTTTTGATGGGTCCCGACCCCCCCCCCCCCCCCCTCCCGTTCATGGGAAGCTGGACCCAGATTTCCCATGAGTTAAGTTCGTCTGTGACAGACAGGTTTCAAGTTCAACTTTTGTATATTTGGGGAGTTAAATCTATGGATGAGGACTTTGGTGTAACAGCAACAAATAAGACGACGCTACGTACTTCTTTAATAAACAGTTGGAAACTGGACTCTTCTGTCATATGATCGATGATACGCCGATTGTGACAAAGGGGGTATTAGGCTACTACGATTTGGTTTATTACACTTGTTATTACCTTGCTAATGGAAAAGAGAATTAAAAGTGTCGGACTGGCTGGCAGACCATAGTTGGAACTCAAGCTATTCGTGCAAGATCTTCAACATTTCTTTGGATTTATACTTGCGGTTTTTTAACATTTAAAGCTTTTAAAGTGGGATCATTACAAGATAGGTTATTTCAGTACATGTTTGGTTATTGGGGATGTGAAACGTCCTGGTTCTAAAGCAGATTATATATAATAGATAAACATTTTACATTAACACTCCACGTCTGAGCGCTTGCACCCTTGTCCTGGAATGTCTCCTAAGGAAACGCATGAGTCATACATTTCCGCAATAAATAAAACGTTTTTTTCATGTCCGTATTAGCTGCGTTCTTTGTCACGGGAGTTCTCACCGGCGGTCTTCGGTTTTTCTTATAAGCCGTTTTCGCATCTACCGGTGATTACTCACCAGTCTTATAACCCGTTTTTGAACTAACCGGTGTCCGGTTTTACCTCACCAGTGCGGACTAATAAGAACCTGCTTGGGAGCCCGGCTTTACCGAGGAGTTAGCAAGTTTTCATCAACTCACTGGTGAACCATAAATCGCGTTATAAGAGAAAAACCGGACACTGGTGACAAAATACCAGAGACAGCCTGGAGTGCAACGAACTCAGCTATTACCATGTCAGCTGGATTCAAAATATTTCCTCTTAATTTCTTTCTGTTTCTTCTTTCAAATTTCGCGTCTTTATCTGAGCGTTGCATATCTCACACAGAAGGTGGCGTTGAAGCCAAACAGCATGCCCCAGTGGAGGAAGTAGCAGATTTAAAAGCCAGCGAAAGCCTGAAAATCATAATTCGGAAATTAAGTGACCGTAGAAATACTATTTCAAAAAAATTTGGAGCAAAGATAATGTGTTGTCCCCATATGGCCCATCTGTTCCTCCCTCCCCTCCTGTCTTCTGTGCGTCCGTCCGAGAGGAATACTGGCAATCAGTTTTCTCCATATCCTGCTAATTCTTCTGCCCAATTTTCACGTAGGTTCATCCCATCATTTATTCCTGGTCATATCTTGTAAGTGTATTAGTTAATTTGTTTCGGGTCTTTGTATTTCGTAAATATTTTATTCCACTTCTAGCTGTAAGCTATTTGGATAATAAACTTGATTGGTTGATTGATTGAAACTGTAGCTCCACGTCTGTGCCAGCAGAAAAATTAAACAGTTGGCTGTTGGCTGATATCAAGTTTACTATTTTATTTTCCATTTAACTGTTTTATAAGCAAGAAACAAAACCAAAGGTCGTGAAACCATTTATAGAGGTTTACAAATAAATATACACTGTAACAAAAATTTTGCAGTATTTGCTACTGGGATTAATCTTGTCTCTAATGAGATAAGATTATCTCTAGTTCGGATTAATCTTATCCCAGTAGAGATAAGGTTAATCCCAGTAGCAAATGCTGCAGTTAACCTTAATCCTTACTCGGAGATACTTTTTACAGTGTACCTCTCCTCTACAGCACGTTCCGTCCACGTTTCCGGTTCCACTCGGAACAACAACAAAAATCGACGTGCTGAAGCTGGTGTAACCCTATCGTGGCTACGGTCATTCAGGAAGTCAAAAGAGAAAATATCCGGTTGCATTTTCGAAACAGACCCTTCCCCGTTACTGCCGCTGTTCCACTGAAAAGTTGACATTTCACTGCCCAGATATTCCAGATTCCAGGAAAGGGTTTCGGTGGGGAGGGTTTTGTATATACCGGATATTTTTTTAAATACCGGATTTCCAGGAAAAGGTTTCGGCGGGGAGGGTTTTATACATACCGGATGGAAAGGGCTTCGATGGGGAGGGTCTTATATACCGGATATTTTTTAAACACTGGATTTCCAGGAATGGCTTCGGTGGGGAGGGTTTTATATACCGGATATTTTTTTAAACACCGGATTTCCAGGAAAAGGTTTCGGTGGGTTCCCAAATGGAATCTATTGGACATTCTTGATCCAGACAGTATTCCGATTTTCGCCGGATTCCGACGACAAACACTTACCAAGTGAGTAGAAACACTAGGGTCGGGTACCTTCATTAACCGAGAACAGTTTAAAACTATTCCAGTTTTCGAATTCCTACCCCCCCCCCCCTCCGAAAAGGTTATTCAGGAGCAACTTGCAGATACTGTGGCTCATGACCCAACTCTTATGTCAGCCTTGGCGAAATCGAACGTTGCGCAAACGCACGACTCATGAGATGCGCTGTTTTTGCATAGAACGCAGACATTTTCGCAATAAATAAACGCAGTATTTTCTGAGCCAAAGGTAATAGTTTAATTCTACAAGTTGAAGGTGAGAGCCTTTTTTCACAAAAAAGCGCCCTGATTAGTATGTTTATTGAACTTCGTATTTTCTATTGTATTCCCTTGTAGATTTAGTAGGCTAATTTATCTTTAACAGTCAGCTGTTTATTAGTATGTAAGAGTGTGAGAGTATTATTGATATGTTTGTTCCTTTTTATGCACTACTCTTTAGTTCTGAAGGATTCAAATAAACAACAGTAATAATAATAATACATTGACGGTATGTTTGAACTTCGCTTAACAGTGAACGGTCGCCGAAAACGTTTATTTCATGCCCATATTATCATATTATACTAATTTTGAAATATTTGCTCTTGATTTCCTTCTGTTGCACCTTTTGCAGAGCGGCGCGTAATTTCACCCAGAAGGTGGCGCTGAAACCAGACAAGATACCTTAGTAGAAGATTTAAAGTTGAACCGAATAGGGCTGAGATCCGACAGACTAGTTACACATCAATTATTCACTTAAATAGGCATGAAAACCCGGTAAAAGTGCGGTAGCCTACTCCGTTTGTCTGCTATCAACAGATAATCGATTTCATCGAATGAACTTATTCTTTCGGATTTGTGGTACCTCTAGTCGCATGTCCCTCCATGCTTGAAATATTTACCAACTGTAAAGGTAAGCCATACAAAGGTAAAACATTTCTTAAAGCACAACTCTTACTAGAAATGATCTTTCCACTATGAAACGGATCAGAGAAAACTTTTTCGAAAATACCATTACTTTCCATCTGATTGAGCGATTTTCTCGTTAGCGCTTGTCGAGTCTATCCAGCCTTCCTGCTCTCCGACACGGCGGCTGGGAGCAAAACATTTGAAAACTGAACGTACCGTGGTTAAAAAGTGGGAAAACTAAGCAAATGAAAGAAGTAAAAACAGAAGATTCTCATATCCTTTTGTGTGAAAGAGTTATCAGCGGACGTTGAAGATTCCGGCAAAGTTTGCTTTGTGTGACGGGCAAAACTCGGCACCGGCGAAAAAGCGCTAAAAATTCGTAGGCACAAAACGAAACAATGGAGAAAGGCTAGGATTTTGGAAGCTTACAATTCCAGAACGGAGCTAGGTATATTATAAAAGTCAGAATAAGCAAGAGGGGTCCTTTAACCTCATTTTCCTCCTTTCATCAGCCGTGAGTTTTCCGGGTGCGTCTTTAATCCTGGAAATGCAAGCTTTCTTTGAAATTCAAATTCTCCGCGTCTGGATGAATTTTGGATTGTCGAGCAAGCAGCGCATATTCTGGCCGTTATTGCTAGAGCCCCGGGTGAAAAAAGATACAAGATCCCTTGGGTGTGTCAAAATATTTCAGTGTCTTAAAATATCAGATGTAAAAATAAGCTGACTTTTCAGTTAAACTTTAAAAGTCAATAAAAGCCTGAAAAGAAATTTGAAACGGTCGGATGTTAGCTGATGTCAACTTTGTTATTGTTCTTATCCATTTGACTTTCTTTATAAGCAAGAAACAAAAAACGAGGTACTGAAAGATTTTCGCGATGTGGTCAATTAAGCATGCCTCTCTCGTACAGCACGTTTCCGGTTTCACTTAAAACAACAAACAGACCGACGTGTTGAAGGGGGGATATCTCTATGGTGACTATGGTCGGTCAAGATTAGAAAGCCGAAACGAAACGAGAAAATATCCGGTAGTCTTTTCAAAACAGACCCTTCTGTCATTTCCGCCTTTCCACTGAAAAGTTGACATTCGAATTCCCTGATACCATCTAGATAAATACCGGATTCCAGGAAAGGGTTTCGATGGATGGTTTAAGAAACGAACGGTTTCGGTGCGACCCCGAACGGCGGAATCTATTGTTATCCGACCAACTGTCCGATTTTCGCCTTCCGCCAGATTTCAGCGACAAACACTGAGCATGTAAGTAAAAACAAGACCAAAGGTTTCGATGGGATCCCAAAAATTTAATATCTGATCCAGACAAATGGGCCTTGTAGATATCCGGTCTTCGCCAGACTCCTTGAACATTTTTACTATTAAGATTTAGAAACAGAAAACTTCTGGGCGAACTACTCATCTTGCAAGAACTAAAGCACAAAAACGAATTCAGCGTATCTCCTTACCCCTATATCGAACATCTAATCAACTTCACACAAAACTTTAAGTTTTAACAAATTTTACGGTTTCAGCCGGATTCCGGGCAAAATGATTGTCAAAATTGGATTCAACATGTCTTAATACCCCTAAATCGGACAGCCAATCAATTTCAGGTAAAATTTTGACTTTTAACAAATTTTCCGGTTTCGGCGGATTCCGCGCGAACTACTTGCCGGAAGAGAAAATGATTTTCATATAAATGTTCAGCATGTACCCCTCACTCGAACATCTCTAATCAACTTTAAATAAAGCTTTGACTTTTAAGATACTTTCTGGTTTTGTCCGGATTCCGGACGAACTACTTGTCCGGCGTGAAAATGGTTTTCATATTCGTGTTCAGCATGTCTTATTACCCGTAAATAAGACAGATTTAACAGATTTTAACAGATCTCATTATCTGTTACAAAAATGTTCGCCCCTTAGTTTGACCCCCCTCCCCCACCCTTAAATGTTGAGCTACAGAGCCCATCAACGAACTCGACCTCTCCCTTGACCTAAAGAGTCCTCACACCAAGTTTCATCAAAATATCTCATTCCCTTCGAGAGTTATCGTGCTGGCAGGGGACAGACAGACAGACGTACAACTTTTGCGAAGTCATAGGTATCCCTCCGCTTACGTTAAGGGATAACTAGGGTTCGGTGTCTTTCCTTAACCGAAACACTGTTCCAAATTCCTAAACCAAAAATGAAAAGGTGCTCCAGTAGCAACCTGCAGAAACCGCGACACACGACCTAACATAATTGAGTTATTTATGTCAATTCTCCTCGCGTTTCTCCTCTCAGTTCTCGTATTTCGCGTTTTTTTTTTTGCAATTGAAATAAAGCCTATTCTTCTTTATTTGCGTTTTTGTCAGAACCGACAACGGGAAAGCTTCGCAGTTCGTCTGAATCGACGAGTTGCTTCGGTAAGAACTTCTGGATTCTTGTTCTCCATTCTCCTTCCTGGTTTTTCAACGAAGGGCGGATGTTCATCCGTATAAACAAGTGTTAAGGGGCGGCTAAATTAGTGTTTTTGTCAAAAGCAATAACTGAGAAGCGAGAGGAACAAAAACGGTCATTCGTACGAGAATTTAGAAGCGAGACTTAAGAATTGAAAATTCAGATAACAAGAGCTGTAAGGTCATATGGCACTTGCAACTGTCTGTAGTAGGTAAGGGCTCAGTCAGATTGATCGGGTCCCTGACATGCCTGCCAAGTTTCGTCTTAAAAACGCCATCACAGGAATTCCGGAAGGCCCCCCTCCCCCCCCCTAAGTGAGCAGCTCCAGTCCAATTGTGCAAACGATTTGCTTGTTCTTCCCAGCTCCCCACTCCGATCCCTCCATTCTAACCATTTCTTGAAATTTTCGGTCACCCCCTCCCAACTCCCCCATAGCTGTTGAATCCGCTATCATAAGTTGAGATGAATCATTTGATAAAAAGTACTTTTCGACTTTGCAGTTAACATGTGCGCTTTAAGGGAGCTGGAACTTCATTTGTAAGCAAAACCCTCGAGGCAAAAATGATGTTGGGCTCATGGGGATCATGAAAATGTATATTTCGCTTAAAAGTGTTTTTCTTACTTTGTGGTCAAGATTGGTACTTTTGTTATGGAGACATCCCATAGCACTTTGCTCTGCAATATAGTCCTCCTAGTTATTCCCTCCCTCTATCGCCTACTTTTCTATATATCTCTTCGGTTTTCATCACCATCATTAATTTCCCGGCATCGTGACAATAGGTCACTCGGTCTTTATCCGCTAGCTCCAGTTAGCTGCTGGCTAATCCGAGGTCAGGCTTTGATCCATTTCATTCTAAGTATTTTGGCTGCGGAATGAGTCCGTAGCCAAAACAGTTCTCTTTCATTCTTGGTCCAAGCAGGACCTCTCTATATTATAATTTATTGTAAGAGTTGTTTATATATTTAGTTAGGGATCCATTAGTGCTATATTATTTATGTCTCTTGTACATGATTTGCCGTGCGAGTAAACTGATTTACGTTATGGTCCATCTCGGCTAGTATGCCTCGGGCTTGACTGGATATGTGAATTCCAGCTTCGCTAGATGTGTGAACCAGCTTGATTAGGGATTTCTGGAATGACTGCGGCTGAGCTATAGAATTCCCTGAGACTTTCCCTTGTCTCTTTGTCCGGTTTCCTGACTGGTCCTGGGGCTAGTAGGCACCTACGGTGTCAGAATGTCTTCAGCCCACACCCCAGGAGCCTTAACTTCCTTAAACCTCGCCTACCACTCGTCCATCCTCACAACAATGGCATCATAAGTGGGATATTGGAGTTTTTCCTCACTCCATCCTCACAACACTTTAAGGAATAGTCTGATTTGGAAAGTGGCGATTTCTAAGCCAATCTTGTCGAACGTCTAATATTCCAGCCAAGTTGCACCGTCCTACCACATTTGGAAGTACCTTCACTCGTGATCACCGGAATTCCGGACCCCCCCCCCCCCAGACGGTCGGATCGAGAAACTGCTTGTTTCCAAGTTAGTTTGGTCGGGTCCCTGATATGCCTCCCAAGACTGACATCACCGGAATTCCTGGAACCTTACCCCCCCCCCCCCAAGGGGCCGGATCCAGTCCAATTGTATAAACGATTTACTTGGGGCAGATGCTTGAAAGTTGAGTTGAAAAGTGCAAATAATCCATACGGTTCTGATACTAATGATGCTGACAATCCTGGCAGGAATTCCATCCTGATCTATCCTGTGGCATCACTGTAAAAAGTTCCTCCGAGTAAGGATTAAAGTTATCTGCAGTATTTGCTACTTGAGATAAGATTATCTTTTTGGAGACAAGATTAATCCCAGTAGCAAATACTGCAATTTTTTTTTTTACAGTGACTAGGATTAGGGGGTGCTCAGCTACGGAACCTGGTCGGGCCGAACATAAAGATCCATCATAGTATCTCACATATTATAATATTCTTATCATCTTTCTTTCTTTTGTATCTAAGCGTAGATCTATCGATATATATGTCTATAGCCTTAAGTCAGTCGCTTCATGCTTACGTAACTGTTTGTGAAATCACTGATGTGCTTATGTTTTAATTATACTTGCTGTATTCTGTTTTAAATGATAACAAGCAAATAAAAATTATGGCCGAAGTGATGAGGAATCCTTAATATTACATAGATGGTACTTTACACAAGGGACTTGTACCGTGACCAATAAACCAGAAACTGTTTCTGGTTTATTGGTCACCGTACAAGTCCCTTATGTAAAGTGCCATCTATGTATTATTATTAATTTCCGTGACATGGGGATGTGAACTGGTTATATGAATTTGCCTTCGGGCGGGATCACTGTTCCTATGGCCGGCTTCTACCAGGTTATTGTAGTGGTTTGCAAACTCTGTTCAAAAGCCCTTCGGTAGCTCAAATGGTTAGAGCGCCTGCCTTGTAAGCAGAGGGTCCTGGGTTCAAATCCCGGCTGAGGGGCATTTTTGGTCATTCAGTTCACTACTGAAATGAGGAATCCTTAATGTTAAACATCCTATTAAAACAGAAAATGACTATAGTTTCCTTTGCTTTTTCACTCCAAGGACCGGATCTTCCAAAGTATGACATTCTGTTTCCTGCGAAGAAAGGCGCTTTGACGAACGCGGTCGGTGCGCATGACAACTCCTAGACGCAGATAGCAGGTTCCACTGGCAAATTAGGCCGTTATGCTACCGGTCATTTTTTCAAGGGCCAAGCAATTTGTATCCAGGAAACGATTTAATTTTGACCGTAAAAGGCTCCACCGGTTAACACCTTGATTTATACCTCCACTTTTCGTCCGAACTACACTGTAAAAAGTTTCTCCGAGAAGGATTAAAGTTAACTGCAGTATTTGCTACTGGGATTATCTTATCTCTACTGGGATAAGATTAATACGAATTAGAAATAATCTTACCTCAGTAGAGACAATTTTAATCCCAGTGGCAAATACTGCAAGATTTTTTTTACAGTGTAAACGTCCCTGGCCCTTTCTTAAGATGTACGATACTTCGAAAGTTCTTCATTAAAAAATTAGAATAAGTGAAGTTAGCTCACAGGGGGCAATTATAAACATCGATCGCCTTATCGGCACCAGTGGACACCACCCTTGTTCCATCTGGGCTATATCGAACACTCCAAACTTCATCTGAATGTTCCTTAAACGTGTGCAGCGTTTGCCTCTTCCCCAAATCCCAGATTTTCACTGTATTATCCGCGCTCGAAGATGCAAACCGGCTATTATCGGGGCTAAAACTAGAGGAAAGCACCCAAGAACTATGTGCTGGGATGGTGGCGACCAAGTTCGCATGCTGTGCGTCATACACTTTCATATGCCTATCGTCAGAAGCGGTTAAGAGCAGTTGGGAGTTCGGGGAGAACGACAACGCCCGGATTGGCATAGCGTGCCCTTCGAGGGTGTGCAGCAGACGCCCGGACTCGACGTCGAAGATGTTGATGAACCCGTCGTGACCACCGCTTGCTATGTACTTGCCATCAGGGCTGTAGGCGAGGCTCAGGGTGAATTTTCCACGGGTGTCAAGGGTTTGGGCGGACTTCCCCGTCTTGGTCTCATAGAGGGTTATCTTCCCAGTGTGAGAACCGCTGGCAATCAGATTTCCATCTGGGGAGAAAATGGCAGTCCAGGCTTCAACGGGTCCTCCTAAAATTGGATACAACCCGGAATTAGTAAAAAGGATACTCGAGCTCATGGAAAAAACAGGCTTATAGATATTCCTTCAGCCTAAGCTAAACATATTTGGCGGTGCAAAACGGGAAAGTCAGCTACATTTTATTAGAGCTATATTTCGTCCCTTCTTGGCAGTTGGCACGGGTCCTCTTCAGGCTCAAGCTGGAAACTTGTGGAAAAAACAATTAAATTTTCTTCCTTATATATCAAATTGTGTTAACTTCTTCTCTGAAAGTTGGTTGGAGTTAAAGATGGTGCTGTGATTTCATTTTGGACACGGTGGCTGTTTTGCTGCTCGATTGGGTCTTCGAAAGGGTTGAGATTCTTCTGCATTTTGATTTTGGAGTCACCTGTTTCTTCTTCTTCTTTCCAGCAAACATGGATACTTGTCGGCGGCATGTATGAGCTATTTGAAGTTCCGTACTTCGGCGATAGATGTTCCTTCAGCCCAAGCTGACTGCGAAACATGTTTGGAAAGCTTTCCAAAACCAAAATGCAGAAGAATCTCTACCCTTTCGATAGACCAATCGAACAGCAAAAACAGCAGCCCACTTCGGTTGGACAGTCCGGCCGGAATCCGGTAGAAACCTGACTTCGGAAAGAACAAAATTTCGTGGGGAAAAATCGGAAGCTAGGATGTGGACCACAAGCAACTTTCGGAAGCTGTTCCAAAAGTCCTGCCCTTCTCGTATGCACCAACACTACTTCACCAATAGAGCTGTTCCTCTGTGGAACGACCTCTCCGAAACAGCCCTCATCAGCGAGACAGGGTTTAACAAAGGGTCTGAAAAAGCAGCTTGACGAAGGCTGGCGCCCGCAACCGTGGATAGAGTAACCGGAAATAGTCCCCATCACCACTGCATGCTATTCATCGGGATACTACGTCAGCTATACTACGTAGAATTATATGGGACAATTATATGGGATCAGTGAAACCTAAGGGCTATAACGTGGCTTTTGGCGGATAGGTTTCGCCTCCGATCTCCATCCGGTCTTTATGGATTATTTTTTTTTTACCCCGAATTTAGTCAATTTGACGTTTATTCTTCAGTGGTAATTATACTCCTACTGTGTTATTTGACTAGGAAGAAAATTCGACTGTATTTATTTACATTTACCGTACTCCTGGTCTTTTGAGGAAACAGACAAATAATCATGGTCAGACATTAGATTTCACTGTGGCAAGTTATGGAAGAATTGGTGTTTCTTGTCAAAAAGGAAACGTCACTTAGGTTGACTGTAAATTAGGTATGATTGTCTAACTATTACTTTATTAACAGCCTACGGCCCTCGGGCTTTTCATGAAATAAACTATCTATCTATTTATAGCCTACTGATTCACTTTTCGATCCAGGAAACAATGCAACCACAAACATCAGAATTCAAATTCGGAATTCCGAATGCCGCTAATATCATCCCCCTCCCCCAGCCCCCTCCCACTCCACCCACCCACACATAAACCATCCGAAATGGAAACACATTTCGTGTCTAAGCAGTAGACTACGATAGAAGTAGGGGAGATTCGGTTATTTTGTTATTGACGAACTTAAAGTTTAACCGAAAAGGGATAAGACCCGGCAGTCTAGTGTACACACCACGTATTCACTTACATAGGCCAAGAAAACCCGATAAAAATGTGTTACTCCGTTTGTCCGCTGTCCACAGATAACGGATTTCGTCGAATGTGTTTACGAACTACAAACGACAAAAAGTTGTGCCTATCGCAACTTTTGTCTTTCTTGCGATTTGCAGAAGGCACTAACCCCTCGCGCTCGCCGTCGTGACTCATTACTGTCGACTGACTAGTCAATGTAATTCATTCCGGTTTGTCTCAGTCGCGGATCGGCAAGCGATCTGGCCACATGCCGACATCGCTGGCCCCGGGGTCGTTTGTAAATATGTTGTATGCACGACTCAATATTTTGTGTTCATCGTCTGTTATGAAATGATTTCGCAACCACTCTTGGCAAACTAAGGACACAAAGTGAAAACCCAAATTCTCCGAGGAAAGCCTGCAAGTGCAGAATGTGAAGTGGATTGCTGTTTGTGTTGCGAGATTTGAGTGAGCCAAAGGTGGCTTATTGCCGGAGGTGAAGTTCCTGGAGGTATTTTTGAACGAGAGGTCTGCGTAAGGTGGGGACTTTGTTCGAGTGGCGGCGAAGAGTTGGTCACTCCCGCTAAGCCTCTGAGGTTCCGATGTTTTGCTGCTGACACGGAACACATGCTGTGCCTATAGCGCTGTTTCGCCTCAAACGTCATGGAATCGACTAATGTAAGACCTCAATATTTCTTCGGCAGAATACCTTGGGTCACTGTGACGGTTCCAACTCCTTGTCAAGCATAGGTAGCATCACAATAATGTCATCGACCGTTTGATGAATTACCTGACAACAGCAAAGCAATCCCTTCCACACACTTAAGACTTTTTGTGAATTAGCCTGTAACGTCGACGACGACAGTGAATCCATTAAATGCAGTATCTGCTGGGATTTTGGGGACGTTCGAGAGGTGGTGATACAGTTTTCTCATCTTTGGTGACACTTGTCAGTGTCCGGAGTGTCACCTACAGTCTCTAAGGCTCAGACGTGTTGCTGGCGACGCGCATCACCAGTTTTGTCTGCACTATGCGTGCGCAGAATCTTCAGTCGGCCCATAGTACTAGAGATGCAGTCTGCAGTCGTCAAATTTCACGATGGACAGAAGAGCAGTTTTGAAACTTTCTCTTTAAAAAACCTTTATGTCAATGGACATTTTTGTGACTTTTCGGCCCGTACCATGTTAGATTTATTGTGACCCGAAAGTGGTTCTGGCCTTCGACTTTTTGGAGTGTAGCCACTCTCTTAAGCGTGGGGGAGTGTTGTGCCTCGACCAACTTTTGTCTTTCTCGCGATTTGCAGAAGGCACTAACCCCTCGCGCTCGCCGTCGTGACTCATTATTGTCGACTGACTAGTCAGTGTAATTCATTCTGGTTTGTCTCAGTGTTGACAGATGGTGCGCATTTGCGCCATTTGGGCGCTTTTCAGAGGCGGCTGCGCTTCGAATTTTTCCAGTGTGCGCATTGCGCCAAATTTGCGCACTTCCCCAAATTTCGGGCGCATTTTGCTCTCCATATCCCTTAGAAACTGAAAACCAGATCAGGATTTGTACGGGCCACACAGTGATTTTATATCCAGATTCCAGATCTTGAGGGTTGCGGGGGACTCAAAATCTTCACTGAAATGTCAAAATTGTCGTTTGGGTCTTTGGAAACACTGATAATTGATGCTTGCTGGTTTAGAATGTGTTGACCCTCCCTACTGCTCCATGTCTTGAAAGCCAGCGAGCACGATATTTGGATACGAGAGTGTATTCGCTGGCAAGTTGTTGGGCTTGTCAGGTTCATGCATATCTGGAACGTGTTTTTTTTGAGAAAAAATCTTTTCTTTCAATTGTTTTGAGAAAAACCGTTTTTTAAATCGTCTTGAGAAAAAAATTGATTTTATTCGATTATCCTTACTGTTTTTTTTCATAAAGATCATTAACTTTTCTTATGTCTTGCTCATCCCAGTACCAGAGGCATTATTATCCAAAAATATACGGGGAGAAGGGGGGGGGAGGGTATTTATCGACTGCTTGATTGCTTGATCATTTTTAGCGACCGTTTCTAAGACACCAAATTAAAATTTCAGAAATGTCTTTTCGTTTTAATATTTTGAGAATACCTACTGTTTAATGAAAAATCTACTATTTTCAAGAAGAATTGCAGCGCTTTTCGCCAACTAGTTTTTTTTACCGACTGGTCGACAACATGGCCCCCCCATCCCATTTCGTAAAAAATCCGGATCCGATTTCGTAAGAAATCCGGATTCGATTTCGTAAAAAATCCGGATACGATTTCGTAAAAAATCCGGATCCGATTTCGTAAAAAAAAAATTTTAAGCGAAAATGGCGCATTCTTGCTTGATAATTAACGTAAGCTTAGCTTACTTAACGCGAGACCTTACGAAATCAATGTAAAAGCACCTTAAATGAGGACGGATATAAGTTTTAAAATAACAGAGGAGGCATTTAGTATCCAAACAGAAAGATTTAAGAGTAGAGAGGGATTTAATTAAAAAATTGGTTTTACGGATAATATTGTCAACATGAGAATTTCGCTTCAGGTGGTCATCGATTATTATCCCAAGCAATTTAACGGACTTACACTGTCTGTATGACGATGGATATTCAGCAGTTTCTCTTCTCAGTCTGCTAAACCGCATAACCGAAGACTTAACTATCATTAATCTGCATTTTCTTGCTTGACAGTTGAGTTTTAAGGGAAGTGAAGGAGTCTTGCACCGGATTCGAAGTGTGAAAGAAAGCTTAGAAATAACGAGAAGTGAAAGATCCTGCAAATTTGTACCTACGCTGTAAAAAGTTTTTCCGTATAAAGATTAAAGTTAACTGCAGTATTTGCTACTCGGATTACTCTTATCTCTACGCAGATAAGATTAATACCAAATAGAGATAAGATGAATCTGAGTAGCAAATACTGCAGTTAACTTTAGTCTTTATACGGAGAAACTTTTTACAGTGTATGAAGGAAATCTTTAGCAACATTAATAACGGAACAAAGAAAAATGAGACTATGAGACTACCCAACTTAGTACCTTCGGGGGTACCGCAAGAAACTGTTCCGACTGTGGAGACAGAACCATTTAGTTTAACAACTTGGCTCCGGTCTGTGAGAAAACTGGCAACCGTAAAACTGAGAAAATTGACTTGCACCCATTTCAGAAATGGCGTCCAAAGTAACCGCATGATCCAGGAGATCGAAAGCTTTTCTTGGTCAGCGAGGATTAGGTCAATAACGAATCATCTTCCTCAAGAGCAGTTAGTAAGTCATGAACCAAGCTAACCAAGTAATATGAGGTGCTAATACCTTGCCTAAAAGCCAATCATACATTAAACTTTTTAGTAGCTTAGCCAATGTCGAAATCTTCGATATAGATCGCATATCAGTAAAGCTAGAGGGGTTAGTTTTTTTTTGGTATTGGAGTTACCTCAGCAATTCCACCAATCACCCCCCACGATGTTCGGATCGGGGAATCGACTATCTAAACCAATCTTGTCAAGTATCTAATGTTCAAGCCAAGTTTCATCGTCCTAGCCCACCTGGAAATACCTTAACTCCCGATCAGAGACTTCTTATGTCCCGATGTACCTTTCCCTGTAGTATCGTCAGCAAAAATTCTAGGGATCACCCTGTCGAGTGACTGTTCATTTATTGATCACATTCAGAATGTAATAAAATCTGGAAATGCATCACTCCAAACGCTCATACAGATGAGGCAGTTTGGTTGCGACCGTGATAGTCTGAAGGCTGCGTACTTGTGTTACGTAAGACCTGTAATCGAGTACACATGCCCCTTATGGGGCCCTTTCGCCCAAAATACAGCCTACGTGTCTGACGAGATTGAACGTGTACAGAAGAGAGCAGTCTCAGTTATACTGGGTCGGCAAGTGACTTCCGGCTCATATGGGTCTCTTCTAACTGAATTATCCCTCCCCTCACTGCATGAACGTCGTAACATACTAATTCTTAAGTTTGGGTGTAAAATCCTTGCATCTGTCCAACACCGAACTATCCTCCCACCTGATGCACCAATGAACAATCGTACGCGTTCGCAGCCGAAACTAAAAACGGTAAAAACCAAAACAAGGAGACAGAGTAACACATTTGTGCCATTTTTCGTCAACATGTTCAATAAAATGTCAGTGTGACTTTAATATTTGTAGTACCGTATTTAGTATTTATGTTACTCGTGAGTGTTTAAAAGAATGTCATTTTTGTAAAGACAACCAAATTAGCTAGCTAGCAAGTTTTGTCTAATAAACCTTACTTACTTACTTACTTACTTACTCACCGGAATTCCCCCTCCCCCCCCCCCCCCTCCAACTTCCCTCAAAGTGCGCGAATATGGTCTGGTTTTGTCACGGATATCTCCAGGGCTTGTGTTTGTTCTTCTCACCAAGTTTCATCCCAGTCGCTCTACTCTAAGCGTGTCGCAAGATTTCCGGTTCCCTCCTCCAACCCCCCCCCCCCTCACATTTATCGGATCTGGACGGGACTTGAAATGGGACATCTGAGACACCAGGTCTTTCCAAGTATCAAGTTTCATCAAGATCCGATCACCCATTCCTAAGTTATACATACCTCGAAATTCGGGATTCCCCCTCCCTCCACCCCACCCTCCACGGTGGTCGGATAGGGAAGTGACTATTTCCATGTTATTTCGGTCGAGTCCCTGACATGCCTGCCAAGTTTCATCGTCCTAGCGCTTCTGGAAGTACCCTAACTCGAGAACAGTGGACCGACCGACCGAAAAGTGATCGTTATACGGCACTTGAGGGAAGCTGCAAGTGCCTTAAAAATAACTTGATTTCGGGCCGGATGATCAGGAAACCCTGAAAACCCGAAACTAATCTAATAGTGAAATGGACATACCCTTTCTGAGAAAAGGTCAGCTAGGTCGGTCACTTTCTTTTACAACACCCGGATGCTTTTCACAATTATGTAGGCTCATAAGGAGGGCTCAGGCGACGTCCGTAAGGTTAAAGATGACCCAAAACGGATAAGTCAGCTAGGATCCTTCAGTTACGGTTTTGCCCTTGTTGGCCCGGGTCCCCTTCCAGCTACAGCCTGAACAGGACCTTTGCCAAGAAGGGCAGTAACTCGCTGAAGAATATCCTAGCTTACTTATCCGTTTCAAGTCATTTTTGGGATCCTTTGGGGCAAGGGAAAGGTCGAGTTCGTAGATGGGCTCTGTAGTCCTATATTTAGGGGTGGGGAGGGGGTTCAAATTAAGGGACAAACGAAATATTTTTAAACAGCTAATGAGATAGTCGATTAAGGGGTAAGAAGACAATCTGAACACGAATATGAAAACCATTTTCTCGACAGACAAGTAGTTCGCCCGGAATCCGACCAAAACCGGAAAGTTTGTTAAAAGCAAAAGTTTTATCTGAAGTTGGTTAGATGTTCGATTTAGGGGTACGACGGCATGCTGAACGCTTATGTGAAAATCCTTTTCTACGCGGACAAGTAATTTTCCCGGAATCCGGCCCAAACCGGAAAATTTGTTAAAGCAAAAGTTGTATTTGTAGATGATTAGACACTTTATCACGACTGTCGGTGAAAATCTACTCAGATTTGATTCGTCATTGTTTACTTATTCACGTGGGGCGCGATCTTCTGGTGCTGGCCGGCCTAGTGGTGGTATAGCCGTCTATGTTAAGGATTATTTGGATCCCGGTCTGTTCAGAGATAGTGATTATTTTGTTGCAGTTAAAATCAAGAATATGGTTATTGCGTCTGTTTATCTCCCGACTGATTACCGTAATGATAGATCCGAAGTACTTTTTGACAAGGCTTGTCGAGAGATTTCAAGTTTAGTAGCAGATTGTGAATCCCAAAAGCTAGAAGTTGTGTTGGCAGGTGATCTGAACTGTAACAACTGTTGCGGAAGTCACCTACAGGCCGGTTCGTCTCTTCTTCCTGAGCATCTAACCTTGTTATATCAGGGTTTAGTTCCAGATTTATTTTGTGTTGGTATTATTACCCCGGTTATTAAGAAAGGAAAAGCCACCAATATTTGCAGTTTATATCGGCCAATAACTGTGTTTCCTGTTCTAAGATCCTCGAGTTATTGCTGACCGATGATATTAATCTAAAGTGTAATACACCAACGAATCAGTTTGGTTTCAGAAAGGGGTAGGGCGTGAGCACGCGCACTGCCTGATTGCAAAATTAATAACCCATGCCCACGAAAATGATGAAACTCTGGTGTTGGCAGGTCATGACGTGACTAGAGCGTTCGACTCTGGTATTCACGCCCATATCTTAGAATGTGCTTACTGCAGGGGAGTTAGTTCGTCTTCGATTAGAGTGCTTCGAAATATGTATAATAAGCTGAGTAAAGGTACAGTCAGGGACTAGAAAATCTCACCCCTCCCATCCCTATTAAGAAAGGTATCCGACAGGGAGCAGTGACTTGCCCACCACTTTTCAATAATAGTGTATTAATACCTCAAGAGAAAGCGCTCACAACTTGTATATTAGATGGAATAGATGTATCGATGGCTAATTACGCCGACGACATTCTGAATATAAGCCGTACAGTAAAAGGAATCTAATCAAATTTCCGCATTCTTGATGCTGAGTATGGAGAAGTTGGTTTATCTTTCAACAAAAGTAAAACTGAAATAATGACTTTTAATCCTCGTTCCAAAGAGCATATCGAAATTGATATTGGTGGTGAGTTGCTAAAGCCCAAGGATTCCCTGACATATCTGGGGCTGCCTATTGGACCCAGTGTTCGAGCTACTCGTCTGTTGTTAAAAAGTTTTTTCGCTGAAAAAACTCGTAAAGCTTATGGCCTTCTTATTGCATTAAATTATAAGTTTTGTAGAAGCATTCTAGGTAAAGTGTATAATGCGTTCGTTATTCCCCACTTCCTTGCATTAGCACCGTTTTGGTGTATTTTCACTGAGTCAGATATTAAATGATTATTCAAGTGTTTTTATAAGTTTGCAAAATATCTGTTGAGACTTCCGCCTTGGTCAAGTAACAGCAGCATATCAAGGAAGTACGGAGTAGCCACGTTTACTGCGGTATAGGAAGACCTTGATCCGACAAGCGATATGTATAGACTCCTGAAATAGTTGATAATGTGTTGTTGATTACGTAGTGTTGTGTATTGTTTAGCTTTTCCATATTTTTCCTACTCCATTTTTTTGTATTTATACATTATGATGGGTAATAAAATTATTAATTAATTAATTGTGTCGTATCTTTGGCTGTGTCGCAGATTGAATAACAGAGACAATTGGCAATATCCAAGTTCAGGGCTTCGCGGACTAGTTTCTGGTAGTCCCCCTATGCCTAACCATCAGCCCTTGACTCAAGACATAGTAAAGTAGATCCACAGGTCAATGAGTAGAAAATCTACAGTTTGCTTCCAAGTTAAAGTTTAACCGTAAATGGCTGGGATATGACAATCTAGTTACCCATCACTTATTCAGTAAAACTGGCTTGAAGACCCGCTGAAAATGCGTTACTTCGTTCTTCCGCTATTCATGAATAAAGGATTTCCAAAAAGTGGAATTCCCATGTGATTTGTAGTACCTCTATGCGCTTGTATTTTTGTTGTATGCCTTAAGGATCATTTACACGGCAGGTTTTTTCCCGGGAGACGAGAAGGGAAAGTGTTCACACGGTACTCGGGTATTTTTCAAGGAAGAGTACTGTCACGTGGCAATAAATTAAAAGGTTGTAAGGCTCAGGATATTTCTCTACAATGGATGTCCATTTGGATAATTTTTTACATGGGCATAATCAAAATTATTCCTCGAAAATCCAATTTTATTGTTACTGACGTCGACGAATACCCTTCGACAAACAAATACCCGGGTAAAAAGTTCGCGAAACTGAAGTCCCAAATACCCGAGTTTTTGTTGCTGTTGCGTTGAAAAATACCCGCGGAGTACGGGTAAACACCCTCCGTGTAAACGTAGCTTTACAAGAGATTTATGTTGTTTTTTTTGCTCAGGCACTAAGCAACCTTCACCAATCTCATCACTGACCAACGAAAAGTCGCGGTTGTGTTGAGATTAAAATTTCCCGCGTCATCGTAGAATTTCGTTGTGGGACGGCCGCAGATATTCTGACCGTCATAACTAGAGTAGATAGTGCCAAATAAAAAAAATCCCTTTGCAGAATCCAAATAATTCAGTGTATCCAATTAAATGACATAAAAACAAGTTGGCTTTTCAGTTAAACTTTAATGGAGGTTTTGCACATGTCTCAGTAATAGAAAGTGAAAGTTACCCACTGCCTTGCAGGTCCGGCTTTCTACTGTCTCTAGACAAGTGCTGAATATGAGACAATGGCGGATTAACAGAAATTAGTCGACTTGGAATCTCTGAACTAGAATATGGCCAGTTCGCCATATTAAAAGGTTATCAGAATAGGGCTAAGATACGACAGTTTGATTACCCATCATATTTTTACTTAATTAGGCTAGAAGGGCCGACAAAAACGCGTCACTTCGTTACTTTGTTATCCACGATTCTTGAATTTTAGCTGACGTAATTTCTCTTCCGTAACTGTTGTACCTCTATACGGACGTAGCTCTATGTTTGAAATGTTTAGCAACTACAGCGGCAGCCAATTGCCGTAATTCATGGCGGATTTGCATTCTTCAAGCCAGGAAGATGAAAGTAACATGGGAAGTGAAAGTGACCAGGAAGCACGGAACTGAGGGCTATCTTCAGATGTGATTCTGCAATCTGGAATCGAACATTTCAAAATCTTCGCTTTGTTAGCCATTGAAACACACGCTTTTGCAGACATTCAAATTTTCCGCGACTCGCCGTAAAGTTATTTGTCGTGCAACCAGCGGAGATTCCAAACGTCACTACTAGACTACGCGACGTAAAAACAAAAATCCCTTACATGAGTCAAAATAATTCACTGTATTCTAATCAAACATATAAAAATAAATTGGCTTTTCAGTTAAACTTCAAGCGCTTCCAAGCGGACTAGTTTCTTAATCCCCAAGTCTAACTATCAACACTTGTGACAGACATAGTAAAATAGAATCGCAATTTGATGATAGAAAATCTGTCTCCGCAGAGGAAAGTGAAAGTCACCCACTACCTTATAGATCCGACTTTTTACTACGTCTATCACAAATGCTGATTATAAGACAAGATGGGACTAACAGAAACTATTACACTTTAAGCGCTGAACTAGAGTAAGGCGAACTACCGAACGGATATCGTTAAGGGGTTGATTAGAGTTAAATTTATTAAATAAATATTAGTTTAAGCGTGTGGTGAAGAACTGAAGTCGTTTTTTTTTATCACATTCTGCGAAAAAAAGACATTAAAGCTTTGCAGACGTGTTATTATAATCATTGTAAATTTTTATGTACCTTCCTCGTTCCTGCCGCAACCACAAATTAGTTCAGAAGTTCGGCGTCCAAGATGCCATTCGTTCACTAGAGAAAACGTCAGCGTCACTACTATCTACATCTCGTCATCCTGGTCATCGAGTACATGATGATTTTCATGAATTTTTCAGGTCCAGTTAGAAATTATGTCTAAATTTTGTGTGTTTATACTGTTATCTATCTTGTGTTATTTTTCATTGTTCTCTTTACTCCGCTACCACCTTGTGTATTTGGCGTGTTACAAATAAAATATATATATATTGTCTGGATGACAAAGTCCAGTGACAGGGTTCGTGCGCTTGCTCTTCCATTTTTTCCTGACTTCCCTGACCTTTTTTGCTGATTTTCCCTGACCTTTTCCAGCAGTTTTCCAACACCTTTCGATTACCTCAGTGAAAAATGCCGCCAAAATCTTACGATATGACTCATACAATAGCAAAGATTTATTCGACTTCTTCCTGAACAAACAAGCCGTCGATTAGGTTGAAGCACAGACAGGGACGGCTCAAAAAACAGAGTTATCAACTGATAAACTTTGGGCAGACAACCGACGAAAAAGAAACTTCCAGTAAAAAAAACGATGCCTAAGTATAAACTGAACTTTTTCATTAATTTCCCTGACCTTCTGCGACTTTTCACGATTTTCCCTGACTTTTACCTTAAATTACCTTAAATTGCACTTGCAAGCAATAAGGATGTTGTATCCCGATGAGTAGCTTGCGGATGACGATGGTGCTATGATCTAGTTGCTGCTTCCGGGGCGCACCAGTCCTTTTTCCAGGGCTGCCCGCGCCAGTCCTCATCGAGTCGCTTTTTGAAACCTTCGGGTGTTTCGCTGGTGACAGTTGGTTCGGACAAGCTGTTCCATAGAGGAACAGCTCGGTTACTGAAGAAGTGCTGGCGAACACGAGAGGTGTTGGACCTTCTGGACAGTTTCCGGGAGTGGCCCTAGTCCGTGAGTGGTTGTTCTCTGATTTCCCTGACCAAAAAGAATTCCCTGACTTTTCCCTGATTTCCAGAGCCGCACGAACCCTGAAGTGAATATTTCCCTTTGGGATCCAACCGCAACCTTTGGTATTGTTTTAGTAGCGGTGTTCGCCTTCGCGGCTTGACACGTGACCCATCCAAATACCTGTCGCATCGAGCTCAGTCCGTGTCTTCAGCCTACTAGCCTACCTTCCGTCTAGACCAGTGGTTCCCAACCGGTGATACGCGTACCCCAAGGGGTACGCGAAGGAACCAAAATTGATTTAGTCTTTAGCTTCAAAATCTCGCCTCGCTCGTTTTTGATTGCCGAAAGCCTAATATTACCAGCAGAGGCATCATCAGCGAAAATATAACTTAAAGCACAACTCTTACTAGAAATGATCTTTTCCCTATGAAAGGGATCAGAAAAAATGTTTTCGAAAATACCATCACTTTCCACCTGAAACTAGCGACTCTCTTATTAGCGCTTGTCAGCTATATCCAGCCTTCCTGCTCTCCGACGCGGCCGCTGGGGGCAAAACATTTGAAAACTGAACGTGCCTGGTTAAAAAGTGGGAAAACTAAGCAAATAAAAGAAGTAATAAACAGAAGGTTATCACCACCTTATGCGTGAAAGAGTTTTCAGTGGACGTTGAAGATTCCGGCAAACTTTTCGTTGAGTGACGGGAAAACTCGGCAAGACCGAAAAAACGCTAAAAATTCGTAGTTACGAAACGAAACAATGGAGAAAGGTGGGGATTTTAGAAGCTTATAATTCCATATGGGAGCTAAGTATATTATAGAAGGCAGAATAAGCAAGAGGGGTCCTTTAAGGGGCAAGGTATTTTTACTGGCCGACTTTTTTTTTTTTTAATATCTGATTTTACAAAAAATCGTGGCGCTTTCTTTTTAATTGTCTGGCCTACCTTTTTTGGGGGGATGGGTATTGTCAATCTGTGCCTGACTCCTCTGATTACAAGCCCTAGTGAAAGACAGTGAAATAATGTTGATTCACAAACAGCCAGCCTACTGCCGTAAAATCTGTTCCTGTGCCAAACAATATTGTCTCAAGAAGAATCGAAGACATTACCCTATTTTCCATAAAAAAGATATCAGTTCAGTTCGTTCTTATTATTTCCGGTTTTCCCGCTTTCTATTGTATCTCCCTCCATGGTACAGAAATCGGAACCTAATATCTATTTACAGTTTTCCGGATATCGGGTCGAAACTTATGGAGCTTGCTGGGAAATTACCCCAGTCAACTTACAAGAATCTGGCCGCCCACAGTGGCCTGTCTCAGTTGCTTTAGTTTTTAGTGCTTTTTGTTTTGTGAAGTACTTGTTTTGTTTCTTTTATTGATACTCCGCTTTGATTTTTTATAGCGGGTCAAAAATAAATTATTATTATTATTATTATTATTGCAAATGATATTGTCATTCAGGCTGCGAATTAAGCTAACAAAATAGTTTACGATGCAGCTTGATGCAAGCACGGATAACATCAAAACCAAACACAGAAACAGGCTGACTATTAAAAATATGCCGCTGATGACGTCGAGCCGAGATTTGAAGAAATTTTTTCTACAAAGCAGCCTCTAGTGATTGGCTCATTGATTTTGTCTATATTTTTACACATATATGCCTTGTCACTGATGATAATAATTATCGTCTTTTTCACGTTCTGAAAAATGGGGTACGTAATCTTTTCGAACCTTGATTAGGGGTACGCGGTACGGAAAAGGTTGGGAAACACTGGTCTAGACAACATCCTACATTGCCTAAAACCAAGGACACTTGTGTCATGCTAATCTGGAAAATCAAAACCCGCCCAACCTATTTTCGGCCACTTCAGACAAAAACAAAGAAACAGACCGTTTTTTAATCTAAATTGGATCTCACCTTCTATCTGATTCGTCTTCTCTCCGGTATGAAGATCAAACACCCTGATGACACTATCCATAGTGGCAGTTACGATCTGTGTCCCATCCTTTGAAGCATCAACGGAAACAACCCCAAGATTATGACCCTCCAGTTTGAGTCGTAGCTCAAGGTTATCGTTCAGAAGCGTCCAGACGCGCACTGTTTCGTCGATTCCCCCAGACACAATCACATCCAAACCTGAAAAATAAACTTATACAGCGTTTACAAGTACAGGAAAACTTTAACAGAATCCGATCCTGGTGACAAGATTATGTTTACACGCAGAGGGAAAAAAATAAATTCTTCAAACCAAAAATGTGACAAAAATAAATTCACTAGCCAATAAAAAAAATGTTTTGAGAGCATTTATGCTGCTCTCAAAAGCTACACTGTCAGAAGTTTCATTACAGATTGCGCATAACACTTGCAAGAATAACACCTTTTCACTTAGAAATAAAGTTTTATGACCAATTAAGTTTACACTATTTCATGCCTAGATCTCCAACAACAGCTTCAATTGGTAAAAATACTAGGAAACGAAAGAAACGTAACATATAACATCCCAAAGTGTTATCTGTTGAAACCGCGCATCCTGCTGTTGTCGTTATGTAACTTCTGACAGTGTAGTATTTTTATCTATTGAAGGTGTTGTTGGAGATCCGGGCACGGAATAGTAGAAACTTAATTGGTCATAACTTTTTTTCTAAGTGAAAAGGTGTTATTCTTGAAAGTGTTATGAGCAATCTGTTATGAAACTTCTGACAGTGTAGCTAGACTTTTTTTTAGTCTTTTTACCATGAGATTCCTTTCAAGTAGACCGGAATTCCTTTCATCATGAAAGGATTCTCGTCCCGCTAGATTTTCTGTTCTAGTCGTCTTCACGAACGAAATCCTTTCGAGTCGACCGGAATTACTTTCTAATCGACGGGATTTCTTGTCCGTGAAAAAAAATAAAGAAATGGTCTAAGCCGACACAATGTACAGTGAACAGTGTTTCAGATACACTTTGTAGAGGCGCCTGACCTATTCGTGCACAAAATTACACCGCATAATTATGCTGATGACCCACACTTTCGCTACTGACCAGGAACTCTTTTTCCTGCAGCCACTTCATTTGAAGTGATATCTGATATGTGTATAAGGTTTGAAGCCAAGCTGACCATTCATTACGAAAGAAATAAAAAAAACAGTGATTTTCGGGTTTTTTTTCTTGATCAGCTAATTATCCCTCTAGGATGATGTGCGAGGGATAAATATAAATTCGGCTATTTGGGTTGCACTTCGGCAAGCCGTCCTCAGCGAAAAAAACAAACAACTAAATCATAAAATCCAACACAACACCAACAGAAAAGTGATGCGGAACCAACAAAACATACAACGATATGTAACTAAAAACCAGAAGAACGATGCGGACTGAAACGACAAACAAATTCAAATAAAAAAACCAATATTAAAATGTGCGTGTTAAAAGTGTATATGTACAAATCTGTGACTATTTTATACAATAATTTTTTGTGAAATTATTTGTACAGTGATGGGAAAAGCGAAGGATTATATAATTGCTGGGTGAAAGCTTCTGCGCTTTCCCAGGGAACTGGTAAATTGGAAATAGACACAGAATTCAGAATTGTAAAATAGTCACAGATTTGTACATATACACTTTTAACACGCACATTTTAATATTGGTTATTTTATTTGAATTTGTTTGTCGTATCAATCCGCATCGTTCTTCTGGTTTTTAGTTACATGTTTGTTTTGTTGGTTCCGCATCACTTTTCTGTTGGTGTTGTGTTGGATTTTATCATTTAGTTGTTTGTTTTTTTCGCTGAGGACGGTTTGCCGGAAGTGCAACCGAAATATTGAATTTATATTTATCCCTCGCACATCATCCGAGAGGGATAATTAGCTGAAGAAACAAAAACCGAAAATCACTGTTTTTATGGCACTTGCAGCCTCTGGCTCAAGTGCCATATACCGATCACAATTCCGTCTGTCGGTCTGTCGGTCTGTCGGTCGGTCCGAGTTTTTTGTCCCACATATCCGAGTTAGGGTACTTCCAGATGTGCTAGGACAATGAAACTTGGCAGGCATATCAGGGACCCGACCAAACTAACCTGGAAATAATCAGTTTCCCGATCCGACCATATGGGGGGGGGGAGTGAGGGGCGCTGGAAACTTGAAAATTTAGGGCATTTTGTCACTTTTTTCTGAGTTAGGGTACTTCTAGATGAGCTAGGACAATGAAACTTGGCAGGAATATCAGGGACCCGACCAAACGAACCTGGAAATAATCAGTTTCCCGATCCGACCATATGCGGGGGAGTGGGGGCGCTCGAAACTTGAAAATTTAGGGCATTTTGTCACACTTTTTCGAGTTAGGGTACTTCCAGATGAGCTAGGACAATGAAACTTGGCAAGAATATCAGGGACCTGACCAAAGTAACCTGGAAATAATAAGTTTCCCGATCCGACCATATGCGGGGGAGTTGGGGCGCTGGAAACTTGAAAATTTAGGGCATTTTGTCACACTTTTTCGAGTGAGGGTACTTCCAGATGAGCTAGGACAATGAAACTTGGCAGGAATATCACGGACCCGACCAAACTAACCTGGAAATAATCAGTTTCCCGATCCGACCATATGGGGGGGGAGTGCGGGGCGCTGGAAACTTGAAAATTTAGGGCATTTTGTCACACTTTTTCGAGTTGGGGTACTTCCAGTTGTGCTAGGACCATGAAACTTGGCAGGCATATCAGAGACCCGACCAAACAAAATTAGGAATAATCAGTTTTCTGATCCGACCATTTGGGGGGGGGGTGGAGGGCAGGGGAATCCGGGAAACTGAGAAGTGTGTAACTTTCGAACGGATGATCGGATTGTAATGAAACTTCATAACTGAAGAGAATATATATCTGTAATGTCCCGTTTAAAGTCTTGACCGGATTCGGTAGCCAGGGGGGAGTTGGGGGGGGGGGGGGAGACCGGAAATTTCAAGAAACGGTTAGAATGGAGGGATCGGAGTGAAACTGGCTGGGAAGAACAAGCATCTGCTCTAGATAAGTCCTTTAGGCCATTGTACTGGATCCGGACACTTATGGGGGGGGGGGGGTCCCGGAATTCCGGTGATGGTGTTTTTTTTGGATTTTCACGATGAAACTTGGCAGGCATATCAGGGACCCAATCAAACTGACTTCAAAATAAAAATATTGTCGATCAGATAATGGTGGGGGAGTGGAGGGAGGGGAATCCGCAGGGGAATCCGGGAAATTGAGAAGTGTGTAACTTTCGAACGGATGATCGGATTGTAATGAAACTTCATAACTGAACAGAATATATATCTGTAATGTCCCGTTTAAAGTCTTGACCGGATTCGGTAGCCAGGGGGGAGTTGGGGGGGGGGGACCGGAAATTTCAAGAAACGGTTAGAATGGAGGGATCGGAGTGAAACTTGCTGGGAAGAACAAGCATCTGCTCTAGATAAGTCCTTTAGGCCATTGTACTTGATCCGGACACTTATGGGGGGGGGGGGGTCCCGGAATTCCGGTGATGGTGGTTTTGGGGATTTTCACGATGAAACTTGGCAGGCATATCGGGGACCCAATCAAACTGACTTCAAAATAAAATTTTTGTCGATCAGATAATGGTGGGGGGAGTGGAGGGAGGGGAATCCGAGATTTTCAGTCATGCGTAATTTTGGAATGGGTGATCGGATTCGAGTGAAATTTAAGAATTCAACAGAGGACATTTCTCCGATGATTTTTTTCATATCCGGACCGGATCCGGCAACTATTGGGGGGGGGGAAATACGTGCCCCGTTTAGAATGGAGGGATCGGGATGGAACTTTGTGGGAAGAACAAACAGATGCTCTAGGTAAGTCATTTGCTGAATCGGATTGGCTACGTGCACCGCGGGGGAGCTGGGTGGGGTGGGGGGGGTGGACCGGAAATCTCGAGAAACGGTTAGAATGATGGTATCGGAGTGAAACTTGCTGGGAAGAACAAACATCTGGTCCATGTAAATCTTTTACATAATTTGACTGGATCCGGACACTTGAGGGGGGGGGGGGGAGGAGGGGTATCCCGGAATTCCGTTTTTGGGGGATTTTCACGACGAAACTTGGAAGGCATATCAGGGACCCGGTCAAACTGACTTGGAATAAAAAAAAAATCCTCGATATGATAATCTTGGGGGGGGGGGGGATTTGAGGGAGGGGAATCCGGAATATTGAGTCATGCGTAACTTTGGAACGGGTGATCGGACTCGAGTGAAATTTAATAATTAAACAGAGGACATTTTTCTCTTGTGACCTTTTTCATTTCCGGACCGAATCCGGCAATTATCGGGGGGAGGGCGGAAAATACTTGACCCGCTTAGACTGGTGTGATCTGGATCGAACTTCGTGGGAATGACAAACAGATGCTCTGGATTAATCATTTACAGAACAGGATTGGCTCCGGTTATTGTGGGTGGAGTTAGAGGAGGGGGAGGGGGTCTGGGATTCCGATGATCGCGCGTTAAGGTACTTCCAGATGTGCTAGGACGATGAAACTTCGCTGGAATATTGGAGACTCAACAACATTTGCTTAGAAATTGCTACTTCCCAAATCCGATTATTCCTTAAAGTACCAATCTTGACCGCAAAGTAAAAAAAATACTTTTAAGCAATATATGCATTTTCGTGATGCCCATCAGCCCATTAGTAGTTTTGCCTCAAGGGTTTTGCTTACAAATGAAGTTCCAGCTCCCTTATAGCGCGCATCTCAACCGCAAAGTCGAAACTTACTCTTGATCAATCAAATCATCTTGACACATGCAAGTGCCATATGAGCTTACAGCTCTTGTTGATTTCTGATATGTGTATATGTGAGTATTTAGTAGGCTATGTAGTATGTGTATATAGTGTGATATGGGATTTAGCTCTATATATTATTCAGTTTCAAATATTATAACTTTAGTGTATACATTGTTGATGCAAAATCAACTAGTCGGCTTACCGTCGTTTCATGATTTTTAATGAATAAACTCAATTGAAATGAATTGAATTGATTTGACTTCATGTTCAGGATCTTTCCATTATTCGTTCTTTCCATTCTTCTTTCCCAACTGCTTGACCCATTTTTAACATTTGACCTATTCTTTGCACTACATTTCCACTACATGATTACGCTAATGACCCAATAATGACCTACACTTTCAGTATTGACCCAGAACTGGGTCCAGAACTGCAGCCGATCCATGTTCAGGTTCTTTTCATTATCCGTTCTGGGTATCAATTCTTCTTTCCCAACTGCTTGACCCATTTTTAACATTTGACCTATTCTTTGCACTACATTTCCACTACATGATTACGCTAATGACCCAATAATGACCTACACTTTCAGTATTGACCCAGAACTGGGTCCAGAACTGCAGCCGATCCATGTTCAGGTTCTTTTCATTATCCGTTCTGGGTATCAATTCTTCTTTCCCAACTGCTTGACCCATTTTTAACATTTGACCTATTCTTTGCACTACATTTCCACTACATGATTACGCTAATGACCCAATAATGACCTACACTTTCAGTATTGACCCAGAACTGGGTCCAGAACTGCAGCCGATCCATGTTCAGGTTCTTTTCATTATCCGTTCTGGGTATCAATTCTTCTATCCCAACTGCTTGACCCATTTTTAACATTTGACCTATTCTTTGCACTACATTTCCACTACATGATTACGCTAATGACCCAATAATGACCTACACTTTCAGTATTGACCCAGAACTGGGTCCAGAACTGCAGCCGATCAATGTTCAGGTTCTTTTCATTATCCGTTCTGGGTATCAATTCTTCTTTCCCAACTGCTTGACCCATTTTTAACATTTGACCTATTCTTTGCACTACATTTCCACTCCATGATTACGCTAATGACCCAATAATGACCTACACTTTCAGTATTGACCCAGAACTGGGTCCAGAACTGCAGCCGATCCATGTTCAGGTTCTTTTCATTATCCGTTCTGGGTATCAATTCTTCTTTCCCAACTGCTTGACCCATTTTTAACATTTGACCTATTCTTTGCACTACATTTCCACTACATGGTTACGCTAATGACCCAATAATGACCTACACTTTCAGTATTGACCCAGAACTGGGTCCAGAACTGCAGCCGATCCATGTTCAGGTTCTTTTCATTATCCGTTCTGGGTATCAATTCTTCTTTCCCAACTGCTTGACCCATTTTTAACATTTGACCTATTCTTTGCACTACATTTCCACTACATGATTACGCTAATGACCCAATAATGACCTACACTTTCAGTATTGGCCCAGAACTGGGTCCAGAACTGCAGCCGATCCATGTTCAGGTTCTTTTCATTATCCGTTCTGGGTATCAATTCTTCTTTCCCAACTGCTTGACCCATTTTTAACATTTGACCTATTCTTTGCACTACATTTCCACTACATGATTACGCTAATGACCCAATATGACCTACACTTTCAGTACTGACCCAGAACTGGGTCCAGAACTGCAGCCAATCCATGTTCAGGTTCTTTTCATCATCCGTTCTGGGTATCAATTCTTCTTTCCCAACTGCTTGACCCATTTTTAACATTTGACCTATTCTTTGCACTACATTTCCACTACATGATAACGCTAATGACCCAATAATGACCTACACTTTCAGTATTGACCCAGAACTGGGTCCAGAACTGCAGCCGATCCATGTTCAGGTTCTTTTCATTATCCGTTCTGGGTATCAATTCTTCTTTCCCAACTGCTTGACCCATTTTTAACATTTGACCTATTCGTTGCACTACATTTCTCCAATAATGACCTTATTGACCCAGAACTCTTTTCTGCAGCCAATTCATGTTCAGGTTCTTTTCACCATTCATTCTCGGTATCAATTCTTCTTTCCCGACTGCATGAACCATTTTCCCCTCACTTCGAGAAACATTTGACTGATTTGTTTCTATGATCGACTCTTTACTAGATTGTAGAATCGCACGATGGACAAATGATTTGTCTCGGTCTGGCTTCGAGACCGATTTGTGCTGGTTTTCGCACCCAGGAGACCAAGATCTGGATATTGCATCCGCGGAAACAGAAGTGTTATTTTCTGAGGTTCTAGAATGATTACAAAGGGGGTAATACAAATATAAGGTTTGAAGCCAAGCTGGCCATTCATTGCAAACAAAATTAGAACAAGACCAAAGGTTTCGATGGGATCCCAAAAATCTAACATTTGATCCAAACATTGGTTCATGTCTTCGCCAGTCAGTCTTCGTCAGATTCCTTGAATATTTTTACTGTTAAAATAAAGTAAAAAAATGGATTCAGCATGTCTCCTTGCCCCGATACCAAATCTCTAATCGATTTCAGAAACAACTTTGAGCTTCAACCAAACTTCCAGTTTCAGCCGAATTCGTGATGAACCATTTGTCCAGCAAGAAAACTAAGTTCAGATATGGATTCAGCGGACCTCTTTACCCCTTCAATGAATATCTTATTAGCTTATAAAATATACATGGTTTTACCGTAAATTCGAACCCCTCCTCTGCCTCTAAAGATAGGCCTAAGGGACCCATCTACGAACTTGACCCGTACTTTACCAGTGAATCCTCACTGAAGAACATCCTCGCTTGAACAACATATTTCCTCGTTTGAACATTATATATCAACCCCTTCGACCTTCGATTACACTAGATCTCTCCGACGTCCATAGAACAAACAAATGAATGTCGTCATCCAGGCGCGCAGAGCTATACTGGTTTGAGAATAAAGGTGTGGGGACTGCTATAGCCGAAAATTGGTCGACAAATTTTGTATCAGGTTTTCACCGGAATCCGGGTGAACTACTTGTCCGGAAAGAAAATAAATTTCATATTCGAATTCAGCATGTCTTCTTACCCCTAAATTAAATATCTCAATAGCTTTTAAAAAAATTTAAATCTTAATTTGCCCCCCCCCCCCCCTTAATCTAGGGCTACAGAGCCCATCTACGAACTTGACCTTACCCTTGACCCAAAGAATCCTCACACCAAGTATCATCAAAATATCTCTTTCCCTTCGAGAGTTATCGTGCTCACAGACAGACAGACAGACGGACAACATTTGCGATGTCCCTTCACTTACGTTTTGGGATCCTAAAAACGAGATTTTCGGGGTTTTTTTTTTGATCAGCTAGTTATCCCTTTAAGATGATGTGCGAGGGATAAACGAAATTTCGGATATTTCGGTTGCACTACCGTCCTCAGCGAAAAACAAAACTAAATCACAAATCCACCACAATAACAACAGGAAAACGACGCGGAACCAACAAACAATAAAACGAAATGTAACTAAAAGCCAGAAGAACGATGCGGACTGAAGGACATGCAGATAAAAGTAAAATAATGAGAGATAAAATGTCCGTGTTTAAAGTGTATATGTACAAATCTGTAATTATTTACAGTTCTGAATTATGTGTATATTTACAATTTAATGCTTGTATGTATAGTCATCCAAACGGCTTCTACACTTCCCCATCTTTTTTCCCATTCATGGTGTCATAAAAGAAAGATCGGAAGCAAGTGAAGTTCCGACTGTCGTTCCTTTTGTGTAATATTTTCTACCCGACAAAAGTAAAAATCCTACGAAATAGTTTTAAAAAAGTCTTTGTGCAGAATGTACCGATTCATTTCAAAGTTTATAAGTTGAATTTGAAACTTCAGCTATCCAAGCTGCGATGAAGTATTTCCCGAACATTTTAGTCAGTGGTTGCAACTTCCACCTTGATCAGTGCTTGTTTAGAAAAGTTCAGGATCTGGGTCTTGCTTCGCTCTACTTGTCAGGAAATCTGGAAGGGCAGAAATTCCGTGCGCACATCAGAATGCTGGCTGCCACGGCACACCTTCCAACTGAAGAAATAGAAAGATGCCTGGCTAGAGCTGATGGAAAAGGCTCCCACGTTCAATGACTATTTCGTAGATCAGTCGCTTGAAAACAAAACGTTCCCACTAAGTCTGTAGAACTGCACTAGTGACACCCATCGCACAACGAATATCGTGGAAGGCTGGCACTGTAGGATGAATGCTGCGGTAGTTCACACTAACCCGAACTTCTTTAAGGTTTTGATGTACTTCCGACAAGAAGATAAAGTAGCCTTTACCTCGGTTATAGTGGTTCTGACGGAAGTGCCTGCTCGAAAGCGTCGTAAAGTTTACAGAGACGTCGAAGAGCGCCTTCGAAAGCGCAATCGACGTACCAAAGTGGGTCAACGACTAGAGCAACCTTTCTAAGCGCAGTGTCTCATCTAGTAAACTTGGACTAGAAACTTTGCAAGTCTTAAAGCATAACTCTTACTAGGAATGATCTTTTCCCTATGAAATGAATCAGAAAAAATGTTTCTGGAAATACCATTACTTTCCACCTAAAACTAGCGATTCTCCTGTTAGCGCTTGTCGACTAGATCCAGCCTTCCTGCTCTCCGACGCGGCGGCTGGGCGCAAAACATTTGAAAACTGAACGTGCCTTGGTTAAGAAGTTGGAAAACTAAGCAAATAAAAGAAGTAATAAACAGAAGATTATCCCATCCTTATGTGTGAAAGAGTTGTCATTGGACGTTGAAGATTCCGGCAAACTTTTTGTTTGGTGTAGGGAAAACTCGGCAAGGCTGAAAAAGCGCTAAAAGTCGTAGTTACGAAACGAAACAATGGAGAAAGGTGGGGATTTTAGAAGCTTATAATTCCATATGGGAGCTAAGTATACTATAAAAGGTAGAATAAGCAAGAGGTGTCCTTTAATGATCTTCTGCCAGTTTTCATGTTTTTACTGTAATTCAATTCAAGAAATTCTCTGGCAAGGCAGTAATAAAGTCATACGATTTTACTTGTTGAATGACTAGGCTATTGGATTATGTTATGAGAATGGGGAAAAAACCTAGGTCACTAATCCCAGTAAAGTCTTCAGGTAACTACAAAAGGTTTAGCACGTCATTAGGATACGGGTCGAAACCCAGAGTGGCGAAAAACCCCGGTGGGGCTAAAGCACTGCTACGGGTAGATTTGGGTGTGGCTTTGCGCTTCCAGTCTCGCATCATTACGTCACGTTATTAGTTACAATAACATATAATTTATGCTAGACGAAACCTCTTTAGTGGCAACGATGCAAATTAATTTAGGAGGTGTCATGCGAATACTCGTTAAACTGTGACAAAAGCTCCTTCTGTCTAAAGGCTAGTATGTAAGCATCTACATAACTAACAAGAAAACACGGCTAGGTGACCTATCCGGAATATTCACATAAGGACGACTTAAAGGACCCCTCTTGCTCATTCTGCCTTTTATAGTATACCTAGCTCCCTTGTGGAATTATAAGCTTCTAAAATCCCCAACTTTCTCCATTGTTTCGTTTTCTGCCTACGAATTTTAGCACTTTTTCAGCCATGCCGAGTTTTGCCCGTCACAAAAAGCAAAGTTTATCGGAGTCTTTAATGCCGCTGACAATTCTTTCTAACATAAGGATATGAGAATCTTCTGTTTTTTACTTCTTTTCTTTACTTAGTTTTCCAAATTTTTAACCACGGCGCGTTCAGTTTTCAAACGTTTTGCTCCCACCCGCCGCGTCGGAGAGCAGGAACGCTGGTTAGTGTCGACAAGCGCTAACAAGAAAATCGCTAATTTCAGGTATCCATTCGGGATTTACTTTCCACACATGGAACCCATTAGCAAGGATAATATTTATTCAACTATTTAATCTCTTAATCCTAGCTAAGGAGAGAGAGAGAGAAGAATCGAAACCTGTAAGCTTTATGCGTCCAGGGGGATTTCCGTTCAATGGTATATATGAAAAGCTTTTTTTCTGATCCCTTTCACAGGCAAAAGATCATTTCTAGTAAGAGTTGTGCTTTAAAGACTGTTCCAGTTTTCACAATATTTATATAAGACCAGATATTTTTAGTTGCCCGATTGAGTGACAAGCTCGACTACTGGGCAGTGAGGCGAATAAAAAAAAATTAACAACCTTCGTAGTGACACAAAACATAAAAAATGAAGATACAGAAAAAAAAGCAATTGTGTAACGAACTGCACTACAGGGCCAAGAAAAAACAAACATTTCAAGTATTAAACACACTTTTATTAGAACAGTTTTCTAGCTCACCTTCTAAGCTTCTAGTCTGAGGCTTTGGCTGATCTTCCGGTGTTTCTCCATCTTGTTCCATCGCCTCGTCTGGCTTTTTGATGCTTCCACCCACAGTCCAGGCACACGACCAGATCTGATCTTCATGTGCATTCTGTTTCTTCTGGATGACTGAGAACATCGTAAACGCCCTTTGCCTAAAATAGAGGAGTAATAAAATATATTAGTATAATATAACTGCAAAATCTTAGTTCAATTTAAATGGTATCCTGAAACCCAAGCACTTATATAAAAAAAAGGCAAGCATAAGCAAAGCAAGCATATAACATGACACTACAATTAACACAGACGCAAGCACGCAGGTAAGGATTCTTCATCCTCTTTCCTAATGATGGGATTAGAGGTTGAGCCTCTTCGGTTCCTTCATATATCTACCAGAACGCGTGGTACGTATGGTCCAACGAACCAACTGGAGCCCATCCAGTTGGTTCGCTGGATCGGACTGGTGATCGCACGGGAGGTACTGAGGTTCTGGAATCATCTGGCAGAGTGGTAAATCTTTCTGCAGGTGTAGCTGCGGGAAGAGGTGACATCGGGGATGGCGTTGGGCTCGTAGGGTTGGGAGATGTTCCATCCCCGTTTGAGGTTGATTTGGTTTTCGTTAGCGTTCAAAACACCAAGGAAGAGCAAGGGTGAGATTAGGAAAGTAAATGTCTGGGGAAGCAAGCTCCTGGACCCAAGTGCAGAGGTTGGGTAGTAACTGGGAATGGAAGATTTGGGAAAGATAAAAATAAGGGGGGGTACACATGCTTTTCGGGGATGAAACCTAGCGTAATAGACTATGTGCTAATCGACCATGCTAATCGTTCATCTTATAGGGGCAGACCACTTAGGTTTAGAGTTCCAATTAATAACAGAGAATAAAAATGGATGTAAGAATACAGGGACGAAGACAAAAAAACACCAGAAGGTTAGAGAACCTTTAATGCGAATGGAAGAAGGATGAACTAGTTAAGGTATCGGCAGCATTATCAGACTATGAAGTAGATCAACAAACAACTGAAATAGCAAAGATAGAATCGTTGAATGGGAGAGTAGAGCAGGGTATAGATATATTGTACCAGGCAGTGGAGCCACTTCAGACAGGAAAACATCGACGACATAAGGAATGGTTTGACGAGGAGTGCGCCCAAGCAAAAGAAGATTTAGTTAGGATTTTGAATATTTATAGGTCTAGTAACCAAGGAGAAACATTAGAATTACATAGGAGAAAAGAAAAATATTTAAAAGGCTAACAAAGTACAAAAAAGGAAAGTAGAACAAAAGGAAAGAAAGGAAATGAATAGAGCTTATTTAGAATGTGATATGAAGACATTTTGGAGGATGGTCAGGGGGCCAGCAAATAATTCAGATCACATTATGATCCCAAAGCCAGATAGCTGGGTAGAATATTTCATGGTTGATAGAACGGAGAATCCCAGTTTGGTAAAGTGGTATGATAGAAAATTTTAGATATCAAGGAAGAAGCCATATTTCTACTTAGGGAGTATGAAGAGGGTTTGGTAGGAAAGATAGAAAGTCGAGAGGTTGTAGAAATAGTAAGGAAGCTGCAGGGTAAATCAGCTACTGGTGCGGATGGAATTCCAAAAAAAAATTACCGTAGTTTTCTAGGTCTAGTATTGCCACTATTACTATCAGTTCCCAAATCTAACTGCACGAAAGCGAGAATGGCGGGAAGCTTGAAGGATGTCGATTATCCGCCCGGATGAAATGAGACCAGTACCGCACAACAACTATAGGCCTATTTCTCTATTTTCGTGTATAAGCAAAATAATAGAAAAGGTTCTGGATTGCCGAACAAATAAATGGAAAAATAGTCGCCAAATACTTCGAGAAGAACAGGCCAGTTTTCGGGCAGGATACGGGCCAGTTGACACATCAAGTGCACGAAAATGGCGAAGTTCAAAGTCAACTAACATTCATAGGCATAGGTACCTCTACTGTAATCCAAAAAAGACACAACAAGCTTCGGGCCGAAATTCCCTTTATTGTGATTTAAGTGTTTGATACTAATCCTGACATAAGCCTTGAATTCTCTGCAAAACGCTACATGCCACAGCATGCACATAGCCTGACAAGGCTATGCACCACATGCTAATATTTTGGAAAAAACATAAATGTCTAACCTTGGCTAAGACTGGGTTAGCCAGCTCTATGCTAGGGTGGCCACAAAAAGCGCTATCGGCAGTAGCGCAAACTTGCCGATTTTCCGTAATGAAAAATGGATTGCGGAATTTATCATATTTGTTTTTCAAATTTTTCAGCCTAAAACAGCTGCTAAAAATATTTCAAATACACCACTGTATTCAGGACTAAATAATTGAGTAATAAGGCACGCAGAAATATGTAAATTCAGGTATAAAAAAAGTACCTGAACTTCCCTAGAAGAATTTGTTGATACCAAGGATTGAATATCCATGGCCGACAACATCGGTAAACAGCTTGTTCTTTGAACTTGAGCATCATATTCCCAGTTTCTGCAGTGCAGCTGCTCCCAATGAAAAAAACTAACATCCAGTTTCAGTAAAAATTACAAGACTAAAATGGAAGCCACCATGCATTCAGCTGACGTCCCTGTGTCACGTCATCATTCTCAGACAATTTACATCACCAAATTACGCAATTTTTTTAACACTGACCGGCATGCTCCCATGGTAATTAGTGTTTTTCTGATCAAGAATTGGGATACTTAGCAGCAAGTTAGTGTGGTATTACTGAACTCAAACCAAAGATAAAGTTCAGGAGGATCATATTCCTATGACCAAAAAGTAAGAATTTGAGAGTTATTTTTTAGTAGCTACCCTATCTACAGGAGGGGTCCCTGACTTCGTTTTGTTCATTACCTCAATGTTTACCGCAAAAATCTTAAAATGACATGTAGCCTACATGCTGTCTTGACAGTCAAGAGGAAAAATATGACTTTTTCAAAGTCATGTGTCCAAAAACATTCAGATTCTGTGCCTTTTCTTTGTTTTGAAGCTGCTTTGAAAAGGGATTTTCTAGTTATTGACTTTACTAACTCTACCTTTTTCATCATTTTGTGAAGCAATCGAGATAAGGTTTGAATGAGGGGATCTTGTTGGAAAAGAAAATATGTTTAACTAGAAATATTGAAGCAAGTAAAACATTCAATTAGCTTCAATCTAGTATGTTTGTCATATTAGTTGGTTCCTTTTTATGCCAGATAAATTATTCTAAAGGCAAGACTTCTCTGGAAATTTGAAATCTTGTCTGAGGTTGGATACCCCTCCTGTATAGTAGAGGTATGCTTATGTGAACGTCTGCTAACAGTGAATGATCGCCGAAGAAAAAACTAAAACCCAAACCAGGCATTTTTTACTATGAATACTTGTAATAACCACTCATGCTTTTGTCACTTTTAAATATTTTGTTAATTCAAGGCTGAAAGTGACTCAGCTGACACCTGGTTTGCTTTTCATAATTTGAAAAGTTTGCCATGAGGAACACACCTTCAATGAAGACGCTGGCAGTTCGAACCTGCAGACGCCTTCAAAAGAAGAAGGACCTTTTAACTGAATGCAAAATCAAAGAAAGTTAACTGAATTTCTACTTCACGTTTGTGCCAGGATAAACCTGGAATAGTTGGTTGTTCGCTGCTATCAAGTTTGTTATTTTTCTCTTCCATTCTACTTTTCTATATGCAAGTAGAAAAGCCAAGGTAGTGGAACAGTTAAAAAAATGTTCAAATAAGCATAGCCTGCCTCTACTGTATTACGCCCAGGGGCAGCACGACTGGGGGGGGGAGGGGGGGGACACCCCCCCCCCCAATGCTGCCGGCGAGTCGGCAGCATAGCACGATTTTTCGTCAAAACAGTCGATTTTTTTCATGAAAAAAGTCTTTTTTTCTGAAAAATGATCAATTTTTCGTCAAAATCGTCGGTTTTATCCGAAAATCAGTTGATTTTTTTCAAAAATGTAATTTTTTTTGCTGAAAACAGTCGTTTTTTCTGTAGAAAAAGTCGGTAAAAATCACCAGCCAGTCGGTAAATGCCTCGCCCCCCCCCCCCAAGCATTTTGGCTAGTAACGCCTCTGATTACACCTATCATATCTGAAATTAATAGAGATGATGGAAATGCAAAGCTTAAACTCGCAATACCTATTTGACTCTCCCCTATAATCTTGCCAAATGCTGTTGTTGCTGTGATACAATGTCACTTCTCTTGGTTGGTCAAGCGCCAGAAATCACCGCCGTGTGCAAGATTTGAAATTATTGCGCCTTGCCGTACTTATGCTGGCAATGAAGTTCACAGTAAAAGAGCACAAAACGACAGCACTGTGAGCTGACTGTGAGTGAAAGACCCAAACCAGACCACATCATCTTTGCATGTAAACACCAGGAAGTGAAACCCTACAAATGGAAGGTCCAAAAACCGTTTAATAGAGCCAGACTCAACCCACAACGTCCCTTGCAAACGCTGCAATCAGCCAAGAAGAAAAAAACATGTTCATATCCATCTTCGGACTGGTCAACTCGCAGACAGTCTTGGCAAAGCAGTCTAACCCCAACTGCAGCCATGAGAATGGAAGGATCATGACGACTATAATCAGTAATCACAGCCGAATTGAAAAAGGACGGAGAGGAGCCCACAGCTTGCCAAAACTTCCAAAACCCTGACGAAGAAGTTTGATTTTCAATCAACAATAACCGAAGCTGCAATCTCATTGCCCCAATTCCTGTTCTCAGTGTTCTCACTAACCAGAATTCTCGGCAGATTTTCCTCTCCAGAATTGGACAGATGTTTCTCCAGATTTCGATGTTTTCTGGCCAAAGTTTCCGATCAGATGGAGCTCGATATTTTCTGGTAAGAAAAAAAATCTGACCAGATTTAGGACTAGCAAGTGAAAAAATTTTGCAATAAATTGTTTGGAGATAAATGTTCAGCTTGGAAAAAGGGTTTATGATATTCAAACTTAAGTTTAGTGGGGTTTGACAGCTCAACTCAGAAGCGTCAGTGTAAATTTTACTTTGCTTGAGGAATTCGATAGATTGTGTCATGCAGAAAGTGTGCATGTTCTCTTGTCAGTTGCGTGTTTTGATGTTAGTTAGTATTCATGCTTTCTATAGAGAGTTGCAATACAATTTGTTTCGTCTGCCTACACTGTATCTCCGAGTAAGGATTAAAGTTAACTGCAGTATTTGCTACTGGGATTATTCTTATTTCCACGGTGGTAAGATTAATAAGAAATAGAGAGAAGAGGAATCCCTGTAGCAAATACCGCAGTTAACTTTAATTCTTACTCGGAGTACTTTTTACAGTGTAGATATGCCAGAACTGCAGAAGAGGTACAAAGAGTCGAGCCTGGACAGACCCTGCGATGTAATTTTTTTAAGAAAACGAACATTTGTCTAGAGCACTAACCAGGGGAGATCTTGAACGTTTACCATAAAAAGACCTCGCCCACTGTTGATCGGTTTTCGTGTCTTCAGTCACAATCGACCAATAGGATTCGAGACAAAGAGTATTAGGGTCCGCACCAGAATTCTCAGATTTGTATGGACTTGCATCCTCCGCTTTCTGTCCCTCTGTTCAAATTTTGCTAGTTCGAGCACTTCCACCTGAGCTAGGAAGATGAAACTTGGGAAGGCATAAAGGCTGACCCAATCCTCAACGAAACATTCCCTTCCCGGATCTGATCATCTGTAATGTGTAGGGAGGGGGAACCCAAATCTGGAGCAGATGTCTTAAACGTTCTGTCTATGTGTCAGAACCGCATGCGACATCGTGGTGAAAGGTGGAGGGGGGAGGGGTCCAGAAAAAAAATTTAATATGCGTAGGGAACAAATTGATGGAAGGATTTGTACGAAACTTGAATAGTACATAGTTCATGGGTCCTAGATGGGTTATTCAAAGGTCCGGACCAGACCAGGCTTCTGTGGCGGGACCCTGGTGGGGTGGATGGTCATTCGTGATGTTCATTTGGTCAACGAAGATTGCTCCGACTTTTATAATCGAAAGTTTTTCAAAGAACCCTGCTCCTGCCCTTAAAGTTTAACTGAAAAGCCAACTTATTTTTATATCTTGGATTCGAATAAACTGAATTATTTTTTACTATTCTAAGGATTTAAATATTTTTCCTCAGGCTCTAGTGGTGACGTTCAGAATATGCGCATCTTGCCCGACAAGTCAAAATTCAATCAGCTGCGGCAAATTTTAATGTCAGAAAAATTGTGGATTTCAATGGCAAACTATCACGTCTGAGGAACGTCCTCTCCAGAACAAAATAACACTAGAGAGTAGCGCCAAGACCTATGCTCTCCATGCTTTGCAAACGGACCATACTCGTAGCGCCTCCCACTACGCTTGAGGCATTTAAAGCGACACAAACTTGCGGGTTTAGAAATTTTTAGTAAAGCAAAGATGCGGTCTGCAGACACCAAGGACACAATGGGTGCTGTATCATTTTTTTGCTTTGTTTCGAAGATGAATTTGTCGAAGCCAGCGCTGCTGAACGACTGAATGAGTTTCGGAAGGGATGTTCTCTATCGCTAGTGGCGATAGAATCGCTGCTATTTGATGGTGTGTCAATTTTGCAAGGTCTTGGCGCTACTTCCTAGTGTTATTTTGCTCTGGTCCTCTCCCTCGATTTCCGTGACTGAAAGTTGCTCCATAGACCATAGTTGCTAAACATTTAAGCATAGATGCATAAGCACCTGTATAAGAATAAGTTCATTTTTTTGTTATCGTGTGGAGAGTTTGGTATGGCGTCTGTAAGTACACGGAATGGAACGAGTCTTTCTTTCTTTTATGTGCGGATTACAGAGGAACGACTCCTTTATATCATTTACACACAGTCAGTGTTTAAAATGGGACCGAGCTAACGAGCTCGTATCCCTGCCGGCCCACAGTGATCGACATATATTGTTATGACTTGTTTTTGGGATCCCAAAACGCAAGTGGAGGGATACCTATGAAATCGCAAAAATGTCCGTCTGTCCGTCTGTCTGTGAGCACGATAACTCTCGAAGGGAATGAGATATTTTGATGAAACTTGATGTTAGGATTCTTTGGGTCAAGGGTAAGGTCAAGTTCGTAGATGGGCTCTTTAGCTCTACATTTAGGGGTGGGGGAGGGGGTTTCAAATTAAGGGGCAAACATTTTTATTTAAAGCTATTGAGATAGTTGATTTAGGGGCAAGGAGACATGCTAAATCCGAATATGAAAGTTATTTTGTTGCCGGGCAAGTAGTTCACCCGGAATCAGGTGAAAACTGGACACAAAACTTGTCGACCAGTTTTCGGCTATAGCGGTCCTACCCCTTTATTCTCAAACGATTATAGCTCTGGGCACGTGGCCGACAATCATTAAATTTGTTTACTGAGTGACGTAATCGAAGGTCGAAGGGGGTCTCTAAGGTTTTATACAGAGGCGAAATAGACATGGGGTGAGTGTGTTTATTTTATAGCGGGTTTCAATAGGGAGGAATTGAAATATTAATTAGTATGCGTGCTGATATTTTATCGCTGGGAGATAGGAGGAGAGACACGGGTAGGCCGATTGGGAGAATTGGTCCTTACTTCTGCCCGATGTGTGGAGAGCGAGAGTGTGTGCGACATCTTATGAATGTAGGAAATGTAGTAGGAATTTTAGGAATAAGTGAGGGGTTGCTCACTGAAAATGGTGTACTTGGTAAGGGAGGGGTTACTCACTGGAAAAAAGGTGTACTGGATAAGTGAGGGGTTACTCAGTGGGTGTACTAAAGTTTTTTGGGGGAGGGGGTGGGGTGAGCCGATCCCAGGTACTCGTGAACCAATCCCAGGTGCACGCGAGGGGTTAGGAATTGGGTGTACCAGTTAAAGGAGTACTCGAGGGGATAGATACTTGGGTGAGCCAATCCCAGGTGCTAGGAGTGTGTGAGACAGTCCTAGGTGCTCGGTGAACCAATCCCAGGTCTACGCGAGGGGTTACTCACTTGTAAAAAAAAATTAGGGGTTAGGAACTGGGTCTTGAGGGGGATTCCCCGGGGGACTTTTCGAATTTTGAACTTTACTTCCTTGACGGATAAGCTGGCAAAATTTGCAAGATTCGGCTCCAGCGTCACCAGATCTTTCGCTCTGCATGCAGTTCGCCGGGAATGCTGCTAAAACACGAGCAATTTGGTAGAAAAACAACAACACAATTCTAAAATACCTTTTTGAGGTCGATTTAGATATGAGATACTGGAGGAAACATGCTTGTTGAACCCGTATCTGAACCTGGTTTCCTCTTTTGATTAGTTGTTTGCCCGTAAGCAAAAAACTTCAAAATGGTAACATTTTTGTTGTAGGCCACATATTCAAGCGGTTGATTATGGATACATAGCAAAAATATTAAAGGGGTCTAGCGAAGACTTGGAAATGTACAAGATTCCATTGTCTGGATCAAGAAGTTTGATAAACATTAAAATTTGTGAGATCTCATCAAAACCTTTGGTCTTGTTTAGAACCTGAACCTAAAGAACCTGAACCATTCGACACAATCGATTATTCGGAAACAGTGAAGTAACCCATTTTCATCGGACCTTCAAGCCTAATATTAAGTGAACTAGACCTACGTTGCCTAGGCAACGTGAAGTGATGCAGCAACCTTTGTTCGTCAACGCCGACTAAAGTGTTACGAGAGCAACACTTTGGTTTTATTTCTTCGCAATCTATTAATGAAGTTGTCAACCCGTCGAAGTTTTAGGTATGTTCCCAGAAGATTTTTTTTTTCTGAACTGATGACAGAATCTGTAACCACATGGCTATACCCCAGGGTTTAAAGAAAAAAATATATCGGAAGTAGGGACTAAATTGACTTTGCAGCCAGTTGAACTTTTTCCTTTTCAATCGTAGACAGCGGGACTGGTGAAAACTTGGAACATTATTTCATATAAACAAGTTGGTATTGTAAAGTTGTCCGTCACTTTTCAGGATCAAAATACCGTAGATGGCACTTTACTAATCATTGTGAAACTATGTCATTGTTGCTCTACTTCAGGGTTTAAAGAAAAAACAGAATATCGGAAGTAGGGATTAAATTGACTTTGCAGCGAATTGAACTGTATCCTTTTCAATCGTAGACATCGGGACTGGTGAAAGCTTGGAATTTTATCTAATAAGATAAGATAAGATAGATAAGATTTATTTCCGGAAAAGCACAAAGGGCCATGGAAACAACAAAACAATACAAAAACAAAACCATAACCTCAACCACTATTTACAAAAAACTTCCCCTGTGAATCATGGCTACCTTTAGGAATCTTCCCAAATTTCTATTATCTCTAAAACTTCTACTTTTCAAAATTTGTTGAAGCCTTTCCTCCCCCCAGATCATTTCCCCAAATATTTCTGAACTGTATCCTTTTCAATCGTAGACATTGGGACTGGTGAAAGCTTAGAATTTTATCTAATAAGATAAGATAAGATAGATAAGATTTATTTCCGGAAAAGCACAAAGGGCCATGGAAACTTGGAATTTTATCTAATATAACCTAGTTGGTAATAAAAAGCTGTCCGCAACCTTTCAGAATCAAAATACCATAGATGCCACATTACTAATTACTGTGAAACTCATTGTTTTGAATTATTGTTTGTATTCGTTGCGTAAACACTTAATTCTCTGTTACAGTGATAGACGATCACCATACCATTCTACCATCTCATGAAAATGACAACGCTATAGCAATTGATGTTTACTTGCAAGTCCCTCTTCCCGTGATAGACATTGAACCAAACTTTTCTTATCATAAAAAACAAGGAAACAAAATAGGGTATTGCGGTCTAACAGCCGATTATTACTTTTAAGTCTCCGACATGTCCCACGTTCCGCCTATTTTTTTTTAGATTGTATACGCTACCACTGAAGTTGTCAACCCCCCAACACTTTAACATGATCAAAGGCGACAAAGGCTACGGTACAACGGCAGTGTCTATCGTTCCCCTATCTGGGAATCGGTACTCCACACGCTATTCTTCCCCGTTTGTCGGGGAATGGATGTGTCAGGAGCTAATATTCCCCGACAGATCGTGGAATCGACTTGCCCGGGAGTAATCTTCCCTGCCAAGTCGGGGAATCGATGTGCCCTGGGCTAACATTCCCCGAGTACTCGGGGAATCAAAGTGTCCAGAGCTAATGTTCGCTCATAATCAAATAATCGATTTTGAGATCGGGGAATCGAAGTGCCAGGGGCTAATGTTCCCCGATGAGCAATTAAAGTTTTTGAGGTCGGGGAATCGAAGTGTCCAGGGCTAATGTTCCCTCATAATCAAATAATCGATTTTGACATCGGGGAATCAAAGTGTGATGGGCTAATGTTCCCCGACATGCAAATATTGATTTTGTTGGGTTGAGGTTGGGGAATCCAATTGCCAGGGGCTAATGCTCCCCGATAAGCACTAATGGTTTTTGAGGTCGGGGAATCGATGTGTCCAGAGTTAATGTTCCCTCGTAATCAAATAATCGATTTTGAGGTCGGGGAATCCAAGTGCCAGGGGCTAATGTTCCCGGATAAGCAATTATGGTTTTTAAGGCCGGGGAATCGGGGCTTACGTTCCCCGAGATACAAATATTGATTTTGTTTAGTTGAGGTCGGGGAATCCAAATGCCAGGGGCTAATGTTCCCTCATAATTAAATAATCGATTTTGAGGACTAGGAATCCAAGTGCTAGAGGCTAATGTTCCCAATAAGTAATGATGGTTTTTGAAGTCGTAGAATCGAAGCACCCAGAGCTAATGTTCCCGCATAATCAAATGGCCTGGCACTTGGATTCCCCCACCTCAACTCAGCAAAATTAGTGTTTGCGTGTCGGGGAACATCAGCCCCTCACACTTCGATTTCCCGATCTCTAAATCGATTATTTGATTATGAGGGAACATTAGCTCTGGACACTTCGATTCCCTGAGTACTCGGGGAGAATGTAAGCCCAGGGCTAATCGATGTCGATGTCATGTCGGGGAACATTAGCTCCTGACACATCGATTCCCCGACAAACGGGGAACAATAGCATGTGGAGTACCGATTCCCAGATAGGGGAACGATAGACACTACCATCCCTGACCGTTGGGAAAAAACAACAGAATATCGGAAAAAGGGACTAAATTGACTCTGCAGACAGTTTAACTTAATCCATTTCAGTCGTAGACCTCGTGATTGGTGAAAACTTGGAACATTATCTTATATATCCTAGTTGGTATGATAAAGCTATCCGTGATATTTCTCTAACAACCGATTCTTACTTACAAGTCCATCTCCCCGTGATGACACGGTACCAAATTGTTCGTACTATCAAATAAACCGGAAACAAATAATAGGTACGTACACCAACTGGAAAAAGCTGCAAACCCCTCATCACCGAAAATGATTATGGTCTAACAGTCGATTTTTGCTTACAAGTCCCCTACATGCCTCACAATTGGTGTCGGCCTATTTTTGGTTTCAGTGTGTACCTTACTACTGAAGTTGTCAGCCCCTCTAAACTTTCAGACTGTTGAATCTCATGAAGGAATTTGTGTACAAAAAAGCGAATGGCATGTACTTTGATCAACTGTTCAAGGTATATCGGTTGCCGTTGAAAAAAATAAATTTTATCTGTTTTAGTTCAAAAGTTTCACAAGTGGGAAAGGGATTGAATATGAATTTGTAATGTAGGTTATAATTCAAATATTGAAGTCTGAATTTGAGATTTTGAAAAGTAGGTTGTTTGTAGATATCGCGGTTGCGTGTTTGTTGGAGATAATTTGTGGCAATTGAGTACGGTTGGAGTGTATATGTATAGTGGTGATGGATTACGCGTTTGTGGATAAGAGAAAAAAGAGTATAAAAATTACTGAAGAAAATAAGATTTAGTAAAAGTTATAGGAGAAATGATTAAAAGATAAAATTTGAATTTGTAATTTGAAATTTATAAAAGAGTTTAATAATAGAAATAAAGAATATAGTTTTGAAGTATAGATTTGTAGTTTTTGTTATGGAAAGAGTAGGTGACGTTAAAGAGTTTAAGAAAATGTTAACGTCAATGAGTGGAGGAGGAGTCGTAGCCCAAAAATTCGAAGAAATGCTTATTTTATGGAAAAGATGCTACGCGGGATTTAAAAACCGGCCATCGGCCAACTTTCTAATATCACCACTTAGAACGATGCTAAAGACAACCTCTAATTTCTTTACCAATGAGATAACTTTTAAAGTTTAAGAGGCCAATCTCTTATCATTTCTCCTCGTATTAATATTCCTTCAGCCCAAGCTGACTGCGAATCGTCTTTGATAGTGAAAACGGATACGTCAGCTGAATTTTATTGGAGCTATATTTCGGCCCCTCTTGGCAAGGGTCCTCTTCAGGCTCAAAACTGCTCAAGTTGGAAATACGAACTTGTGGAAAACTTGTAAGTGCGTTTTGCACTATCAAATATGATTTCTCTTCCTCAATCCCAAGTGTAAGAAATGAAATGATAAACTCAGCTGATATCACGAACAGAAATAGATAGAAACAATAAGATGGCAGCACTTTCGGACCCGTGGGAAAATGCCACTTTCTTATTCTGTAAATGTTTCTGTTTATCACTCAAAGAAGATATATTGGCTGTCGGCCCAGGGAACTGCCGCACACATTTAGCACTTATAGATTTGAGTCCATCTTCAGTGTGCTTACCTGCTAGAACGGAGCTTTCCACTCGAAAGCAGAAACATGGTTGGCTCAGCTCTGGCTCAGTTACAGGCAAATACCATCCAGGCTAGAGTTCTACGGAGCTTTCCAAAATATAATGTCATATTCATCAATCCGACTTAAGGTCCACACTTTTCGTAAAAATTGCACAGGTTACCACTTTCTAGCAATAAGCTGATATCGCGGTACCAAGGGAAAAAAACACACAAAAAAACCAAAGTGTTGCTCTCGCAACACAATTATGAGCGTGTTCCGTTCTACTTACCGTAGTTACTACGCATGACGTCGTGAATTTTAGCTTCTGGGCGTCAAGGCTGGAACGCATTTTTCTATTTTCGTCAATACATCATTCCACGGGGCAATCCAGCCAATCACGTTACAGAGATGCGTAGTTACCACGCTTACTACGCTCCCGAGCATGGTGAGCAAATAGTTACTATTAGTTGCTATTTCGAGAAGGTTGGTAAGGTCAGCGTAGTAGCTTTTCGTGAGGTTGGAACGGAAATAGGGACTAATAGTTACTATCGTTAGGAGGGTGGAACACGCTCTAGATTATGAATAACCAGACTGTCGTAGACTGTCGTAGACTGTCGTTTTTCCTTTCGGTCAAACTTTTAAAGGACCCCTCTTGCTTATTCTGTCTTTTATAATATACCTAGCTCCCTTATGAGATTATAAGCCTCTAAAATCCTCACATTTCTCCATTGTTTCGTTTTGTTCCTACGAATTTTTCGCACTTTTGCGGCCGTGCCGAGTTTTGCCAATTCAACTCGAAGTTTGCCAGAATCTTCAATGTCCGCTGAGAACTCTTTCACACACGAGGATATGAGAATCTTCTGTTTTTTACTTTTCTTATTTGCTTAGTTTTCCCACTTTTTAATCACGGCGCGTTCAGTTTTCCAGCCGCCGCGTCGGAGAGCAGGAAGGCTGGATAGTATCGCAAGCGCTAACAAGAATATCGCTAAATTCAGGTGGAAAGTAATGGTATTTTTGAAAAACATTTTTTCTGATCCACTTCATACTGAAATCATCATTTCCAGTAAGATTTATGCTTTAAAGAGACGAGGCGCTCGGTTTTAGGAGCAAATTGAGGTAAAAAATAGCTCAGCTGCGGAAAGACTGAAAGGCAGACCCCGTTAAGAAGCCGGAACCCGCATATAGACAATCCTATTTCACGGATCGTGGTTTTTTCCGGGATTTTATTTCGGAAGGAGATCACTGGTCATGAAACCAATTTCAATTTATTTTCAAAATTCCTTCACGGGCAAGCGGAACATTGGATTTTTCGTCGTAAATATAAAAAAGGGCGCAAGGCCGGGGCCGAGCCCCCCCCCCCCCCCCTCGAGGTTTGACTAGCGATGCCCATGCACATAATGTGCAGCTCTCCTAACCGATACCAGCTATTTGGTTGTCAGAAGCGTCGTGGAACATGGCCGCGACCTTGTGCCTGGTCCAATGGTCCAGCATCGATAGGTCACACACGTATTGTATGAATCTCCTTGACGGTACATGTTGTATGACAACCACGCGAGCTTGGTTGTAACGAGAATTGCAAATCTGCGATACTCTGAGTAACAGTCTCGGTAAGAGTGTGGTTATGCGTGATGGCTACGACGATTAACAAATAGGGAAAACCGGGGAAATCACAATGGTCGTTGATTACAGTCAGTTTGTTATTTCGGAGGCTCAAGTTTTTTAGTTGAAAGGAATTCAAAGCCTTAAAAATACCTCCTTGGGGCATTTCCGTGAAGGTAGTTCCAGCTCGAGTACCGGGCATACGCAGAGGATGGATAGCGACGCAAACAAACGCATCCTTCATCCTCCTTATGAAAACACAAGAAACCGACAGGAAAGGGTCGCAAGTTCAAAGGTTCCAAAGTTGTCCCCCGTACCTGCAACACATACGCGGTACCAGAAAAGCTTCGTTCCGAGTTTCACAAAAATTTATGATGATGGTGGTAGCTGTCTGTGATATTATTCCAACGTCCGTGTTCTGTTTTTGGTTTTCATTTATATATTATAACAGGTCTGTGATGATCAATTGAGGATTAACTGTATAGATTTTAAAATGTGCATTATGCTTGACGTAATACCCAAATTTGGCATTGCCATCATAGTTGTTGTTTGAAATAAATTTGTTATGTTATGTTTATATTCATTGTGTATCAGGTTTACAGCTATGCTATTTAAGCTACTAACTCGTTTACGTAACACTAGTACAATCTTCGGTCGATCGTTGGTCATGGAATGTACTACACGGGAAGTACCCAGGCCCAGATGGTACTGATGGATGTCAGGTCACCCATTGGCCAAGAGCGGACGAACCACAACCAGCAGCTTACATGACAAGATTTCTATCTTTGGGACCAAACGTGAGATCCGGAGGTTTTGGAAACAGATGTTGAAAGACAGTGGTTTCGAAATCAACTAAAGAGAAAATAACAAGGTTAGTGAATACACTTTTTGAGTCCATTTACAAAAGGCAATTGAGTCTGCTTGTTCTTTTGTTCGGGAAGTCTGGTCTCTTCGGAGGAGACCCAACCAAAAGCAGTGTTTTTTTCTAAGTTTACTATTCGGTAAGTTGTCTCGTGCCTTGAACATAAAACAGCGATTTTATTATCAGTAAATGACCATTTTTTCTTTTTTTCTTTCGCCTGTGTGAATAAAGGGGTAGGTTAGGGGCACAAAAATTGGTCAACAAATTTTATTAAATTGTTACCAGATAGTTGTCGGATGCATTCTGATTTTCGACCCAGTAAATGCCGGTTGAGACTTTGGAGATAACTAAACTGATCGTATACACTTTTTATTTATTATCAGTATGTTCGAAAGTTGCAACAGCATGCTAAATTTCCGGATTCAGCGCGAACTCTTGTCCGGCCTGAAAATAATTTTCATATTCGGATTCAACGTGTGTTCCTACCCCTGAATCGAACATCTAGTCGACTTCAGATACAAATTTTACTTTTTCCAAAATTTCTGGTTTTTGCCGGATTCCGGGTGAACAACATGTCAGGCGAGACAGTAATTTTCATATTAGGTTTCAGCATGTCTCCTTACCCCTAAATCGACTATCTCATTAGCTTTAAAAATATTTTTGTGTCGTCCCTTAATCTGAAACCCCTCCACCAGCCATAAATAAAGGGCTACAGAGCCCATCTTGGAACTTGACCTGTACTTTGACCCAAAGGGTCATCGTGCCAAATTTGAACAAAATTTCTCAACCCCTTCGAGAGTTATCGGGCTAAAAGACGGACAGACGGACAACTTTTGCGATGTCAGAAGTATCCCTCCACTTACGTTTTGGGATCCCAATAACTGGTGGGAGTAAATCAATTAGTTGGTTAAGACTGGGTAAACTCTTTCAAGTGCGTAAACTCGCAGAGATGGTGTGCTGTGGTGGCTTTTGCAAAAACAAAGAAGCACAAAAACTTCCGGTCTATCTCTGAAATACGACCATGCGGAATCGAATAGATTCCCGATGCAAACGAGCGGAGGGTGGGAGCTACGCGGAACATAACAGTTCGTTACCTCTACAAACAGCTACATCGCAGTAAAGTCCCGGAGAAGAATTGTCACCGTAAGACACTGTCGGTTGTCTAGTATCCTGACATCGCATATGACGCACTGCAGAGGCGGGCTACGGTCTTTTCATCTGATATGCAAAGCGGCGAAGAGGGAAGTAGACGGACGTCAAATTAAAGCTTAGCAAGTAGCTGTAGCTTTGTTCAGTTCTTTAGGGATATCTACAGTCGGCGTTTGGGACCTGTATGGTGTTCTATTAACTTCTTTGTTATTGTTTTGGGACAATAAGTCGGTACCGCAGTGAGCTCTGAGTTTTCTTCAGTGACTACTTTTATACTTACTGCACGCAAATAATTCAAAACAAGTAGCCAAATGGAGCGAAGATACGGTATCTTGACGTGATCTATGGCCTGGGTGTCAACTAAAAAGCCGCCATAGCGTTTATCATCCTCATAGCAGAGGGGTAATTCCAGTAAATTTGTTCGCTCCCAGAAGACGGTTCTTGCGCAGTCGATCAGACACTTTAGCTCACACGCTGAGCCTATCTGTACATTGCGATTCATTTATACTCACTTATCTGTTTCTCTAGCTCTCTAGCCAAAATGCTGTACGACTTCGACAGAACTGAATACCTTCTCCAGACCACGGAGGATTCTCATCAGCAAGATGCCGAACTCTCCTTCCCCTTCAAAATGGACGATAATCTGGACGCTCCAGAGATATCCATAGACCTTGAACCTTTCATGGCAAAGTTGGCGGATCAGCTCCGAAAGAAGTTCCCCAACGATTATCCTCTTTCTACGTTGAAGCAGCAAATCGTAGAAGAGTCGGACGACGACAGCCGAGAATCAGGACGGCTGTTCGAGGAACTCAACTCATTCGCTGGAGGATCGATGGACTTGAACGGCATCTTCGGTAAGCGATAATACGCTTTAGGCTAGAGCTATTTGTGTTTGTCTGTCCTGAAACATTAACACCTTAAATGGAAGTTATTTCGTTGCGCAGACGTAGCTAGGGGCAACGCCTGCGTCGCAATTTGTCGAATTGGGAGTGAAAGCCCTGCGGAAATTGATATCGATTCAAGTTTGCTGTAACCTTGCTCGCTGTAAACTGACATGCCTGAGCACAGATGTAGCTTAGCATGGGCTGTCTGGTCGATAACCCCTCGCAGGAATCTACCTTACTTGGCTTTCAATATGCCCCATTTCGAATGAAACTGCATTCGAAACCCATGTGAGCATTTGAAGTTGCCCAGGTGATGCAAGCACTAGTATTTCACATCTCAGAGAGCACCATCTACCTCAGCACTGCAAACTCTAAAGACGATAGTACTTGTATGTAGTACTCTAAAGACAACGACAAGCTTTTCGTAGTTAGGTTTACTTACCCTTGGAGATGATCTCGTAAATGAACTACATCGAGAAAGCAAACCCTAGAATAAACAGTTTCATTTCCAGACTTTGCCAGCTACGAAGAGTCCATGACTTCCGACAACGAGATGAAGAAGCCCATCGACAAGAAGGTTAACCGAAAGAGGAAGTCTGGAGAGCTTGTGACCGCCGAACGCGCTCAAAAAGTGAGGCGAGCGTGTTGAGGAAATATATAGGCTTCCTCAGATCGGTTTTGTTTTTTGAATCGGAAGTGGTCGGTTATGAAACTTTACAGCCGAACCAGGAAACATGGAGTTGTCTGCTAGTCCTACAAAATTGCGTACATTTTTGTTTTATAGCATAGCTAATCTCAGCTACAAAGAGTTTATATCATGGAATGTTTTACAATAAAGGATAGAACTGTCATCGGAATCCTCTGCATTGTTTGGCGAGTTACTGCCATTTTTTTTAGGCTTGCAGCCTTGAAGCAGAAACGAGAAAAGCACAAATTTCGTTCCTATTTTTAACGGCGATCAGGCTCTACTACTATTCAGTACACTAAGTAATTGCAATATCGCAATCCTAATCAGTAAACCCAATATTTGGTTGTCAGAAAATGCTTGTACTTGGGGACAAGTACACGTTACACGTTACCACAAGTACCGTTACGCTTTAACGGAAAAGAAATTGATGATAAGATTTTTCCTCCAGTGCGACGTTTGAAATAAATCGGCTTCATGAGCGATGAGAGAAGATGTAATGACGAACCTGATTATTGCACCAAGTCAATTTGATTTTTATTTTGTTTTTAACTATAAATTCAGAACAAGTCTGTTCTGTTTCAGTATTTTTTTTCTGGTGCTTCTTTTTCGGAAAGGGTCAAACTGAAGCACATTACCAGCTTCCAGCTAAATGTCTCATATTTGTGTGGATTCGTCGTGAACAAAGACAGACGGACAGATCCGTGCTAAGTGGCCCTTACTTTCATTTGGGATCCGAAAAGACGTTCTGATCATACCAGATTCTACAAAATTTGCTTTCGTAGTAGGCTCTATTTACGGGAAGGTCGCGTCATTTCATTGGGGTTTTAGGCTTGGAATTTCGGGTCTTGCGCCACATTGAAAGCTAGATTTTGTTGGCGGCAAGTAGTGTTTTGCCCGAAAAAAAGTCATAGCTAACTTCAAAGTTTCGCCTGCGGCGCTCATTTTCATTCTGTCTGATATGCATTCATTAGAAACTGCTGCGCGTCAGGCTATTGCGTAAGCGAATTCCTCTTATTACGAATGACGATGAATGCCCTTCAAACCGCCCCTGAGCTCGGAGATATGACTCAGGAAAGTGATGAAAAGCTGAAATGGGGGAAAGGGCACCGGCAGGCGCCCTGCCCCCCCCCCCCCCTTTGGCTAGCGAGGCCCCTGCGCACACTGTGCTGCTCTCCCAACCGATAGCAGCTACTCGGTTGTCAGAAGAGTCGGAGAACTTGGGCGTGGCCTTGTGCCTGGCCCAATGGTACAGCATAGATAGGTCACACACGTGTTGTATGAATCTGCTTAACGATACATGTCATGCGACAATCACACCAGCTTATGGTCCATTTACACACTGCGTAAAATCCGAGCGTATTTTACGCACGTTTTGAGCTTGAAAATATATCTAGCAATACGGAGGTATTTGAGAAATCGGTCCGTTTTGTATCTAAATACGTCGTATTGCTAGAGATCTTTTCAAGCTCAAAACGTGCGTAAAATACGCTCGGATTTTACGCAGTCTGTAAACCCACCATTAGCTGGAACGTGAATATTCTATCTGACTAAGTCCAAAACACGCCAGTGATCCTCAGGAAGAAGGAGTAAACGTCTCCGTAACGACTCAAGTCCTGTGTCAAACAGTCACGGCGATATTTGGGAGCAGCTGTGATACCGCTTCTGCCTTTCTTCCGCAGGCACTCGGAGATTCTGCATCGGCAGGGAGAGATAGTCATCAAGAGTATTGCAAATCTGCGATAGCTCTGAGTAAGAGTGTGGTTATGTGTGAGGTATACGACGATTAACAAATAGGGAAACACGAAGGTCGTGGATTAAAGTCAGTTTGTTATTTCGGAGGCTCAAGTTTGTTAGTTGAAAGGAATTCAAAGCCTTAAAAATCACTTCTAGAAGCTCGACTCGTAAATGTGTCACAATTGCTGACAAAAAGGTGCTTTTTCACACCTCAAATTTCTCAAATCATTCTGCTGCACAACGCGTAAAAGCGAATACTTGAATTTGTAATAACAGTTTTCAAAACATCTCTTAACTATTACATCACAGTTTTGTAACAAAATTTAATCGGAAATGAGCTTTATTTAATCTAATCGGCTTCAAATAAAACTTTTGCTTCTAACAAATTTTCGGATTTTGGCCTAATTCCGGTGTAACAAGTTGTCCGGGTAGAAAATCCTTTTCACATAAGTGAGAAAACTAATCCGTTAACATTTCTTCTAAACCCTAAATCCAACATCTAATCAACTTCGAAGAAAACTTTTACTTTTAAAAATTTTTCCGGTTTTGGCCGAATTCCGGGCGAACTCCTTGCCCGGCGAGAAAATGGTTTTCACCATCGTGTTCAGCATGTCTCCCTACCCCTAAATCGAACATATAATCAACTTCAAATAAAACTTTTACTTTTAACAGACTTTCCGGTTTCGGCCGGATTCCGGGCTAACTAATTGTCCGGCGAAAAACTGGTTTTTGCCATCTTGTTCAGCATGTCTTTTTGCCTTTAAATCGAACATCTAATCAACTTCAAATAAAGCTTTTACTGTTGACAAACTTTCCGGATTTGGCAGGATTCCGGGCGAACTACTTGTCCGACACGATCCACCATCGTGTTCAGCATGTCTTCTTACCCCATAATCAAACATCTAATCAACTTCAAATAAAACTTTTACTTTTAACAAACTTTCCGGTTTTGGCCGGATTCCGAGCGAACTACTTGCCCGATGACAAAATGGTTTTCACCATCGTGTTCAGCATGTCTTTCAACCCCATAATCTACTATCACAATATCTGCTTAAAAATATTTCATTTGCCCCTTAATTCAAACCCCCTCCCCCACCCCTAAATGTAGGCCTACAGAGCCCATCTACGAACTTGACCTTACTCTTGACCCAAAGAATCCTCACACCAAGTTTCATCAAAATATCTCATTCCCTTCGAGAGTTATAGCGCGCACAGACGGACAACTTTTGCGATGTCATAGGTATCCCGCCACTTACGTTTTGGGATCCCAAAAAAGATCCTGGGTCGATTTAGGCGAAATCCTTCAGGCCGAGCGGAAAACGCCTTGTGTGGGAACTAAAAAGAAATACTATAGAATTAATCCCGTCACCATCTCCTCAGGGTTACACAGAGGAGACACATCATTTTTTAAATGAACTGTACGAAGAAGAAGAAATTGTCTGGGCTTCAGACAATGAGGGCGGAGGGCCGACGGGTAATCCGAATCCTTGTGCCTCGCTAAAAAATTTCAGGAAGGACGATATGCTTTGGGTGTCCCACTGTTCAGATCCGGCCTCTTGAAGCAGCACTAGGCTTCCGCACAGACGTCAATTTTTCGGCAAATAGCACTAATCTCAACTTAGGATCTTCTCCCAATCCGACCCCGGAGGGGGTTGGTATTCGTGGACATTTTTCCCTTACGCTTGAACATATTGGCTAATTGTATCCGTAAATAGACGCCCAAACGGAGGTTGATTTAGAATCAGCTGTTGTCTCCTCCCCGTGTGAACAGTCTAGGATATCCATGACCTTTTCTTCGCAAATGACTCAATGTGTACCGGCGAAGAACATCGACTGTACGGGCATCCAACTAGGCTCTACACTGGCTCCGCCTCCGCTCATTCTGTTACGGTACAGTGGACGAAAGATGCTCTTACAAGAATTCGCTTAGACTAGATATAACTTTTAATAAGCCGTTACCGAGTTGGAATCACACACAGCCATCCATGTGAAAAAAAAATGTTTATTCCGGAATACGTAAAGTAAAAAACAACGTAATAGGCTGTGACAACAAGCATAATCATGTACTGAAGTTAACTGTCGCCGAGTCAAATAAGCGTCTAGCAAAAAAGGGCTTTGACCGTCTTTATTCTGACTTAAAAATAAAATAAAACAGATTCATCGACGTAACATCGAAACACACCAGCACCAGCAAGGTTACATTCCGCGTCTACCGACATCTTCAGGAACACAGCGATCATCTGCGAAGCCGAACTCATCTACGCTCAGTCTGTCGACATGGCGACTGTCTTTCTTCAGGTCAGAATGACGATCAAACCAAGGATGTTGAAGGATCTCACTGGCCGTCAGACGGTCTTTGGGGTCTCGATTCAACATCTTGCTGATGAGACAGGCAGCACTTATAGACATGTCCTCGGGGGTGTTGTATTTTCCACCGATGACTTTTGAGAGATGCAGGATGGGGTTCGCATCCTGGAAGGGGTACCTGAAAAATCGGGCATTTAGCCGTTCGCCAACCACACTCCAGATTTGCAGAGATTCGCCTTCGTCGGTCCAAGTCGTCAGATCTATTAAACAGTTAAAAGAGTTGGATCATAAGCATTCTAGCACTTGCAACATCTAGACCCCCCCCCCCCACACACCAAAGACCCAAGATGAAGCCACGACTAGATCCGACCGCTGGGTCATCTAGTGGCGCGGGTCGGAAGTGCCCGACATGGGGAGGCTGGGATCATATTTTGACTATAGATCTAACAAAATGTTTTTATTGTAGCAGGCATTTGGAAAATGTGCGAAAAATGAAACTGATTATTTGCATTATCTATTTCTTTAAGTATTTTATTTTCTGTTTTTTCTTGTTAATTCCCGTAAGTCCAAAGAATTAAAGGATGTAAACTAGATCACAATAAACAAACACCGAAAATGATAGTAAATTCTTATAGTTATTTCTTGAAGATTCTGAAACTGAGCTAAATTATATTCAGCTTCCGAGACCAAAAAGTGTCGAACTGGCCGATGATTTCTTCTCCCGACATATATAAACGTCCACATGGTTGGTTGTTTTAATCCTCTTACACGCCACTCGATCTTCTCGAAGGTTTAGTAACTATTTTGACCACCGCCGGGAGATCAGCGAATAGTTAATTAGCAATGGCGGACTTACTTTCGGGAGTGAATTGTGTTCAAGTAATTGGTGGATAACGTTGACTACAGTGAGGATTCGAGAAAAACAAAGGTAACAGTGTGTTCGTAAAGCTACGTTTACACGGAGGGTATTTACCCGTACTCTGCGGGTATTTTTCCCCGCAACAGCAACAAATACCCAGGTATTTTGGACTTGAATTTCGCGAACTTTTTACCCGGGGATTTGTTTGTCGACGGGTATTCTTCGACGTCAGCAACAACAAAATCGGATTTTCGAGCAATAATTTTGATTCTGTCCACATAAGAAGTGATCCAAAATGTAGCTTGATTGTAGAGAGATATCCTGAGAGCTTTACAACCTTGGAATCTATTGTTACTGAGTACTCTCCCTTGAAAAATACCCGGGTACCGTGTGAACACTTTCCCCTCTCGCCTCCGGGGAAAAATACCCGCCGTGTAAATGATCCTTAAGAATCCGACCCATCGAAAAACGATGGTGTCTCCCACCTTCTCGGCCCACATGAATCAAAGACTTTATCGGATTTAAGGGAGCTGATTCGATAGTTTTCTAGCCTTTGCAATCTCTAGATCACTCACATTCAAGTTTTAAGAAATCGGCACGACTTTTAAATGATCTAGCGGCGAGATTCGGAAGTACATAGCTGGGCGCTGTTAAAATATCTCCCAGCATATAAATCAAAGACAATAAATAATTTGTGTTTTAAGGTCCGCCATATTTTCAGGAAGAAAAGATCTGTCCAAAAACGACTAAGCGGTGGATAGTGATTCTGTTTCTTAAATACGCAACAATTAGCGACTGGAAAGAGCCGAGACGAGCTTGTAATCCCTGAGAAACCCCCCAGAGTTTCAAAGGAGTCGCTTATGTTCGGATGTTGGAACATAATCTGTATCTACAGCGACTTGCTTTTAAAGGATCCCTCGCACTATTTATTCTTCAACTTGCAGTATTTTAAAATATTTGAATACTTTAGAACTCGGCTGTGCTTTTAACAAATAACCCATGGTTTTGGCTGTTTTAAGCCTTTTCCGAGACCCGTGGACTTGTAGAGAAAACAGGGAAACAATTTACATAACCGGTTTTTATGACCAAGTGCCATATAGTGATTGTTATTTCTGTCCGTCAGTCGGTCTGTCGGTCCCGGTTTTGCTAGTTCGGGCACTTCCAGATAAGCTAGAACGATGAAACTTGGCAGGCGTATCAGGGACCAGACCAGATTAAATTAAAAATAGTCGCTTCCCCGATCCGACCATCTGGAGGGGAGTGGAGTTGAAGTCCAAGTTCAAGTTCAAGTTTTTTAATCTTACACAAAAATACAAATACATTATACAAGCACTGTGGAGAACAAAAATTCGAACATGCAGTGCTTGTTAAAAATTTTACTATACTAACAACAACTACGTAAGTGAGGGGGAATCCGGAAAAATTAGGAAAAATGAGATATTTTTAGCTTACGAACGGGTGATCGGATCTTAATGAAACTTGATATATGGAATGACATCATGTCTCAGATGTTCCATTTTAAATCCAGACCGGATCCGGTGACATTGTGGGGAGTTGTAGGGGGAAACCCGAAATCTTGGAAAACGGATGAAACTTGGTGGAAAAAAACAAGAACAAGGCCTAGATACGTGACTGACATAGCCGGAACGGATCCTCTCACTTTGGGGGAGTTTGGGTGGGGGGGGGGGGGCCGAATTTCTAGTCATCCCGAGAGTTCGGAGCTTCCTGTTGTGCTAGAACGATGAAAATTGGCAGGTATGCCAGGGACCCGACCAGATTAAATAGGAAATAGCCACTTCCCGATCTGACCATCTGGGGGGGGGGGGAGTGGAGGGAAGGCTAAGCCACCGGAAATCTTGAGAAACGCTTTGAGTGGAGGGATCGGGACGAAACTTGGTAGGAAACAAGCACAAGTCCTAGATACTTCTTTGACATAACCGGACCGGATCTGGGCACTGTGGGGGAGTTGGTGGTGGGGGGGGGGAGGGGTGGGTCCGGATTTGTAGCGATCCCGAGAGTTCGGCATACTTCCTTATGTGCTAGAACGATGAAACTTGGCAGGTATGTCAGGGATCCGAACAGATTGACTTGTGAATAGTCGTTTCCCCGGTCCGACCATCGTGGGAAGAGTGGATGGATGGGGAGTCCGGAATCTAGTGACATGCATAACTTTTGAACGGGTGATCGGATTTGAATGAAACTTGTCAGGTGGAAAGAGCTATCACCTCAAATGTTCAGCGTCAAGTCCGGGTCGGGTCCGATACCTGTGGGGGGATGGGGGGGGGGGGCGGAAAATTCAAGCTTAAAACACAGGGATTGGGAAGAAACTTAATGGAGAGAACAAGCATTAAGCCTAGATACGAAATTGACGGGGCCAGATGGTTTCGCGGCTGTGTGGGGGGATTTGTTGGGGTTTTCTGGAATTCCGGTAGTCGCGAGTTAAAATAGTTCCAGATGTACTAAGACAACGAAACTTTGCAGGCAAATAATGACCCGACTTAATTGACTGAAGAACGTGACAAAGCATACGCCCGGAAACTTCCGTTCCCAGATCCGAGCATTTATGGGGGAGCGAGGGAAGGGAAATATGGAAATTGACTTCTGCAAATTGCGAACGAGTGGTCCGATTCGAGTGAAACTTAATGGGTGATAAGAATCGATGACCTAGACATGGAAAACATGCGTTCGAACTATATGCGACCACGGTTGGGGGAATGGGGGGGGGGGGGGCAGAAACTTTTGACATGCAGAAAAACCAAACGGATGGACCGAATGAGATGCATGTTCGGCAATGCCGAGTTTATGCGGCCTAGATTTGTTATTTGGAGTCCGGGTCGGATTCGGTCAAGGTAGGGGGGGGGGGGGTACCGGAAATTTGCAGAAAGGCTATGCTCCGATCTCGGTAAAACTTGATGGACGGGAAAAGGGGATTAAGAGATATGGCGTTTATGTTTACAAGTCCTCTTCGGCCACAGTGGGGGGGGGGAGCTGGAGGGAGATTGCCGGAAACTTTGAGGCTCGCATAGGGTCAAACAAGTGCATACACTTAAGTGAAACTTGGAATGTAGAGAGAGCATATACCCTAGACGACATATTTGGGGGTCCGAACCGGATCCGACAACGGTGGTGGGTGGGGGTACTGGAATTTTCCAAAAATGCTCAGATTCGAGTGAAACTTGATAAATGGTATAAAAGAAAATGCTTTTAGATGATCCGTTTTTTAATCCGAACCAGATTCGGCCACGGTAGGGGGAGTTAAAGAGTACCGGAAAATCTTGAAGCACTTCTAGGGGGTTTAAATAGTCATGCGCATTTGCTACAGATAATCCAAGACAATGCCGGAATTGCTCAGAGTTGAGTGAAATTAAATATCCTATTTCTATTTTCGAACCGCATTTTTGGATGGCGGTGTATTTTGTGACGTTCTCGTCTACTTTCTTGTACCGCCTACTCGTAACAAGTTCCATATGAGCTCGTAGCTCTTGCTTTTATGGAAAAACTTCTCGCAGACAACCGTCGACAGTGTGATACACATCGAAGGTAGTAAAACACGGCAAGTGAGAAAATCAGCGCGGTTTTGTCAGAGGGGTTAGAATGTACCGTACGAAGTTGGGGTCTCCGGGTTTAGAAATATACGGATTGATTGTGGAAGTAGGTTGCATTAGTATATAGGTAAGACAGGTCCTTTAAAGTTTAACTGAAAGGCCAACTTATTTATGTGTCATTTAACTGAATACACTGAATTATTTGGATTCTGCAAAGGAATTTTTTTATTTTCCACTATCTACTCTAGTATGACGTTCAGAATATCTGCGGCCGCCCCCACAACGTAAATTCTACTATGACGCGGGAAATTTAAATTTCAATACAAACGCGGCTTTTCATTGGGCAGTGGTGAGATTGTTGAAGATTGCTTAGTGCCTGAACAAAAAAAAATCATAGATCTTTCTCGTAAGGCATACAACAAAATACAAGCGCATAGAGGTACCACAAATCACACGTAAATTCCACTATTTGCAAATCGAAAATTCGTGAATAGCGGAAGAGCGAAGTAACGCATTTTTAGCGGGTCTTCAAGCCAATTTTAGTGAATAAGTGTTGTTTAACTAGATTGTCCCATCCTAGCCCTTCTCGGTTGAAACTTGAAAATTTAAAAGATACCTACTTTCCGCAAAGCATTGTGTACATCATAATTCCGAGACTCCAGATATCAGAAGGCTTTCCTTTGTAGTGTCCAGACTTTCCAGCCTTGATGGCCTCTGGCGAAATGTAGAAAGGGTTGTTTTTCTTGGCGTAACTCTTGTCATCGCTCTCGCCGGGACTCAGTAGAACACATCCGTCAAGGTTCTCAATGCAGACGTTTGTTCTGTAAGCAGAGGCGTTACTAGCCAAAATGTTGGGGGGGGGGGGGGGCAAGGTTATTACCGAATGGCTGGTCATTTTACCGATTGCTTTTGTCGAAAAAACTACCGTTTCAAAAAACGCCTATTTTGACGAAAAATCGACTGATTTTAAGATAAAATCGACTATTTCTTAAAAAAAAACGACCGTTTCCAAGAAAAAAATCAACTGTTTCTAGCAAAATCATGGCGCATGGCGCACATTGGGGGGGGGGGGGGGCGCCCCCCCGCCTTAACGTGACGTCCCTTTCTGTAAGCACAAAGACAAATCCATGAATACTGGAACTGTATGAAATGAAATGAAATGATGATTTAATCCGTAATATCTTTAAATACATAAACATAGCTTTGGATATGTCAAAACAAATAAAGACACTTCAAGCACTATCAATCAACTCGACAGGTCAATATTACTTATCTGATAACATTAAAATTTCATGAATAAAATACATCAGTAAACGAAAGACAGGTCAAAATTACATAACGTATCTCGCTAACTACCTTGAACACGATAAAAAATACTGACAGAGAATTATTGTGGGATGCTTTTTCAAGCAGCCCTTTCTGTCCTGCTATACTAATCCCTAGCAATTAGCTCTTTGCTTGTCAGCTTGTTCTCCAAAGGCAACGATCAAATCGATCACAAGAATAGTTATTTCATGAATGAATCAGCTAACGACGCGAGGTCGAGTGACAGTCGCGCACAGGCACTAAGTTGTATCGGAGTTCCGCACCAGCGTGACGTCACACCCATTTGATCTAATTTACCTCAGAGAAAGGCAAATTTTAGTTTATTCCTATCGGTGAATATGATGTATTTGAATATACATATATAGAGCCGAGCGGCCAGCGAGGCGCCGGTCGCGTTTGCGTTTATAAAACGACCTAGGGACAACGAAATCCTATGTTGGGTCCTCAATCACACGGCGTCACGGCTCTATGGAATTCCCGATACAATTTAGTCGACACCGAGTATTTCTGTCAGAATTTACATTTGTTTATTTCTGACAATGGAGAAGGTCACGAACGCCATAATACGGCAAAATCCCAACAAGAATATCGTGTGAGATCTTAAAGTACTATAATTATTCTTCTTTTATCTCATCAAAACTTTGTAATTCTGTAAAACCAACTGGAAAAAGTTGGTTTTGTAAACTTTTTATAAACAAGGTAATTGTACGCCTGCCCTACAGTTGTATGAAACAAAAATAAAGTGGAAAAAGCACACCATAACCTTCAGAGACTAACCGCGTCACCCAAATAGGTCTGACAAGGAAGTACATCAGCGAATTTCCGAGCAAATACCTACGGAGGCACTCCCGATGTCCTCGTGGTTTTCCTTCCGGGTAGATGGGGAGTGGAATGGTCCAGAAACGCAGAACACAATATTACAATAACTTACTTTCCAATATTGGAGAAGATGAACCGTCTCAGCTTCATGTCGTTGAGGACGATGCCGGCCGAGTGGCAGTCGGCAACGGCTTCTACCATTTGGAAGAACAACGCTTTCGCGTCAAGCTCTGGCATGATCCTAGGAAGAGAAGAGTGATCAGTAAAGCCGCTTTCACACTGGCGCGTTGAGGCTTTCACACTGAGCTACGCAACCTATGCGTCGCGCTCGCGGTGACGCAACACAGAGCTTACGCAGACAAATAAAACGCAACGCAAGAAGAGAACCAAGTTCTTTTCTTGCGTTGCGTCGACGCATACGCATCAGATTTTTCAGCCAAAAATGGAAGATTTTGACGACAAACTGGAGAAAACCTACTAACGATGAAGAAAAGCTTAATAATGATGAAAGAAACGAGAATTCAGCAAAAATACAGATCCAGCATGAAAGCTTGTCGCGCAGGTGTGAAAGATACGCTACGCAACCTGTACGCAGCGCAAGATAAACGCATACGCATCGCAACGACGCGTCAATGTGAAAGCGGCTTAAAGCTTGCCCATCCCATGTTACCTTGAGGCAAGCCTTATGTGGAGCTCTTGACTGAACTGTCAGAAACCTGTTACCATAGGAAAATCGTTATCAATTTCAAATTTACGGAAAGATTAACACTATGAGCGTGTTCCACCCTACTTACCGTAGTTACTACGCATGGCGTCACGAATTCTGGCTTTTTGCCGTCAAGGCTGGAACGATTTTTCTATTTTCGAGCAGAATACCATGCGACGAGCGAATCCGACCAATCACGCTACAGAGATGCGTAGTTACCACGCTTGCTACGCTCCTGATCATGGTAAGCAAAGAGTTAATATTAGATTCTATTTCGAGAAGGCTGGAACGGTCAGCGTAGTAGCTTTTCACGAGGTTGGAACGAAAATAGTAACTAATAGTTACTATTGTTAGAAGGATGGAACACGCTCTACAAAAAAGGAGATCACATAAATATTTCTGTGCGAAAACGAGTCGTCAATGAGTTTGAAGTGTTTCAAAGTTTTTTTTCTCATTTTTGCTTAATATTTTCGTTCAAACCTTTTCACTACTACTATGCTACTGTTTTTTTCGCTCTGAAGCAGATAATAATCAAATTATTTGTGTTGTTCTTGTAACACCTTACGTTACATCAGGGATGACCAGAATATATTTGACTTTTATGTCATCTTTTCGGAAAGTATCGAAAATGATTTTAGTCATTATGAAACGGCTTCAAGCGTCACGATAATGAACGGATGACATAAGTCGGAAAAAACACAAGGATACACATTCTAGTGTTAAGAGCTATCAATTTTGCTTAATGTTTGACCCTTACTCGAGAACTTGCCTGGGGACCACTTGTGCCATGGGGCCTGTTAAAAGCTTTGATGAACCTTTGGTTCGCTCCCTCCTCACACGATCAAGACTAACAAGCAAAGATTTTCTCTAGCCTCTAATCTAGAACGATGACGAAGTATAGCCTATCTGATTAGTTTAAACGGAGAAGTCAGCAGTGAATTCTTTTTCGGCGATATTTTGTCACGTTTGTGATTTCTGGAAATCTCGATGAAAAATTTATCTCAAAATAGTACTATGAAGTAGTACGAACAAGTAGCATGCAGCACTAATGATGCTACTACATGCTTCTACTTTGAGGCTACCGTGTTACTGCATACTACTATATCGTACTATTAGGAAGACTGGATGTTACTATGGCAAGACAGGATGCTACTGGATACTACTACATAAGATTGGACCAGTCTGAGGCACATTAAATGATAGTATTCTTTGCTATTACATAGTATTACATACAACGTTTTCGTACTACTACCATACTACTACGCAGGCTACAAATTTTTCATCGGGTACTCAAGAGGAGCCATGGTAGGAAGGTCAGACGTATCGCCAATAAAGAAATGCTGTGCTAAACGGTTTGCTAAACTGACTGTTCGTGTCGATGAAGATTGTCGTGCGCCAGGTGCCTGGCGAAGAACTAGAAACGTCGCCATAAAAAACGTTATTGATTGGTTTACATAATATTCGAGTCAATTTTGAGGATTTGTTTGATGACGTTTCTTGTCCTTCCCTAGGGTCACCGGCGTGTTTCGGACTTCGTCATAGAGAGTATTTCGACCCCTATTTCCAAGGGTCCTCTATAACAGCTATTCAAATATAAACTTGCCGAGCCAAAACACAGCCGAATAAAAATTAAGCTCACTATTCAGTTTGGTACTATAAATCAGGGTTTGAAGCAAGTTTGGTCTGAGGTACAGGAGGGGTACACCTAACCTCGAACTTGTGCCTAAGAAGATTAAGAGGAAAGATCAGTGCAGTCCTAACTGTCAAGAAAGACACCCTGAATGACCTAGGATAAATTTAGTACTGTATGGAAGTATGCGTGTAGTATGTTCAGGCCAAGTTGGAGGTTAGATAAATTCGAGGTCGGGGGCCCCTCCTGTATTACTTTGAATAGCTGTGTTCGTCACCCTCGTGTTGTTTCTGTTTTTTACCCACTATCTGGTCTTTCCTCTGTAAAGAGTTTTGGTGTCACCATCTCCCGGAGGCTTCTCAGTAGCCTGCCTCGAGACCAGGTTCAGGTTCCCGATGACACTTTATCTCAAATAGTAGTAGGAAGTTGTACGAAAAAGTAGCATGCAGTAGGAACTGATGCTACTGCATGCTTCAATGTGAAGGCTACCGTGTTACTGCATTCTAGAGCATGCTACTATAAGCAAGACTGGATGCTACTATAGCAAGGCAAGACGCTACTGAATACTACTGCTTAAGATTGGCCCAGTCTGAGGCAGATTAAATGATAGTACTCTTTACTATTACATAGTAATAGTAGCTTTTTCGTAAAACTATCATACAACTACGCAGGCTACAAATTTTTCATCAGGCTAGCTTGTACTATACTGAGGAAAAACAAAAAGTGGTGATAGATAAAACAGAGACCATAGTGAGTACATACTCCCCAAGTACTCTAGCGTTAAAGTACGGAGGTAAGAAATCAAAAGCTGACTTTCTCTGTTTAAACTAATCCAAAATGTTTTCTAGTAAATTGAAGGATAGATCTCACTGCGTTAGGTCTTTCATATGTGAATGCATGTTTCCGTGGCCCTTGGAGAAAACGAGGAACTGATTTCCCGAACCCAGAAACAGGTCGATCGGGAACGCGACGTGGACTGACTTTGAGACTCTCATATGAGCTTCAAGTTGTCCCATCCCACTTGGCTCGGACAGCCTCTGAAAAAACAGAGACAGATGAAAATAAGTTCATTGCTTCCTTAGGACAATAAGTCTTAAACCAGTCTTAAAGCAGTTAATGGCGAAACATTGGAAACTTGAATGGTATGATAGGAATGATTACTGTGAACACTGATGTATCTTTACTTTTTGCAAAATCGTAACACCAGCCAACATTATTCTGAACTAACAGAAGAAATCAAACACTTACGACAATGAGTCCGTGAATCTCACCCACTCGTTTTTTTTTCTTCTCCTCTTTCAGGTTCTTTACCTTTTTTTTGCAGAAGTCGTTATTGATTAATTTAAAGTAAACAGTTATTTTGACTGTTTTTAAAGGCCCATTCGGGCTTTCATGCAGTACAACATTTTGTAATGCAGTCTATGTTATAATGTTTTATTTTGTCTACTAAGATTGTTAAACTTGAAAAAAAAACGAACTCATGAGTTATTTCAATGAAAGTACAGGCGCCCGTCCACTAGTTTTTTTTTCTTCAGTGGTGGATTGTTTAATTTTGTTTCGGTGCTGCATATTTTTTTTTCACCATGCGTAATGCCAAATGTTGTTCTATCTTCAATACTGGAAGGAATACAGAGGTACACTTTGTTTACGAGGTAGCGCTAAGGGTGAAAGGTCGGCACCTATTTGTGTTTGCTGAAAATCGGACAGATTGGCCGCCAGTTCTTTACTTCGCTACATTTTGGTAAAACTGCATTTTTGCCAAAACCAGCATAAATAACAAACGTTGGCTACTAATCCAAAAATATGCTCCGGGGATTTTCTTGATTTTGCATGGCCAAATATGTTTTCCCAAGCCATTTGCCGAAACCTTGACTAACCTGGCAACAGTGCCGCCGACTGAAAATTTAGTTAGCTTGGTTGTGGCATGAGATCACATTTACAGTTGTGTTTGCCAAGGCAGGATCTGATCCTTTTAACATGGATTCTCATCAGGCTGACAGAAAAATGGGTAAACACGTAAGTGGGACTCGAAAATTACTAACATCTTTGTTTTGGTCTCCTCGACTGCTTTTTCTTCTACTATCCTTCTCATTTTCATCAAAGACCAATGCAGCAAGTAAAAGCTTCTAAGGAAAAAAAACTATAAATGGTACATTATTTCCGGAAGAACCGAAACTTTCAATGCTTTCGGTTCCCTGTAGATAACATTACAATACAAAACGACAATTTGGGCACTAAAGATGTTATAATAAACTAATACTAACATTTCTCATTGCATCCTTAGAATTCTTCTTTGGATTTTCGTCAATTATGATCTCAGCAATCAGCAATTTCTGTGAAAATAAAGGTTTGTGTAGCAAGAACAAGTATCAGTAGGCAACTTCTTTTATTTGTATTGACATTTATTTAACTTGATGAACATATTGCATTAACTCTGCAATCAGCTTAACTAATAGGTAGAGGCATATGTTTTGCACAAAAGCAAACCAGCTAAAAGATAATAAAACAGAATCCCGACCACAGGGATTTGTTTAAGGAGAATCATAGAATGTGATCACATCATAGCATATCGGTGATGCACATGGATTGACCGATTAAACACCATTTCGAACGCGAACCTACAACTATTTATACTTATATTTGTTCTATTTCTGTATGACACGACCATACTAAACTGAAACAAGCTGTAGCTATGCCATCATATTAATATATAGCAAATATATAGCACCCCCACACAGTGACAAGCACATTAAACGGGTTCAGGTTTTATGAGGCGGGTAGCGGGGTAAGACAAGCCCACCTGTCAGTTCAGTTATGGGTCAAGTATAAGGATTAGGAGGTCGACGAGGAACAAGAAGTGGAAGGGTTTGGAAGTAGTGAGAGACAATCGGACCTACACTTAGCTTGATTCACCTGGGATGATATTCATCCATCCATTCAACTGTCCGAACCACATTAGTGGCGTCATAATATACTATAACGGTCGTGTCTGCTTCAAAATCGGATGATGAAATGAATACATTTCAAATTGCTGGAATTATTTTTCCCCCTGGAATAATTAAGCGACAATTCTGTTAAGAGATGGTAGGCTATCAGGAACATCGGAAAGTATTTTCCACTATGTCCTTTAGTGCTAATTCGTAAATTAATACGCCTCTAAGGAATCGAGCAGATAAAAAGGCAATTGTAGGGCTGCATGCTGTTTTGTAAAATGGTTTTTGCCGAAACCACCAGTTTTACTGCCTTCTACGAAACAACTGCATTTTGGTGGTGTTGACTACACCTCAGCTTATTTCGTGAAGCCCGTGACGTCACACGAGAAGTCTATATTTTGCATAATAAACGCGTCCAGCGCCTCGCTGACCGCTCGGCTCTCTATATAGACACAAATACATATTCTGCAATATTAATTTAATCTAATTTACCTATTAATTTCATGACGTCACAAAAACGCCACGGGCCTCGGATACCAGGCTGAGGTAAAGTTTACACCATATTGGTGGGCTGGAATTCTTTTCTTCCCCTTTAACGTTTAAATACGAATCCTTAGAAGTTAAAAACTGGCAAGTGGCCGTCCAAGCATAACCGATATCATTCAAATTAGTCAATGACGCAGGAACCAGGTTTGAAGCACCCGACCCAGATGAGCTTGGAATAGCAAGATAAGATAAAGGGATTGATGAAAAAGAGGCAAGGCACGGCATGGCGCATGAGGCACGAGTAATAAAAATAGACTAGCAAGTAATAGAAGTAGACAAGTACGTGAGAGTTCATAGCTCCAGAGCCTGCAAGAAGGCACGTTAGAGCGTTGTTCCTGCCCCTCACTCTGAAGCATGAAAAAGCTCTTTTAGTTTTCGTGCCTCTTTTCTGTAATCGTGCCTCCTACATTATGTAGTGCCATGCCGTGCCTTTTTTTAAAGTCGATCTCTAAGATAAACACCACTTAAAAAAATGTCGTGCAAAATCAGGGAAGAGATAATCCCTTCTTGTTTGTGTTTAGTACCCATTTAATCATACAGCATACACTGTAAAAAGTTTCTCCGAGAAAGGATTGCAGTATTTGCTACTGGGATTCATCTTATCTCTACTGGGATAAAATTAATCCGAATCAGAAATAATCTAATCTCAGTAGAGACAATTTTAATCCCAGTAGCAAATAGTGCAAGCTTTTTTTTGTAAAGTGTATACATCATGCCCTAAATTTTGAAGGAACTCCAATGGAGCCAGTGCTCTAGGAGGTAAAATCGTCGGAATAATAGAACTTACCTTCGTTGAATCTGATCCTGGTTATACCGACTAATAGGTTCACTGGCGTGAAAAAGCTAAGCTATACTTGAAGGACCATAAGCTATATAGCTAAAAAGCTGTGTAAGCTATATTTGATGGACGAACTTCTGAAGTTCTTGCCATAGTGAAAGTGTTTTGTGAACTTTCCATCCGTAATCTACGATTTTACTTTTAATGTTCTAGATTTATTCGTTTTCATTTTTAAGAAAAGGAAAATCGCCTAACTTTTATATTTATTCGTTTATGTCTCGTCATTTTCACGGAACAAAAGTAGGCTAGTAATTATTATTGCTACTGATAATTTTAGGATATTTCCCAATATGCACTTTAGTATCAATTCATATATTACCACTATTATGAAATCGTCATCGTAAAAGTCTAGGAGCGTCTAAAAATGAAAAAAACAAATATATACAAAAGGAAGGCACTTCTTACAGTAAAAAAGACCCCTGTGCAATCCAACTAATCGGCTTTATATCCCAGGTTGTCATTTCAGATTACCAAATAGGCAAAAGCCTATGGCTCCACTAATTTTAGGCTAACGGGCAAAATAATACTGATTTTACCTTGAGAGAAAGTTGCAAGCAGTAATTCTCAATTTAACGAACGAAAAAAAAAATGGTGACTTTTCGCCAACAAAACTGGTTTACTAAGCTTGTCGCTGGTAAAAAAAATAAGAAAAAAAAGCTAATCTAGGAGGGAGGCCCCGAAATTTTCGGCTGCAGAGGTCTCCACAGGGAGGTAATGGAGGGAGCGGGTGGAGGTCTTGCACTCCCTTTCCATAGTTAACAATCCGGCTAGGCCTAGCTTAGAGATTTTAGCATAAACTACTATTCCCAACGCAAAGAAGTCTAGTCGCAACAGTCATAAGGCTGTCGCTGGTACTAGAAATAGATCAAGAATCCTTTTTAACATTGCGTGGGCCAAGTGCAAATAAACAGAGAAGCAAAATTCTTTTTCGTGTAGGCCTGGTTGGATTTAATCCGGAACTGCCCACCACCACCCTGTCGAAAAGACCCGCACAATTCTCCATGACCTAGTCAACGACCTTCCTAATATGACAGCGTTTGCTTACCTGGCATTTGACCTCTTTTCCTGAAATCTGTTCCGTGCACTCGAACAGAGTCGTCCCCTCGATCGCAGCGCCAACGATGTATTCTTTCGGGTGAGAGCTCGAGAGCATGCTGACCTGCTTTTGCTTCTTTTTGCTTTTTCTTCCTTCTCCTTCTTGACCCGCTGAGATTGGTTTCAAGAAGGCTCTGTTGATGAAATCTACCGGCTGGCATACTTTTAATGCAGCACTCATGTTTATTTCTTGTTCGATCCTGGGACCCGAACTGAAAAGAGAATATTATCAAACTATTAAAACGGCATAAATTCTCCTTGAGCCCAAGCTGACTGGGAGACACACATTGAAACAACGGCTAAAACGGACTTTAAAAGTAAAAAGGTAATACGTTCCAAACATTTATCTGCACAGCCATACCATTCATACACAAATCCTCATCTTTGGGGCTCAGTGCTTCAACGTTGGGATATTATGTCTTAGAGCAAGGGCGCAGTACCCCTATAAAAATTTGTTGAATCCAAAATCTGAAAGGAAAATTGGTTTTTCAAACAGATTTTTATGGGGAAGAATTTTGTATGTTCATTCAATCTGAAAGGAAAATTCGTTTTTCAACAGATTTTTATGGAGATTTTATCTTGTTTTGGTGAGGGCTCGTCAACTAGGAGTTAATTGTACCTTAATCTCCACTAAGAGTGCTGAGCTTGAAAAGGGCGAACTGCAGAGAGCTCAAATAATGAAAAGTTGTCGATTTTGTTATTAACCGCCGTTAAACTCAGCGTTTTCCATTTCCACAAAAACAGGATCAAAGAAAACGGCCTTCATCTCAGGTTAACACAAACAAAAACTACTTTCAACCACGTCGGCTCCGCGTTCTGCACTGTTGCACTGAATTAAAGGTTTTCCGCGACCTAAGATCACTGATTATAACTGCAATATTTTATTCTACAGTAAGAGGAAACTTTTACCCTTCACTTAGTAACTCTTAAATGACACCAATAGGTGCAGTACTAGTATATCTTCTAACTCCGACTTCAAACAGTCGAATGGCTGAATAAATACCAAGCAGCTGGGGGTACCAAGCCAAGCCAAGGACGCGTTACATCCTAAAAATATTTACGAGGGAATGGGCCTAACTACTGATGTGAATCCACCAATCAGGGATCGGCCGTCTGAGATTAATGGATGGGATACGGTGTGTTCCGGTCTGGAAAACAGATTTGTCCGTCCAAGGAGAGACAAACAGATTTCAATCACTCAGATTGTCTTATAAGACTTAGGTGGTGGATGTCATGTAAGGAGAAATTCCAAGGTTTCAATTATGAAATGTTTTCAAATTTTACCTCAGGACTTGACAACGTGACCTCAGTTTGGGGTAAAGTGATGATATGTAGGCTACTTTCATTTGTACATAATATCACATCGGGGATGTCGTTAATGTGAAACTTTATTTGCTATGATATTATATCATATAGATTTATTGCCTGCCAAAACTGTACAGAGTACAATGGGGGGCTGAGTATAAGAAAAAAGAACAAGAGCTGTCAGCTTATATGGCACTTGCAAGGATACGTAGTAGCTAAGGTATCAGCTGATTCGTGCTGTCTTGAGGCACAAATGATTATGTGCCCTTCGGTATCATGAAAATGTAGTCTAGGGTTTAGTCAGAAATATGTTATGCACTTTGCGGTTACAATGCGCACTTTAAGGAGGTTATATTCAAATAATGTATACAACGGAAACGTCAGCTACGATGCTTCATCAGCGATATTTCGTCCCTTCTTGGCAAGGGTCCTCGTCAGGCTGTCAATCTTCAAGGTCAACGTCGGGGAAGGAAACAAACCTGTAATCATTTACATAATCAAGTTAAAGTTCAAGTTCAATGGGTTTATTAACAAATGACAAAATAAATCACACATAAACAAAACTTCAGTCCATTCCTGGAAGCCGAGAACCATAATCTTTACATTTTCAACATAATACGCAGAGTGGTCACTGCTCCTACTCTCAGATACAACCTTACCTCTAAAAAAACAAAAAAAAAACTAACCAATTATCTTCCTGCACCTTGCCCCAGGAGAAGCCACCCCATCATTTAAAAAAAAAAATGTTCTTTTTATTTTATTCTTAAGCCTTTTTTTTTTAATTCTACCATACCTTATTTTCATTATTCTTCTGTAATGCTAAGAAATGAATTTTTACTCTTTTTTAAATGACACAAGGGAGCTCCTACCTCTCAGCTCATCTGGGATCAGGTTTCATATTTTTGCACATGTTATATTTGGAGCAAAATCTGATCGTACAGTCGAGGTGAAGGGTGTGTGCAGGTTTGATGATGATCACATATGCAAATTATGCTGTTCCGAGATTCGAAACAAGGTTTTAAGTGAAGATGGCAGCTCACCAGCTAAAAACTTAACCATGACAAGCATGACAGTTGATGCAGCGACTCCAGTGACAAGTACTCTTCATTTTTTCCAATTAATATCATACATCGTTTGTGAATCGAACTCAGTTTTTGCCGGTGAGATCTGAAGGTCGACTGCCAGATCATTGCGTAATACTGTATATGGGGTTTTAGAAGAGCGTTGTACAGGAGGACCAGTGCTTTCTGCGGCAAGGTGTTCGTCAGTTTTTTTATTATTCCAAGATTCCGGGATAGCTCCAGCTGTACTGCTTGGATGTGGTGCAGGAATGACAGGTTTTCATCAAGGAGGACTCCCAGGTATTTTGCGAAGCGCTTTTCTGGCCGACTGATCAGACCTCTTGATGTTTGGATACCACAGATTCCCGGCTGGGCACTTCCGACCCGAGAAAAAATAAAATGCGAGATTTATCAACATTAAGAACAAGTCGGTTAGCATCCCTCCAGAATATCCCCCAGCTTAGACATGAGCGTTGTCTTTTCCGTTTCACAGCAGCCAAGCGTAGTATCATCGGCGAAAGCCACGAGCTCATCATCGTCATCTTCGGGCTGGAAAGAATCTTCAACGTAGCATAGCTTACAGCAGCGAAGATTTGTGCGTTCCGGGTTCAACACTCGACTAAGATCGTTAACGTGGATCAGGAATAGCAGTGGTCCTAATATTGTGCCCTGGGGGACCCCACGGTTGACGAGTACATCGTTTCCTGGATCTTATCCCTTATAAATGCTGCGGTCCCTCAGATATGATCCGAACAATCCAGAGCTTCGCCTCTTATTCCTATGTGCTCCAGTTTCCCGAGAAGAACTGAATGGTACACACTATCAAATGCTTTTCTGATATCAAGCAGAACCGCTGCAGGTAGTAGGCCAGAATCCAGAGCTTTGTTTATCTGACAAGAACGTCAGAAGACAACTGGTAGATGTGCATATGTTTTAGGTATGAGGGGAATCGTTTCGTATATGCCAGTCATTGAATTACAAGGACGTCAGAGGACAACTGGTAGATGTGCATATGTACCTAGGTATGAGCGGAATCGTTTCGTATTTGCCGGTCGCTGGATTACAGAGCGTCAAAAGACAACTATTGTATGTTCAATGATTTCCCATAAGCACTGAATATGCTTTTGACATCGAAACTACGGAGAATCAAAGTAACGTAGTACAAAAACCTAGACAAGAACTCAAAGTAAGTAAACAAAAAATCCACAATGCGAAACTGAAATTACGCTTCCCTTTCTTGGGGATATCATATTCGCAATAATTAGATCTTCTCCAACTTACTTGTTACAAAAGTATAATCGAATAAGAAATAACTTAAAATGTACATATTCCACGGTGATATTTCAGCCCTATCTAGTAAGGATCCTCTTCGGTTTGAAAAGCTTTAAACGCTTGCAAAGAAGGATCAAAATATCGCTATGAGCATAATTCTAACTGACCAATTTTATTCAATCCGTTTTGAGTCATTTAGTAAATCTGATTCCAAGTCAGGTTAGAGTCAGTGAGTATTCAAACGTATTACTAAGAAAGGAGAGTTAGGTCGGAATCCGAAGGATCAGCTAGCGGTTGATTCCAATTGCTGGGGCATCTTTGTTCGCCTTTTCACTTTTTATTTTTTTTTGCGTTTTCCTACACGGTCCTTGGAACTGTTTGAACATATCCCGCTTTTGTCAAAAAGGCAAACGGCGACTTTCGCCTTTCTTCGCGCCTTGCAAAAAGGGAACTCGCTGTAGTTAACCACTATCTGTCAAAAATTAAATTTTTTATCCAAGAAAAAGAGATAAGTACTTAAAAGAAAAGACGACTTGGCAAAAGGTGAAAATCTCCAAAAAAGCTTAAGGCTACAGCCGAAAAGGGAAAAGCAAAAGCCGAACAAAATGCTACTGCTATTTAAGAAGTGACGCCGCCTATCATAAGATTCCTTTCAAGCGAGCTTTGTCAGGCTTGGAAGTCGTAGTACCACCTTGGTTTTGGTCTAGATAAAAAAAATAACGGTAAGACTAGGGAGTTTAAGACTCGTGCATTTTCTCCCGACGGCCGCAACTAGAGGAAATCTTCAAGCAGGAGTAACTTCAAAAGAAACAACCATCTATTTTTAAATTCTCGGAAAAGTCAGAAATAAGGCGGACTATCTAAACATGTATAATTCAAGGACCAAACTATTTCTTTTATAAAAATACGAGTCAAATAATTTCGGTCTTATTTTGATCCATAAACTGTAAGAATTCATACATTAACCCCTTCTAACAAATCAGGATAGCCGTGAGCGTTAGAGTGCAGGGTACTCGTCACAGGGGACGCAGGATCGATCCCGTTCCGGTCCGTCACCGTTTTGCTTCAGAACAAAAGTGACTTGGGACTGAGGGTTCGATCCCCCTAAGAGCCCTAAGCCTTTTTGCTCCCATACCAGACCATAAAAGCCGCTTCATTAATTGACAGGTACCTATTGAGAATGATACAAAACTATTAGACTATAGCAACTTTAGACGCAAATAGAACCAATACAAAACAATGACCAATCACGTATACATGGTTTGTATCGTGACAATAGGGTCATAGGAACTATTGTCTCTATCTTTATTTTCACTCGGGTCGCAGTTGGGTATCTAAGACACGAGGTCTTTCCAAATATTAAGTTTCATTAAGATCCGATCCCCCATTCAAAAGTGATACATACGTCAAGATTCCCGATTTCCTCTCCCTCAACTCTCCACACGATGGTCGGATCAGGGAAGTGACTATTTGCAAGTTAGTTTGGTCGGGTCCCTAACGCGCCTGCCAAAATTCATCGTCCTAGCACATCTGGAAGTACCCTAACTCGCGACCACTGGACTGACCAACAGACCTACCGACCGACGAAGTGATCGGTATGTGGCACTTGGCCAGAAGGCAAATGCCATAAAAACGAGAAAAAGAAGAATCGCAAGACCGCCGGATTCCACGTCTCGTGACGATCAAAAGATGCTTCCACCAAACGAATTTCGCTTCGTTTGTCTATCGGTTCAGATTTTCCACTGCCGGTAGGAAGATATTCTCTCGCGGAAAACGGATTCAGCGTATCTCCTTACCCCTATGTCGGACCTCTAATCAACTTCAGATAAACCTTCAACTTTTAACAAATTTTCCGATTTCAGCCGGATTCGTGACGAACCATGCGTCCGGTTAGAAAATGATTGTAATACACGAATTTAACATGTCTTCTTACCCGTAAAACGTTCACCTAAGGAAATTCAAATAAAACTTTTACTTTAACAAATTTTCCGGTTTTGGCTGAATTCAGGTCGGTCTACTTGTCCGGCGAGAAAATAATTTCCATATTGGGATTCAGCATGTCTCCCTACCTCTAAATCGACTATCTTATTAGCTTTTAAAATAGGGCCCATCTACGAACTCGACCTTTCACTTGACCCAAAGAATCCTCACATCAAATTTCATCAAAATATCTCATTACCTTCCAGAGTTATCGTGCTGACAGACGGATGGAAAACTTTTGCGAAGTCATAGGTATCCCTCCACTTACGTTTTGGGATCCCAAAATTTACTGATGGTATTCAACTTGAAATTTAGCCACCTTTTCTGCCGGCGGTTGTCAATTGACAACACTCCACTTTACGTGCACATACAGTCCGATGAGATTTCGTGTGCGGAAACTCGCACGCGAAATTCGCATGACTATGCCAATTAAAGTTGACTGCGCTAATCGGATGTCAGCTGATTTTATCCGAGCAATATTTCGGCCTTTTTACCAAGGGTCCTCTTCAGGCTCAAGCTAGAAAAGTAAACTAAATATTAAATAAAATAATTAATTAAATAAATAAAACAAATGAAGATTCTAGCAACTTTAAGTACGCTATCTGATTTTGTTAAGTTTCTTCGTAAGAAGCGCTTGGAGTTAAAGTTAGTGCTGAGATTGGTACCCGCAGGACTGCGACTGATCTTTAGCCAGTGACACAGGCTATTAGCGCATTTTCGACTTTAGCTTTGTTGGAGGTGACAATACACCATCTTTACACCAAGCAATTTAACTCCAAGAAGAAATGGCAGTCGAGATTGTTATTCCGATATCAACCAAGATGGAGAGGAATTATCTGTTACAGTTCTTTCTAACAGAAATTTTTGTTTGTGGTAGTACTTTTTCTTCTTTGTTAGTATTTTTTGCTACATGGGCAGGGGCGTCACATATCGGGGGGCCCCCAATGTTGTCGGACAGTCGGTAAAAAATAACCGAGTCGGCGCGAAACGCTGCTGTTTTTCGTATAAAGAAATTGATATTTTTTTAAAAACTATGGAATTTTTGCATGAAATCATTCGGTTTTCTGAAAATCATCCAATTTTCCATCAAAACAGTAGAATATTTCTTACAAATAGTCGAGTTTTCTGAAATTCAGTCGGATTTTCGTAAAAACTGTCGTATTTTCCGGCAAAAACAGTCGGTAAATACCTAGCCCCCAAAAAACATTTGGCTACTACTAACTACTATGAAAGTGATTATTGTTGTGCTCTAGAGGACACTTCTTGCCTGTCAAGTCAATATCTTTACGCAAGAGTCGTCTATCAGATTTGTGGTGTAGGAAGTAGATACCATCTAGCGGTGGAGTTTTATAATAGTAGTTTAGAGAGGTAGAACAAAACGTATTAAAAACACTCGGTCACTTGCGATATGAAACAGATTCTCGACTTCTTCGAGGAAGCGAGTGACCAGTTCCTTACCAGAATGTCCCATATTTTTGCGGCTAAAAGCCCCAGGTAGCCGATCGTCAGGGAAAAGTGGCACCACTGGTGGAAATAGTGTGTTGGAAAAAATCACACTGCGGTGTGGCATGCTGGACTCACAGTTGAGCAAAGCAAGTAGTTGGAAGGAGTTCAAATGAGATCATGATGTCCTTCGAAGACGGCCTAAGACATTGCGTCTACAAACCATATCTGACTGGAAACACGGACTTCTAACGAAATTTGGCAAAACTATGTCTGGCCTAGGATTTGCACCGGCCCATTTTACCACTGGGATTAAAAACCAGTCAGTTAATTTCTAAATTCCTTACAAGATTGACTAGCAGTCCACTTAGTTAGACAAGTTTCTTGCAAGCCTACTAGTTGGATATTTTGCTTCTTCCAAAGATGTTGTAGCCAAAGATCGTGTCAGTAGGATACCTCGCTCTCAGTATCTTTGGTTGTAGCTTCCCAAGTATCAACAGTAGCTTCCTCGAGAGCTAGAGACCGTCGTTGTATTTCGTTTATCACTTGCTTAAAAGTACTTACGTTGTTGGTGTTTTTATGACCGTTGTTATTTTTTTGGTTTATGGTAGGTTACTGGAAAGTCTGTAGTAAAAGGAGAACATGTTCTGCCATCAGGACTAATGTACTCAGCGGAGTCGCGTTAGGCAAGGTGGTAGGACCCACTCTGTTTATTGCTTACATTTACTGTATCAGCTCAGTATGTAGGGTTGCCACAATTGGTGGTTTACTACCAGTTTGTGATTTGTTTTTCTGGTTGTTGATTTTACTTAACAAAGTGGAGTTTTCTTCATTAGATTGCTGATTTTGAAGTCTAAACGACTTCTAAGTAACGAGCCAGCCAATTAAATTTTTGTAAATAACTACGAGAAAACGTAGTTTCCTTTTCTTAGTTCAAACACAATTACTCTAAACTAGTTTGCAGTTGTTCAATAGATATAGAAAAAGTAGAGAAGAGAAAGATTACGGAGTTTTTTGTTGTTGTTGTTGTTATTGTTGTGTTATTTTTTCTGTGCATTTTTTGTGTGTTTGATATTCTTTCGTGATTATTCGTTGCCATGGACCCGGGCTGCAAAGTATCAATACATCAATCTATTTCTCTATAGCCTAAGTATACATAACTTTTTGTACCGTATTTTACTTTGAATTGTAATATATTCGTGACTATTGGTGATATCCATAACTATTTTTGTAAAAAATTATATGAATTCAATTCATTTATTTATAACTTGAATGATGTCGTCTACAAATATTTCTTCGGCCCAAGCTGACATGCGAAAATATTCGATGTCATGTTAATTGTAAGTCTAGTAGTTCAAGTATTTAAATAATTTTCTCAGTCCTGAATTCCGAATCTAAATTGATATATCTTGTAGTTATGTCTGGTATCGTATAATATTTTAAAATTGTAACATGTATGTGAGTATGCGACCATGTATGACTATCTACCAAAGGAATTAACGAATTATCAATTTTTGTCACTTGTTCGACACACCACTAAAACCGGACGTAAATACGCTCAGATTAAAGTAAAAATATGCTCTGAATTCAGGCAGTCTGTAAATGCACCATGAATGTGGCAACACCTGTAGTATCTCCCTTCTGAAGCATTGTCCATATAGGTGTTGTAAGGTGTACTACGGCGTATAAGCCTTATTACAGATTCCTCTTTTCCTCGGAGCGCGCTGTAATAAGGCGAATAAGGATAATGGAGCTCGGCTCTATTTCTCCCTTATGCAGAGCCAATCAGATTGCTTGGTTGGTTCTGCCAGAGGGCCGAGGAAAGGAGCAGCGCCGTCAGTGTTGCCACGGGAAGCACTAAAGTTCTACTTTGTTGGAAGCTAAAGAAAAAACTTTTCTTCAAAAGAACACGTTTTGTTCTGTTACGACTGCTTACTGCTAGTTCGGGGACCAATGCTGTCCATCCGAAAAATTTAATAGCTTTTTACAATATATTGGGCGTCAAATTGTACTGATGTACCTCAAGCAGTCTTAAGAACACTTTTTCTGATCTTTAGAAACTCGAAAAACTGTATCAGCGTGGCAACACCGAACGCTGCATTCATAAGAACCTCTCGGGTTCGTATTTGAACAGGCGTGTGTATTAAGACGTAAACACCGCGTATAGAGCTATTCACCTTATTGCACCTATTCGGACAATGCTTGACAAGGGAGCGAAAGTAAAGAGCAATTCTGGCGTTCTCGCGGATTCGCTTTCCTAATAGCAAAGCAAAAATCCGCCACTCGCAAGAACTCGTGGAAACCCATTCGACTACACAGCTTTCCGAGATCACGTTCCATCCCATTCGCGGATTTGCTTTCCAGAATGGTTCTCGTCGCTTTGTAAACCTACAGGGTCGTAAAAAAAGCTTTGGAAAGCGAAAAGAGCTTCAGCCGAAGTCGCAAAAATATACGGTGCAAAAAATGGTGGAGCTTTCCAGACCGCCCTTATGCTGTATTGTGTAGCGCCTCAATGTAGCCTCTCAGTCTTGCGAACTGTCTATACCATTACAAGCTGGTAATCAGATGGATCTTTCTATTGGCCAAAAAACCTGTCGCGGTTTACGCCAAATCTGTTTGGAACCGTCTCGAGTGACTAAAAACATAACCAACGGGTCTGAACTCTTAGCCAGGGACTCCCAGAGCTCGACTCATAAAAGTGTCACAATTGCTGTCAAAATCTTTTTTGCACTCTGACCCTTGTGCAAAGTTATGTTCAATTGCCCAGGATCTTCGCGTTTCTGCCCTTGGCCATTTCTCAGCATTCCATCTAGGAAGAAGATTTTTTAGACCCGATTAGTCCCTTTTCTTTTTTTTAATATTTATTTATTGATCTTGTGCATTTACTACATTACTGAAAGCTCAGTGTATTTTTTATTTTTATTTGTCTGTACTGCACTATTTCCCTCTTCTTAAGTGCGTAAATAAAAATTTCATCATCATCATCAAAAGTGCTTTTTGACACCTCAAACTTTTGTTGTACATTCCGCTGCACAACGCGCAAAATGCGAATAATTGGTAATAACTGAATTTGTAACAACATTTTTCAAAACATTTCTTAACTGTCACATCACAGTTTTGTGACAAAATTTAATCGGGAATGTGCTTTACCAAAATCAAAGTGAAGTACATGTTTTGGCAGTGTTTTGGGGGCGGTAATCCGTCACTTTAGTAAAGTAATTGAAAAAGTACTTTTCTGGCCTAAAAAGTGTCTTTCGTAAAAAAAAGTTGTCACTTTCAGAGAAAAAGTGTCACGGTGTCACCCAGAGGCAAAAAGTGTCAAAAAGCACCAAAAGTTTCACACGGCAACACTGCTCTCAGCTTATGCTTCTTTGTTCGGAGCTGCAAAAGAAGGGACGTTGGTCGTATGCTTGCTTGTACTTAGGGGACGTTTTGGCGTCAACCAGTTTGACTGGTTGAGCACAACCGCTTGGCCTACCGCTATTTTTGCATCAACCCGGTTCACCCAATTCCCATTTTCAAGTCAATCCGGCGCCCGGTTGACCTTCCGGTTGAACTGAAACAGTGGATTAGTTGAACTCAGCTGGTCGAACAGAGTTCAACCGGAACCAACAGTTTTGAAGCGCGATTTTTGAATATTGTGTTTACTACGGGTTGACTTTTCTACAAACATTTATGTCATTGGTGATGGAGTTTCTGGTAAGTACTATTTAAGGAAGGTTTTCTGAGAGGGACTACAGGAGATGCATCCAATCTCCAATTAAATAACCTGAAACTGGCCTTGAAAATATCAAAATGAAACTTCTTTGCAGTTCCAGTCCTAACCGTAAGTGTCAAGGCAAGAAGCAGATGCCAGAAGTCTAGGCTAATGACCTATGACCTAGTTCAGACAGAAGGTGGGCTGGAGAAACTCCCTTTTACATTTGTAGGCCAATTTAAGGTCAAATAATTTAAGGTTGAATACTGTGCATACCCTATAATCTAGGGAAGGAACAATTGTAACGACAAAATTCTCTTCTGAAATATAATGAAAATTAGGACAATATTCTTTGGGAGATCATTTGTTTGAATGCCGAACGGAATAGAATGCCAAAACAAGAGCTACGAGCTTACATGGGACTTCTTACGAGTAGGCTGTACAAGAAAGTAGATGAGAATTCTGTTACCCCCCCCCCCCCTTGGTTGGATGTTCGGACTCTAAATGTCATCTACTAGGGCAAATGTTTGTATTTAGGCTACACATGTTTTTTTCCCTACAGTGGTATTTAAAAGTAATTTCCCCCCATAGGATATTTATAGTCGAGAGAATTGCTTCAGTTATTTATTGCAGGTACGTTCCTCCCCAACGTTGACCCTGGAGTTTGATAGCCTGGCGAGAACCCTTCCAAGAAGAGCCGAAATATCGCTGCCAAAGCATCGTAGCCGACGTTTCCGTTTTATGCATTATTTGAATGAATCCCCCTATGTGGCCGAATACGACTCGAAAACATAATTCTCACTTCACTGAAATCTCCTCCTCCTGTCCATCAAGTTAGACTGGAATCGGAGCATAGCCTATCTGCAAATTTCCAGTTCCTACTCCCCCCCCCCAACCTTGGCCAGATTCGACCCGGACGCCAAATAACAAATCTAGGCCGCAAAAACTCGATACTGTCCAACTTGCATCGTAATAGGTCCATCCGTTTGTGTTTTGTGCATATCAAAAAGTTTCAGAGCCCCGACACGATGTGATTCCGTCAATCACGTATCTAGGCCAATGCTTGTTCTCCCTGCCAAGTTCCAGCCCACTTCCTCGACTCGAAGCGTTTCACGAGTTTCCGATGCCTCCCCCCCCCCCCACTAGTATCTGATCTGATCCGGACATCACATGGAACATCTGAGACGATAGCTGTTTCCAGTTGCCAAGTTTCATTCAAATTCGATCACCCGTTCAAAAGTTATGAATGCTAGTAGATTCCGGATTATCCACTCCCCGCTCCTCCACGATTGTCGGATCGGGGAAACGACTATTATCAAGTTCCATCGTCCTAGCACATCAGGAAATACTGAGCTCGCGGGATCACAATGTATTTGGACCCTCCCCCCCCCTCCAACTCCCTCACAATGCCCGAATCCGGTCCGGTAATGTCAATGACGTATCTAAGACTTGTGCTTGTTCTTCCCACCAAGTTTCATCCCGATCCTCCTCCCTAAGCGTTCCCAAAGATTTCCGGTTTCCCTTCCAGCTCCCTCCAAGATCACCGGATCCAGTGAGGATTTGAAGTGGGATGGCTGAGACACGAGGTCTTTCGAAATATCAAGTTTCAGTAAGATCCGATCGCCCGTTTGAAAGTTAAAAATACCTAAGTTTCTGGATTCCCCCTTCCTCCGCTCCCTCCAGATGGTAGGATCGGGGAAGTGACTATTTCCGGTTTAATCTGGTTTGATTCCTGATAAACCTGCCAAGTTTCATCGTCATAGCTTCCCCGCTAAATACCCATGTTTCATAAGTTTGGAATTTGTGCGACTGTAAATGGGACAAATTCGATCAACTGGTATTTTCGCGTTAAACAGTTGGTTGAGCTCAACCAGGTTGAACAAAACTGTTTTGGCGTCAACCAGTTTCGCCGCTTGAGCTCAAACCGGTTGACGCCAAAACGTCCCCTTGGGTTATCAATTTCGGTTGCCACTCTGCATTGTGTTCGCAGAGTGACGAACCCTTAAGGTTTAACCGAGTAGGGCTGAGATCCGATAGTCCACTTACACTTCACTTATTTAACTGCACAGGCCCGAAAACCCGATAAAATGCATTACTTTGTCTATCCAACTTTAAAGGTAAGCCTTTGTCGAACATGTCCTCTATAATAACAAGACCAAACTTTTCGATGGGATCCCAAAAATTCAAATCTGATCCAGACAACTGGGTCTTGTCTTAGCCAGATCCAGTCATCGCCAGAATCCTTGAACATTCTTACAATTAAAGTTCAGAAACAGATTAAGGCCAAATAGCTAATCATCTGAGAAAACCAAGTTCAGATATGGATTCAGCATGTGTGTTTACCCGTATAAGTCATATTTGTTTTGACGAAAAGTTCCTGCCACTTCTGCCAATTTCCCGGTTTCGGCCGAACTCTAGAACTACTTGTTCGGCGAAAAAAGAAAGCTCAAAAACGAACTCAGGGTATCTTCTTTCCCCAATAATGAACATCTAATCAACTTCAAATAAAAATTTAACTTACAACAAATTTTCCGACTCCAGCCGGATTCCGGTCGAACTATATGTCCGGGTAAAATATGATTGTCACACACGGATTCAGCGTCTCTTCTTACCCCTAAATCGGTGATCTAATCAGCTAGAAATAAAACTTTAACTTCTAACAATTTTCCGGGTTTGGCCGGATTCCGGGCGAAGTACATGTCCGGGAAGAAAATTGTTTTCACATAAAAGTTCAGCATGTCTTCTTGCCCTAAATCGGACATCTGATCAACTCCAAATAAAACTTTTAATTTTAACAAACTTTCCGGTTTGGGCCGGACTCCGGGCGAACTACTTGTCCGTCGAGAAAATGGTTTTGACCATCGTCTTAAGCATGTCGTCCTACCTCTAAATCAAACATCTAATCAACTTCAAATAAAGCATTTACTTTTGACAAACTTTCCGGTTTTTGCCGGATTCCGGGCGAACTACTTGTCCGATTACAAAATGGTTTTCACCATCGCGTTCAGCATGTCTTCTTACCCCACATTAGCTGTTTCAAAATATTTTGTTTGCCCCTTAATTTGAACCCCCTCCCCCACCCCTGAATGTAGGGCTACAAAGCCCATTTACGAACTCGACTGGTCCGCCGACCCAACGAATCCTCACACCAAGTTTCATCAAAATATCTCATTCCCTTCGAGAGTTATCGTGCTTACAGACGGACGGACGGACAGACGGACAACTTTTGCGAAGTCATAGGTATCCCTCAACTTACGTTTTGGGATCCCAAAAAGACATATCTTATCATCAGTTCCCTACTCTTTTCAGAGGACTTACGTCCTCCAATTTTCAGAGCTTGACGTCCGTCAGACATGGAATGCAGGCTTTTGTTGAAATTCAGATTCTCCGCGTTTGGACGAATTTTGGGTTGTCGTTTGGACGAATTTTGGGTTGTCGTGGAAACAGCGCACACTCTGAACGTTATTACCGTTATTACCACCGGGTGAAAACAAAAATGCAAAAGCCCTTGTGTCAAAATAATTCAGCGCGCTAAAATATTAAATGTAAAATAAGCTGCCTTTTCTGTTAAAATTTAAAGCGTCTATGACATTATTTGTTGTTGACTATTCTTCTCTACTCATAGTCGCTCTGAAAAGTGTATGGTGATCCTATGGCGGATTATTCGAAAATATTCGGTCTAGGAAGATATTCTGGGCACAATGCAACTATAAGTAGCTGACCGAAACATGGCCGTTTTCTGTCTCCTGCAATAAAAAAAATTGTTCGAGTGACAGTGACGGTGCGTTTCCAAAATAGGCGACTCCAACGGCCAGAGTTATTTTGCACTTGTTTCCTTTTTGTTTTTCATGTCTGTAACTAAATAAAATGTCATCGCCCAAAGCGTGCAGCAAAAACAGCGTCAGTGTCAAAAGTTAAATCTCAGGACTAGTTATGGCACTTGCAGCCTCTGGCTCAAGTGCCATATACCGATCACAATTCCGTCTGTCGGTCTGTCGGTCGGTCCGAGTTTTTTTGTCCCACATATCCGAGTTAGGGTACTTCCAGATGTGCTAGGACAATGAAACTTGGCAGGCATATCAGGGACCCGACCAAACTAACCTGGAAATAATCAGTTTCCCGATCCGACCATATGGGGGGGAGTGCGGGGCGCTGGAAACTTGCAAATTTAGGGCATTTTGTCACTTTTTTCTGAGTTAGGGTACTTATAGATGAGCTAGGACAATGAAACTTGGCAGGAATATCAGGGACCCGACCAAACGAACCTGGAAATAATCAGTTTCCCGATCCGACCATATGGGGGGGAGTGGGGGCGCTCGAAACTTGAAAATTTAGGGCATTTTGTCACACTTTTTCGAGTTAGGGTACTTCCAGATGAGCTAGGACAATGAAACTTGGCAGGAATATCAGGGACCTGACCAAAGTAACCTGGAAATAATAAGTTTCCCGATCCGACCATATGCGGGGGAGTTGGGGCGCTGGAAACTTGAAAATTTAGGGCATTTTGTCACACTTTTTCGAGTTAGGGTACTTCCAGATGAGCTAGGACAATGAAACTTGGCAGGAATATCAGGGACTTGACCAAAGTAACCTGGAAATAATAAGTTTCCCGATCCGACCATGTGCGGGGAAGTGGGGCTGCTAGAAACTTGAAAATTTAGGGCATTTTGTCACACTTTTTCGAGTTAGGGTACTTCCAGTTGTGCTAGGACCATGAAACTTGGCAGGCATATCAGAGACCCGACCAAACAAAGTTAGGAATAATCATTTTTCTGATCCGACCATTTTGGGGGGGGGGGTGGAGGGCAGGGGAATCCGTGAAACTGAGAAGTGTGTAACTTTCGAACGGATGATCGGATTGTAATGAAACTTCATAACTGAAGAGAATATATATCTGTAATGTCCCGTTTAAAGGCTTGACCGGATTCGGTAGCCAGGGGGGAGTTGGGGGGGGGGGAGACCGGAAATTTCAAGAAACGGTTAGAATGGAGGGATCGGAGTGAAACTTGCTGGGAAGAACTAGCATCTGCTCTAGATAAGTCCTTTAGACCATTGTACTGGATCCGGACACTTATGGGGGGGGGGGTCCCGGAATTCCGGTGATGGTGGTTTTTTGGATTTTCACGATGAAACTTGGCAGGCATATCAGGGACCCAATCAAACTGACTTCAAAATAAAAATATTGTCGATCAGATAATGGTGGTGGAGTGGAGGGAGGGGAATCCGCAGGGGAATCCGGGAAATTGAGAAGTGTGTAACTTTCGAACGGATGATCGGATTGTAATGAAACTTCATAACTGAACAGAATATATATCTGTAATGTCCCGTTTAAAGTCTTGACCGGATTCGGTAGCCAGGTGGGAGTTGGGGGGGGGGAGACCGGAAATTTCAAGAAACGGTTAGAATGGAGGGATCGGAGTGAAACTTGCTGGGAAGAACAAGCATCTGCTCTAGATAAGTCTTTTAGACCATTGTACTTGATCCGGACACTTATGGGGGGGGGGGGGTCCCGGAATTCCGGTGATGGTGGTTTTGGGGATTTTCACGATGAAACTTGGCAGGCATATCAGGGACCCAATCAAACTGACTTCAAAATAAAATTTTGTCGATCAGATAATGGTGGGGGGAGTGGAGGGAAATCTCGAGAAACGGTTAGAATGATGGTATCGGAGTGAACCTTGCTGGGAAGAACAAACATCTGGTCCATGTAAATCTTTTACATAATTTGACTGGATCCGGACACTTGAGGGGGGGGGGAGGAGGGGTATCCCGGAATTCCGTTTTTTGGGGGATTTTCACGACGAAACTTGGAAGGCATATCAGGGACCCGGTCAAACTGACTTGGAATAAAAAAAAAATCCTCGATATGATAATCTTGGGGGGGGGGGGGTTGAGGGAGGGGAATCCGGAATATTGAGTCATGCGTAACTTTGGAACGGGTGATCGGATTCGAGTGAAATTTAATAATTAAACAGAGGACATTTTTCTCTTGTGACCTTTTTCATTTCCGGACCGAATCCGGCAATCATCGGGGGGAGGGCGGAAAATACTTGACCCGCTTAGACTGGTGTGATCTGGATCGAACTTCGTGGGAATGACAAACAGATGCTCTGGATTAATCATTTACAGAACCGGATTGGCGCCGGTTATTGTGGGTGGAGTTGGAGGAGGGGGAGGGGGGTCTGGGATTCCGGTGATCGCGCGTTAAGGTACTTCCAGATGTGCTAGGATGATGAAACTTCGCTGGAATATTGGAGACTCAACAACATTTGCTTAGAAATTGCTACTTCCCAAATCCGATTATTCCTTAAAGTACCAATCTTGACCGCAAAGTAAAAAAAATACTTTTAAGCAATATATGCATTTTCGTGATGCCCATCAGCCCATTAGCAGTTTTGCCTCAAGGGTTTTGCTTACAAATGAAGTTCCAGCTCCCTTATAGCGCGCATCTCAACCGCAAAGTCGAAACTTACTTTTGATCAATCAAATCATCCTGGCACATGCAAGTGCCATATGAGCTTACAGCTCTTGTTTTTTCATTAAATTGGTATTTGAAGGTAATTTACTTTAATAAGATATTTATAGTCGGTAGAAGCTTCAGTTATTTATTACAGGTTTGTTTCCTTCCCCGACGTTGACCCAGAGGATTGACAGCCTGACGAGGACCCTTGCCAAGAAGGGCCAAAATATCGCTGATGAAGAATCGTAGCTGACGTATCCGTTGTAGACACTGTTTGAATAAATGTTTCAAAGTAAGCTTGGGCTCAAAGAATATTTACATAAAATGATACTGATAAAGTAAAGGAATGTTATTTTGACGTCATTTGCTTCCAGACTGTCATAGCTGGTCGGGTGCAATTCCAATCAGGACCAAATGTTTTTGTTTCTACAAGACCGTGGTTAAAAATACTGATTGCGATTCCGGATTGAAAAAAAAATCTTTGAAAATGAGAATTTGGTGACTAAAAATACACTACGGGAGTAGAGACTAAGAATAAATGGTACAGTTATTTGCACGGATGCTCTGGACCATGGCTAAAAGCATGAGTTTGACTGTCTGAAATTCAGCCACTCTGCCCCCCCCCCGCAAATGACCTAAAATATAATCGGCAAAGACAATGCGTTCCGATTTCCAGTGAGCAATCCGGATTTTTTTTTCTTGAGACTGGTGGGCACACCCACAGCCGTGATCAGGGTGGGAATCACACACATTCTCTCAATTGATAAAACAACGATTTATTCTGGAATACATAACTTTATAAAAAAGGATAGGCTGTTTAAAAACATAGCCATGTATTGATGTTAACTCCGATTGAGTAAAACAAGCTTTTCTCAGCAAAAAAAGGAGGTAGACCATCTCCCTTTATTCTGAGTAAACCCAAACCAAAACAAAAGAGGTTTATCGACCCCCAATAGCAACGACACATACGAACAGCATAAGCATGGTTAGATTCCGCGTAACCCAAAGTCTTCAGGGACACGTTGATCGTCTGCACCAAATTCGAACTCGTATGTGCTCAATATGTCATCATGGCGATTGCCTTTCTTCAGGTCAGACGGACGATCAAACCAAGGATGTTGAAGGATCTCACTGGCCGTCAGACGGTCTTTTGGGTCTCGGTTCAACATTTTGCTGATGAGGCAAGCAGCACTTATAGACATGTCCTCAGGGGTGTTGTATTTTCCACCAATGACTTTAGACAGGTGGAGGATGGGATTGGCGTCCTGGAACGGATACCTGGAAGAAAAGGGTGCATTTAGCATTTCACCACTCGAAATCAAAATCTGCACCGTGTCATCTTGTGCGGCCTAGCGCTACAAATCATTAAGCAGAAAAGGATTCAATTGACACAACTGAAGTATTCGAATAGTAATAATTAGGCGGTGTAGAGCCACATTTGAATTCTCCTTTTATCAATGAGTTTACAGTTTATAAAAAAATTACAACTTTTGTATGTCTTTTACACTTCAGCGTAATATGCATTATTTCCCACGAAAGGAATACAGCTGCTGCACTCGGGTTTAGAACTCACTGAACGAAAAACATTCCTACGCATCAGCTGTGGCAATGACTGTTAACTGTGAAAGCACGCTGCATCTTACAACACAAGCGATCTTGGCTAAGACTGCATAAAACAGTTTTTGTGATTGGCTTTTGTAGATCGTACTTTTGACTAAACCATTCACAATCACAAACAACGCGAGGGGAGGGCCTCAACGGTGGAAAGACTCTCCATGAGAAGACTGGATTTGACTAGACAGCAAAAGCATCAAACTGTGAGACGGAAATAGGGAATAGGAAGACCGGCGGTGGTATTTACTTATGTGAATGAACATTATGGTATAAATTCGGGTTTCAGTAATGCTCTAAGGGGGGTAAAATTCCTAAGTACAAGAAAAAGTTCCTGATAAAAAGGGTTACGTTGATAGTGTGATGGGTCGGAGAAGCAAAAGTTTAAGAGGAGGCATACGCCGCAAACTACTGAACACCTATTTTAAGGGCAAAATTATGACTTTACCAAAGTAACTTCTAAAAAGATAAGGCTGGATCTTTGATTCTACAATACTTGATGACGAAGGACATACTTTCCGCAAAGCATGGTGTACATCATGATTCCAAGACTCCAGACGTCTGAGGGCTTCCCTTTGTAATGTCCGGCCTTTCCAGCCTTAATCGCTTCTGGAGAAATGTAGAAAGGGTTATTTTTCTTGGAGTAACTCTTGTCGTCGCTCTCGCCAGGACTCAGTAGAACACATCCGTCAAGATTCTCAATGCACAGGTTTGTCCTGGAAAGCACGCAAATAATACAGATAAGTGAAAATCCGATAAACTTGTTTCGGTAATGATAAGTTTACTTCATATACAAAAAGACACCAAACAGAAAAGTCAGCTAAGATTTGCTCTAGGGATGTGCCGGCCCTCCTTGTGAAGGGTCGTCGACAGGATGTGCGTAGAAAAAATAACTTGCAATCGAATACCTGAATTGCAGGTTAGTTTTATACAAACTCTCCTAGCGATGCACTGGTGCACGGGAACATGGTAATCAAGAAGCCTGTGCCTTTTGCCAGTGTTGACTGAAACAGACCAGCGAATTGCTCCCTTAAAATAATCAGGCTTTTAGCTTTTAAGCTAACAAATCTGCTGTGTCAAGGTTAGTTCAGATTTTTGCCATTAGTACAAAATCAACAGGGCTGTAGTCTGGTCCGGATCCAGGAATTTATTAAAGGGGGTGGGGTATGCCCGCGGGTCGCACCTAATCAATACCAAACAATAGGACTTGAGAAAATAGATAAGAGCTTAGAGCCTATAAACAACGATTCGTTTTGTATGTTTCAGAGAGAGAGGGGGGGGGGGGGGGCTCAAAACACCTACTTATCATTCCCATCCCCCTAGATACGGCCATGGTTCGCTGGGGATACACGTCTTAAGTCAGTCGGATAACACTTACTTTCCAATGTTGGAAAAGATGAATCGCCGGAGCTTCATGTCATTCAAGATGATCCCTGCCGAGTGGCAGTCGGCAACGGCTTCGACCATTTGGAAGAACAACGCTTTCGCATCAAATTCCGGCATCATCCTAAGGAGAATAGAAAGATCAGTAAAGCATGACTATCTGGTGGAACCTTAGTCTAAAGCAAACATTCGTGGAGCTCCTGGATATACTGTCGTCAGGAACGTGCAAATAAAAAAGCCTCCTAAGATTTCACTAATTAAAAATTATATTTATGTTCTGACCTAATAAAAGGTCATAACATAAACATTTCTGAATGAAAATGTTTTGTCATTGAGCAAAAAACGTTCAAACTGTATCAATATCTTTCTGCATCATGTTTTGTTTACTGTTAATTCGCTACTTCATTTTCTTAAGCGAGTAGCCTACTAACTAATAAATCAATTATAACGCCGTCTGTTAAATGTTGCCAGTGTCGACTAGAATGTTCGTGAATGCCATTTTATAGTGTAGTCTCGGAAAAAGACCACCGACAGTAGTTTCAAACGTTCGAAAATGGTACGTTTACTAGAATACGATAGAAGCTTGATAGCATTTAACACAAGGTAATGAATCCTAGTGTTGGTGTTATTAAAGTATAACCAAATAGGAGATCCGACAGTCTAGTTACACTTCACTTATTTACTTAGATAGGCCTGTAAACCCGATAAAAGTGTGCCACATTATTTGTCCGCTATCCACAGATAATCGATTTCATCGACTTGAACTTATTCTTTGGATTTTTGGTACCTCTATGTATTTGTCCCTCTATGCTTAAAATATTCAGCAACTGCGAAGGTAAGCCATTGCAGTAGAATAAAACATAAAACATAAAGACATATGTTATCATCACTCTCCTACTCCCTTCTGAGGACTTACTTCCTCTAATATTATCCGAGCTTAGCGTCCGTTACACATGGAATTGCAGACGCCTCTGGATGTGGTGAAAGCAGCGCACAGTTTGAGTGTTATTACTAAGAGCCCCGGAAAAAAAAATTACAAATCCATTAGATGAGTCAAAATAATTCATTCTAATATTAAATGTAAAAATTAGCTGCGTTTTAGTTTAACTTTAGATTTCAGTATTTGACAACTATCTGGGAGCCTTTCTAGAGACTTCATGGGGCTTTGGGGTCTTTTAAAAAGCCTGGAGAGGACTGTACCCCCCTTCCCCAGCCAGGAGACTAAAGCATGGTCTCGTTTCCACTGCAAACCTAAGCTGCAAGAAGCCACTGTAACGTTTCGTACCACCGTTTTCCGCCAATGAGAGCACGCCGTATCTGGACGAGCACGGTTAAGACAGTCTTACGATTGCCAGCGGAGGCCCCATTTAACAAGCAAAATAAATATTTCTCATAGCGACCACACAAAACATTTACACCAAAACGACCGCAATGAGCATACAAAATTTCTGATTACTTGGAACGGAGGAAGTCCGCAATGAACATTTTGGCGATTTGTCGTCGGATTTGGATGGTAGTTTTCCATTCGTTTATTTAGTACTGCAGATGATCCATGGTAAGAAAATAAGACGTACCACCAACAAAGATATCTGGTGGACAAACCGTAGGAGCTAAATGGATCAGTCAGCTTAAATTTTGGTTCGACGAGACAGTAGAACCTGGCTGAGGTAGATCACACACAGGTGGAAAGAGGTGTTCACAATCAGCTACTAGAGAGCGGCCCCTGACCCCTCCGACGCTGCTAGATCGCCCAAAATCGAGGCGGCTGACGACCCTCTGTAGTTCTCTCTAGACTAGAAGCTACTTTCGGATGGAGCCTTAGTCCAAATCGTCAGAAACGCTAAAGATTTTAACCATCATGGCCAAAATATTGTCTCACTAATCCGTTTAGCACCATCAAACGTAGTCCACAGTCAGCTTAGGCAGATCAGCACAAATAGCTAGAGAGAGAGAGAGAGTGAGACGTAAGCTAATTATTTTGAAGGAACGCGTAGCTAGCTTTGTCCGTTTCAACTAACCAGAAATATATTCTAATAAAATATAAGATGAATCTCACTGCGTTAGGTCTCGCATGTGTGCATGCATGTTTCCATGGCCTTTGGAGAAAACGAGGAACTGATTTCCCGAATCCAAAAACACGTCGATCGGGAACGCGATATGGACGGACTTAGAGACTCTCATGTGAGCATCAAGTTGACCCATTCCACCTGGCTGCGAGAGCCTCTGAAAGATATAAGAAGATGAATGTAGATGTACTCAGTGTCGAAGGAAATAATTCAGAGAAAGTCTAAACTACTGGAGAGTCCTATAATATGCAAACTATACCTGATGCTATTCACAAGAAGCCACATGTGAAAACTTCGGACCCCGGCTTCGATCTACAAAAAACCGTTCGTAAATGCGCGTATACTGCCTGGGATTTTCTTTTTCTTTTTAAGCTTGTGGGGTCCAGAGCCTACAAGGCCTAAAGAGACAGGGGTGTCACTATGGGGAGTGATTCCTCTCCCCCCCCCCAAAGGTCTTGAGAAAGTGCTTTCGCGGGGCGAACCCCGGCAACAGTTCACGGCAAACACAGGAGAAACAAAATGCTTTGTGCTTCTGTCGGGCGTCGGTCGACTAGGCGGCACACCAGGTTCTTTTAATGCACAAGAAATGAAATCCTGCAAAAAAGTTTCGAGCAAAACACAGAAGAAATTGAATTCTGTATGCTTTTGTCGGGCCTCCGTATTCTCGTCGGGACATCGGGTTCTTATTATACATAAGAAATACAGAAGAAACAAAATTTTTTATGCTTTTATTGGGCGTTGGTCGACTCGTCGGCACATCGGATTCTTTTATACGTAAGAAGTCAAGTTCTGTAAAAGTTAGTGGGGCGAACCAGGAAGTTCAATTCTTGTCGGCACATCGGGTTATTTTTACAACTAAGAAATCAAATTCTGTAACCGTTTATCGGGCACATCCCGGAAGTTTCGTCGGCACATCAGCTTCTATTTACACGTAAGAAACAAAATTCTTTACAGTCTTGTCGGTAGAAATCAAATCAAATTCTTAATGTTTTTGTCGGGCGTCAGTATTCTTGTCGGCACATCGGGTTGTTTTTATACGTAAGAATTATCATTCTGCAAACATTTGTCGGGCGCACCGGAAAGTTTAAGCCTCGTCGTTCTATAAACTTTTGTCCAATCCCGAAAGTTTCTGTCTCGTCGACAAATCTATATCTTTCTACACACAAGAAACCAAATGACTGCAAAGTTTTGTCGGACGAAGACTGAAGGTTTTAGTTTCGTCGGCTTATTGGGTTTTGTTTGTACACATAAGAGACCAAATTCTTCAGACTATAGTTGTCTCGTCGCCGAACCGGGATTCTTATATACATAAGAAATTAAATAAGATTATATCAACTTCCTTGGGGCGAAGACCAAAAGTTTGTCTCGTCATTAATTTTTTTATTTTTTTTTTAATTCACCGTCAAACACTTCTTCGTTCCATAACGTTCTTTGTCGTCAAATTTCGGAAAACCTGTTTTCCTTGTTTTGTTTATAGGTCTTTCTCTGTTCGTACACATATACTGCTCTTTTGGTTAATCTGGCTGCATATCGATTGTAGAGAAGAAAAAAAACTTATCGGCAAACTGGGATCCTTATTTCTTTTCTTGTTCGATTCTCGGTGTGGTCACAGTCTCGAAGAGTGAATGGCGGGATGCAATGCAATGTTGATACTTTGATCTGATGTGGTGATTTTGGTTTGCTTTCCTTTGTAGTTTATTGTTATGCCAGTGTTTTTGTTATTCATTTTGTCATTTTTGACCATATTTGGTTCTTTCCTAGTTTAATTAAATAAAAGTATACTCTACCAGCCAAATGCCGGGGTCTAGTCTAGCCTGCCCACAGCAAACACACAAATGGGTAAACAGTTAACCTCATACTAACATCTCTGTTTTCATCTCCTTGCCTGCTTTTCCTTCTATTATCCTTGTTATTTTCATCAAGGACCAATGCAGCAAGTAAAAGCTTCTAAGAAAAGAAAAAAAACTATAAATGGTATATTATTTCTCAAACATCTCAAACTTAACAATGCATTTTGTTAGATGTCAACCTCTGCAGATACTTCCACAAAAGGCTACTGGATGAGTATCTTCAAATGTAGCCTACTAAGGTTATAATTAACTAATACTAACATTTCTCACGCCATCTTTAGAATTCTTCTTTGGATTTTCATCAACAATGATCTCAGCAATCAGCAAATTCTGTGGAAATAAATCTTACGTTACATCTCTTCTTATCATAATCACAAACTTCTTTTTGGGGGGGGGGGGCTCATCGGGATCATGAAAATATACATCTTGTTTAAAAGTATTTCTTTTACTTTTTTACTTGTTCGCACCTGGGAAGTGACAATTTCTAGTCTGGAAGTACCCTAAATCGCGATCACTGGAATTCTGGACCCTCCAACTCCGGCCCGGTTCTGTCACTGATGTATATAGGGACCATACATTCATAATATGTTTATTCACAATAATGAATAAACATTATTATTATTGTCTAGAGTTGCGTTTTCGCTGATACCATGGTATATGTTACCATGGTAACTGGATCTGCAATTAGTCGTTTTCGCAGTTATCGTGGTATCTGATACACGGTGCTCTGCAAAAACGACTATTGCCGAAATTGCACTTTTCGAAGTAATCCCAAAAGAAAAACAGATATCCAGTTACATCACTAAGTGCTAAACTTCTTTCTCACCAATCTGACACAATTTGATGAAAGTGAGTAGACTTTTGAGATACCACGGCCAGTTACCACGGTCAGACCGTAGTACCTGAATATCTGATACCACGATAACTGGCCAGATACCACGATAACTGCAAAAACGCCTTTTGACCGTGGTATCAGATACCACGATAACTGCAAAAACGACTTTAGACCGCGGTAACAGATACCATGGTATCAGCAAAAACGCAACTTAGGTCTAGCATCATTCGTATTCACGTGTCATATTAATTCCGCAGAAAAGAATTAATGCCATTATTTTAACTGACTGCCCATATATTCCAAAATGTAACGATTGAAGCTTAATTCTTACATTTCACAATGATCTTATCTCAGCGCGTCTGATGTGGTGGACAAATAAATAAATAAACTGAAATCAAATGTACAGTCGACAATAGCATCAGTACAGAAGTTGACTAAGATGACAAACCGGAATAATAAAACGAATTCATTTTACTAGACTGGAATTATTTTCCTCTCGTCGAATTCTTAAGAATAGTTACGTAAAACATGGTGTTAGAAAGAACATATTACAGCTATGCACTTAAGTATCAATTCATAAATTACCACAGAAGTGGAATCGACATCGTAAAATTCAAGGAGCGTCTAAAAGTGAAAAAGAATTATAGAAACAAGAGCCAGAAGCTCATATGGCACTTGGATGGCTGGGTCAGAGGATTAAAATAGGAATTTGCCACTTCGTGGGTTTATTGTGATAATTTGCAAGTAAAACCCTTGAGATAGAATGATCATGGGCTCTTGGAAATTACGAGAATGTATCGTTTGGTAAAAAGTATTTTATGTTTGCACTTGACTGTGATGATGCGCACTCTAAGGGCGCTAGAAATTCATCTGTAATCAAAACCCTTGAGACAAAAATTATCTTGGGTCCTTTAGGATCATGAATATGATATGATATGATATGATATTTATTACACTAAAAGCCCAAGGGCCATGGCAATACAATCAGAAAAAACAAACAAAATTGACGAACTTATTTCTAGCCACTACTAAAACTACAAAAAATGTTCTCTGTGCATCATTGACAGCTTGAGGAATCTACCCACTTTCTTTATAGTAGCATAACACTCACTCTTAAACATTTGCTCCATCCATTCCATTCCTGTTTGGTCAAAAGTATTTTTCTGACTTTTCGGTTAAGATGCGCACTTTAAGGGTGCTAGAAATTTATTTTTTATGCAAAACCCATGAGGCAGAAATGATCATGGGCTCTTGGAAATTACGAGAATGTATCGTTTGGTAAAAAGTATTTTATTTTTGCAGTTGGCTGTGATGATGCGCACTCTAAGGGCGCTAGAAATTCATCTGTATCAAAACCCTTGAGACAAAAATTATCTTGGGTCCTTTAGGATCATGAATATATAGGGTTTGGTCAGAAGTATTTTTCTGACTTTTCGGTTAAGATGCGCACTTTAAGGGTGCTAGAAATTCATTTTTTATGCAAAACCCTTGAGGCAGAAATGATCATGGGCTCATCGGGATCATGAAAATATACATCTTGCTTAAAAGTATTTCTTTTACTTTTTTACTTGTTCGGATCTGGGAAGTGACAATTTCTAAGCCAATCTAATGAAGTCTCTAATGTTCAAGCCAAGTTTCATGGTCCTAGCACATCTGGAAGTACCTTAAATCGCGATCACTGGAATTCTGGACCCTCCAACTCCGGTCCGGTTCTGTCACTGATGTATTTAGGGCTTGTGCTTGTTCTTCTCACCAAGTGTCATCCTAGTCGCTACACTCTAAGCGTGTCACAAAATTTCCGCCCCCCCCCCCCACTCCTCCCACACTGATCGGATCATGTCCGCGCTTGAAATGGGACATTTGAGACATCAGTTCTTTCCGAATATCAAGTATCATTAAGGTCCGATCACCCGTAGTCGGACACACCTCAATATTCCGGATTCCCTCTCCCTCCACTCCACCCACGATGGTCAAATCGGAGAAACAACTGTTAAAGTGGTCGAGTCCCTGATATGCCTGCCAATTTTCATCGTCCTAGCACATGTGTAAGCATCTTAACTCAGGATCACCCGAATTTCGGAACCCTCCCTCCAAATCCCCTCACAGTCCCCGGATCCGGTCCGGTCTTGTCCACTATGTATCTAGGGACTGTGCTTGTTCTTCCCACCAAGTTTCATCCCGATCCGTCCACTCCAAGCGTCTCACAAGATTTCCGGTTCGCCCCTCGGACCCCCCCCCCCCCCCCCCCCTCCACATTCATCGGATCCGGTCCGGACCTGAAACAGGGCATCCGAGACACGAGGTCTTTCCAAATATCAAGCTTCAATTAAGATCCGATCCCCCTTTCCCAAGTTACACATACCTCAAGATTCCGGATTCCCCCTCCCTCCACTCCCCCACGGTGTTCGGATCGGGGAAGTGAGTATTTCCAAGATAGTTTGGTCGGGTCCCTGATATGCTTGCCAAATTTCCTCGTCGTAGCACTTCTGGAAGTACCCTAACTCGAGAACAGTGGCCTGACCGACCGAAAAGTGATCGGTATATGGCAATTGAGCGAAGCTGCAAGTGCCATAAAAAAAAAACAGAACTAAAAAACTGTCGCAACTGTAGGCTGATTTTACTATTTTCATTCAATGATGCTTCCAAAAAAGGCGGTGTTATTGCCGGTACGATGAAATAATTGCATTTAACTAATCTGGATATTTTTCACGTGTTGTACAACAACCTTGTTTATTATGCACCGCCGCAATACCGCGCGCGGTGTTCTCCCATTCATTTCGTTATTAGTCGGAAATAAGAGTTGAATCCGAGAACATTAAAGTACATGAAGTTGGATTACCCTTTTTAGTTGAGTTTCATTATTAATTATTAGGTTAACACACTCCTCCTTTAAGTGTCTGTAAATACTATTTTAAGTATTTAAGCATTTTTTTAACCAATTCACACATAAGAGCATAATACTGTATTAGTGCCATGCTTATTTATTATGCCGTATATGTGAGATTTAGTATTGATTTTTGTATTATTTCAGGGTTTCTGTGTTCAACTAATGAAGCTATCACCCCAACACGTGGTGACAGCTAGGCAGAGAATCAAGCCTATATCAACTAAGCCTACGATCGCACACTTGCCATCATCCCGCTATCAAAATTGTAATTAACGAACCCTAGAAAGGGGAATAATAAGTTCCAGTACTTGGACTTTTGAAGACTATTTCATTATCTGTGGTCAGTATTTAACCAAGCAAAAAAATCGGAACATAATCACCAAATCAATCATCCCTGAACCATCGCTTAATCCAGTCTGAACTGCTTTCGTGACAAGTTCATGCGCTAATGCTGTGACTATCGATTATTAGCACCTGACTTTCCCGTGATCAGCCGCTTGAACAATTTCCCGGCATCGCATTACCAATGCTTGATGTCAAAACTAATAATCAAATGGATTATTGCTGATATTTCAGTGACGTCAACAGTGAGCGTGTTCCATCCTAATTACCGTAGTTACCACGCATGATGTCACAAATTCTGTCTTTTTGTCGTCAAGGCTGGAACGACTTTTCTATTTTCCAGCGGAATATCATGCCACGGGTGAATCCGACCAATCACGTGACAGAGATTCGTGGTTACTACGCTCACCACGCTCCCGAGCGTGGTGAGCAAATAGTTACTATTAGTTACTATTTGGAGAAGGTTGGAACGGTCAGCGTAGTAACTTTTTGTGAGGTTGGAACGGATTTAGTAACTAATAGTTACTATTGGTACGAGGGTGGAACACGCTCAGTGATCAGCGCATGATCATTTCACATCAGCAGATGACAAGCTCGTGACCAACAAGACCAAAGGTTTCGATGGGATCCCAAGAATTCAATATTTGATCCAGAAAATTGGGCAAAAATATATTTCTACCTGGCACTTGACCTCCATTCCGGAGATCTTTTCCGTGCACTCCAGCATAGTCGTTCCCTCGATGAGAGCGCCAACGATGTATTTTTTCGGCTGAGAGCTGGACAGCATGCTAACCTGTCTTGGCTTCTTCTTGCCTTTCCTTCTTTCGCCTTCATAACCAGATGAGATTTGTTGCAGAAAGGCTCTGTTGATGAAATCAACGGGTTTGCAAACTTCCAATGCGGCACTCATATTTATTTCTTGCTTGATTCTTGGATCCGAACTAAAAATATATAAGTTAATGCTCCGAAAAGCAAGGTAATGATGCCCGATGAAAATTTGTGGCATGCAAAAAATTTGCATGCATTGAAATACAGTAGTACAGAATACTTTAATTTAATGTGCCTCACACTGCGCTAATCTTAAGCAGTAGTATGCAGTAGCATCCCGCCTTGCTCCAGTAGCATCCAGTCTTGCTGTAGTAGCATGAAGTAACATCAGCTGGTGCTGTATAATACTTTTTCGTACAACTTCATACTACTATTTTGAAATAACTTTTCATCGGGTGTAATCCGGAAGCTCGCAAAATAACAGACTACTGCTACTATGCCTACCCAACTGGATGGTAACTTAAATCACTAAATAGGCACTAAGGCACTTGAATATAGTTTTTTACAGTCTACCATAACCTACTCCAGACCACTAGCTGGTTTTATGGATAAGAAGATACGAAGTCAGGTGGCGCCGGTTTGTGACACAATTGCTAGTTTAGGCTGTATACAAAACAAAGAAAAGTATAGCTAACTGTTTTACCTGTGATTATTTGGCTTTATAAATCCTTACTAGGAACCTCAGTGACGTAAGTATGGCAACTGCTCTTCAATTTTTGATATTTACTCAATTAACATATGTTCTCTTTAAAATACAAAATTCAAATTTCCCTTCGTAAACTTCCTTCAATGACCCAAAGAGCGTGTTCCACCCTACTTACCATAGTTACTACGCATGACGTCACGAATATGTGCGTTTTCCCGTCAAGGCTGGAACGATTTTTCTATTTTCCAGCAAAATATCAAGCCACGGGCGAATCCGACCAATCACGTTACAGAGATGCGTAGTTACCACGCTTACTACGCTCCCAAGCATGATAAGCAAATAGTTACTATTAGTTACTATTTCGAGAAGGTTGGAACAGTCAGCGTAGTAACTTTTTATGAGGATGGAACGAAAATAGTAACTAATAGTTACTACTGTTGGAAGGGTGGAACACGCTCAAATTAAATAAGAATGTTAAAGATGGGCATTCAATACATCGCTGTGGATAGAAAATGACCTGCTTCAGCACAGAATACATGAAAACGCAACACTGACACTACCCCTTGTCGCGGTTGAATTCCGGGCAGGGTCGGAGCAGAATCTCAGCAAAACGGACGGCCATAAGTCTTCAGGATGAAAATCAGAAGTGTTAGATGCTGAACATTGAATTTGTTAAACGAAGAATGCTGAGGATGACCGAGAACTCGGACATTTCATTTACAGTCATACTATACAGATAATACACATATACCTAAGAGACAAGATCCCCTGAAGCCATCATGTTGTGGGTTCCCAACGGTACCCAATAAATCTTGGAAGGACCCCTCTTACTTATTCTGCCTTTAATAATATACCTAGCTCCCTTGTGGAATTGTAAGCTTCTAAAATCCCAGCCTTTTTCCATTGTTTCATTTTGTGCCTACGAATCTTAGCGCTTTTTCGGCCATGCCGAGTTTTGCCCGTCACACAAAGCAAAGTTTGCCGGAGTCTTCAGTGTCCGCTGACAACTCTTTCAAAAATAAGGATATGAGAATCTTCTGTTTTTTACTTCTTTTAATTGCTTAGTTTTCCAACTTTTCAACCACGGCGCGTTCAGTTTTCAAACGTTTTGCTCTCACCCGCCGCGTCGGAGAGCAGGAACGCTGGATAGTATCGACAAGCGCTAACAAGAAAATCGCAAATTTCAGGTGGAAAGTAATGGTATTTTTGGAAAACTTTTTTTCTGATCAATTTCATAGGCAAAAGGTCATTTCTAGTAAGAGTTGCGCTTGAAGCTTTCCTCTCCGCCATTCAACCCGACATTCTCCATTTCACAAAACCCCTCTTCTCAAATTGACAAAGCAAAGTACTTTCTTCCGGCTCACATTCTGCCCTGCTGCCTGCACTGAATTCAGCGTCCGAGCTAGGTGAGCTAATAACTGAAATAATTTATTCTTACTATAATAATAATACTGTATTTAAAGCCTTAGGGCCATATACATACAACAAAACAAAAAACTTCATAATTAATTCTAATATCGCATTACATACTATACTATGAAAGCTTTACCTTTCGCTCAGTAACTTTTGAAAAGACACCAATAGGTGCAGTACTAGTATATATTATAACTCCAACTTCAAGAAGTCGAATGGCTGAATAAATACCCAGCAGGCGGGGTGTACCAAACCAAGCACATGCTAAAATCCTAAAAGTATTGATGAGGCAATGGAACTTACTTTTGATATGAATCCACCAATCAGGGATCGGCCACCAGAGATTAAACGATATGTTACACATACCATCCACAAAAATAGATCCCCATCCTCATGGAGGTAAAAGATTCCTGATTTCGTATCAGCCTGACTTGGTGAATGTCACGCAAAGAAAATTAAATGTTAGAAGGTTTCTATTATGAAATATGTTCAAAACATACCCTACGACGAGGGATGATGACTAGAGATATGATCTCATTTCAAGGAAAAGGGAAAAGTGATAAAACGTGCGTGCAACCAGTTATTCACTGTTTTCGGTTGCTTGAATCCGAAAAACTGACACAGTTATCCACGACGAGACAAAAACATATTCCATTCTACCCAGATTTCCTAATCAGCCTGACTTGTTGAGTGCCACGCAAGGAAAATTAAAAATTTTAAGTTTCTATTATGAAATATTTTCAAAATATATCTTAGCGACGATGACGTCAGTTTAAGGAAAAGTGATAATGTGTGCGACCAGTTTTGGGTTGCTTGGATTCGAAAAACAGATTCACCCTTCCACGCCGAGACAAACAGATTCCAATGCATGACTTGGTGAGTGTCACGTACAAAAATTCAAAATTCGAAGGTTTTTGTGGTGAAATGTTCTCAAAATTAACGATAAGGCTTGCCCACGTGACCACAGTACAACACAGTTTTGGTCTCACGCCTGTTGGGGGTCACAACTCACAAGACAACGGGCAAAAAAATGCCGATTCTACACTGAAAGAAAATTAAAGGCGTATTCTGGATCAACTTTATTTTTGGTTTTGTTTATTCTGATTGCTCATAATTAACTTTACATTGCACCAACACCAGCAAAAATTGATTCACCTCTGAATCTGAAAGGGAGTCCTTTTTTGATAGTGCAAAACGGATACGTCAGCTGAATTTTATTAGAGCTATATTTCGGCCCTTCTTGGCAAGGATCCTCTTCAGGCTCAAAGCCGCTCAAGTTGGAAAAACGAACTTGTGGGAAAACAAACTATAGATTCTAGCTTTGCGTTAAATATTTCCTTTCGCTGATGATGCCGCTCCATGTTTCTGGTAGTGGGTATTTGCCTGTGTCTCTGTTGATCCCAGAACGATTTTTCATAGTTTCAACGGCTTCTCTTATGGTTTGATGAAGTCCGGTGCATGTTGCAAGAATCTGGGCGTTTTCAAAATGTACAACATGGGATGGGTTTTCAAAAACGTGTTCTGCCAGTGCCGATTTGAAGATGTCATTTGGACGGTGTCCATTGGAAAGGTGGTGTCGATCTCCTGTTCGTGTTATGTGAGCCTCTTTTCGGAAGTCCTCTCTGTCCTCCCGACATAGCGCTTCTCGCAGTAGCAAGGTATCGAATAACTACCTCGTTGGTTCTGGTTTGGGACTTGATCTTTGCCGGTGTTTAGGTAGGACAGTAGAGTGTTTTGAGTCCGGTGAAATGCTTCGATGTTGTACTTTTTTAAGTTCCTGGATAGTTTTACCGGGAGGTAGACACGGGCATTCTTTTCTTCTGGTTTGTCACTACTAGGAGTGCCAGTGTTGCTTTGGAGGCCAGATCCTCATCAATCTTTTTTTTAATGTCCTTTTTGATGATGGTGATGATAATCAGAGCATTTCCCCGTTCGTGGGGACTCGCGAGAATACCGGGATTGAGTCCCTGGGACAAACAAAAACGCGGGGACTCCTCAAGCTGAGTCCCCGGTGAACGGCGAGAATACGCCTTAAATGGTCTAACAGAAAAGAACGAGATTTACATAACGACCATTCGGTTTGCCTGGCCAAGCAAGTGAACGGAAAAAAGTCGTTCATCAACGCATGAGTGGTATAATCATTGGTAATGAGTTCGAGACAAATGAAAGCTGATTTGCATTATCAACGATATAATTCTTGGGTTCCATGAGTGCAAAAAGAAACTGTAGAATCTAATCTGGGTTTTGGGACATGTTTCAAACGAGGGGTTGCCCACAGTGGTGCCCAGCCAGTGCCCAGCGGTGCCGGTGCCCAACCGGTGCCCAGCCGGTGCCCAGCGAGGGTGTACAGTGGTGACCAGCGAGTGAGCAACCCCTCGGTTTCAAAGAGTCACACAAGGGTGCTATGAAGATACTCAGTCTTGATTTAACAAGTATTTGTCAGTGGGGGAGCAGTGTGGCACTCGAGAGTATGAACTAGTCTAGAACTTACCACTTTTAAAAGGAACCGCTCTCTCTCAAAATTTTGATTGGTGACAATCATGGGTCGGTCGACATTTCTAGTATTTTCTTGGTAATAAGTTCGATGACAGACGGGTGTGTGACAGCTTTCAAGAACAACTGTACGGTTCTACTCCCATCAACGAGCGAGCACGTGCTGTCTCCGTCAGGGTCTGTCACAGGGTTGCTCTGATCCTGTTCTTGGTCTGGTTTGAACGATGAAGACTCAGTGAAGCAGCCACTTGGAACGTCGAGTTCTCCTCCTTCGTCCACCTTCGCCATTTTCTTATTTGGACCATGGCCCTCTCTATCATATACGTTATCGGCACCGCCGGGTCTCTTACATCTATCCTTTCCAACCATGTTTAAAACCAACGGGACGCCTCCGAGGTCACTTCCAACTGCACCGTCACCTGCTTGAAATACTAAGGGGACGGGCGTTCCGCGTTCAAGGAGTACGGACGGATATTTCGGATCGTCTATTTTTGTCGAAGCCTGTGATTTTAGCTGAGTTACAGTAGCTTCCAGACAATCAAAGGCAGCTCCCCTGGGTTGGGAAAGCAACTCGAGCTGAAAACATAAGCATTCGTCAGTAAAACAGTAAAATTCAGGGGCGTCACGACTAGGCGGGGGATGGGGGGGGGGGACGCCCCCCGAATGTTGTCGGCTAGTCGGTAAAAAATAGCCGTAAAAACGGTCAATTCGTAAAAACAGTCGATTTAAAAAAAAAAAGAAAAAGTCGGTTTCAAAATCAACGATTTTTTCGTCAACACAGTCGTTTTTTCCCAATAATGGACGTTTGTATCTGCACAAACAGTCGGTAAAAATTACCAGCCAGTCGGTAAATACCTTGACCTCCCACTCAAACATTCTGGCTAGTAACGCCTCTGATAATAATACAGAGCGTGAAAAACCCAGTGAATGAACGAACGGAGGCCAAGCGACAAGCTTAAAGCTTACCGTTTTTGGTAATTATAAATAAATAAACAAATGTGGCCAGAGATGGGCGAATCCGATCATGAAAGGATTCGAACCCGAATCCGAATCCAGGGCTAGGTACGAATCCGATTCCGAATCCGAATCCAGCATTTCATACCGAGGATTCGAATCCAGAATCGAATCCGGATTCGAATCCGACCTTAACAAAAATCAAATCATGTACATAGGTTATTGTTTAAAAACCAGGGGTGACAAAAAGCACTGATATCTAAAGTAATCAGATAACGTGATAGATTACTCAGGATGGCTGGTGGCCGAGACCAAAAAGTTGGATTGCCTGAGCGCACTGTGTAAAAATTGGGAAAACGGTAACCGGAGGGATGTCGTCTAGACTTTAGAGCGGATTCGTAAGATTGGGGGTTTGGAATCCGAGTCCGAATCCGAATCCAACCTGACAAGCAGAAGATTCGAATCCGGATTCGAATTCGGCCAAAAGCACAAATCCTGGATTCGAATCCGAATCCGGATTCGGATTCGCCCATCTCCGGATGTGGCACGTTATAAGCAATAAATATTCCTTCAGCCCAAAGTGACTGCGAATCACGGTCGATGGCGCTAAACAGATGTCAGCGGGGATTTATTCTAACGATATTCTGCCCTTCTCGGCAAGAGATCATTTTGGATCTTTGCAGGTCCGTTCTTTTATTTATTTATTTCCCTCAGAACTGAGGAGTACAAAATATAATGCATAAAACAGAACTATGCCTAAACCAACTGATCCATTCAACGACATATAAATACTATGAAAAAATACACACGATTTCGACCACTAAATTACAATTGTTTACGTACTAAATCATTTCACGGTACAGGTTTAAATTGGTGCAGGTTTAGCTACAGACTGATTAGGACATTCGTAAATCACCGGCGCCATTTCAGTAAACCTTGGGGATGGGGGGGGGGGGGGGGGGGTTAAAGGTAAATTTTGGGCCCCAACCCCATGTTTATTACATACTCTAAATTTAGTTGTTCTTTTTGGTGTAAATTTAAAGTAGTACGAATATATGGTAAAGTAAAGTCACTGCTTTTGTCAGTCTTCAACTGACCGTTGACCTGAACGGTCGCAAATACCGGTTAACTTTTTGTTTGTGAAACCGTTGAAAGCCGTTACTGAAAGTCTGCGTTTGTGGAATGGCGCCAAGTGAAGGCAATGACGAGATATCAGTTAGTCTTGTTTATCAGCCAGTTCTGAATTTTTTTCAGAAAAGTCTTGACTCGGGAGTTGATACAAATTCGGTCAAAAAGTTTGCTGCAGAGTTCTTCACTGTTGACGCGATTGTCGCTGCGAAAAAGCTTCTGTGGGCTCTTGCCTTTCCTAGCAATGCCCAAGCCAATCATCTGTGTGATATTGTGGATGCTTTCCGTCGCTGCGATGACTTGGACGTTGCTGTTCCGGATTTCGTCATACGATTTCCGAGCGAAGTTCCAGTCGTTCCGGCTGTTGCCATCTCTGTATTGAGTAGCAAGCTAAGCGCTGTTGCTAATGATGTCCGTTTAATTGCTGAAGCAGTTTCTACTCTTGATCGCTTCAATGCTATTTCCACTCGTGCCGAGGCTTTGACAGCCATCCCTTCCTCACCACCTTCCGATACGCACACTGTTGTTGTTAGTAATATCCCGTCGGATCTTCTTAACATTGATTCGAGGACGCAACACATTGATACCGTTGAAGGTAACGAAGGGATCACTAATGTCAGAGCGAATACTCAGAGAAATCGTCTCATCGTCCACACTTCAAGTGCTTCTTATGCAGAGGTTGTTGCGAGATCAATCACCAAGGGTTTGCCGGAGGGTACTTCTGCCAAAGTTATCTCTCCTAAATTTTTGGGTGTAGTCAGGAGTGTTCCAGTCACCATTACGGCCGACGCCTTGAAGACCCTGATTCCTGATACTTGTGAAGTCGTTCCTATTTCGGGCTCTCGTTCTTTCAAAATTGGTTTCAAAAGTCAAGTTGGTCTCCTTACAGCTATGAAAATCGGCGTAAAAATCGGGTATGAAGTTTTTCGTGTTCATGAATTCCACCGAATGCCCAAGCGCTGCTTTCGCTGTCAATCCCCAAACCACGGTGTAGCCAAATGACCGCTTGCGTTTGATTCTCCAAAATGCGCTCGTTGTGCTGGTTGCCACAGTTATAGCAAAGACTCACCTTGCTCACTGCCTCCAAAGTGTGCCAATTGCGACGGTTGTCATGTCTCTTTTAGCCTCAGATGCAGCGTTATAAGGAACGCCGTGGGTCTTGGCAAATAATGGTTTTTCAGGAAAAGAAACTGCGATGTGTGTCATTAAATGTAAATGGCACAAAGGACAAAGATCTTCTACTTGATGATTTGCTAGGCAGCTCGGACATTCTTTGTCTCCAAGAGCATCTGCTATCCGCCCCTAGTAGCGAAAGTTTGCGCCGATCTCCTGAGCATTTTGTGTTCATCCAGCCGGCAATGGAAACTAGAGGTCGTCCTTCCGGTGGGTTAGCCATTTTTATTCGAGCCAGCGAGTGTTCAGCACCACCAAAAATGTTCCAGTCTGGGCGTTATGCTCTTGCCGTTCAGTTGGACAATATTGTTCTTGTCAACGTATACTTACCTTGCGACCGGCGGAACATTGCATCACATAGTTCATTTGCTAAGGCTTGTCAGAAAATCAAAACACTTCTATCAGACATTTCACGGAAAGGAATGAAATAGGCTCTTGTTGGGGATATCAACACTGATCTTCTAACTTCTTCTGTACGGACTGACTTATTTTTCGGTTCTTTACCGGTAGCTCACAGTCTCATTGAGAAGTCTCTACCCTTTTCGTATATACATAATCGCGGCGCTAATGTTTCCAACCTTGATCATTTGATTGTTTCTGAAACAAGTCTCATTGACGGTACTGTTGAGGTGGATGAAGAGCCTTTGTCTTTCTGTTTGGTTGTCCCTGTTTCTCGAATCAGTTGTCCAAATCCCAAGAAGGCTTGGATCCAAAAGCGTAACTGGAATTGTATAGATGCCGTGCTCTACATTTCTACGTTAACTAATCTTCTCTTGCTTTTAAAAGTTCCTTTTCACCTTCTTCAGACTGGTATAGCAGCTACTACTACGTCCTGTCTATTGCTTGAAATTGGCAGCCGATATTGCTGTACCGACTGAGAGAATTCGAGTTGGTACAAGGAAACCTATTTGGAAAGTCAGTCCTGAAGTTAAGAAGGCAAAAAACACGGCAAAATTTTGGCTAAAAATTTGGATTGCTTGTGGACGTCCAGGGAATGGTACTGTCTTTAATCTAAAAGCTAAAACGAAGCGTGAATACAAATCTTCACTTAAAAATGCTCGTTTGAATGGATTAGATGCTCCCAGTGACAAAAAAGCGTGGCAAAAGGTCAGGAACAGATAAAGGTTCAGCTGTACCTCCTTCCGTGCTAACCATGGCTGACTGGACCAGCCACTACAGTGGTCTATTCAGTGGTTGCAAAAACCAGATTCAGCAGCACTTTGAAAATTTACTTCTTAAATACCTACCAAGGAAAATATTTCAACCTTCTGTTCTTCCCGTTACTTGTTCTTCCATCGAAATTGCTTTCCGAAAATTAAGAAGAACTGGTTCTACAGATTCTGATGGCCTTAGTGCCGATTTTTTCAAAACTGAGTGTCCAGCTTTAACACAACACCTTCAGCTGCTATTTCAAATTTGTTTATGCCAGGGTTTGGTTCCGAATAGTTTCCTCCTGGGTACTATAACGTCGGTGATTAAGCGAGACCTTTGCAAAAGCTATCGGCCAATTACAGTTTCTTGTACCATAAGCAAAATCCTGGAATACGTCCTTCTTCCAGAAATAGTTGAAAAATGTAGCTTTTGTTCAAAGCAGTTTGGATTCCGTTCGAGCGCCAGTTGTGCGCACGCTCATCATATATTGACAAAAATGATGAAACAGGCTACCCGCGTCTTCTATACACATATTTTCTATAGATATAGCTGGTGCTTTTGACAATATAACGCATTCTCAGGCCCTATTTTCTCTCATTACTTCTGGCGTGAATCTGTCTGTTGTCTATCTGTTAAAATTTTGGTATGGTCATTCTTCAGTAAGGTTCAAATGGCAAGGTAGCTTGTCAGAGATTATTCCTGTCCGAACTGGTGTTCGCCAAGTCTTATCTCCCTACATCTTCAAATCGGCCATATCTTCTTGTCTCGATTCTTTGCATCCTGCTTACTTCTATAAAGACTATGCCTTCAGCTACATAGCCTACGCGGACGACTTGTTCTTAGTAAGCCGTAGCCGATCCACACTCACAAAAAATGTAAGTAAGCTGTCGTCCGAACTCGGCATAACATTCAAATCTTCGTTGTCAAAATTTTGCTCTTCGGTTGTTCAAGAAGTTTATAAGTCAATCCGTAGCGCCTATGGGCGCATCGTCCCCAACCGGGGGCGCTATAATCGTAAAGCTTTGGGAAATTTGTACAGCACCTTCTGCGCTCCTTCCATACTATTTCGTTCTGGAGTCACTCATGTTCTACGAAAGAAGGAGATTAAAAAGATGAGATCATGTTATTTTAAATATGCAAAGCACCTTCTCTACTTGCCGAAATTATGTCATAACCATACATTGACGGAGAAATTCAAAATTCAAGATGCAAGTGTTACCCTTTTGGATGTTTCCTCATCGCTTTCAAAAATCATGGACAACAGGGCCCAACCAGCGCACGACGTCGTCCACTGCTTCCTGACCGAAGATTAAAAATTTAAGTGTCTTTTCTGTGTGTTTATGTGTTTTGTTTATTTTCTTTGTTTTCTTCATTTACTCCGCGTTTTCAAAATGGCGGGTCATAAATAAATTACTTACTATCACTTACTTTTGAAACCTATTCAGTGGCAACAAAATCGAGGGGGTACATGCCCCCCGCTCCCCAAACGTTGCACCTATTGCCAAGCACCCGATGAAAAATTTGTAGCCTGTGTAGTTGTATGGTAGTTGTACGAAAAAGTTGCATGTAATACTATGCAGTAGCAATGAATACTATCATTTAATGTGCCTCAGACTGGTCCAGTCTTAAGTAGTAGTATCCAGTAGCATCCTGTCTAGCCATAGTAGCATCCAGTCATGCTTATAGTAGCATGCAGTAGTATGCAGTAACACGGTAGCCTTGAAGTAGAAGCATGTAGTAGCATCAGTTTGTACTGCATGCTACTTTGTCGTACAACTTCATACTACCATTTTGAGATAAATTTTTCATCGGGCAGGGCCGAAACATCACAGGAATAAATCTCAGCTGACGTATCCGTTTAGCGCCATCGACCATGTCATAAACATTGGTACTGAAAAGGTTTCTCTCGTAGAGGGTGTCCACTGAGTCCTTTAGGGAATCAAGGGAGCATCTCATTACTATGTTGGGTGGAAGGGGATCCCAACAATTCGTAAGTCTGTCACGGAAGGACCATGTCCCAACCAAGGGGTGATGAGCTGAAGTATTTAACTGAAAGGGTGCTGATGGCTTGTGGCTTAGATCCCGTAGAAAATACATAGCAAATGAGCAAGGAGAAAATTTATGAAGAACATTACTTTTGTCCACAGAGTCTGAGAACGTGTCCGAAAGCTTTTTAGTGCTGTAAATGCTGCATTTAATGCTGCATATTTATTTATTTTTGTCCGAAAGCTGTTACCTTTATTTTTTCTCTGACACTTCTAGAATACCGAAATTTAAGTTGAGAAGAAGAAGAAGAAAACAAGAATTAGCTATATAAAGGACGACTCAGACTTCGTAAAGTTTTACGCAAAGTATGCTCCGTAAAGTTTGTCGCCGCTCAGACGGGAATTCGACCTATATAACATTACGAAAATTTTATGTGGCAATTTGTTCTTGAAAGAAAAAGATTCTAGGAAGATACTAGGAGAATCGCCGTGCTCCCCGGTTTCTTCTTGAAAACTCAGCATAAAATTTAGCATCTTTGCTGAATTTTTCGATGAATCTTATGCTGAATTAATGCTGCATTAACTGAGCGAAAATTTAAGTCCGCAAGCAAAATGCTGCATAAAATCCTGAATTAATTCAGCATTTTCGTTCGTTTCCGAGCTTTCGGACACGTTCTGAGTCATTTGATGTGCAAATGCCTCGAGTTAAACGAGCAATCTGGAAATATTTGGGCAGTAAGGTAAGGTAAGGTAAGTGGGTATGGATTGAAGACTGGATGGTAAGGTTATGGAAGGATCAATCTTGTCACCAGGAGCGCGTTCCACCCTACTTACCGTCGTTACTACATATGACGCCACGGATCCTGGCTTCTTGGCGTGAAGGCTGGAACGCATTTTTCTATTTTCCGCAAAATATCGTACCACGGGCTAATTGGGCCAATCACGTCACAGACATTGTAGTTGCCACGCTTACTACGCTCCCGAGCGTGGTAAGCAAATAGTTATTATTAGTTACTCTTTCGAGAGGGTTGGAACGGCCACCGTAGTAACTATTCACGAGGTTGGAACGAAAATCGTAACTAATAGTTATTATTGTTAGAAAGGTGGAACACGGTCTAGGAAACTCTCGACACTTTTTAAGGTTGTCAATGGAGCACACAGCCAAGTTTCTGGAATCTCGAAAATCTAACTGTGTTAAGATTTAGGAAGTTTTCTTGATGTTTATTATTTCCCCATGGTTCCGGGCTCATTATGCAATACAGGATCTATCTATCTATTGTAAGGACGTAGTAAACAGAAAAACAAAAATGCACTTCAGGAACCCGCGAACTTGGGACTAACCTGATCCGACACGCAAACACACTGGGCTATCGAAGGACGTGGCTCCAAAGCCACAACAGTCGACAGTGAAAGGGGCTAAGGGGTCAGTGACTTCGCTTGAAGCACGATTGTCTAAGTAGTTGAGTTCTCTTTGTCACATAATTAGATAGTTTGTCACGTAAAGATAGGGACTTTAACGGTGACAAACAAAAAAGAAATATTTTGTCGATTTTCGCACTTCGCCACGTTTGACGTGGTGAAAATGGGAGAACGGAGAAAGGCGAGAAAGATAAGGCAATTTGCTTTACGTGAGTTCATCAGATAGGAAGATTCGTAAGCTTTCGATGAAGCCGAGGAAGAAGCATCGAGAAAGGTTTATTAGTTGAAATTTGGCGAAAAGATAATGTATTTGTTTCGATTAATGTTTGTTTCGTTTTTTGTATCGTATTGCCATGGCCTTCGGCTTTTTGTGCAAATATATATCATATCATATCATGTCAGACGTATCTTGCTTTCATTTTGTGGTCTTTTTTATTCCTCCACAGGGTACACGGAAAGCCGGAAATGTCCTTGATAAGATATATCCATGTAACGAGAAATACCCTTAAGATCTTATGACCAAACAAGGATAACGCCCAAGATATCTGTTGACCAATTTCCGTCTTCTTGAGAAATTTCATCTATCTTTGAAACAAAACTAATTGGCTACTTCGTATCCCTCGGGCTTGATGGATATCGACATCGGTTACTTTTGGGACAGCTAAGAGGATGAATTTGGCAACGTCCGGGTATAGAACAGAGAAGTCAAAAAGGGTATATTCAGAGGCAACGGGTATGTAGCGGTGTGTTGAGAGGTCTTATGACAGAGCTTGGTCTCGAGCTCGGTTATTCCCCTTGATGGATGGGAATTCACATCGCCAAGTTATTATTTATGTATTCCTTAAAGGACCCATCTTGCTTATTCTGCCATTCATAATATACCTAGCTCCCTTATGGATTTATAAGCTTCTAAAATCCCCACATTTCTCCGTTGTTTCGTTTTGTCCCTACGAATTTTTAGCGCTTTTTCGGCCGTGCAGTGATTTGCCCGTCACAAACATAAAGTTTGCCGAAAACTTCAACGAACTCTTTCACACAAAAGGACATGAGAATCTTCTGATTTTGACTTCTTTTATTCGCTTAGTTTTCCCACTTTTTAACCACCGCGTGTCAGTTCTCAAATGTTTTGCGCCAGCCGCCGCGTCGGAGAGCAGGAAGGCTAGATAGAGTCGACAAGTGCTAACAAGAAGATCGCTAAATTTAGGTGGAAAGTAATGGTATTTTCAAACACGTTTTTTCTGAGCCATTTCATAGTGAAAAGATAATTTCTAGTAAGAGTTGTGCTTTAATATAATAAGTAGATAAAATAGTTTTTGACAGTGCAAAACGGATACGTCAGCTGAAATTTTATTAGAGCTATATTTCGGCCTTCGGTCTTGGCAAGGGTCCTCTTCAGGCTAAAAGCCGCTCAAGTTGGAAACGAACTTATGGAAAAACTATAATAAGATAGCACAGGATAAGATAGCACTTTACTTATATCGTGTTTGGGTCGAAAGTGGTGTTTGAAAGATGTGATGAAACAGATCAGTTATTTCGCTTGGTGGATGGGAATTCATAGCATCAGGTTATTACACGAGATTTTTATTTGTTTATTCATTTATACAATTAGTGGATAAGATGGCACTTTGCTTTTAATGTTTGGGTCTGAAGTGGTCTTTTGAGAGGTGTGATGACAGAGCTTCGTTTGTCCAAGTAGGGTGGGACTTCCCAGCGAGAGGTAATTGCAAAAGCCCACAGGCTTTTTGTATATTTATACATTTATATAATAAGCGGATGAGACAAGACTTAGCTTTTATCATGTTTGGGTCTGAAGTTGTGTTTTGAGAGAAGTGATGACAGAGCTCAGTTAGTTCACTTGGTGGATGGAACTTCCCAGAGCCAGGTTATTGCAAAAGACCACGGGCATTTTATTTTTATTCATTGTTTAATATAAAAAGTGGATAAAATGGCGCTTCGCTTTAACATATTGTGAATTGGCAAGCAAGATTACAAGATGGACAAACCAGGGGCAGGGTAAAAAAAAAAAGTACGGCACCACACTAAACTCTTGCCCCAACGACCCGGCCAAAGAAGAGTCAAATCCCGGAAGCTGGCGGCCAAGCTGCCATTGATAAATAGCCTAAATCAAACGAGCCTGGGGGTAGGGAGCGGGGGTTTTCAAATATCATAGTTTTTGAATTTATTGCCGCGGTTTGTAATAAAAAAAAAAAAAAGGTGAGAAAGGACTACCTCGTTAGGGTTTAGCAGCTCTTTCGCATTCTCTAGGTCTAGCTCATTGGTTACAAGGCTCACGAGACATCTTGTGATCGCTTCATTGACTCGCTCGAGATGGTCGCTCTCCTGAAATAGTTGTCAACGTCAGAAAACAAGTCAGAAAAGAAACCAGTTTTCTCTCTAAAGTAAAAACAAATAGAATATATTTGTATTTGATTAGTGCAAAACGGAAACGTCAGCTGAATTTTAGTAGAGCTATATTTCGGCCCTTCTTGGCAAGGGTCCTCGTCAGGCTCAAAGCCGCTCAAGTTGGAAATACGAACTTGTGGGAAAACCACAAGTGGTTTTCGGTTTTCCGAACAAAGTTTTTTTTTTGGAAAGGGTCGAAATATAGCTCTAATAAATTTCAGCTGACGTATCCGTTTTGCACTATCAAATACGATTCGCAGTCAGCTTGGGCTGAAGGAATATTTATAATATATTTGATAATGCAAAACGGATACGTCAGCTGAATTTTAGTATAGCTATATTTTGGCCCTTCTTGGCAAGGGTCCTCTTCAGGCAAAAAAAAAAAAAAAAAAGAAAAAAAAAGCCGCTCAAGTTGGAAAAACGAACTTGTGGAAAAAAAATGCAACAACTTGTGTTGTTTTTCCACTTCCACGAATCCGTTTTGCACTATCAAATATGATTCGCAGTCAGCTTGGGCTAAAGGAATATTTAACAAATAGAGATTGCACCCTAACCAATGAAAAAGGATCTGATCCAAAATGGTAGTACTGATCAATTAAGATGAGAGGCTTTGATTCGAATATGAAAGAAACAGTAGCAGGCTATGTGAGAATTATTTTGTGGAAAAGGTTTGAAACCTTCAAGATCTCATTTCTGACTAAACCTTTCTCCAATACCGTAGTTATACAATCAGGGTTGGAAAAACAAGTTTCAATTCGTAGTTGCAACACGTCGATAATTCAGTGTCAAAGTTGAAAATCCTATACCTCCAAATTCAAATCATTTGTTTTCCTTGCTTTCGATGATGCTGTAGTATCCGTGTTCGTCCGGTAAGCTTCCATATCTATACTAAACGTTGCAGAGACATCATTATTCTGGTAACTATAGCGCTCATTCAGGTCGGGAATCACAACTAAGTAGCTTAGGGCTTAATAAAGTCAAACCTAATAGCAAGAAAAAGAATACGAGGAGCCCGATAAACTTCAATATCTATATTAAACGTTACAGAGACATCAAATTCGGGTAGTTATAGCGCTCATTCAGGTCGGGAATCACCACTAAGTAGCTTAGAGGCTTCATAAAGTCAAACCTAATAGCAAGAAAAACAATACGAGGAGCCCGATAAACTTCAATATCTATATTAAACGTTGCAGAGACATCAAATTCGGGTAGTTATGAGCTCCTTCAGGTCGAGAATCACCACTAAGTAGCTTAGGGCTTAATAAAGTCAAACCTAATTTCATATTCTGAACATAGCAAAAAAAAAAGATAAACTCCACCGTTTCCTTGATGTTTGCAGATGGCATCCCGATGAAAAATTTATCTCAAAATAGTCCTATGAAGTAGTACGAAAAAGTTGCATGCAGTACTAACGATGCTACTACATGCTTCTACTTCAAGGCTACCGTCTTACTGCATACTACTATATGCTACTATTAGCAAGACTGGATGCTACTATGGCAATACAGGATGCTACTGGATACTACTACATAAGATTGGACCAGTCTGAGGCACATTAAATGATAGTATTCTTTGCTATTACATAGTATTAGATGCAACGTTTTCGTACTACTACCGTACTACTACGCAGGCTACAAATTTTTCATCGGGATCTTAGCTTTACTAGAAATTTTTAAACCCGCAAATTTGTCTCAATTTAAATGGCGCTATGAGGCCCGTTTTCGAAACATGGAAAGCATACGTCTTGGCACTACTCCCTAGTGCTATTTTGCTCTGAAGGAACTGCAGCCTACTCACCAGTTCCACCCATGTGTTTATGCTTAAAGACAGTTCCAAGCATTCGACGTAATGCCACCATTTTGGTGGAACGAAGAGGACATCTCCAGGTTCCAATATTACTATTCGGGGACGAAGATTCGTGAAGAGTTCTGAAAACAAAAGTTTATACTGAGTCTTGGTGCCTGATAAGGGATCCGAAAGACCAGACCCACTTGCCCAAACCTTCACCAAAACGAATCTGCATTTCCTACTAGATCATTTGAAGCAAGGGTTCAAAATATGATATGATCTGGTATTTATTACACTAAAAGCCCGAGTGCCATGGCAATACAAGCAAAAAAGAAACAAAATGACGAACTTATCTGTAACAACCACTAACAAGAGCTGTAAGCTCATATGGCACTTGCAAGCATATGTAGTAAGTAATACCCCAACAAGAAAAAATTAAGTGGGCTGAAAATTCAACCTATGGTTTCACTTTAAAATAAAAATAGGAGACAGAAAGCAAAAGGAAACAAGAAGGAAAACAAAAAATGGTAAGGCTGGGTCAGATGGAAGTATTCGGTTAAGATGCGCCAAACTTGCAAGGCTGGGGCAGAGGATGGAAGTGATGGTCAAAAGTTTTTTTTTTTACTTTTCGGTTAAGAAGCGCACTTTAAGGGTGCTAAAATTAATTTCTAAGCAAAATCCTTGAGGCAAAAAGGCTCATGTACTCATGGCGATCTTGAAAAGTAAATTTTGCTTAAAAGTATTTTTTGTATTTTGCGGTTAAGATGAGTTCTTTAAGGACTGGTCGGATCGGAGTAGTGACGATGTCTAACCCAGTGATGTCAAGTTTCTGAAGCTCCAGCAAAGTTTGATCGTCCTAGCACATCTGGGAGTACCTTAACTCACGATCACCGGAATTCGGGACACCCCTACAGCCCCCCCCCCCCCCCCTCGGTACCCGAATCCGGTCTGATTCTGTCACTAATGCACCTAGGACTTGTGCCTGTATTTCCCACCAAGTTTCATCCTGATCGCTCAACTCTATGCGCATCACAAGATTTCCGGTTCTCCCCTCCACCCCCACCCCACCCCAGTTCATCGGATCCGGTCTGGACTTGAACTGGGACATCTGAGAAATGAGTTCTTTCAAGATATCAAGTTTCATTAAGATCCGGTAACCCTTTCGAAAGTTATGCATGCCACTAATTTCCGGATTCCGCCGTCTCCCCCTTCCCCCACGACGGTCGGATCGGGCGGGTGACTGTTTCCAAGTTAATCTGGTCGGGTCTCTGATATGCCTGCCAAGTTTTATCTTGCTAGCCAACCTGGAAGTAGGCTACATCAACTACGGATCGCCGGAATTCCGGAACCCCCCCCCCCCAACTCCCACCACAGTGTCCAAATCCGGTCCAGTTCTGACAGTTATTTATCTAGAGCTTGTGCTTGTTCTTCCCACCAAGTTTCATCCCGATCGCTCCACTCCAAGAGTTTCACACGATTTCCGACTCCCCCTTAGATTCATCGGATCGGGTCCGGACTTAAGACGAGACATCTGAGACACGAGGTTTTCCCAGGTATCAAGTTTCATTAAGATCCGATCCCCCATTCAAAAGTTATGCATGCCCCTATTTTCTGGATTCCGCAACCTCCCCCTCCCCCCACGATGGTCGGATCGGGCATGTGACTATTCCCAAGTTAGTTTGGTCAGGTCCCTAATATGCCTACCAAGTTTCATCGTCCTAGCATATCTGGAAGTACCCTAACTCGCAAACACCGGACAGACCGACCGACCGACCGACAGACCGACGGAAAAGTGATCGGTATATGGCACTATAAAAAATGCCATAGAAACTACGAAATTTTGTCTCTGTGAATCGTTGACAAGTTGAGGAATCTACCCACTTTCCTACTAGACAGGAGTTGACAGGAGACACAAGACAGGAGACACAAGTTGAGGAATCTACCCACTTTCCTTATAGTAACATAACCCTCACTCTTCAACATTTGTTCCATCCGTTCCTGATCACGCTCATTTACTCCAAATATTTATCTTCTCAAATAATTCAATTCCCTACATTCATAACCCGAAGAAAAAGTTTCGAGAAATAGTCGTATGGAGTTGAACGAAAAAGTATCATGCAGTGGTACGTGTTGCCACTGCATGCTACTATACTAGCAAACTGGATACTACCTACAGCAAGACTGGATGCTATCGGATACTACTATACTTAAGATTAACTCAGTCGGAGGCGTGTTAAATCAAAGTATTCCATCGGATACTACTATACTTAAGATTAACTCAGTCGGAGGCATGTTAAATCAAAGTATTCCATACTACTACACATCAATACACGCAACTTTTTCGTACAACTACCATACTACACAGTCAAAGAATTTTTCATCGGGACATAAGATGTCGCACACATTCATTCATATCTCCACACATCGGGCAGAAGTAAGGACCACTTTTCCCAATCGGCCTACCCGTGAGGTAGGCCCCAAAGTATCAAAGTACCCAAAGTATATTGTATCCCCAAGAGGTACAATATCAGCACGCATACAAATTAATAATCTCATTTCCTCCCTATCTAAACCCGCTTAAAATAAACACATTCACCCCATGTCTCTCTCGCCTCTTTATAAAACCTCAGAGATTTCGAAATATCTCTGTCAACCTGCCACCTCTCAATTTCTTGGTCCCTAAGTATACTTTTTACTTCTCTAGCTACTGTATTAGTATTCACAAGGCCTTCTATCCTTTAACATAGCAAACCCATTTATTTAGGGTCATTTTTGAATACTGCTTGGTTTGTCGACGAAGGAGAATTTGTTTTGTCAGACAGAGTAAAGTACAGTCTACACAAGGCATATGATAAACATATTAAATACAAACAAAGCCAATTTATTCGTGACTTCACTGTAAAAAGTCTCTCCTTTATCGGACTTTAGTAGTTGTACGTCACCGATTTCGGACATTTTTATTCCTAATTCGGAGAATTAGAATCGGAATTCGCAGAGTTATAATCCGATGCCGGATTAAAACGGCAAAATGCTGCAGAGTATACTGTATAGACGAACTGTAACTACTAAAGTTCGCTAAAGGAGAGACTTTTTACAGTTTTCGCAAAAATATTCTTTGAGCCCAAGCTGACTTTGAAACATTTATTCAAACAATGTTTACAACGGGTACGTCAGCTACGATTCTTCATCAGCGATATTTCGGCCCTTTTTGGCAAGGGTCCTCGTCAGGCTGTCAATCTTCTGGTTCAAGTTGCAAGTACAGGTTTTAGATTACAGATTCCAGGTTTGTTTCCTTCCCCGAAGTTGAACCAGAGGATTGACAGCCTGACGAGGACCCTTGCCAAAAAGGGCCGAAATATCGCTGATGAAGAATCGTAGCTGACGTACCCGTTGTAAACATCGTTCGCAAAAACCTAGCGGAAACCAAGAAAACTTCGGGGAAAGAAGATCACCGAGATGTCAGGCTAAAGGAAGGCCCTTGCACCGTTCCCCCGTCGCAGCGTTGTCAATTCGCTCAACCGTTTACAGAATCCTCCTTAGCTGCTGACACGTGAGTCAAACAGAAATTCCTGTTACTGTACGCGGTGAGCCGCCTGTACAGACAGATATTTAACCAGCGCGAGAACAACAGACAACTTAGAAGAGGATGTTATGTTTAGCGCGTAAGACGATAGGTGAGACTATCATGCTACCTAAAATAAGATATAATTTATTCCAGGAAACCTCAAAGGGCCCTGGGAACAACAAGACAAAACCGTAGCCTCACCATCGAACTATTAAAAAAATAAAAGATCTTCCCAAATGTTTTCTACTATATCCTTAAAGCACAACTCTTACCAGAATTGATGATCTTTTCGCTATAAAATGGATCAGAAAAAACGTTTTCTAAAATACGATTACTTTCCACCTGAAACTAGCGATTCTCTTGTTAGCACTTGTCGATTTTATCCAGCATTCCTGCTCTCCAACGCGGCGGCTGGGGCGCAAAAGATTTGAAAACTGAACGTGCCTTGGTTAAAAAATGGGAAAACTAAGCAAATAAAAGAAGTAATAAACAGAAGATAGTCACGTCCTTATGTGTGAAAAAGTTGTCAGCGAACAATGAAGATTCTGGCAAATTTTCGTTGGGTGACGGTAAAACTCCACAAGACCGAAAAACCGATAAAAATCCGTAGTTACGATACGAAACAATGGAGAAAGGTGGGAATTTTAGAAGCTTATAATTCCGTATGGGAGCTAAGTATATTATAAAATGCAGAATAAGCAAGACGGGTTCTTTAAACCTTTTGATTCCCAATTTTTTTTCTAAACCATCCCTCCTCCCAAACCATTTCTCCAAATATTTCCTTCCTCGGTTCTACTCTAATTCCTGATCCCTCATTAAATGGAAAATACATTCATTCATTTGTCCACATCGGGCAAGAGTAAGGACAACATAGCACCAATCCTACTGGTAAATAATCTGCCCTTAGGCTAATTCATAACTGAACTGGATCTAAAGGAATCCTCACCTCATAACAAATTTCCTCCCACCACTGAGGACAAGCCCTTTCATTTAAACTTTAAGGGCTTTGTATCTAGCTTGCTGTGGATAACTTGGAACTAAAACTAACCTGGTTCTTTGGATATGTCTCTCTGAAACATGTTCAGGTCAGAATAGACGGAAGATTCTTCATACGGTATCCTCGTTGGATGAAGTCCTTCGAAACTCTCCCATGGGAATAGAACCCACTTTTTCCTAAAAAGAAATCAGTAAGGGTAAAATAGGATTAGAAAACAGCTAAACTGAAGACTGAGCTTATGATACAACTAAAAGCGAAATTGGAATTCTTTTGAATTCATCATAAATAAACCTTGCACTATCAATAAATTCCCTGAAAATGAAACAAATTCTAACAAGAGCTACAAGCTTATATGGTACTTTCGAGGCTGGGTCAGAGGATGAAAGTAGGAATCTGCCAATTCATGGGTTTGTTCTGATCATCTGAAGCAAAACCCTTGAGATAAGAATAACCACGGGCCCTTGGAAATCAAAGTATTTTATTTCTCCACTTGACTGTGATGATGTGTACTTTAACGGAGCTAGAAATTCACTTGTAAGCAAAACCTTTAAGGCAAAAATGATCATGGGCCCTTCATCATCATGAATACATATCGCTTGGTCAAAAGTTTGTTTTTCACTTTTCGGTTAAGATGCGCACTTTATGGGTAGTCTACTAGAAATTCATTTTCATGCAAGACCCTTGTGGCAGAAATGATCATGGACCCATGTAGGTATAGTAAAATTTGAATAGCTTGCGAATATTCGCGGAAAAATTTGAAAAATTGCGAAAAATTAAAAAAAAGCGGAAAAATAAGATGCTGAGCTCGAGTATCGTGTCTGTACAAATTTTCATCTGTGTCAGACCACAACCGAGGAACTCAGTCAAGGTTATGCTCTCACCCAGTATAACTTTATCAGAAGTATCTCTCTGCAAGTGAGCAGATCGACTCTGTGGTAGTGGTTTGCTCTTGCTCACTAAGACTAAGATCAATTCCTCTGTACAAAGGGTTCAGAACATTCTGAACATTCACGGCTAGATGCATTGGTTTTACGCGGAATTCCTTTCTGCTATCAGAATCCGTTTGGCCGCCACTACTTTAGTTTTCAGTCAACGAGGGACTTCTTTTTACATATGATTTTTTTTTTTTTTTTCAGGTTCAAATAAATGGCATAGACATAGACATTTTTTTAATTTCATCAAAAACACATAAATTAAACAAACAATTTACCATTAACGGCCACTTTTAAGACAAAAAAATCCTGACTGTGGCCGTCATTCTAACCACCACGAATCCTCTATATCATTCCCTCAATACCCTCCCCCCCCCCTTGAGGGAAGGGGGGGGGGGGATTTTTTTTTTAAATAAATACCCTTTCCTCTTATCACACTTCTTTCCTTTTCAAATAATGGGATCTAACCATTCTCTTGAATGATGCCAGACTTACAGCCTCTCTGACCGATTCTGGAAGGTCATTCCAGACGCTCACACCTATGTTCCTGAGAACAAATCCTGCTCTTGTCGTATTTCTTCTCTCGTGAGCTAAATCCTCCGAATGTCGGGTAAAATAAGGGTGATAGAACGAGTTAGTGTTAAAAAAATGATAAAAGTACTCAGGGCTTACCTTATTTACACTTTGAAAAACAAAAATCGCTAGCTGGTAATCACGAAGCTCACCTACGTTCAAAATCCCATTCTTTCTAAAACATTCCGCAGTATTCTGACAATTTTGAAATTCTCCTATGAGACGCAGCGCTTTGTTTTGTATTACCTGGGTTCTTTTAAATTGGCCAAGAAATTACTTGCCCAAACAGAACAACCGTACGTGATGTAAGGATGCACAATAGCACTGTATAACTGACAACTGCTATCGGGAACACTTTTCTCAGCGGCCTCATCACTCCCAATCCTCTAGCTGCTTTTGCCGATACTATTTCACCATGCTTCTTCCAAGACAAATTGCAATCAATATAAAATCCGAGATATTTACAAACAAACACCTGTGTTACGTGACACCATTATGTAGCACATTATCAAGAAGCTCGGGCAAACCAGTTCGACTAAACACCATAAAATTCGTTTTTCTTGGATTTACTGCAAGAGAGCTTAGAGCTGTAAAAACATGAAGCCGACTCAGGACGTGGTTGCTTTTTGCACAAGGTCTTTCGAAGTGCGGGCGGACACTGTGATAGCTGTATCATCGGCGAAAGATGTTAAAACTGAATCGTTTAGATAAAATCGAAGGGTATCCACATATACCAAGAAGAGTAATGGGCCAAGGACTGACCCTTGGGGAACACCACAATTTATAGGCATAGCTGCACTAGATATGTCACTCATCACCACCTTCATTGATCTTCCGCACAGGTAAGACCGAAACCAACTTAATGCGGTATCCTTAATTCCAAGATTACGCAGCCTTTTCAGTAAAATTTCGAAATCCACAATGTCAAACGCCTTCTCCAAATCAATAAAAATAGTTAGAGGAATCAAATTATTTTCAAACGCACTATTTACACAATCCAAAAGGTGACGAACGGCATGCACTGTAGAATGACCTTTTCTAAAACCAAACTGCAAATCTGACAAAAATCCAAGCGAATTCATGTACTCGTATACTTTTTTATACACTACTTTTTCATAAATTTTTTAGAACAGCGGTAGAATAGATATCGGTCTCCAGTTGGAAATGTCTCTTTTATCACGTCCTTTATGGAGGGGTATAACTTTCGCGCCCTTTAGTTCGTCAGGAAACACACCTTTTTGAACAGATAAATTGACTAGATACAAGATCACAGGTAAGAGATCCGCAGCAACTGCTTTAAAAGCTTTGAAGGCCATCAACACCAGCTACACTGGATTTGATCGATTTCACTGCTTGGGTAATGTCATCCATAGTACATTCAGTAAACTGAAATGTGTGGTAAAGACCACGGTCATCGTCAAACTCCTCGGTGTCTAGCTGCCCGCTCTGATCTTTTGCCTCTTGGTTTATTTGCGATCCTATTTTGGTAAAAAAAACTTACAAAACTCTTCACTGACTTCTTGCCTCCCACTCACAGTTCTTTCACCTACGGCTAACTGTTCAGTTGATGCTGAATCCTTGCCATTACCGAGAACACTTTTACTAGTCAGCCATGTCCCTCTAATGTCTCCTTTCTGCGATTCTAATTTTTCTCTGAAATACTCTCTCATAGCCGTTCGTCGTGCAGAGTTCACCTCATTTCTTGCCTTTCTGTATTCTTCCCAACTATCATCACTCTGACAATTGAGATAATCTGAGAATAACTGGTCTCCGTTCCGTCCTCCTTTCCGTTGAAGACATTGTCAAATGCGCAAATGGTTCGAGTCCCGGTGTCCCCTCCCCTCCCTCCCCCTTGAGAATAATGAATGGACCTAGTAAGAAGTCCTTATTCGAGGCTGGTCCTATTGTTTGGCTTGTGAGAAGTTCATGACTTTTCACTTGTTTTCTGATTATTATGGTGGGTCTTCATAAGAAATAAAAAAACGGACGTAAAACAAGTTCAAATGAATGACATGCATATCCTTGACGGACCTGCAGCACCCGGTAACATCCACTGACAGCGCAGAATAATTATACCGCACCAGCAACATGAGGGTTTTTTATGTGAGAAACCCCTCTTAATATCCCAAACATCCTTTCTGCTAAGCTTAATCTACGGAGGAGTTAAAGCACAATGGACATTTCTAATGCTTTACTTTGTATTAAATGCTTCACAAATAAACATTTCCGACTTCCTTTAGAAGGCGCTACGAAAATCGGCCGTTTTCTTGTTATCCCTTGTCTTCATCTCTCTGGCATTTCGACGATCCAAATCTTAGGAGCTCTGATATCGTGGCAGAAAATTCAAAAACTCCCAGCAATGCTTGATAGAAAAGGATATATTTGAGATGTCACCAAAGTCAAGCCGCAGATGCAGTTTACCTGTTTGTTCTAGTGTTTCATCAGAAGTTCCATGGCTTAAAGTGCCTATTAAAAGTTTTTCTTTGTCGAATAGTGTTGTGAAGCTTGATTAACTTGCTTTACAAAATGTACCAGAATATGCAATAAGCTTATAAGAAATAACATAGCTACAAAAATCATTCAAAAACAAATAACCTATTCAAATCTGAATTATACAAGCTGATTTATGCATAAAATAAAGATCTACTAAGTATTATAAGAAACATCACTTTTATCTTTGTCCAAGCTAGTAAACTGAGCATGTACTGGCCCAAAAAATGACACTTTGAAATATCACAGAGAGGAAACTGTTGAAAAAGCTGCTGATCTAGGGCGTAAGCATTGTTCCTAGGTTGTTACAGAGTGGGATTGGGGTAGTTTGATGTGCCCATTGAACTTTAAAGGTAGGTTATTTCTGATATTCGTCAAGTGCGATCAGTACAAGAATCTAATTTGCAAGACAAACAAGAATTTCCGTCTTCCGGATATGAAACCACGGCCCCTCCCCTGCCGATCCTGTTTTTTCCAACCTAGTAATCAAACAAAATATAATCACCATGTTTTATATTACGAATAAAAACTCTTCGTAGCCTATCTAAATCACACTCTAATTGCCTTCAAATGCAATGCAATCCTTGACTAACCTGACTCATCCCCAGTTATCCATCAAAGCTGCAAAGAATCGCCTTCCTATGAACCTGTTGGACATAATTGCGTGCCGCGTTTGGACATGATTGCGTAGTGAGTGGGCACAAACTCCCGAAAATTGCAGCGAAAATTGCGTTTTTCTTGCGAAAATTGCGAAAATTCGCCATATTTTTCAATTTTTCCCTATTTTTCAATTTTGCGAAATATTTTAATCTTCCGGAATATTCGATTGAATTTTTCAACTGAAAAATTCGCTTTTTACATTTATACATGTGGGTCATGAAATGTGTCGTTTCGTCAAAAGTTGTTTTTTTCACTTTGCGGTTAACATAAGCACTTTAAGGGAGCTCCAAGTTCATTTCTAACAAAACCCTTGAGGCAAAAATTACCATGGGCTGATGAGGATCATGGAAATGTATATTTCTTTGCTTAAAAGTATATTTGTTTTTTACTTTGCGGTAAAAAAAAGTGCGCATGCGCTCAAACGTGGAGTGTGAAAGGAAAATGTTTATCATATCTTACAACAAACAGCGTTAGAACCAAGACGTCTCATATCCCCACAGTAACTAAACAAGTAGCCTATTGAAATAACCTAAGTTGAAATCATCCCACCTTAGAAGCTTTTAATGTAAACAAACCGCATGTATAAACCCAAGAGATCTTTAAGATCTTGCAAGGACAGTTAGTTTGTTTCAACGCTCCTGCTACTCCTCGGAAACCCTCTCTGAATGTTGCAGGCAGTGTTCTCTTAACCGAGGAAACAACAAACGTTTCGATGGGATACCAAAAATTTAATATTTGATCCAGACAATTAGATGTTATTACTTTAAAATTTAGAAACAGATCAAGGCTTATAGTGGAGGTTGAAACATGTTCTAAACTTAAAAAAATAATAATTTTTTATAGATTTTGAAAGGCAGTACAATAACTGGTAGCGTGGTTGGTTTTTTTTACGTTCAATCTTGGTAGGTCCCTGATGCCGAATTCGTTTTCAGAAGCGCTGCTATTGCATCTGCTCTGCTTCCGCGTCTAACTTGCTGCCTGGCCCATCTTGCGGCCGTTCTACGTACATTAGTAAGAGTATTAGTGCAACTAGATGGTGCGTGCATTCCTCCTTTGGAGGAAGGAAAACAGTTTTGAACCACATGAATGTATTGGCAAGTTATAGAATTATATTAAACTGTATAGTAATTTTTCGGAAAAACAAATTAAATCCTTAACTATAAGAATTTGTTGGCAAAGCCGTACTCTTGAAAGGCTAGGCTAATAGAATTTTCGAGGGGTTACCCAATCCCTGGCACCTGCTGTCCACCCTTTCCCGGCACCGGTCGGCACCGAGCGAAATCGGCGGTGCTGGGACCGGTGCCGGTCATAAATTAAGCGATTTTGCTTCTAAATATACTAATTTTAATGTTATAATACGTCGTAAGCGGTGCCGGCTGGTGTTAGTTGGTTCCGGCACCGGTTGTTAGGTGTTAGTTGGTTCGGTTACGGCGATGATTCACGCTTTTAAAATGGATGATGTCGTTTCAAGCTCAGCCATCTTGTCCGAATTTAAGCTTTCCGCATTAGTATACAAGAAAGAAGGAAATTGATACCGATTACTTAGGAGTTCTTTTATTACCGTTTTGACACTTCCTTATCCATGGGTATTATAAGGGGATTATTATCTGGTTGAGGACAAAGGACTGAAAAGTGGGACAATGCGCGACCCTAGAGAAACGCGAACCGATACAGTACTCGAGCCCATTAAGCTCCCATTGGAAGAAATCCGGGGGGAAGGGGCGGCGGGGGTACTCTCGAAAAGAAATCGAGAGTTACTGGATGGAGGGGAGATGGATGAACTGGTGCTTTTTGTGACAGCGCAAGCTTCCATCGTGCCGTCGTTTCTTGTACATTCAATAAAAAACAGTCGCTCGATTGACGTCGCGAAACAATCTAACGGGCGCTTAAGGAGGGAGCGAAGAAGGAGGTGAGAGTAGTTTTCAGTGAACCCGCTAAACTAATCTTTGTAGCGTGAGCAAATTTACAACAACTTTTAAAACATGCCAGGTCTATATACACATAACTGTACATGGTCAAAATTACACTTCTCACTTTTACAATTTCCAACGATACTGTTGGCAAATGTGCAAGAAACGACACTTCTTCCCGAATTTACAATAACCCTCGGCGAAGAATTTGCAAACTGTATTTGCTTTATGAGGTAGTTTTTGTCTGACAAAAGGCTGACCTTCGGTTTACATCCCGTTGTCGATGTCGTTATTTCTTACCTTCCATGTACTTGGCAGACAACGTTGTAACCGTAAGAATCAGAATGAAGTGGTGTGTGCGAACCCTGGCTTCCTAACCACATGGTCGACTCCTTTGCACCCCGACCAGGCAACCCAACGACACTCCAGTCGATCATCTGAAACCACAAAACTTGTCAATCAGAAAATGCAACTTTACCTAGCATCGCCTCGGGACCCGATGAAAAATTTATCTCAAAATAGTACTAAGAAGTAGTACGAAAAAGTAGCATGCAGTACTAACGATGCTACTACATGCTTCTACTTCAAGACTACCGTGTTACTGCATACTACTATATGCTACTATTAGCAAGACTGCATGCTACTATGGCAAGACAGGATGCTACTACATACTACTAGATAAGATTGGCTCGGTCTGAGGCACATTAAATGATAGTATTCTTTGCTATTACATAGTATTACATGCAACTTTTTCGTACTACTACCATACTACTACGCAGGCTACAAATTTTTCATCGGGGACTTGTCCACTGGCAATGCAATTCTCCTGGTCATAGGCTGGGTCAGACAAATCACACCTTTTGGTCACTGCTTGGTCGTTTCCAGCACCCAGGCAGGCATCAAATCAGTCTTACACAAATCCTCAATTTGTGGGCACAGTGCTCCAACTCTGGAACACAGTGCCCTGGAATAAGGGGGCAATACCCCAGTGATAATCTGTCCAAACGAAAATCTGAAATGAAAATCTATTTGAAAAAGAGCTACGAGCTCATCCGGCAATTGTTAGCTGCAAGTAGTTGCAGCTAACAATGACAGTAGTTCATGTTAAGTAGTTACTGCAAGAAAGTAGATGAGAACGTCACAAAATACCCCCTTCAACCCCCCTAGGTTCGGACCTAGAAATAGGATATCTAGTTTCACTCGAGTCTGAGCATTTCCGGCATCGCCTCGGATTGTCTAGAGCGCAAATGAATTTTCTACCTTTCGAGTTAGGTCCACTGGTTTGATCCCTATACTATTTTCCCACACTGTGGCCGAATACCACTCGGACACATAAACTTCCCATCTCTGACATCTCTTCTTCCCGTCCATCAAGTTTGACTCAACTCGGAGCATATCTGCAAATTTCCGGTTCCCGCTTCATCCTTCTCCTACCGTGGCCGGATCTGGACCGGACGCCAAATAACAAATCCAGGCCGCATAAACTCGGTATTATCCGGGTTACATCCCATTCGGCCCATTCGTTTGGTTTTCAAATCATTCGTTTGGCCCTCAAAAATGGTCGGATCCAGGAACGGAAGTTTTCCTAGGGCACCGTGTCGGGTCCTTAAGCCTATTTGGTCGGGTCATACTACTATGCCTGCCAAGTTTCATCGTCCTTAGCACATCTGGAAGTGTCCTAAGTCGCGATCACCGGAATTCGGGGAAACCCCTCCATTTCCTCCCAAACATCCCCGATACGATGTGGTTCTGCCAAGAACGTATTTAGGGCTTATGCTTGTTCTTCCCACCAAATTCCATCCCTATCCCTGAACTCTAAGCGCTTCACAAGATTTCGGCTTCCCCCATCCAACTCCCCCCAAAATTATCAGGTCCTGTCAGGATTCGAAGCGAGTCGTCCGAGACACGAGAAACTTTCCAAATATCAAGTTTCATCAGGATCCGATCACCCGTCCGAAAGTTATACATACATCAATTTTTCAGATTCTCCCCACCCCTTCCCCTCCCCCCGATGGTCGGATCGGGGACGTGGCTATTTCCAAGTTAATCTGGTCGGGCCCTGATACGCCTGCCAAGTTTCATCGCCCTAGAACTAGCAAAACCCTGGCCGACCGACAGACAGAAGGACGGACAGACATCGGGATCACCTAAGGCAAGGGCCATAAAAACATAGATAAAATATATATATATACATAGATAAAATATATAGATAAAATATATATATATATAAATATATAGATAAAATAGAGCGAGTTCAGAAGAGATTACTGCAAATTATCTATGACGGTTCCCCCCTACCATACTCTTTTTACCTCAGAGAATTTAAAATTGAATCCCTTTCTTCCCGCCGCGAAAAAATATGCCGCAACTTGGCTCCTACCTTCTCCAGCACCCCATGTACCGTTCATTCCTTCCCCTAAATTTGTTCCTGTAAGATCTCGTCCCCCCCCCCCCCCCCCGAGAAGTGGCTGAAAAGGTTCCCAAATTGACCCCAATCTACTGTAACACTATGCGCTACAGTCGAAGCATTGTGCCGAGCTTCGTAAAGCAGTACAATGATCTTTAGCATTTATCTGCGTTGTTATTTTTTTTTCTTTTAAATTATCTGTGGACAACTTACTTTATCTCTATTTATGACAACAAAAACATCGTATTTGGGCTCTGCCCACGAGAGATATGTTTTGCTTTATTATTAAATAAAATGAAACTGAAATTTGAAAACAGATGTCCCCTTACTTCGGGGCAATGTTCTCATGCTTTGGGGAATTGTGTATGACTGTACCAGTCGCTCTGGCGTGTGACATTCATCATTAGCAATATTTAACGGGGAGGGGGGACGGGTAAAGTAGTCTCCAGCACTGCCCTGGCACATCGCAGACACACCGGCATTGTTTTATCGTAGCTTGTTACCAATTATTTTAACAACCAATAAAATGTCCACGTTTGTTGTTTATATGTGCATGTTTGGTCCCTTGATTTATTTTCTATTTTGTTTTAAGTTTCGTTGCTGATGGTAAATTATTTAGATGTTGTTGGCTATTAAGGTGTGTTTTATCTATTTTCTTTTTGTTGCCTATTATTTAACGTTTGCTATTGTGGCAATTTTTCCATTCAAGGACACTTGAATGAAGAGTACCAAGTATCATCCCTATCTGTATGACTTCCGTTAACATTGCCTGCAGAAAACCCTATCCAAATAAGAAATAGTGTTTCCAAGCTATGATTTTTGCTCCATTTTGCATCTGTCCTTATTTCAGTACCGAACAATTTTAGAAATGGACAAATGTCTCCAATCAACCCTTCTTCTGGTATATTTTTTAACCAGTTAAGCCCAAACGTATATCTAGAAGAAATTCCAATACAATCCGGCAAGAGCTGTACAAGATTTGAATGAATTGCGCTTTTTGTCTTGGAGTCTGCATGTGCAAACCTCCAGAAACGAACATCCCTATTTTGAAAATATCACGCTCAGGAGAAGAATGCTCTCCGTGGCCATGTCTGTAAATGCATTCTCCATGGTGTGTTCAAGTATGGTGTCATTGTTCAGGTGTCCTTTAAACCATTAATCACAAAATTTCAGTCACCGCCAGATATGAATGAATGACTGAAAATGTTATTCGCCCACTGGTGGAGCACTAGAAAGCAGACAAAGAAAGGAAGAAGAAAAATGCAAAATCCCTGAACAAAAACAAAAACACCCAAACAAAAACTTAACTCTGAATCAACGCTGATTATTCCTAGTTATGGCAAGCACATATAATCAGATAGAACCTCCGTCTCCCTATCTCCGTACTATGACTATGCAGAGTCAAGTATTTCCCCATACCTTTTCCGCTGTGAACGAGCGGAGGTTAGTAGCTTCGCGCCACATCACGTTTCGTTACCTCTACAATTAGCTATATCGTTGTGAAACCACCTTGAGGAAAAGTAGAAAACAAAGCTGATTGGTTCTTTGGACGCGCTCAAGAGCGGGTCAGCGCGCGGAGTACGCCTCCTGAATTTTCTTTCTCTGCGATCAGCAATGGCGAAGATGGAAGTATATTAGACGGGTAAAAAGCTACAGTAAACACCTCTAGGTCCGCTCAGTTTTGTCGGGGTATTCATAGTCGCTGCATGGTACCAAAGACAGAGGTTCTATCTGATAATTGTTCTTGGTTATAGTGCGAACACACGGTAAGGATTTTCAGGCTGGATTTTCTTCACTTTCGTCATCGAGTTGAAAATATCTCAACTTTTCCATATGGAAGTGAGGACGGTGCCGAAAATCCGGGCAGGACTTCCAGCCACTTTTTTTCGCACTTTTACCTCCGAATGCACACGCAGGGTGAGTAGTTATATAAAGCCGACTCTAGCTCACCCTCCCCCCCCCCCCCCAATTTCAAAACCCCATTTTAACATCAATTTCTTAAATTTTAACATCCTTTTTTTCCAAATTATCCCCCTTTTTAAAGATATTTTTTTTTCTTATTTCCAAAATAAAGGCCCCTAGTAATAGGAAATATTACCCTTAAAGAAATATAAACTACTACAATATACACTAAAATATTACTTCTTTCTTTATTTTTATTTTTGTATTTTTCATTTTGTATCCAAATATAATACCAATTCTGAACCACATCACTGGTAAATCAACAATTGCTCATAGATTTTGTTTACCCGTGTAATAGGCTGCAAAATCAGATTTTTCCTTTTTCGATTTTTATTCAAATATAATACCAATTCTACACAATATTACTGAGTAAACAGTTCTAAATCAACATATTGTTCAGAGTTCTTATTTACCCTCATAATAGGCTGCGAAATCAGATTTTTCTTCAGAAGTAACTCATTAGCAACAGCATTGTATCTCTGTGGAATAAACAAATCAAAGGCTTTGTTATTATGGTTAATAGCTACAACCAACTTCACCATATTTTGTCTAAGCAATTCTCATTTTAACGATGGCAAATTTCAGTCCTAGAACTAGTTCTTCTTTCCTGATTGTCTCATTGTATTTATTCATTCTGATTGTAGACAAGACTTCCTTCGTTGAATCAATTTATTAGCGGCTGAAATTCTTTAATAAAAACCCAACTTCACTATTCATCACATCATCAAATTAAAATCTCCTCAACGTACCCAAAAGATCTATCTCTAGTACGGATAAAGCTCTTTGGGTAAGCAAAAAATCTTTGCGCATTAGCATTCACATCGGAAAACATTTGGTTCGAGAGATTTTACGGGCCCCGTTGGCGCAATGACCTAAGCAGTTGCAATCTTGGTCATCATTGTATCAACGCGCCGTGAGATCGACTCCCACAACCAGCAATCCGTTGATAGTGAGCGATGGCGAAAAAACTCAGAGACGAGTTCCTCCCCTCACGGGGCTACCCCAGACATATCTGTATATGTGTGTGTGTATGGTATTTTGACAACATCTTCAATCTTCATTGTCTGGGGTGGGAGGTTTTGCAAAAATGTCATATTTTTGGTAAATTTTCTTGTTTTCTTATATATTCATTCTTACAATATTTATAACCGTTTAAGCGAACCTGTTTCATATATTTTTCGCGAGGAAAGAATCTAAATGTTTTCCGCATTTCCGCATCACGCTGAATGACTTCTTCAACCGTTAATTGCCCACATTTTAACAATGATAACAATTCAGTGTAAAAATTATAAGCGGTTCTATATTCTGCTTTTCTTTCTGCAATGTTTAGATGTTTTTCGATTATTTCGATGATAACAGCACCCAAACTTAAAAGAAGCTAAAGGTAGGACTAGAAACGCAGATATTCCTGCTGCCGAAAAGAGGAATTTGGATAAAAGTAAGCTATTACTTGTATGATTGTAGTACTTGTAACTTCTTCGATGAACAAACATTTTCTTTTCTAAGTCTTCCATTTATTATATAATAAAACTGTTTCGAAAAATTATTTGACTGAATGAGAGCTTCGCGATTCGAACACATCCGCCATCTAGGAAACTCTACTGACTCTTGCTTGACTGGTCGGAGGCAATTTAGACCGCGCTTGCTCCGTGAAACGCAAAACAGAATCACCATCTGTGAAACTCTGACTCTTTCTTGACTGGTCGGAGACAATCTAGACATCGCTTGCTCCGTGAAACGCAAAACACTTATGCCGTCTGGGAAACTCTACTGACTCTTTCTTGACTGGCCGGAGACAATCTAGACAGCGCTTGCTCCGTGAAACGTATATTGAAACCAGTGCTTTTCTCTACGGCTGAGAAAACGCAGACGGGAGAAATTCATTAACAAAAATATTCCCCTATTAAATGATGATAGCTGCAGAGGTTATTCAGCGTTGTAAAACCATTATATCAAACAACAAATCGGTTATACGAAGTTTACCGCAATACCGAATTAATGAACTGCGGACATATGCGAAAATTAATAAGATCAAAACAAAAGGAGCTAAGAAACATGAAATAACAAATAGTATAATAAACCATCTTAATAAGAATATTTTTCTAGCTAAAGATACAATTAATATTCGACGCAGAAACGAAAGAATCCATAATAAGAACAGACCATCCGACTACAAGCCAGAACCTAAATTACGAACCATTCTGGAAGATGAGATAAAAGAAAATAATATCGCTATTACAAAAATAAAACAAGAGAAGAAAAGGATAAAAGAAAAAGAAACAAGTGAGTTAAAAAGATTTAAAAAAAAACAAAAATCTATCCACCCGTGGAAACCGAGATGAAGTAATACAAAGCGTTAAAGGATACTATAATTAAATTATTACAAAACATGAAGATTCCGTAAGGAAAAATAGAGATATCATAAGAGATCAAGCAGAAAGAAGTGATAAGAATAAACACAAAGTAATCGATTTATCAACTCCCTTCATAAATAAGAAACGGATTAAAGAAGAAACTATCATTCCTAATTATTTATTCAAAACGAAAGAAGAACAGCAGCCTACTATTTCTAGGAAAAATGAAAATTTGTATACTGTAAACGTTTCTATTGAAAGCAATGGAAGAGAAAAACATACTCTTATTGCTTTTGTTTTTGATGATTTACAGCGAAGAATGAACGAAATAAATCGTAGTAGTATTTTACAACAGTATTTCTTGGATTTCAAAATAAAAATAGCATACTTACTCATAATCATTTGGATGATAATAACAAGAGACTTAGTTCTTTAAGTAATACCCCTCGATCTGGGCTACAATTTAGTCGGTATGAACGAATTGATTATAGGATGACACGAAAAGAATCTTACATGGGAGGAACGTTTAAAACACTGCCAGATTTCGTAAAAAATAAAAAAGCGTGCATAAATATAAAAAATCTAGAACAAAAATGCTTTCTTTGGTGTATCTTAGCACATTTATACCCATTCAAGGACAACGCCGAGAGAACTTCGAAATATAAACAATATGAGAACGAATTTGATTTCAAAGGGGCTACCAACTTCCCGATGGATACAAAAGACATCCATAAATTTGAAAATAAATACAACATTAAGATTTGCTTATTTCAAATTGACAAAGAGAAAATAATCAGAAGTCATATACTAAAAAGTACAATGAATGGCAAAACAGCAAAACAGGTTATTCATTTACAATCTTTTGATAATCATTATGTGCTAGTAAAGAATCTGAGCAGACTAGTTGGTTCTGTAATATCTACAAGACAAAAAAAAGACATACCTCTGCACTTTTTGTGGAAGGCATTTTACAAAAGAAGAACAATATGAAAAACATGAAAGTAAAAATAATTGCGAAGATCCTGATATTATAATGCTCCTGAAGACTCAAGTATACAATATAAAAATATTTCAAAACAGATGAAAGTACCTTATTGTATAATAGCAAACTTTGAGTCTTATAACGAAGAAGACTATCAGGTAAACGGAAAGAAAACAATAAAAGTGGCCGAACAGAAACCATTTGCTTATGGATTTCAAGTATGCTGTTCCTTTGATACAAACCAGAACAAATACTACGATTATTTCGGTGAAGACGCTGCAGAACATTTTGTTAGAACCGTTACAAAAGTATCCACAGAAATCGCAAACAAATATGAAAACAGGCAGAGAAAACACACTTATACAGATGTAGAAATTGCAAAAATGTGGAAAAATCTAATGAATAAGACTTGTCATTTCAGTAAAACTGAAATTACTGAAAATCCCCACTTTGATCACGACCACATGACGGGAAAAAATAGAGGTTTCGCTCATGCTGAATGTAATATGAAATACAGAATTCCCAAGCATATCCCTGTAGTGATGCATAATTTATCAAAATATGATTCTCATCTATTTGTGAAAGAGTTGATACCTGATAACGGAATATTTGAAAGTGCACAAAGTTTCATCTCATTCTCGAAATCAATAAGTATCCCAAGACAGGATAAGGAAATAAAATATGAAATCAGATTCATAGATTCCATTCGATTCATGGCTTCATCGCTGGACAAGTTATCAGCAAATTTAGCAAAATGCGATTGCAAAGAATCCTGTAATCATCCGAGAGAGAATTTCAAGTATACTTCGAATAGTTTCAAAAACGATGAAGAATTCAAAGAAATAATTTAAAAGGGATTTATCCGTATGAATTCGTAGACAGTTTCAGTAAAATTAATTGTACAAACTTACCACCCATAGAAAGCTTTAACTCTAGGTCAACCGGAAAAGGTATTGACAAAACTCATTATAAAAGAGCGGTGTCTATTTGGAAGCAATTTAATTGTGAAACATTACTTGATTATACCAAGTTGTACCTAAAAAGTGATGTATTAATTCTATCAGATGTTGTAGAGAATTTCAGAAATGTATGTATACGGAATTAAGACTTGGATCCACTTCATTACTTCTCAGCTCCAGGACTAGCATGGGATGCTTTCCTAAAGCATTCGAAAGTAGAATTACCGTTATTCTCACAGGAAGACATGTATACATTCATTGAAAAGGGGATAAGAGGTGGTGTATCTCAATGTATAAAAAGATCCGCTAAAGCAAATAATAAATATATGAGCAGTTATAATAAGAATAAACCATCTAATTATTTAGTGTATTTAGACGCTAATAATTTGTATGGTTATGGGATGTCGCAAAAATTACCAGCGAATAATTTCTAATACATTCCAATACCGGATGATTTGAAAAGAGAGAAATGAAAACAAATCAATCGGGTATTACAACCATCTAAAAAATCATGTTAACTCGGTGATACAATTACCGAATGTAGGTGCTTATTATGACGTAAATATTGAATACCCTAAAGAACTTTTCCACTTGCACAAAGATTTATCATTAGCACCAGAACATTTCAATGGCAAACTATGTACGACCATGTTAGATAAAAATAATTACGTAGTTCACCACAGGAATCTAGAATTCTATTTACAAAAGGGTTTGATATTGAAAAAAGTACATAGAATACTAGGATTCACTGAAAGTGCTTACTTAAAAGGATATATAGATCACAACACAGCACTTAGAACTAAAGGTACAAATGATTTCGAAAAGGACTTTTTTAAGCTGATGAATAATGCTTGCTTTGGAAAAACTATGGGAAATGTGAGGAAACGAGCAGATGTGGAAATAATAACTGACGATAAAACAAGAGAAAAAATAATAAAGAAACCCAACTTTTGAAATAATTTTCAGTGAAAACTTTTCAGTGGCAAGAATGTCGAAGGAAAAGATAAAATTAGACAAACCAATGTACATCGGCTTTGCTGTATTGGAACTATCCAAATTATTGATGTAAAACAGGGTTTAAATAAGAGATTTGATACGTCTGATTATGAAAAAGATAATCCATACGGATTTCCTAATGTAAAGAAGAAAGTTATAGGAATGATGAAAGATGAATTAGGTAGACAAGTTATGACAGAGTTTGTTGGATTACGATCAAAATTCTATGCTTATTTAAAGGATTATCAAGATCAATTAAAAGCTAGAAAAAAATTGAAAGGAATAAAAACGAATAAAGATAAAATTACGATTCAAAACTATAAGGATGTACTATTTGGACAAATTGAAAACCTTTCTGTAACCCAATATAATGTACGATCATACAAGCACAATATGTTTCTAGAAGAACAGAATAAAAAAGCATTAGATCCGAAGGATGATAAAAGCATGGTATCAAGCGATAAGTTTACAACTTTGCCTTTAGGTTATAACCTTAAAAATTCAAGTATATAGTTAAATAATTAAAGTATATAGTTAAACAATTCAAGTATATAGTTAAAAATTTCAAGTATATAGTTAAACATTTCAAGTAAATAGTTAAACAATTCAAGTATATAGTTAAACAACTCAAGTATATAGTAAAATAATTCAAGTATATAGTTAAACAATTCAAGTGTATAGTTTAGAAATTGAAGTATATAGTTAAAGAATTCAAGTATATAGTGAAATAATTCAAGTATATAGTTAAACATTTCAAGTATATAGTTAAACAATTTAAGTATGTAGTTGGTAAATCTTATAATACAAATTTCTGCCTAATAATTGAGTGAAAAGGCTCCGATCAAAGTGTATGACTTTGGTGAAAAGAATAGTTATCAGAACAAACACAAACTTGCACCTTAATGGCCATTTCGATTATTAATTTGTGGAAGTTCTGGAACAGGAAAAACCAATCTGCTCCTGAATTTAATTTATGTACATATTTGTTTCAACCGAATATACTTGTATGCACAAGATCTTGAAGAAGATAAATATAAATATAAGACCTTACAGACAATTTAAACACCTTGGAATCTCATTATAAAGCGAATATTTTATCAGTAAGTAATGACCTGAATGATATTATTGATATCGACGACCTAGACCCTAAATACCAAAACTTGATTATCTTTGATGATTTTGTTACTGAAAAAGACCAGAAGAGAATAGAAGATTTATTCATAAGAGGAAGAAAGAAAAATGCCTCAATTGTTTATTTGTCACAGAGCTATCATAAAACCCTAAAGGAGGTAAGACTTCAATGTAATTATTTCGCATTCTTTCAGGTGTTCTAATCCAAAAGAAATAAAATAAATCATGCAAAATCATGTATCTAATATAGACAAGGAGAACTTTCCGAAACAATTCGATGTTGCAACTAAAGGTTATGGATTTTTCTTTATTGATTTAAAAACAAAAGATAAAGATTTGATTTATAGGAAAAACTTTGAAAAGTTTACTAGATAATTTGTTTCTGCTATAAATGAATAAATTCGGTAGTGTTGGGAAAAAGGTTAGTAACGAATCAAATGAAAAGAGAGATATGAGAGAATTGTTAATTTAGGTGATGCAAAAGCAGATCAGGACGATATTAGTTTCAGATCTATGACTATTATTTTGAATCAATTTAAAGAAGAAATTACCGCAGAACAAGTGGGGACAAATCAGTATTTTAGCGAAGATATCAACAGATTAACTGCTCTGCATGATTCTCTTGACAATTTATTGGTAAGGATTAAAGATAAAGGGTTATTTGTAAAAGAAATAATTCGAGTTAATGATAAAGAAATTAACGCTGAAAACAAGTTGATAACAAATGTTCAAAACCCTAAAAACAAAAATGATGCTGTTATTTAGCAACGTTAACTATGAATCTTTTAGAGAACAGGGTTGCCAAACGAACAAAATTAATGGTACTAATCAGAACGGCAAAAAAGTACTACTTTGAAAAAAAAGTACTACTTTCCAAAAATTTTTGCGCGTGTTGCGCTTCGCGCAACAAACGCTTGTGGATCCCATACACTACTCTTTGGCTTATCACAATAAAAATATTAGAGATAGGTTTCTCTTTTCTTTGTTATAAAGAATGGTCGATTTTCTCGGAATTTGCTTGGAAACCCCAGGCAAGTTTATTTCTAAATTGCGCCAATCGCATATTTGCATGAGTGAGCGTAACCAGGGGCGTCACAAGTGCATTTTCGTGTGGAGGGGAGGGGGCAAATTTTTAACTGACAAACGGGCAATTCGAGCTTTAAATTATCAACCACAAAAAGAAAAATTATGAAGTACAAACACTAAAAGGCAGCCCGAACGATGATTAGACAGTTACTAGACATCTTTGACAGTGCAAAACGGATACGTCAGCTAATCTTATTAGAGCTATATTGACATATTGACAAGTTCATTTTCCAACTTGAGCCTGAAAGGACCTTTGCCAAGGAGGGCCAGAATATAGCTCTATAAAAATTCAGCTAACTTTTCCGTTTTGAACTATCAGAGATGATTCGCAGTCAACTAGGCGTGGCTTTTGCGAATACCACTTGGACTGTACTGGAGTATATTGTCCGGCACGATCATAGCAGCAGCTTCTAACCAAGTCAAATGAAACTGAGCCAAGCAGGCGAAATTTCAAGTTCGCATTATCTTTTCCGGCAAAATTCAACTGCTTCCTATTCCGGCTCTTAATGTGGATCAAACCCCAAAATTTCAAGAATTTCCAGAAACTTTGCCACCAGAGGAAGCGAGCCCCGGCAGCATTTCCTAGATACTGTTGGCTCCCCAAGAACATGTTAAAATGAGCGCAGCACGCGACCTTTTTTAATCCACCTTTTTTGCTGCAAAACTTTCCCATGCAGATTCTACCTTTAAATATTTTCCAAAGCCCAAACCTAAAACAAGCTAAAACCCCACCTAATTGACGCGCCCTTCCATAAAATAGAGAATACTATGAAAGGCGTTGGCTACTACTACGCCTGAGATCTTGAAGTTTGCTATAGGAATTTCAAAAACCGTAACAGCGGATGCAAAATAGAGTGAAAAATCTAGAAGCCAGCAACGCCACGAAATGATTTGGAATTGATTTAGAAAATTATCGGAAAAGTGCCATTCTGGGACAGAAAAGTACTACTTTCGCGAAATAGTATTAAAAAAGTACTACTTTCACAGAAAGTATCCAAAAAGTACTACTTTGATCAAAAAGTACTAAAAGTAGTACTTTCGTACTACCCGTGGCAACCCTGCTAGAGAATGACAACAAGAGCTGTAAGCTCATATGGCACTTGCATGTGTCAAGATGATTTGATTGATCAAGAGTAAGTTTCGACTTTGCGGTTGAGATGCGCGCTATAAGGGAGCTGGAACTTCATTTGTAAGCAAAACCCTTGAGGCAAAACTGCTAATGGGCTGATGGGCATCACGAAAATGCATATATTGCTTAAAAGTATTTTTTTTACTTTGCGGTCAAGATTGGTACTTTAAGGAATAATCGGATTTGGGAAGTAGCAATTTCTAAGCAAATGTTGTTGAGTCTCCAATATTCCAGCGAAGTTTCATCGTCCTAGCACATCAGGAAGTACCTTAACGCGCGATCACCGGAATCCCAGACCCCCCTCCCCCTCCTCCAACTCCACCCACAATAACCGGAGCCAATCCTGTTCTGTAAATGATTAATCCAGAGCATCTGTTTGTCATTCCCACGAAGTTCGATCCAGATCACACCAGTCTAAGCGGGTCAAGTATTTTCCGCCCTCCCCCCGATAATTGCCGGATTCGGTCCGGAAATGAAAAAGGTCACAAGAGAAAAATGTCCTCTGTTTAATTATTAAATTTCACTCGAATCCGATCACCCGTTCCAAAGTTACGCATGACTCAATATTCCGGATTCCCCTCCCTCAACTCCCCCCCCCCCAAGATTATCATATCGAGGATTTTTTTTTCTTCCAAGTCAGTTTGACCGGGTCCCTGATATGCCTTCCAAGTTTCGTCGTGAAAATCCCCCAAAAACGGAATCCCGGGAGACCCCTCCCCCCCCCCCTCGAGTGTCCGGATCCAGTCAAATTATGTAAAAGATTTATATGGACCAGATGTTCGTTCTTCCCAGCAAGTTTCACTCCGATACCATCATTCTAACCGTTTCTCGAGATTTCCGGTCCACCCCCCCCCCCCCCACCCCACCCAGCTCCCCCGCGGTGCACGTAGCCAATCCGATTCAGCAAATGACTTACCTAGAGCATCTGTTTGTTCTTCCCACAAAGTTCCATCCCGATCCCTCCATTCTAAACGGGGCACGTATTCCCCCCCCCCCAATAGTTGCCGGATCCGGTCCGGATATGAAAAAAATCATCGGAGAAATGTCCTCTGTTGAATTCTTAAATTTCACTCGAATCCGATCAACCATTCCAAAATTACGCATGACTGAAAATTTCGGATTCCCCTCCCTCCACTCCCCCCACCATTATCTGATCGACAAAATTTTTATTTTGAAGTCAGTTTGATTGGGTCCCTGATATGCCTGCCAAGTTTCATCGTGAAAATCCCCAAAACCACCATCACCGGAATTCCGGGACCCCCCCCCCCCATAAGTGTCCGGATCAAGTACAATGGCCTAAAGGACTTATCTAGAGCAGATGCTTGTTCTTCCCAGCAAGTTTCACTCCGATCCCTCCATTCTAACCGTTTCTTGAAATTTCCGGTCTCCCCCCCCCCCAACTCCCCCCCTGGCTACCGAATCCGGTCAAGACTTTAAACGGGACATTACAGATATATATTCTGTTCAGTTATGAAGTTTCATTACAATCCGAGCATCCGTTCGAAAGTTACACACTTCTCAATTTCCCGGATTCCCCTGCGGATTCCCCTCCCTCCACTCCCCCACCATTATCTGATCGACAATATTTTTATTTTGAAGTCAGTTTGATTGGGTCCCTGATATGCCTGCCAAGTTTCATCGTGAAAATCCAAAAAACCACCATCACCGGAATTCCGCCCCCCCCCCCCCCCCATAAGTGTCCGGATCCAGTACAATGGTCTAAAGGACTTATCTAGAGCAGATGCTTGTTCTTCCCAGCAAGTTTCACTCCGATCCCTCCATTCTAACCGTTTCTTGAAATTTCCGGTCTCCCCCCCCCCCCAACTCCCCCCTGGCTACCGAATCCGGTCAAGACTTTAAACGGGACATTACAGATATATATTCTCTTCAGTTATGAAGTTTCATTACAATCCGATCATCCGTTCGAAAGTTACACACTTCTCAGTTTCCCGGATTCCCCTGCCCTCCCCCCCCCCCCCAAAATGGTCGGATCAGAAAACTGATTATTCCTAATTTTGTTTGGTCGGGTCTCTGATATGCCTGCCAAGTTTCATGGTCCTAGCACAACTGGAAGTACCCTAACTCGAAAAAGTGTGACAAAATGCCCTAAATTTTCAAGTTTCCAGCGCCCCGCACTCCCCCCCATATGGTCGGATCGGGAAACTGATTATTTCCAGGTTAGTTTGTTCGGGTCCGTGATATTCCTGCCAAGTTTCATTGTCCTAGCTCATCTGGAAGTACCCTCACTCGAAAAAGTGTGACAAAATGCCCTAAATTTTCAAGTTTCCAGCGCCCCAGCTCCCCCGCATATGGTCGGATCGGGAAACTTATTATTTCCAGGTTACTTTGGTCAGGTCCCTGATATTCCTGCCAAGTTTCATTGTCCTAGCTCATCTGGAAGTACCCTAACTCGAAAAAGTGTGACAAAATGCCCTAAATTTTCAAGTTTCGAGCGCCCCCACTCCCCCGCATATGGTCGGATCGGGAAACTGATTATTTCCAGGTTCGTTTGGTCGGGTCCCTGATATTCCTGCCAAGTTTCATTGTCCTAGCTCATCTAGAAGTACCCTAACTCAGAAAAAAAGTGACAAAATGCCCTAAATTTGCAAGTTTCCAGCGCCCCGCACTCCCCCCCATATGGTCGGATCGGGAAACTGATTATTTCCAGGTTAGTTTGGTCGGGTCCCTGATATGCCTGCCAAGTTTCATTGTCCTAGCACATCTGGAAGTACCCTAACTCGGATATGTGGGACAAAAAAACTCGGACCGACCGACAGACCGACAGACCGACAGACCGACAGACGGAATTGTGATCGGTATATGGCACTTGAGCCAGAGGCTGCAAGTGCCATAAAAAGCTTCTTGGTCAACAATATAACTGAACCAAAAATTGCTGACCAACAAAACCATATCGATAATACTGAAAGAACAGTAGTAAATATTTTAAAAAGGCTTCTAGAGCTAAAACCTGTTGACAAACCATTCGTTTCCAGAATAGAAAAAATGATGGCTGGTAAATAAGAAGTTTATATGATAAATTATTTTTCAAATAAATAGTTGAAACAATGGAGTATACAGTTTATTTGTCAAAGCTTCAGAAAGGAAAGCTGAAGAAATGTTTTGGTGCTAAACAAAAATGTCACATACGTGTTAGTCATGGTAGACAAAATTAACGAGAACCAGTAAAGTTACTCTTAAGGAAACGACAAATTGATAAAAATGAAAGATGTAAAATGAATAATAAGGGCTGTGATATTGATGTATCATACAAACAGATGAAAGAAGCGATTCAAAAGGGTGGATTACTTCCTTTCCTAATACCGTTGGCAATTACCCTTGAAAAGGCAGCTTTAACAAGCGGAGCTGCTGCTTTGGGTACATTCGCTGGGAAGAAATTGGTGGATAACATAACCAACACAGGTGGGGCGCTTAAACTTCCCGGAACACAAAAAGTTGTAGGTAATGGGGTACGTGGAATGCATAAGAAGGAAACCGATGATGTCACCATGGCCAACACAGGTGGTGCGCTTACACTTCCTGGAACACAAAAAGTTGTAGGTCATGGGGTACGTGGAAGGCCTAGGAAGGAAACCCAGTCAAAAAACGGGGACATCAAAAAAGAAGCAAAAGTAAAGTAGAACCTCTAACCAATTTTGATACTAAGGATGCAGTAGGGGATATTCCATATTTTAGAGTGTTTTCTCTATAGATGCGCTACCTAAACATATAAACAACCTAGAATGCGGTGTCAATAATTATGATAAACTCGGAATGCCTGGAACTCACTGGGTAGCGTATTGTAATCTACCTAATCATCCCCATGTAGAATTTTCGATTCTTTCGGTATATCCCCAGGAAAAGAAATAATTAAATATCTAAAAACTTCAAAGGAAAAAATCGCTTATGAAAATCTTGCTGTTCAAAATATAGATGAATTAAACTGTGGATTTCACTGTATTTCCTACATACAGCGCAAACTGAGGGATTTCAGTTGGTAGCTTTTCGTTTAAGAAAATTGTTTTCTAATAACTGAGGATTTATTGTATGAAATGTAAAAAGAAAACTGATACTGAATCAATATTTAAGGCAGTGTCACAGAAAAATAATGTAATATGTTGTAATATGTATAAAAATAATTCCTATGTTGAAAGGTAATTGTGTTTTTTGCGGATCGAGGGAAAATCTGTATTAAAAAAAAACCTCGACGCAGAAAAAGATATTTTCAAGACGTATTATTCAAATTATTCAGGTGTTGATGATATTGACAGAAAATTAAAAGAAAATGGAGTGAACGCTTCTAAAGATAAAATAAAAAATGTGTTGCAAAATTAGAATGTGTATACGTTACACAAAACCTTCCTTATCACAATTTTGAAAGGAGACGAGTCTACGTTCACTCTGTTGATGAGCAATGGCAAGCTGATTTAGTTAATATGCAAAAATATAAAAAAGCGAATGATAAAACAAATTACATCTTGACTGTAATTGATTGCTTTAGTAAATACGCTTGGTGTATTCCTTTGAAAGATAAAACGGGTGCTGAAATGATAAACGCATTCAGTCATATATTTAAAGAAAGAATTCCTAAGAAACTACAAACTGATAAAGGTAAAGAATTTGTAATGAAAAATGTTCAATCTTTCTTGAAAAATAACGACATACACTGGTCTGCATCTGAAAGTGAATTGAAAGCGAAAATCGTTGAACGATTCAATAGAACGCTGAAAGAAAAGCTATGGAAATGTTTTACTCACAACAACACAAATAAATGGATTGATATTTTACCTTTAATTTTTAGAAATTATAATAACTTGTACCATCGTTCAAGGCAAATAAAACCAATTGATGCTAGTAAAAAGTTAAATCAGAAAAAGGTTTACAATGCTTTGTTTCCTCCAGCAGATGACTACAAAATCACAGGAAATTACAAAGTTGGGGATTTAGTCAGAATAAAAAAAGAAAAAAGTATTTTTGATAAAGGATATTTACCCAATTATACGAATGAAGTATTCCAGATAGCAACCATTAGACCTAACATTCCCATTACTTATGAAATATCTGACAAAGTGGGGAATTAATTCAAGGAGGGTTTTATGAAAAAGAACTTTCGAAATTTATTATGAAATAAAATTACTTGTATATAAATGGATTCAAGGCGTTTGAGTGATATGTTATCGGGTATATTGCAGAACAGAGAAATTCAAAGAAGAAAGGTTCAACAATACGAGATGGAGAAAGCAGAGTTTCGGGAATATGCTTCAGAATTAAACGCTCTAGTTGTTACGGCAGAAAAATAAAACACTAAAGATACGTTAAAATGAGAATTGCTAAGACAAAATATGGTGATAAGTTGGTTGTAGTTATTAATCATAATAACAAAGCCTGTGATTTGTTTATTCCACAGAGATACAATGCTACTGCTAATGAGTTACTTATGAAGAAAATCTGATTTTGCAGCCTATTATGAGGGTAAATAAGAACTCTGAACAATATGTTGATTTAGAACTGTTTACTCAGTACTATGGTGCAGAATTGGTATTATATTTGGATAAAAATAGAAAAAGGAAAAATCTGATTGTGCAGCCTATTACACGGGTAAACAAAATCTCTGAGCAATTGTTGATTTACCAGTGATGTGGATCAGAATTGGTATTATATTTGGATACAAAATGAAAAATACAAAAATAAAAATAAAAAAGAAGTAGTATTTTAGTGTATATTGTAGTAGTTTATATGTCTTTAAGGGTAATATTTCCTATTACTAGGGGCCTTTATTTTGGAAATAAGAAAATAAAAATATCTTTAAAAAGGAGGATAATCTGGAAAAAATGATGTTAAAATTTAAGAAATTGATGTTAAAATGGGGTTTGAAATTGGGGGGGGGGGAGGGTGAGCTAGAGTCAGCTTTATATAACTAACTACTAGGGTGATCCAGGAAGTCTTCAGCAATCTGAAGAAAACGAGGTCAGAGCAGGGGCACGACCGGGAGGGGAGGGGGGACGACCCCCCCCCCCCCCAAATGTTGTCGGCCAGTCGGTAAAAAATAACCAAGTAGTCGCGAAGTGCCGCGATTTTTCGCCAAAACAGTTGATTTTTTTTATTAAAACAGTCGATTTTTCTAAAAATCAGTCGATTTTTCGTAAAAACAGTCGTTTTTCTGAAAATCATTCAATTTTCGAAACTGTCGTTGTTTTCTTGAAAACAGCCGTTTTTTCTGCAAAAACAGTCGGTAAAAATTACCAGCCATTCGGTAAATTCCTTGCCCCTCCCGCAGCAAACTGTCGTAAATTTGAACTTGCCATGTTCAGCAATGCATAGTCAGGAAGTTAAAGAAGACGAGGTCCAAGCAGTAAACTGACCTAGATGGAATTGGCTTGGGATGGCAAATCACCACACCATAAAGATAGGTGCCCACCGGACGCGAACTCGCGTTCGCCTGGACGAATTTGACGTCGCGCGCGGAAAAAATCCACTTCGCCAGGCAAAAATCGCCGCGCAGTTTCAACTCCAAGTCGAATTTTTTCGCGCCGCCCCTTGTTCGCGCAGACGAAATTCAGAAAATCAACAATCAACTTGACCAAAGTAGAAAAAGTTCTGATGTAGACAGATTGGTTGCTCTTCTGGGGAGTTATCCAGCCACATATAAGCAGAGACTGAAGTAGCACAAGGCCCAAATCTCATAAAAAATGGTTGGAAGAGCATTTCTAAGAGGAGATGAATGTGGATGGTGAGTAGCCTTTTCATAATGTTTACTGTATACCAGTCTATCTCAAGTCCTTGGTTTAAGATACTCTATCAGAGCATTTTGAATATGATATAGCAAAATCAAGGGCTGCGCTAGACCGCTATTAAAATCCAAGTGAGCTTCGGTGGACACTGGGCGGACATCAAACTTATCAAACTTCCCTGAACCAATTTTCTTCGCTAGGCGCCCACTCACAATGATGATGACAGGAGAAACTTTAAGTTCTAACAGAAAAATGTCAGTGTTTCGTTTCAAGTCAAAGCTTCCTATGTGCCAATCCTGAATGAGTGCGACATAAGCTAGTTCGGAAAGTCTTGGAACGGCCGCACACCCGTGGTTACCAATACTTTGTGTCCAGTGGATGACCACTGATTAACTCGCCCTTTGTGTTTTTCTTCACTTGTAGTAACGTGCTGTAGACATTTTGTCACAGATCGCTAATTGTCTTTTCTCTCTTCTGTTCTTTATTTCTTTTTCTTCCATTTACTCCGTTCTTGTTCAGTTTGACGGGTTATGGTGGGTTTACACACTGCGTAAAATCGGAGCGTATTTTGAAATCCGAGCGTATTTTACGCACGTATTTAGCTTGAAAAGATTTCTAGCAATACGGACGCATTTAGATATAAAACGGACCGATTTCTCAAATACGTCCGTACTGCTTGAGATCTTTTCAAGCCCAAATACGTGCGAAATATACGCCCGTATTTCAAATACGCTCGGATTTTACGCAGTGTGTAAATGCACCATTATAAAGAGAACGTGTCCGAATGCTCCGAAACGAACGAAAATGCTGAATTACTTCAGGAATTTGTGCCGCATTTTGCTTTCGGACTTAAATTTTCGCTCAGTTAATGCAGCATTAATTCAGCATAAAATCCATCGAAAAATTCAGCAAAGATGCTAAATTTTATGCCGAATTTTCAAGAAGAAACTGGGGAGCAGGGCGATTCTCCTAGTATCTTCCTAGAATCTATTTCTTTCTAGAACAAACTGCCACATAAAATGTTCGTAATGTTATCTAGGTCGAATTCCCGTCTGAGCGGCGACAAACTTTACGAAGCATACTTTGCGAAAAACTTTACGAAGCCTCAGCCGTCCTTTATATAGCTAATTCTTGTTTTCTTCTTCTTCTTCTCAACTTAAGTTTCGGTATTCTAGAAGTGCCAGAGAAAAAATGAAGGTAACAGCTTTCGGACAAAAACAAATAAATATGCAGCATTAAATGCAGCTTTTACAGCACTAAAAAGCTTTCTAACAGGTCTATAGCTAATTATTTTTTTCTTCGTCTTCATCCCAAATTAAATTTCGGCATTCTAGAAGTGCCAGAGAAAAAATAAAGGTAACAGCTTTCGGACAAAAATAAATAAATATGCAGCATTGAATGCAGCTTTTACAGCACTAAAAAGCTTTCGGACAGGTCTATAGCTAATTATTTTTTTCTTCATCCCAAATGAAATTTCGGCATTCTAGAAGTGTCAGAGAAAAAATAAAGGTAACAGCTTTCGGACAAAAATAAATAAATATGCAGCATTAAATGCAGCTTTTACGGCACTAAAAGCTTTCGGACATGTTCAGAATATACATACATACATACATACATAATGGCGCTTACCTTTGTAAATTCAACTGTACTATTTATTTCTGGAACGTGCTTATAATCCAGATAGGCAAAGTGCTGGTTTGGCTGAAAAGCAGCAAATTCTCCGCTTGCCTTGGCATCGCCTATACACCAAGCCATGAACTGTGAAACTGTTCCGACAATGTACACACAGCTCGATTCAAACACTGGAAGCTGAAAACACGAATGATTACAATACAGACAATTCCTCCCTCTTCTACACATTTGGCACAATTAGACATCTGATTTCGCGTGTTAAGCTCCCGGATATATCGTTAAAACTTTCCGCCCCAAGTATAAAAAAAAAAAATCCATGTCTCAAAAAACGTGTTTATTTGGCACTATTTGTCATTGGCCATTTTCCATATATTGTTGAAAGTGTTGCAGTTGACTTTTTTTGCTAGCTATCTTTGCTATTTTGGTCAATAAACGATATATATCTATCTTAGCTCCCCCACACATCACAGCCTGTCTCATCATTTTTTTTAAGTTAATTTTAGTTTTTTTTAGTGTCTTTTTTCAATCTTTTTTTAAGTTATTTTTAGTATTTTTAGTGTCTTTTTCAATTTGTGTTTACTCTTTTAGCGGGTTAGGGAAATTAACAAACAAATATAACACACACAGGATCAGGATCCGTTTGCTGAAGGACAGGAGGGACAAGGGACCACTTATTTACTGCTGTAGACTATTGTTAATGATTATATCCTATGACACCATTATGTTTATTAACACAAAGCATGGCGTATCAGCTCAAAGATCCAGCTGATTCCTTCACTGCAAGCATCTTATGGAACTTAAATGCCCATGTCCAGAACTGAAATAGGTATTACAAAACTACATCCCCGGTGGCAATAGGATCAGGGCTTGTTAGCTTTGTAATCCCTGTCAGTCTCTAAGTTAGTCGTTCTGGTGTAGCCTAACATAGGTTTGTCTCAGTCCGAAGATACTTTGTTATTTAGAATTTGGAGATTTTAAAACAAGCTGTCACCTAGGCGATCTTAAAACCAGTGTTGGGGTGTACTTCATGTAATTGTACTTCAAGTAGGCTACAACTTTCCCAGAATACTTGCCTACTTAATACTTAAGTAAATATCCAAATACTTGAATACCGTACCTCAAGTACTAATAAAAGTTCAAATTCTGTTACAAGTACTTTTTGCTTAGATCACAGCCAGTTTTTTCTTTAGAACAACAAAACGTAGTATCAAAATTCATAAACTGAGTTGGCAAAATATTATAAAAAGCAATGTTTTCTTGCATTCAAGGAATCACAATGGGGGAATCACAATGGGCCAATATTTGCCGTTTGCCTTGTGAGATTAGCAATTTTCTTGTTGGCGTTTGTCGACTTCCTGCTTTCCAACGCTGAGGCTCGACACAAAACATTTGAAAACTGTGCGCGCCGTGGTTATCAAAGGGGAAAGCCAAGCGAAAGAAAGGGAGTTTGAATTACAACACCACACCTGTTCGCCTATCAAACCTTCAAAGCTGAAAAAAAAAGTTTCAAATGCCCTTATTGTTGGGAGAGTTGTTATACTAGAGAAGTCGTCGTTTCTTGCTTGAAGCTTTCGACAAGTGTGGGCTACTTGACTGGCAAAATCGGCTCGGCCGAAAAAGCACTTAATATTCGTAGGTAAGGGCGACGCAGGGCGGGTATTTCTGAAGCTGATCCTCAATGTATGGAGCTAGGATTAATAGTTGCGTTTTTTCAGATACCATGGTATCTGTTACCACGGTAACTGGATCTGCAATTAGTCGATTCTGGAGTAACCCTGGTATCTGATATAAGGTTGCTCTGCAAAAAAGACAATTGCCAAAATTGTGCTTTTCGAAGTCATCCCAAAAGAAAAAAGATATCCAGTCAAATCACTAAGTGCCTAACTTCTTTCCCATCAATTTGACTAACATTGATGAAAGTGAGATGACTTTTTCAGATACCACGGTCGGACCGTGGTATCTGAATATCTGATACCACGATAACTGGCCAGATACCACGATAACTGCAAAAACGCCTTCTAACCGTGGTATCAGATACCACGATAACTGCATAAACACCTTTTGACCGTGGTATCAGATACCACGATAACTGCAAAAACGACTTTAGACCGTGGTATCAGATACCATGGTATCAGATACCATGGGAGCGTGTGCGGAGCGAATACCCAAGCTATAACCCCGTTACTACCGTACGGAGCGGTACCGTAATAGTTTTATCCCTAAATTTGTACATATTTTCAACAAAGAGGTTTAGTCATTCCTGTTTGTGTTTCACTTCTATGTTTTTGTGTTAGGCTATATTTAGTCTGAATTATTTATCCTGATATTATGACAGACATTATTGATTTGCCTTTATGTATATTGACGTATTCAACACGATATTTGGCCCCAAGCCGCGATATGTGTTAATATTTAAAATAAACTGAAACTAAACTGAAACTGAAACCATGGTATCTGCAAAAACGCAACTAATGTAAAGGAAGAAGAAGTACGACGGTGCCTTTACGGATCTTGTGATAGGATTACCCTCACATGCGCGAAGTTTTTATAAAGTGGCCTACAACTGTGTTTTGCGATCTTCAACTCCCGGTATAGTATAAGGCTTTTTGGTATCTCCAAACGTTGGTGACAGGATACCTAGGATTGTAAATGTTGTCCGTCTGTCAGAGGCGTTACTAGCCAAAATGGGGGGGGGGGGGCAAGGTAGGCTATTTACCGACTGGCTGATCATTTTTACCGACTGTTTTTTTTTTCAGATAAAAACGACTCTTATTGAGAAACAAGAGCTGGAAGCTAATATGGCACTTGCAAGGCTGGGTCATATGGAAGTGATGGTAAAAAAAAACTGTTTTTCATTTTTCGGTTAAGATGCGTCAAATTTGCAAAGCTGGATCAGAGGATGGAAGTGGTCGTCAAGTTCAAGTTCTTTTATTATTTAAATACACATATTTAACACTATTTACATAACGTCCCCAGCAGGGAGACTGGCTCGAAAGCCGGGCGACAAACGGGATAAACAAACAAACTCAGAAGAAACGGATGCCATCAGACTTCTCACTCTGCCTCACACCAAAAAATATATACCAAAAATTTGCATTTTTATAATTAATATTATTATTTATCCGATAGCTAAACGGCCGGGAGCTACTCGCAAACTAATATTAATTTAATAAGTACAGCTGACCTTTTCAAGGCATGTCCTAAGGTGGAAAACAGTTGCCGGAATAATTGTTGTTCATAGATCACCTCCTTCAAAATGCGGGAACATTGCGGATATAACATTGTATTTACTCTAAGAGACAAGGGGAGTGGGCCAAATGAAAACAGAAATGACCAACTAGAGACAATTATCCCTGCGGGAGCTACCCTGAGGAACCTTGTCAACTATTTTGTATTTGTAAAACAGCACTTCCCTACAAGTTCAAGTTCCTCTATTGTTTGAATACACATATTTAACACTATTTACATAACGTCCCCAGCAGGGAGACTGGCTCGAAAGCCGGGCGACAAACGGGATAAACAAACAAACCCAGAAGAAACGGATGCCATCACACTTCTCACTCTGTCTCACACCAAAAAATATATACCAAAAATTTGTATTTTTATAATTAATATTATTATTTATCCGATAGCTGAACGGCCGGGAGCTACTCACAAACTAATATTCATCAATAAGTACAGCTTTAATTTTAGTTTTTATTGTTATGAGCGACAGACTCTGATTAAAACAAGATTCATATTTGTTCCAGTATTTAGTAATAGTATTTTTAGGGGAAAATCTTGATCGCTCAGAAATTATTAAAGGCATAGGAAGCTTACTTGAAGGACAACGAGTATTGTACTGTCGGACTGAAGGAGGGCCTGGAAAAATGATTTGAAGCAAACTGGTAGCAGATCCTTTAGATAACGGACATGGAAAAGTATACAATGAAAAACTAGGATTTGTCTAACAGGAATGATATTAAAATAACTGTAAAGACTTTTAGTTGGAGATTTACCAGGAAGAGAAACTGGGGAATAAGATAACATCTTAAGGATTCTCACTGCTTTGTTTTGTAACTTCACAATAGGAGAAATATGAGACTGAAACGTACTCAAATAAATAATCGAACAATAATTAATATACGAATGAACAAGAGAAACATAATTTGATTTTAGAGCAGAAAAAGGAAGAAAAAATTTGAGACGATGCATTACACCTAAGTTCCTTCCCAACTTAAGTCTTAGGCTAGCGATGTGAGCTTTCCAACTTAAATTCTGGTAAAAAGTCTGGTCTTAAGTTATTTTTTCACTTTTCGGCTAAGATGCGCACTTTAAAGGTGCTAAAACTTAATTTCTAAGCAGAACCCTTGAGGCAAAAAGGATCATGTGCTCATGGCGATTGGAAAAAGTAAATTTTGCTTAAAAGAATTTTTTGCACTTTGCGGTTAAGATGAGTTCTTTAAGGGACGGTCTGATCGGAGAAGTGACGACGTCTAACCCAATGATGTCAAGTTTCTAATACTCCAGCAAATCGTCCTAGCTCATCTGGAAGTACCATAACTCACGATAACCGGAATTCCGGACACCCCCCTACAGCTCAACCTCCCCCCTACAGCTCACCCTCCCCCCTCCGTACCCGAATCCGGTCCGATTCTGTCACTGATGCACCTAGGACTTGTGCCTGTACTTCCGACCAAGTTTCATCCTGATCGCTCCAATCTATGCGCGTCACAAGATTTCCGGTTCTCCCCTCCGACCCCCGTCCCCCCAGTTCATCGGATCCGGTCCTGAACTGAAATGGGACATCTGAGACATGAGGTCTTTCAAGATACCAAGTTTCATTAAGATCAAAGTTCAAAGTTATGCATGCCACTGATTTCCGGATTCCGCCGTCTCCCCCTCCGCCTCCCCTCACGATGGTTGGATAGTGCAAGTGACTGTTTCCAAGTTAATCTGGTCGGGTCCCTGATATGCCTGCCAAGTTTTATCGTCCTAGCCCACCTGGAATTACATTAACTACGGATCACCGGAATTCCGGAGCCCCCTCCGACTCCCCCACAGTGTCCGAATCCGGTCAAGTTCTTTCAGTGACGTATCTAGAGACCAAGTTTCATTCCGATCGTTCCACTCTGAGACTTTCACACGATTTCCGGTTTCCCCGTCCGACCCCCCCCCCCCCCCCCGCCCCCAGATTCATCGGATCCGGTCCGGACTTAGAAATGAGACATCTGAGACACGAGGTCTTTCCAGATATCAAGTTTCATTAAGATCCGATCACCCGTTAGAAAGTTATGCATGCCCCTATTTTTCGGATTCCGCCAACTCCCCCTCCCCCAAAGATGGTCGGATCGGGCAAGTGACTATGTCCAAGTTAGTTTGGTCAGGTTCCTAATATGCCGGCCAAGTTTCGTCGTCCTAGCACTTCTGGAAGTACTCCAATTCGAGAAGAGTGGACCGACAGACCGACCGACCGACCGAAAAGTGATCGGTATATGGCAGTTGAGCGGAGCTACAAGTGCCATAAAAATGACTGTGTTGACGAAAAATCGAAAAAACACTAAGAAAAAATCGACTATTTTTACAAGAAACTGACTGTTTTTTAAAAAAAATCGACTGTTTCCAAGAAAAAATCGACTGTTTTACGAAAAATCCGGCTATTTTTTACCGACTGGTCGACAACATTCGGGGGGGCCTCCCCCCCCCCCCCCTAGTCGTGACGCCCCCGCCGTCTGTAGCCCTACATATGTAACTATGATAACTTTCAAAGGAGTTTTTATGTTTTTATTAAACATGTGGTGAGACTTGGGGTCACATGACTTGAGGTCAAGTACAAGTCACGTTCGTTCATAGCCCCATATTTACGGGTGGGAAAGGGGCTTCAAATTGCCGGACAAAAGTTTTCCCAACTTTTGACTGAAACCGAAAATTTGGTAGAAGGAAAAGTGTATCGTGAAGTCAATTAGAGACTCGATGTAGATGAAAAAGTACACGCTGAATGCGTTATTGAACTTTCTTGCTGGATAGGTAGTTTGCCCGGAATCCGGCCAAAATTAGAAATTCGTGAGAGGCAATTTTTTTTTTATCTGAGGTTGGTTCGACTGTCGAAATAGGGGTAGGAAAAAACGCTTTCGAAATATAGAGCACGTTGATTTCTTCGAAGAGATTTCAAACATTACTGATATTCTGGTTGTAATCCAGGCTGGAAGGGAGATCTGGACTGGAGACATTATTAAAGGGTGGATTAGGAACAAAAATGACTCTACAAGAGCCCATAGTCTGCATGAAGCAAGTCCAATAAAGATTCCCATTTGGGTTCCCGCCAAAACCTCTGGTAGTGTTTCAATTGGACGCTTATTTTGTTTCCAACTGGGATATCTCAGGTTTGAGTGCTTGGCCGTGCTTCAATCAACTACCCAATATCTGCACCCGAATATGAATCAATAGTTCAGTATATATTGTTCAGTTTTTCTGTCAAACTGCCAAATTTGTTATATGACTGAATATACTACTCAAGTACAAGTTTCTGTACATGAAGCTCAGGTACTACTTAAGTACAATTGTCGTCTGGTATTTAATATTTGAACTTAAGTACAAACTTTTGAAGTACTTAATACTTAAGTACAAATCTGAAGTAGCCTACTTGTCCCAACTTTGCTTAAAACTATGGAACAATAAATTCTAAACTGTAGTGGGCTGTGCTGGCTATGGACTACCAGTTAACAAACTGAGGCCCGATGAAAAATTTATAGCCTGCGTAGTTGTGCGAAATAGTTGCATGTATTGATACGTAATAGTAAAGAATACGATCATTTTATGTGCCTCAGACTGGGCCAATCTTAATCAGTAGTATCCAGTAGCATCCAGTCTTGCTAATAGTTACAGATGTAAAATTTCAATATCTCATTTTATCTTGCGAAAATTGCGAATATTCGCAGAAAAATTGGAAAAATTGCGAAAAATTGGAAAAAAAGCTGAAAAATAAGATGCTGAGCTTAAGTTTGGTGTCTGTACAAATATGCCAGACCACAACCGAGCTCTCACCCTGTTTGACTTTATCAGAAGTATCTATCTGCAAGTGAGCAGATCAACTCTGTGGCAGTGGTTTGCTCACCAGCACTCATATCACTTCCCATGTACAAAGGGTTCAGAACATTCTGAACATTGGCGGCTAGATGAATTGGTTTTACGCAGAATTCCTTTCTGCTAATCAGAATCCGTCTGGTCGCCACTTCTTCAGTTTCAGTCAACGAGGTTTTTTTTTTTTACATATAATTCCGTGGAAGACATTGTCCAATGCGCAAACGAAGGAGTATTGAGTCCCGGTGTCCGCTCCTCCTTAAGAATAATGAATAGACCTAGTAAGAAGTCCTTATTCGAGAATGGTCCCCTTGTTTCGCTTGTGAGAAGTTCAAGACTTTTCCACGTGTTTATTAATATTATGGTGGGTTTTCATAAGAAATGAAAATAACTGACGTAAAACAAGTTCAAATGAATGACTGACTCACTTATAGACCTCCAGAACCCCGTAACATCCACTGACAGCGCAGAATAATTATACCGCACATGATTTTTTGTAAAGTAAGAAACCCCTCTTAATATCCCAAACATCCTTTCTGCTAAGCTTAATCTACAGAAGAATTAAAGGTAGGTTATTTCTGATGTTCGTCAAGTTCAATCAGTACAGGATCTAATTTGCAAGACAAACAAGAATTTCCGTCTTCCGGATATGAAACCACGGCCCCTCCCCTGCCGATCCTGTTTTGTCTAACCTAGTAATCAAATAAAATATAATCACCGGTTACAAATAAAAAACTTTCATACGTATCCTTCGTATCAAAATCACACTCTAATTGCCTTCAAATGCAATGCAACCCTTGACTAACCTGACTCATCCCCAGTTATCCATGAAAGCTGCAAAGAATCGCCTTCCTACGAACCTGTTGGGCATGATTGCGTGCCGTGTTTGCACATGATTGCGTCGTGAGGGGGCACAAACTCCCGAAAATTGCATCGAAAATTGCATTTTTCTTGCGAAAATTGCGAAAATTCGCCATGTTTTCAATTTTTCCGTATTTTTCAATTCTGCGAAATATTTCAATTTTTCGGAATATTCGCAATTTTCGAGAGGCCTCCGAATATTTCAATTTTGCGAATATTCGATTGAATTTTTCAACTGAAAAATTCGCTTTTTACATCTATACTAATAGTAGCATGCAGTAACACGGTAGCCTTGAAGTAAAAGCATGTAGTAGCATCAGTTAGTACTGCATGCTACTTTTTCGTACAAGTTCATACTACTATTTTGAGATACATTTTTCATCGGGGGCCTATACCCGAAAATCAGTATCTAGGTAGCCATGGGCTAATTTCAAAGGTGACAAGCTAATGTACTACTAACTATGTACTACTTTAAGCCTATACAAATTATCTATTTTTGGGAGTAATCTTTCAAATTTTGGATAACTTAAGGGCTTGGTGCCTGAGCAATGCTTGCACAGCTACCCTCCAACATCAATGCATGCATCCACAAACAGAGTATACGGAGGGAGTCCCAAAGCTGGATCCCCTCTCCTGTCATACTGAGTGGTACCAAAATAGCTTTATCCCCACATCTGTTCACGCTTTTAACAATATGTTTTGGTTTGTAGTTGTTGCAGGTTATTTCAAGAACAACTGAAAACTGTAGAAGTATTTATCTTCACTCACTTACATGACATTTGGCATCAAGCCATGATTTATGTTGTATTTTTTAAATTAATTATAATAAGGCCGCAAATGCTGACTAAACCGATAAGTCAGCTGAGAACTATTTCAGCAATTTTCTAGGTAATAGGTCCTTATTTGTACCTACAGTCTGAAGAGAACCTTGCCCTACTTGCCTTATATTAGGCCTAGGCCACACCACAAACTTTTGTAGGTTTGATTGCAGAAAAATGCAGTTGACTGCTCTGTAGCCTAACTTCTGATATGGTAATTTAAAAATTTCAAATATTTTACATTTAGGCTATAGCACTAGGCTACATGTGGACACTTTATGAACATTCTATAGGCCTATGATATAAGGCCAAACAACCATTAAAGGAAACATGCTGAATGTCAGCTGCCCTTGGATGCCAGTGAGCCCATGCAACAAGAACATCTGCCCATCAAGGAATGTCGGGTACACTGGAGTGTTGGTGAGCTGATGTTGGCTGATTGTTGTGGGATGCGTTCTCATGCAACCCTTTCTCTCGTGCTACACTATCCCTAGCAATTAGCTCTTCGCTCAGCAGCTTGTTCCACAAAGTCAACCATCATACCAATAGTCATTTGATGAATGAATTAGTTAAGGACGCGAGATCGGGTAACCTTGGCTTCAGAGCGAACACGGATAGAAGGGAGAACACTACTAAATCTTACCTGTGTAGAATTGCTTATTACTTTTGACTTTGAGGAAAGCTACTGAGGGGAGAGTGAGTTCAACTTATTTTGTTTCTTTTGTTTTACATCTTCATCTTGTTTGACCGATCGGAAGTATTGCTGTCAGAATTAATTATTTGTTTATTTCAACTACAGAAAAGGTTATGAACGCCATAATACGGCAGAATCCCAACACTGATATAACAACAACATCTGCCAACTAAGCTAAAAACCAGCAAGAGACTCTACAGGAGGATCACCCCAGTCTACCACAAACTGCTGATTTCTGGATATTCTACGCCTAACATTGGATACACTATGCCAAATAGTGTATACCCAATGAAATATTGATGATTGGCTCAAGCTCAGAAATATAGTGCAGAAGAAATATAACCCACCTATAGTGGGTTAGATCAGTGTTTGGGTATCAACAGTTATCCAATGTTTGGCATAGGATTTCCAGCAGTAAGCATAGAGGAGGCCAAACGCTAGATATACCTGGATAGCCCCACCTTATCTTGGTGGAAGTGCGATTTAAGGTAAACAGATGACTAAGGCTATGTGCATAACCAGTCCTGAACTGGTCCTGAATCAGTCCGATACGGTTTTGCATGCAAAATTCGTATAACTGTTGGTTTCACATCACATTTCCTTTCATGTCACATATCAAAGAAGGATAGATATTTCTTCAGCCCAAGATGACTCTGAACCACACTTGACAGTAAAAAATAGATTTTTCACTTGCATTTTCAAAATTCAGCATATTTTCACTTTTTCCAAACTCAGCTAACATGGCCGTTTTGCACTCTGAATATGAAAATGGGACTATATGAGTGTTAGTAGCCCAAAAAGAAAAAAACTATATAGGACAGTACAGGACATTTTTAAAATACCTCAATTGCTGCTTCGAAAATGTTAAAATGAAATGTACATGCTGTCCTGACAGTCAAGAGGCAAAATTTGGCTTTATTCAACAGTCATGTCCAAAATTATTCGCATTCTGTGACTGTGCCTTATCTTTGTTTTGAAGCTGCTTTGAAAAGGAAATTTCTGGCTTTTGATTTTGGTAACTCTACCTTTTTCATCATTTTTCTAAGACTAAGACTAAGACTAAGACTCTAAGAGCGTGTTCCATCCTACTTACCGTAGTTACCACGCATGACGTCACAAATTCTGCCTTTTGTCGTCAAGGCTGGAACGATTTTTCTATTTTCCAGCGGCATATCATGCCATGGGTGAATCCGACCAATCACGTGACAGAGATTTGTGGTTACTACGCGAGCGTGGTAAGCAAATAGTTACTATTTTGACAAGGCTGGAACGGTCAGCGTAATAACTTTTTGTGAGGTTGGAACGGGTTTAGTAACTAATAGCTACTATTGGTACAAGGGTGGAACACGCTCTAAGTGAGTATCTTGTTCAATCAGTGTTCAATACTCACCACATGTTCTGAAATCCTGTCTGGAGCTGAGTTGCTGAGTTTGCCCACTCTGAATTTGTACAATTTTGTCTGATATCCCTGAAGGCACAAGTGTTCAAGAGATTTCCCAAGCAGGTTTAGCATTTCCCAGGGGTTTCCTGTTTCACTTAGAATTTAGGTCTTATCATTTGCACACAATGGAGCCACTCTAGGTATTGAATGTTCAAGACTATACGCAATGAACCATCAATTCAAATAAACTACAAAATTACACAGATGCGAAAAGCAGGCAGTAAACTGTTTTAATTATCCATTCCAAGTCACTGTTAGAAGCGACACGTTCTAGTTCGTTTTTGAATTTCAAGCCGCTGCTTTCTCGCTAACAGAGCCTCGTTTTTGTTGCAATAGCGCTGCCGCATCACTGCTGCGGCACTTCTTTGCTTTTGCACAATATGCGTTTTTGGATTCACTTTCTTCTTGGTTGAAGCGGCAGCGCTGCAGCATCTTGCAGGGAAGCACGGACTTGGTCGGTGAGCAAGTCCGTGATTCTCGAGAAGCGCTGCCGTTTTCCTCGGAAGCGCTGCAGTGCAAAAACGGATGTAGAAAGAATCAGTCCGGAATTGGCCGAGAAGTGGACCTGCCAACAAAAACGAGGCTCAGAGAGCGAGTTCCATCCTACTTACCGTAGTTACTACGCATGACGTCATACTGGTCTGGAACGATTTTTCGATTCTCCAGCAGAATATCATGCCAGGGCGAATCCGACCAATCACGTTACAGAGATCCGTAGTCACTACGCTTACTACGCTCCAGAGCGTGGTAAGCAAACAGTTACCATTTCGAGAAGGTTGGATTTATCTTTGGTCTGTCTTTGGTTGGAACGGTCAGCGTAGTAACTTTTGGTGAGGTTGGAACGGAAATAGTAACTAATAGTTACTATTTGTAGAAGGGTGGAACATGCTCAGAAAGAACTACAATACGAGTCCAGGAGATGGTAGAGTTTATCAGATCAAAATAAACAGAAGTGAAAATAAATAGACCAAGACTAATTCCGCCGCACGACTTTTGTTAATATAAGAAAATCCATTTTGGAGGCATCCGTGGAGTCCGCGCGGAATGACTCCATCTAATCTCGCCATTCCACTCGCTTCCCTGAGGAGTCCTCGGGGAACAGCGAAAAACGCCTTTCTAAATTTGAAACCGGAAAAGAAGATTCAGGCCATAAGGCGTATTCTCGCCGTTCCCCGAGAATTCCACGTGAGGAGTCACCGCGTTTTTGTGTGTCCCGGGGACTCCCTCCCCGTATTCTCGCGTGTCCCGATGGACGTGGAATGCTCTGGTTATCATCACCATCATTAAAGAGGACTCCCTTCCAAATTCGGAGGGGAATCAATTTTTGCTGGCGTTGGTGCAATTTAAAAGTAATCAAAAATAATCAGAATAAACAAAACCAAAAATAAAGTGGATACAGCCTAATTTCGTCAACTGCATATTTTTTACAAAATCCATTTTGGAAGCATTTCCCGTGTTCTCGCTGTTTCTGTACGCGGAGTCCGCGTGGAGTGGCTCCCTCTATTCTCGCCGTTCCCTTCGACTCCCCGAGGAGTCCTCGGGGAACGGCGAGAATATGCCACATAGTTTTTCTTCTCACGCCGCGGATACAAATCAAAATTTTCCGGTTGGCACGTGGCACGAATTCGAGTTCGCGAGTGCCCGTCCTGAATTGTCGGTCTGCAGTATACACAAGTCCCCACAGAAAAAAAATCATTCAGACGCTTTATTCACAAAAATTGAAATTTGGTAAAATATAATTCAACAAGCAGTCACGAAACGAAATATTTACATTAGCTATCACAAGCTACGCTTTCCTTTATTAATTATTCTAATTTCGGGAGGACTAGTCATTACACAAACATTTAAAATCAGAAAATACGGATGCTCCTGCAAGCTTCTAAACTGGCCGTATTAAGCGCCTAATACCAAGTCTCAAACCTCTTGGTCTGTGACACTGAGAGTTTTCCCACTTCCTAGTATTACACGCTAAAAGGTAAGTTAAAGTAGAGCTATACTTATTTGAACGTGAGTTAATTTTGAACATTGCTTTTTCATCCACTCGCTGTGACAAAATTCAACACTAGTCAGCTAAAGTATCTAATTAAGGTCTCCGAAGAGCACCTGAATGGGGGTTTTCTGTCTTGATGTTACTATTTGGCCCAAAACTTCACTGTTCAAACTCAACCAACGTTCAAACAACTTCAAAGAAGCATACCTCTACTGTACCGTCGCCGTTGCAATATGTCTGAATATAGGTAGACAGGTTGGAACCACAGTAGCTGCGTTCGTTGCACTTCGGGCTGTCTCGGGTGTTTTTTCACCGGTGTCCGTTTCTTCTCTTGTAACGCGTTTTTTGGTTCACCGGTGGGTAGTCACCAGTGAGTGCAAAAACGTCACGAATTCTGGGCTTTGCGCGAAGCCCCGTCAATTTACGAAAAGTTCCCAACTTCTCTGTAAATCCGGGCTTCCGAGCAGGTTCTGGTTAGTCTGCACTGGTGTGTTCAAAAACGGTTAGTTCAAAAACGGGTTATAACACTGGTGAGTAATCACCGGTGGATGCAAAAACGCCTTATACAAATAACCGGAGACCACAGGTGAGACCTCCCGTGACAAAGAACGCAGTTAGTGGTGGCTCTTAGTAGCCAAGCAAAAAGTAAATAAAAGAGGCTGGAATACATCGACTTAGTACTCATTGTAAATTTTCGCTCGTCCCTGTCGCAACCGTTAGTTTTATCTTACTCCGCTGTCGACATGTATGTATGGTCTAGTATCCTTTGTGATGCGAATACACGATCAAGATTTCCTGCCGGATTTTCTGCACTTTCATCGCAACTTTACCACAAGAAACTGATAATGGTGCAGAAATCCTGGCACGAATTCCAGTCCAAGACCATCCTACTCTAATCGTTTGTTCACAGTATTAGTTTCATGCTATTAATCTCAATGACACCCTACCGAGGAGGAGCTAGCTCGGCCCCAATAGTTGGTTCTGGGTCGGCCTGGCATCGGCGACGTCAGAGTCATCCGAAGCGGTGGGACGTCCCGGCCGGATTTCAAAACCTAGATTTAGTTCCTATATTTGACCGCATATGGCGACAATACATATTAGTATTTCCTATCACTCTATAGTGTTATTAAGCTTGGTGCCCTCAGGGCGTAGATTCGAATTCACCTAGGTGAATTCGGCGTCGCTAGAAAAAAATTTCGAGCCGCGCCTTTTCAACTCCAAGTCGATATTTTCGCACCACGTCGCGGGAAAGATTCACGTTATGTATCAATAAGCTTTAGCCTGTTTAGTATTCTCAAATGATCCAGACGGACACAGAAAAACATACTCGGATAGACTTCGTTGTAGCTTAATTAAGTATAAACAGTAGTTACGGACAAACATCTAAAGCACTTGAATCAAAGCTAAAAATGTCATTAGTCATAACGGAAAAAAAGAATCTTAGAACATAAAAAGCGGAGTCCGCAGCATCTTTTCCCTATCCGTAAACCCCTCCCCCTCCCTCGACGCACCCCGGCAAAATAACTGCAGGACGGGACATTGAAACACAAAGGGTTATGTCACTACACAGATGTGTTGTAATTTGTATTGCCTCTTTTACGCCAAAATGACGATCCTGCTAGACCTACCAACTTACGCGTTGCTCCACCGTTGACAATTACTCTAGGTTAAGAAACGAGGTAATGTAGATAGGCTACAATTTCTTTCCAACATTGTGAAATAGCTGTCTTATTGTTTACTCTGTAATACTTAGAGCTTGGTCACACTTGGCTCATTTCCTGGCTTTTGGGGTTACAAAGCAGAAAAAAAGAAAAAGAACAAGATACGACTAATTCTGAATGTTGTCGTTTTAAATTCAGGAGATCAATTAGAGCAAAACAGCATGTATAATTATGTTGCAGGAACCCTAATTGACCCCTAATTGCAGTCTGCTCATTATCCCCAAGCTCCCACAAAGCCAATCAAATCTGACGTCACCTAGGGATTTTCAGTTGTTTGTCGAATAGGCACCTTTTTGAGCCCAGTGTGACCAAGTTCTTAGGTAGGACCAGGGACCCATACATTTCCTGTAATGACTCCATTCAGGGGGCTTGTCAATTCTGATGCGCTCTTGACCGAGCCTCAGATAGTTCGAGAAATACCCACGGGGATAAAATACCTCGAAAATACCCGACTATCCAGATAGACAAAATTTTGCGGAGCTGTTGTGCTGAACTAGGAATATTTCTCTGTAATGTAAGAGTATCCTGGATCTTTTGTCCTAGCTTAGGTACCTGGTGGCATGCTGAATAGTCCCAACAAATTTTGTCTATCTGAGCAAGAACGCCGATTCGACCCAAGCGGAATTTTTGGAAACTAGGTGAGGCTCGGGCAACATAGCAACGTAGAAGCACAGGAAATGACAAGCCCCCTGAATGGCGAGTCACTACAGGAAATGTATGGGTCCCTGGGAAGAATAACGGTCTTGGTCCGATATCAAACAGGATGGTTTCTCTCAGATGACCCTACATTCCGTTACAAACACCCATCCAAGAAAAGAGAGGATGGGAGGAACAAATTACTGCAAATATGGAAAATATCGAAGTACACCTGTGAGATGGGAAGACCACACTGAACCACTGGGTCGAGGTGCTTCCGAGGAAGTTAGCTGACCGTGTAATAAGCACCAAGAATAGCTGAAAACTGTTCGTGGAGAATATGCCGAGGCATCTAAATTATCCAGGGGTACAGAGCGTTGGGCATGCCACCCAAAAAGTGGAATCCCACCCGACGCGCATTTTTACAGCCTCTTCGTCTGACGAATTGAGGGCGATTCTGGCAATCTGGAAAGCTCCGCTGGCTTGTATTCTTGCGACATCGGCTAAAACTCACTTTCCGAGCCTGTTCTTGCACCCCGCTAATTTTGGAAACTGAATCCACTACGTACGTGGAAAGTAGCGAGCCATCCAGAAATTGTGAAGTCACAACGACTTTCCGTTAGTTCCGGTGCTTGGCAGATTCTCGGTTTGCTTTTCGGAAAGTTAATTTGTGAGGTCGCCAGAATCACCCTATACGTAGGAAGTCACGACACAACCTCCTTCGCTCCGCGTACCGGTTTTAAACAAGCGCGGAAGCTGGCAGTGAACTGTGCTTTGGCTTGGTCTTATTCATGAAAACTTTTATCGACCCGTTATAATCCGCACTGACAATGACATATCCGGCCCAACCCGCGTGAGGAATTGTGTTTGAAATTCCCGGGAGTCTGACCGTGCTTTGCGAGCCGCTCCTCTGCATCGGAGGAAGGTCGACGTTATCTGAGTTATCTTTCGACTTTCGCTCGTGTTCCACATAGTCGATAACCATTTGTGGTTCGGGAGCAAAGATGGCGGATGTGACAACGGCATTGTGTGCTGTAAGGAGAAAAGGTTGAATAAGATAAGATAAAATTTATTCCGTAAAAGCATAAAGGGCAAGGGGAACAACCAATCAGAACCATAACCTAAAGATCTATTTACAAAAAAAAAAATTCTCTTTAACGCATGGCCACCATAAGGAATCTTTCACAATTTGTGAAATCTTTTCCAACATTTTTAACCCCCCCCCCCCCACCTCATTTCCCCAGATATTTTCTTAATCAGGTCTTTAATTGCTGACATTCACCCATTAAACGGGAAATAAGCACGTTTGCCTGGCAGGCCCTTATGGCAGGTGATGGTGGTCTGTTTCAGTAGCATCTTCCAGGAGTTTATTACTTAAGGCGTATTCTCACCGTTCCCCGAGGACTCCCTGGGGAGTCAAGGGAAACGGCGAGAAGAGAGGGAGTCACTCGGCGCCGACTCCGCGTACGAAAAACAACGAGAACACAGGGAATGCTTCGAAAATGGATTTTGTTCAGAAAATGAACATGCAGTTGACGAAATTATTCTGGATCCACTTTTTTTTCTGATTGTTTTATTTAATTGTACATTGCACCAATACCAGCAAAAACTGATTCCCCTCCGAAACTTGAAAAGGAGTCCTTTTGGTGATGGTGCTGATAATCGGAGCACTCCCCGTTCGTGGGGACTCGCGAGATACGGGGAGTGAGTCCCTTGGACAAACAAAAACGCGTGGACTCCTCTAAAGGAATCCTCGAGGAACGGCGAGAATTATGCCTTTAGTTAGGAAGTAGCTAACCAACGCTTCCTGTCCTTTTCCCTCGATTCCTCAGAAGGTCTACAACTGGGTCTCCCCGACTCCGGTGGTTTCACACTTGAAATGCCGAGCGTATTTCAAACCCAAGCGCATTTTAAGCCCGGCTTCGCTCTAGCAGCGAAAACACCGTAATTACTGTACAAATTGCAAGTTTGAACGAATGCCGGTGGATGTAGAGTACAGGCCTTTTACAGACACGGACGCAGACCAGTGCCAATTAGCATAGTGGAGGGGGCCCCGTCTTTAAAGACGGTCTCAATGTAAGCTGGTTCTGTTTAAAACCAACTTAATGCCGATTTCACATTGACGCGTAGAGCGTTTCACACTAATGCGGCTTTCACACTGAGAACGCAAGATGCTTGCGTTGCGCCTGCGTAGAGTCAGCGTTGCGTCTGTCTTGCGTCGGACCTTTCACACCGTGAAGGCTTGTGCGTTGCGTTTTCAGAAAATGGCTAGTTCTAATGAAGACTTAAAATGATGCCTGGACTGAACATGGAGCCTATGCAAATTCAGACAGTTTGTAGAATTTTTATAGGTAATTATTTATTATTACTATTTGCTACTTGAAAGAAGACAAGGTCCAATCAACTGTAATGTGATACAAACTAGGGTCAACTTAGTCATGCTCTTACTGAACTCCTTGTTGATGTTTTCACAAACTGATAACCACGTATTATTAATGAAAGTCTTGTTGTGATAGTCAGGGACTTTTTTTTATCTCTTTTGAACTAGTTTTCTTCAAAAACTTCCATTTCAATGAAAAACAAATTGAAAAATCTGATGCGTACGAGTCGGACGCAACGTAAAAATAGAGCTCAGTTCTATTCTTGCGTTGCGTCAATTTTTTAAGCGCAAGCTTCGCGTTGCGTCGTCGCAAGCGCAACGCAAGGCTTGCGTAGCTCAGTGTGAAAGGCAGACGCGTCAATGTGAAAGCAGCTTTAGCTACGAAACCTCTGCGTCACGGTTGCAGCGACGCAACGGAGAGCTTACGCAGACAAATAAAGCGCAACACAAGAATAGAACAAAGTTCTATTCTTGCGTTGAGTCAACGCGTTACGCATCATATTTTTCAGTGAAAAATGGAAGTTTTTGAAGAGAAACTGGAGACTAACCTACTAATGATGATTAAAAACTTACTAGTTGATGAAAGAAATGAAAATTTGGCAGAAGAAACCGAAAAGGAAAACGTAAATACGCATCCAGCGTGACGTGTTCTCGCGCAGCTGCTTAAAATTTTCGAACACAACAGATAACATCCGAAGTGTTATCTGTTACGCATTATCTGTTGAAACCGTGCATCCTCGTGGTATCTGTTATGAAACTTCTGAAAGTGTGGTTGGCAATTTTAAAGTCAGAGTTTGAAACTTATTTGTTGTTTATTATATACGTCTTCCTCATTACCGCTTGGTTCATCTCTAGATCCTTGGTTTTGAGATAATCAATATGCCAAACATATTGATGCTTAATTTTAAAGCACTGACAAATGTATTTGAACTTCCGCTAAAGCATTGTCCTAATAGGTGTTGTAAGGTGTATTACGGCGTATAAAGCTTATTACAGATTCCTCTTTTCCTCGGAGCGCGCTGTAATAAGGTGAATAAAGGAAAATATACTAGCGCTCTATTCTGGCTTATGCAGGGCCAATCAGATCGCTTGGTTGGTTCCGCCAGCGGGCCGAGGAAAGAGCAGCGTCGTCAGGGTTGCCACGGGAAGCACTAAAGTTCTACTTTGGTGGAAGCTGAAGAAACAACTTTTCTAAAAAATAACACGTTTTGTTCTGTTGCGACTGCTTACTGCTAGTTCAAGGACTTGTGCTGTCTATCCGTAGATTTAATTGCTTTTTACAATATATTGGGCGTCAAATTGTACTGGTGTACTTCAAGTAACACTAAGAGCACTTTTCTGATCTTCAGAAACTTGAAAAACTGTATGAGCGTGGCAACACTGCACCCTGCATTGATAAGAACCTCTCTGGTTCGTATTTGAACGGGCGTGTGTATTAAGACGTAAATATCGCGTATAGCGTTATTCAGCTTATTACACCTATTAGGACAATGCTTAACAAGTACGGTGTGTCGATTATATAAGGACAACGGCTGTCTTGAATGGATAGATCGGCCGGATTCGAGCAAAAAACGGAAATGAAAAAGCCTGCCCGATGAACCTGACTCGAAACATAGCAGGTCTAATCTGGATTTGCCGTTAGTTTTCGGATCGGATGGGTAACTCGTCCGGATAGTCCGTTAGACGTTGACCAGATCCTGGAGAAAGTTGCAAACTGACTAAATTACTCAGGTGACTGGAGTGAAAAGTGTGAAAGAGACGCTACGCAACCTGTACGCAACGCAAGACAAACGCATACGCGACGCATCGCAACGACACGTCATGTGAAAACGGCTTAAATCTCTCATCATCATTACAAGTTGTGAAAGAATAAATCTTTCTCTTCCCATTTTTACATCAAATTTACTAATAAATGATTCAAATAATTTTTTCAATAACTCCTTGGCAATTTGTTTGCCGAAAGAGTCTCAAGTGAACATTGTTTTAGACGAGCGTTGCAGAGGCCGATGGCATATTTTATGCATTGTGTTATGATTATTACTGAAATGACGAATTGACTGATAAATACTCTTTGAGCCCAAGCTGACTGGGAAACACAAACCTCTCAAAATCAAAAATACATCCATTCCCTCTGTTGAAAATGTTCGGTGGCTTGGTTTAACAGTTTGTAAAAATATTTTGTCCTTCCGTCTGCAATATCTGAAGCTTGTAAAAAAAAGAAAAAGATTTGGATACTCTAAGATTGTGTCAATCCGGAAGTATAAAACCAAAAGGCTTTGGTTTCTTTGTATTCAGGTTTTTGCGATCACTCTGTATTCTAATGAAAAAGAGTGACATTCGTAAAATTTTTTTATTTTATTTATTTATTCGTGACCCGCTTTTTGGATAACAGCGTAGTGTCAGTAAAATACACAAAGTAAAATACACATATTAAAACACTAAACAAAACAATGTAAACATGACTACATTCTTTTCATATAATTTTAAAACACACTAATTATGTAGATGTTACAATAAATACTATGAATACCTGCTTTATTTGCCTATATCGTATCGAAATCGGAGAATAATCCGAAAATACAAAGCTCCCGATATAACAGCAAAGCTCCAGGGGCTTCATTATAACTTATCTGGACAAGCGTATCAGCGGCTTACTCCATATCACGGGCTCATCCGTTTGTTCTGTTGATTTTTGTGGTCTATATTGTTGTACTAGTTTTTCTTCTGCTGTTTATTTGTTTTCTTTCTCTTTTTTACTCCACTCCCTTCACATTGTTTTTGTGCAGTGGGTTACAAATAAATTATTATTGTTACTATTATATATAGTCAGACAATATATTCAAACATACAACGGATATGTCAGCTACGATGCTTTGGCAGCTGCGATCGATTTTGGCAGTTACGATGCTCTGGCAGTTGCCAAAGCATCGTAGCTGACATATCCGTTTACTGCATTGACTGAATATATGAATTGATTGGTGTACATATATTTCAATTTTAGTGTGATTATGTTTGACGTAAAGGTCGAAATTCCACGCAGTTATTCAAATAAAGTATACAATGGATACGTCAGCTACGATGCTTCATCAGCGATGTTTCGGCCCTTCTTGGCAAGGGTACTCGTCAGGCTGTCAATCTTCAAGGCCAACGTCGGGAAGGAAACAAACCTGTAATCATCGCGCCACATCCCGTTTCATTACCTCGCAGTGATGAAAAGTAGAAGTCAAAGCAGATTGGTTGTCTGGACGCGCTCCAGAACGGATCAGCGCGCGGAGTACGCCTCCCGCATTATTTTTTCTGTAATGAGCAACGGCGAAGACGGAAGATGAAGTAAATATCTCTAGGTCCGCTCAGTATTGTCGAGGCAGTCGCTGCATGGGACTAAAGACAGAGGTTCTTGATTATTTGTTCTTGATCGAGCAAAATACACACTGTATAAGAAGGAAAAAGTATTACCTCGTATGGCCTCCCAGTAGTTATTCCGGTCCCGTCTGGCTGAGGAGAACTTGGCATAGTCATGGTGCGTCTTCCACATATAAATACATTGGTTCTCAGATCCACATATGATGTACTTTCCGTCGTGGCTGGAAAAAAAACAACACAATCTAACAAACTGACAAACAGAACAATTTCTATCGGTTACTACACACATTTAACACACCGCCTGGCTACACTGTACAAAGTTTTTCCGTATAAAGATTAAAGTTAACTGCAGTATTTGCTACTCGAATTATTCTTATCTCTAGGCAGATAAAATTAATACCAAATAGAGATGAGATGAATTTGATTAGCAAATACGGCAGTTAACTTTAATCTTTTTACGGAGAGACTTTTTACAGTGTGGGTAGGAGCTCCCTTGCGTCATTTAAAAAAAGAGTAAAAATAATTTATAAAAATTACAGAAGAATAGTTAAAATAAGGCATGGTAAAAAAATAGAAATATGATTTTTTTTATTTTTTTTTATGATGAGGTGGTTTCCCCTGGGGTAAGGTGCAGGAAGGTAAAAAGGAAATTAGTTAGTTATTTTGTAAACTGAGAGGTAAGTTTGTGTCTGAGAGTAGGAGGAGTGACCACTCTGCGTATTATGTTTAAAATGTAAAGACTGTGGTTCTTGGCGTTCAGGAATGGACTGAGTCTTTTGATTATGTGTGATTTGTCTTCTTATTTGTTAATAAACCCACTGAACTGAACAGAACTGAATCAACATAAAACATTATCATAATTTAATCAGTATGGTAATCCACCACACACACTGCAATTACTTATCTGCCTATGCAGTGACTGTATGATGTAACTGACTATATCAAATAACTTTTAATTCGAGACTGAGGGTGATGATGAATGTATTATGCACTGAAAGAAAGGAAGGAAACAGTGCAGTAAGGAAGACATAAAGTTAAAAAATTCAACTGGAGCTCTCAATAACGTGGGGAGATAAAAAAAAAGAAAGGAAAAAAGGACCAACTGGGCCTAAACATTCCTCTGCCTAACGACAGGTAAGAAATGGTTCAGAGCAGAGACGTGAAGGTCCTGGGAACGCGGGATTATAACGTCAAGGAAGCCCATGGGAGAAATTTTAAATATCTGAAATAAAATGTATGAAGTCGGAATCAATTTGGTCCTGAAGATCGATTTGAGTTTCAAACTCGTCGATGGTGCTTGCGAGAACATTTTCAGTCGCATCTGCCGTATACCTCCTATTTGTCGTAATGAATAAACTGTTAAAATTAAACAATACCAGCTTCCATCTCCAGACGTTTACTGAGATATATTTGTCATCTGGAGATTTTTTTTAGATAATTTTTTGGAGATTGTTTTTGAGATTATTTGGAGATAATTTTTTTAAGATAAAAATATGCAAAAGGCAGACCTTATGTTACAGTTTATATATATAAATATATATTCAAACAATGCATTAAACGGATACGTCAGCTACGATGCTTTGGCAGCGATATTTCGGCCCTTCTTGGCAAGGGCCCTTGTCAGGCTGTTGAACGTCAGGGACAATGTTCCTCCATTGCAGGTTCGTTTCTTCCCCAACAATTGTTGTGTGAAGCATGATTTTTGTTAATTATTTGGCACGGTTTGACACTCGATTGCGCCCTAAGCCTTGAATGGAGTAATCTTCGTTTCATGTCTGCAGGTCATTCAATATTTTTGTGCACTATTTATGTTACAATAATAATAATAATAATAATTTATTTTTAACCCAAAAATCGTACAAGACGAAAACAGTGGAGTTCAGAAGAAAATATGACAACAATTAGGGAAAACACAACACATACAAACAAAATCTACTTAGTAGTCAAACAGACGAATAAGCCCATGAGGATCTGGACAGACGCGCGCACGCCACAGTTTTCTGTGGAGAACAGACAATATCTCCGTGATGTCCGGTAGCGAGTACTTACTAATAAATTTAGAGTTTCTTTGCCAAGGAGGGAGAAAAAGAAGAAATTTACAAAAATGAACGTAAGAGGATCGCATAGCTTTAATATCCTTTTTCTTTAAAACAGGATAAAAACAACATAGAAAAAGAATAGAATGGTCGCAGAAGTAAGAGTATAGCTTGCCAAGAGCTTTACGACTGTATTTCCCCCGAAAGCGACCGAATATGGTCTTGTTGCATAAAAACAATCTCAAATAGACATCGCGACCAATTTTCACTTATTTCGGTCACATTTGAGGCGGCCTACATTAGCACATAAAGAAATGCAGCTGACGCACCGTATGCTAGCGGAACCGACCCACAAAGTAACACATGCGGTAAACTAAAGTAATTATTTCGGGCTTCGTTCAGATCCGGAATTAAAAGTGCGCTGCACTTTCGCTTCATTTCAAACATTGATTGGTTTGGTAACAATTTGTTGATATATCACTTTATCGACTGATTACGAAAGGAGAAGTGACACTGAATGCATCAACAAAATCGATTTTTTTAAGCCGTTTAGAGAAAAATATTGCAGTTTTTCGTTAACAGAGCAGCTATACCAGAGAAGCGAAAAGTGCTGAAAGATCAAAGTGCGGATAAAAGACTACAGTCAGGAGTGCAAGTGGAATGCAGACTGAGGAATATACAGTTTACGGTCCAAACCCGTTTCTTGACAAACATGACACTAGGTCTTGGAGAAAATACACGAGCACATTTCGAAGTATTGAGCTGCTCCTAGATTTTACAGCGGATACAATACTGCACTTAGCGAAATGGTAAGTTTTGTTAAAGTTTCGAGCATCGTTCTACCCGTAAATACATCAGTGACCTTGAGTTATTTTTAATTATCTTATCATTTCTAAATCGAGAGGCAAGCATAGAATTTTTTTTTACGCCTTGATTTGTAAGCAACTACACTGTCAGAAATTTCATAACAGATTGCGTATAACACTTTCAAGAATAACACCTTTTCACTTAGAAAAAAAGTGCTATGACCAATTAAGTTTATACTATTTCGTGCCCAGATCTCCAAGAACACCTTCAATAGGTAAAAATACTACACTGTCAGAAGTTACATGACGACAACAGCAGGATGCGCTGTTTCAACAGATAACACTTTGGGATGTTATATATTATGTTTCTTTCGTTCCTGTTAGTATTTTTACCAATTGAAGGTGTTGTTGGAGGTCTAGGCACGAAATAGTGTAAACTTAATTGGTCATAACACTTTTTTTCTAAGTGAAAAGGTGTTATTCTTGAAAGTGTTATGCGCAATCTGTTATGAAACTTCCGACAGTGTACATTCCAGACAGGGCTATTTGGCCTACCTATCAACTAGCAACTTGACATGTCCTTTGAGCCAAAGGATAGTGACCAAGTTTGAAGGGGAAGCCCAGTTCTTCAATAGTTATTGTCTCTGTGGGTTTGAAGCATTTCCTTACACAGACCTGGATTTCTTAATCCTAATCGAACCTTCCGCTTTTGATTCATGCAAACCCATACTGTTGTCGATTACAAACTAATATCCAAAACCCACCCACAAATATGATTTTTGATTAACGGAAGGAATTTGAGAATCCCGGCGTCACTGGACAATGGGACAGTCTGACCGGCAATCAGATGAGATCAGATTTTAAGCTTTAGAAACTCTTCTCCTAAATAACAAGACCAAAGGTATTTGGTCAATATTTGATCCAGACAATTGGGTCTTGTCTTCGCCAGATCCAGTCTTCGCGAGACTCCTTGAACATTTTTACTATTAAACTTAAAAACAGATTAAGGCAAAATAACTAATCATCTGAGAAAAAAAAGTTCAGATATGGATTCAGCATGTGTGTTTACCCCTACAAGTCATATCTATTCTGACGAAACAGATCGAAACTTCCTGTCTTCCTTCAGCCAATTTTCCAGCTTCGGCAGAATTTCAGAAGTACTTGTCCGGCGAAAACATAAAGCTCAAAAACGAATTCAGCGTATCACATTACCCCTATATCCAACATCTAATCAACTTCAAATAAAAATTTAACTTATAACTAATTTTCTGGTTTCAGCCGGATTCCGAGCGAACTGTATGTCCGAGTAAAAACTGATTGTCATATAAGGATTCAGCATCCCTTCTTACCCCGGAATCGGACATCTAATCAACTACAAATACAACTTTTTGCTTTAAACAAATCCTTTGGTTTTGGCCAAATTCCGGCCTAACTACTTGTCCGGGTAGAAAATGATTTTCACATCAGTATTCAGCATGTCTTCTCACTCCTGAATTGAACATCTAATCAAATTCAAATAAACTGTTACTTTTAAAAAACCCTCCGGTTTTGAACGGATTCCGGACGAACTACTTGTCCAGCGAGAAAATGGTTTTTGGGATCCTGTGACATCGCAAAAGTTGTCCGTCCGTCCGTCTGTAAGCACGATAACTCTCGAAGGGAATGAGATATTTTGATGAAACTTGGTGTGAGGATTCTTTGGGTCAAGGGTAAGGTTAAGTTCTTAGATGGGCTTTGTAGCCCTACATTTAGGGGTGGGGGAGGGTTTCAAAGTAAGGGGCAAACAAAATATTTTTAAACAGCTAATGTGATAGTCGATTATGGGGTAAGAAGACATGCTGAACACGAACATGCAAAACATTTTCTCGTCCGACAAGTAGTTCGCCCGGAATCCGGCAAAAACCGGAAAGTTGGTTAAAAGTAAAAGTTTCATTTGAAGTTGGTTAAATGTTCGATTTAGGGGTAAGAAGACAGGCTGACACTTACGTGAAAAGCATTTTCTACCCGGACAACTAGTTCGACCGGAATCCGGCCAAAACCGGAAAATTTGTTCAAAGCAATAAGTTTTGTAATAACATAACATAACATTTTGTCGTCCGACAAGTAGTTCGCCCGGAATCCGGCAAAAACCGGTAAGTTGGTTAAAAGTAAAAGTTTCATTTGAAGTTGATTAAATGTTCGATTTAGGGGTAAGAAGACATGCTGAACACTTATGTGAAAAGCATATTCTACCCGGACAACTCTTTCGACCGGAATCCGGCCAAAACCGGAAAAATTTTTCAAAGCAATAGTTACGTAGGAAGGACAGAGAGAACTTTCGGAAAACGACTTGCAGAGCATGAGCAAGAAATAGACCACGCCCTCTCCAACGGACACCGTCATAACTATACTTTCAAATCTGCACTTGCAGAACATATTTTCGAAAACCCATCCCATTCAGTATATTTTGAAAAAGCTGAAATTCTTGCAACGTGCACCGGACTCCATCAAACCATTCGAGAAGCCGTTGAGATAAAGAAAAACCGAGCAGGCATTAACCGAGATACAGGCGAGTACTCCCTACCGGAAACGTGGAACGGGGTTATTAAGGGAAGAAAATTTAAGCCTCAGTCCCTTATTAACAACAAAACCGAATTTAATCAGAATGCAGAAAAAAATGTTTCTTGCCGTCGCCCCAATCGTGCAGCAAAAACAGCAGCCGTGTCAAAAATTAAATCTCAGCACTAGTTTTTCCGTGCAGTCATTATTCAAAGTAATAGATACAGACGAGTACTCGATAATAGAAACGTAGAACGAGGTTATTATTAAAATAATACTTAAGTTTTCTGTCCCTTATTAATAAAAAAACCTAAGTCGACCAAAATGCAGAAAAAAACCTTTCCTGTCATCGCCCCAATCGTCCAGCAAAAACAGCGTCCGTGTCAAAAATAAAATCACAGGACTAGTTTTTTCATTATAGTAGTATTTGAAGATAACTTACTTTAATAAGATATTTATAGTCGGTAGAAGCTTCAGTTATTTATTACAGGTTTGTTTCCTTCCCCGAAGTTGAACCAGAAGATTGACAGCCTGACGAGGACCCTTGCCAAAAAGGGCCGAAATATCGCTGATGAAGAATCGTAGCTGATGTACCCGTTGTAAACATTGTTTGAATAAATGTTTCAAAGTCAGCTTGGGCTCAAAGAAAGTTTTATTTGAAGTTGATTAGATGTCAGATTTAGGGGCAAGAAGAGATGCTGAATCTGTATATGACAATCATTTTTTAACCGGACATATAATTCGTCCGGAATCCGGTTGTAACCGGTATTTTTTTTTTATAAGTTAAAGTTTTATTTGATGTTGATTAGATGTTGTTTATAAGGATATACGCTGAATTCGTCTCTGAATTTTCGCTGGACAATTATAGTTCGCTCGGAATTTGGCCGAAACCGGGAATTTAGCAAAAGTAAAGCAGGAAGTTTTGGTCAGTTTCGTCAAAATAGAGATGGCTTATAGCGGTATATCTGAACTTGGTTTTCTCTGATGATTAGCCTGGCGAAGACTGGATCTGGCAAAGACAAGACCCAATTGTCTGGATCAAATATTAGATCTCTGGTACCCCATCGAAACCTTTGGTCTTGTTATTATCGTGTTCAGCATGCCTTCTTACCCCTTAATCGACTATCTCATTAGCTGTTTAAAAAAATATTTTGTTTGCCCCTTAATTTGAACCCCCTCCCCAGCCCTAAATGTAGGGCTACAGAGCCCATCTACGAATTCGACCTTTCCCTTCACTCAAAGATCCTCAAACCAAGTTTCATAAAAATATCTCATTCCCTTCGAGTTATCGTGCTTACAGACAGATTAAAGGAACTGTCCAGGTACCTTCAGTTGACAGGGAGGCTAGACAGGTTTTAAAGTAAGAACGCGAGAAAAAGCGGTAGAATGAGTGATGTTTGTTTATCAATTGTTCTGGTAGAGTGATGTTTTCATCCATTGTATTATAGAGTGATGTATCGCCATCAATTGTGAATTGGAGGACTGAGACAATGGGCCATTTGTGGCCTGAGTTTCGGCTGGAGTGTCTGGCCTACCCCACAGAATAAATAAAATAAAATACAGACGACAGACAGGCGGACCAACTTTTGCGATGTCATGGGTATCCATCCACTTACGTATAAGGATCCCAAAAATGGCAATAAACGGATGCCAAGTGAGATTTTTTTCAGCGATAGTTTGCCTTCTCTGCCTTGAACCTGCTACCATCTAGTTACTCCAGCGCTACTTCGGCCCTCCTTGGCCCAAACCAGTTAGAAGGTTAAGAGTACCATCTAATAGAATTACACCATCTAATTGCTCCGACGGTATTTCGGCCATACTTGGCCTGAACCGGCAAAAAATTATTACAGATTGGTGTCCACTAGCTATTATTGGACGGAGGATGGTTTAATACATTTTTATCATATGTTTCTGACGCAACTGAGCTACATCCGAAGAACGTATGTGCGGAGACCCACGAACACTAATTACACTGAATCTTCTACCTTCTGATATTTTACTATTCGTGTTCAGGTTTCAGTTCCAAGACCGAGCCAAAGCTATTAGAAGATATCTGTCAATAATCTTGGTATTGACAGCTTATCACATGTGGTTCTACAAAGCGGACCCACCCATCGATGCCCGGGACTTCAGGTATGCCCAATATTCATATTTAGCATTCCAGTTCCTGTTCCCACCTCACCAGATTCCGACGGTCGGATTCTCCACCGACTCAACCCGACCGTACCAGGGGGGGGGGGGGGACCCACCAAGATGCGTATCTACACCTATATATCCTGAAGTATACCAGCTCAGAGTTTGATTCTAGTAACGGGTCATAAACTTACTCATGGGAAATTTGGCCCCACTTGCCCATGAACGTGGAGGGTGGGAGGGTGGTGCAACTCACATATATATTCCCAACCCTAAGATCTTAAGGCACAAGGGTTTCTAGTTTCTAGTTAATTATTTGTTAGGAAATGAGTTTTATGTACCCGCCCAATTGCAAGTGCTTTTTTGTACCTTTCTTGGGGCGGGTACTGGCATCATAGTTAAATGTACTTGGTCGTAAAAATAAACTGAACTGAACTGAACAGAACAAGGAATTTCATCTCCGTATCTCCAGTTACTGTCAAGTTAAAAACATTAAAAAATTGGCAATCTGGGCCCAATTGCCCCTGAACCAAGTCGGAGTGGGGTTTGAGACCCCCCAAAAGCAAAGCGACCCCAATGCTCATAAGCCTACCAAGTATACCTGTTGATTCCTGTCACGAGTCGCGAACTTTACTCTTGGGCGATCTGGGCCCAGTTGCCCATGAACGGGGTGGGTGGGGGAGGTACAACATTAAAATTAATTTCCGAGCCCTAGGATCTACAAGTACAAGGAAGTTGATCGTCCTATGTCCGCAGCTCTGGTCAAGTTATGACCATTATCCACTGGGTAATCTGGGCTCATTTGTCCCCGAACTGGGTGGGTGCGGGAGGCTGGGACCCACAAAAGGCACAAGTAGACCCCAATACCCACAAGTGCACTAAGCTTGAACTTGATACCTGCACTAGTTCATGGGTTATGAGCTCAGCAGAAAAAACGGTAAAAACCGAAATAGAACGCAGCTACAGCTCTCGCAAGAGTGGATTGTTCATAAATCAACAGTCCACTAACAAGAGCTAGAAGCTAATATGGCACTTGCAAGGGTGGTTCAGAAGATGAAATATAGAATTTGCCGTTCGTAAGCAAAACCCTTGAGATACGAATGATCACGGACTTGAAAATCACGAGGATGTATCGTTTGGTAAAAAGTATTTTACTTTTGAACTTGGCTGTAATAATGCGCACTTCAAAGGCGCTAGAAATTCATCAAAACGGTAACAGGCCCTTGGGGATCATTAATATCTACCGTTTGGTCAAAAGTATTTTTTTCACTTTTCGGTTAAGATGCGCACTTTAAGGGTGCTAGACATAAATTTTTAAGCAAAACCCTTGTGGCACTAATAATCATGGGTTGAGATGTATCGTTTGATCAACAGTGCTTTTCGACTTTGCGGTTAAGATGCGCACTTTAAGAGAGCTAGAGCTTCATTTGTAAGCAAAACCCTTGAAGCAAAAATGACAATGGGCTCACGAGGATCATGAAAATGTATATTTTGCTTAAAAGTATTTTCTTACTTTGCGGTCAAGATTGGTACTTTAAGGAATAGTCGGATTTGGAAAATGACGATTTCTAAGCCAATCTTGCCGAATCTCTAACATTCCAGCCAAGTTTCATCGTCCTAGCACATCTGGAAGTATCTTAACTCGCGACCACCGGAATTCCGCCCCCCCCCCCCTCCTCCCAATCCCCACACAGTGCCCAGAGCCAATCCGGTTCTGTAAATGATTTATCCAGAGCATCTGCTTGTTATTCCTACAAAGTTCCATCCTGATCTCTCAAGTCTAAGCCGGTAACATATTTTGCGCCCCCCCCCCCAATAGTTTTCGGATCCGGTCCGGACATGAAAAAGATCACCAGAGACGTGTTCTCTGTTCAATTATTAAATTTCACTCGAATCCGATCACCCGTTCCAAAGTTACGCATGACTCAATATTCCGGATTCCCCCTCGGATCCCTCCACTCCTCCCACGATTATCGGATCAAGTCAGTTTGATCGGCTCCCTGATACACCTGCCATGTTTCGTCGTGAAAATTGCCAAAATCGCCATCACCAGAATTCCGGGAAACCCCCCTCCACCCCCCCCCCCCAAGTGTCCGGATCCAGTCCAATTGTGTAAACGATTTATCTAGAGCAGAGGCTTGTTCTTCACAGCAAGTTTCAGTCCGATCCCTCCATTCTAACCGTTTCTCGAGATTTCCGCCGCCCCCCCCCCCCAAACTCCCCCATAGCTGCTGGATTTCAAATGGAGAATCAGAGATATATCATCTATTTAGTTATTAAGTTTCATTCCAATCCGATCACCCGTTCGAAAGTTACAAACTACTCAATTTTCCGGATTCTCCCGCTATCCACCGCCCCCCCCCCCCCCCAGATGGTCGGATCGGGAAACTTATTATTACAAGTTAGTTTGGTCGGGTCCCTGATATACCTGCCAAGTTTCATCGTCCTAGCACAGCTTGAAGTACACTAACTCGAAAAAGAGTGACAGACAAACGGACCGACCGACCGACCGACGGAATTGCGATCGGTATATGGCACTGTGCCATGAAAACAATTGGTGTGTTTTTACAATTTCTCGCTGCAACAAAACCTACTTTTCAACAATTGTCCGTGCTAAACTTGTAAGGAGTCAAATAACATTTAGCAAAATGGAAGAGCTAGAAGCTTATATGGCACTTGCAAGGCTGGTTCAGAGGATGAAATATAGAATCTACCTTTTTGTAAGTTTGTTCTGATCATTTGTAAGCAAAAGCCTTGAGATATGATCATGGACCCTTGGAAATCACAAGAATGCATCGTTTGTAAAAAGTATTTTATTTTTGAACTTTGCTGTAATGATGCGCACTTTAAAGGCGCTAGAAATTCATCTGTAAGCAAAACCTTTCAGACAAAAACCATAATAGTTCCTTGAGGATCATTAATATATCGATTGATCGAAAGTTTTTTTTTTTCACTTTTCGGTTAAGATGCGCACTGTAAGGGTGCTAGAAATAATTTTTTTAGCAAAACACTTGTGGCACAAATGATCATGGGCCAAAATGCATCGTTTGGTTTAAAGTACTTTTTGACTTGCGCACTTTAAGGGAGCTAGAAATTCATTTGTAAGCAAAACCCTTGAGGCAAAAATGGTCATGGCCTCACGGGGATCATGAAAATGTATTCTTTGCTTAAAAGTATTTTTTTACTTTGCGGTTAAGAGTAGTACTTCACGGAATGGTCAGATTTGGAAGTGACGACTTCTAAGCCAATCTTGCCGAATATCTAATTTCAGAGCCAAGTTTCATCGTGCTAGCACATCTGGAAGTACCATAAATTTGGATCACCGGAATGCCGGACCCTCCCCCCCCCCTATAACTTCCCCCACAGTGCTCGAATCCAATCTGGTAACGTAAATGATTTATCTAGAGCATTTGTTTGTTATTCCCACCAAGTTCCATCCCGATCTCTCAAGTCTAAGCGGGTCACGTATTCCCCCCCCCCCCTCCCCCAACAGTTGTCGGATCCGGTCCGGACATGAAAAAGAACACCTAGCTGAGACATGTCTTCTGTTCAGTTATTAAATTTCACTGGAATCCGATCACCCGTTACAAAGTTACGCATGACTCAATATTCTAGATTCCCCCTCCCTCCACTCCCCCCACGATGATCGGATCAAGAATTTTTTTTTATCTCCAAGTCAGTTTGATCGGGTCCCTGATATGCATGTCAAGTTTCGTCGTGAAGATACCCAAACCGCCATCATCGGAATTCCGGTAAACCCCCCTCCACCCACCCACCCCACCCCCAAGAGTCCGGATCCAGTCTAATTGTGTAAAAGATTTATCTGCAGATGCTTGTTCTTCCCAGCAAGTTTCACTCCGATCCCTCCGTTACAGCCGTTCTCGAGATTTCTGGTATCCCCCCGCAGCTGTCAAACCCGGTCCGGACTTCAAATGGGACATCAGACATATGTCATCTATTCAGTTCTTAAGTTTCAGTCCAATCCCCACGGATGGTCGGATCGGGAAACTGATTACTTCCAAGTTAGTTTGGTCGGGTCCCTGATATGCCTGCCAAGTTTCATCGTCCTAGCACATCTGGAGGTACCCTAACTCGCGATCACCAGACTGGCCGACTGACCGACCGACCGACGGAAAATTGATAGGTAGGCCTATATGGCACTTGGCCGGAAGGCACTGGAAAAAACGAAGCAAAACAAAAGAAGTCCAAAACAGAAAATAGACCGTATGGCCAATCGTGTCTTCCAAAAGAGAAACAATACTTTGAAGCTTCTCATATCCTTATGTGTGAAATAATTGTCGGCGGACCTTGAAGCTTGCTGCAAGTTTGCGTTGCATGACTAATAAAACTCGGCTCGACCGAAAAAGTCCTTAAACGTCGTAGGTACAAAATGAAACAATGCCCGAAGGCGAGGATATCAGAAGCTTATAATTCCAGAAGGGAGCTAGGGATAATATGAAAGGCAGAATAAGCAAAAGGCGTCCTTTCACATAAATACAAAAATTAAATCTAATAAGTAGATCATCGAACGGCTGGTAGACTCCACGACTACCTTGACACCCCCCACACCTTAAAGCCGCGCAACTACAAAGGTTCGATGTTCACAGGTTATAAAAGCAGACAGTATTCAATACGAACCATAGCAACCAAAGAGGAAGTCAACTACAAACCTCTGATTTTGGGATACCGTATGCTTAACGCTGGATCCCCTATGCCAAATGCTGGGTCAACTAACTCGATTTCAGTCAGGGTTAGGGCATGTGCAGGTGGCCAGCGTTAGGCATAGGGTATGCCAAACGCTGGGTATACCCAACGTTTGGCTATACCCAGACGTTGGATTTTGATTTGAGTGAAGTTTAGAAATCGCCAACCAGAATTCCTTTATAGTGGAGTAGGTCAGAGTTAGGGTACCTACAGTTGTCCTGCGGTAAGAAAAGGTTACGTCAAAGGCTGGATATGCCCAGGGTATGGCATACGGTGTCTCAAAAACAGGGGTTTGCGGTAGACTAACCCTGCACTCCCCCTTCTGACGCTTTCGCCCAACCTCCTAATCCCTCAAATTTATTAGTTCCCTTCCTACAGGTTCTACAAGCAGGCGATTCTCACGACGAGCCACAGGAGCCAATCCCACATTTCGCCACAAACCAAAGTCCACGTCGCAATGGGTTTCCTATTCATTAGCCAAGATCCACATTCCGCAGCTCGTGCAGTGGACACACTTTCCTGGATTCTCCTCCAATCCTCAACCCCGATACACTTCCACATATTCACGGATTCTGACAGCGTCGATGTAGTGAACCGTATCTTTGAACTATCGAACAAACGGGCTTCGGTCCATTACGAGTACGATATCGAGACTCTCGATACAATATTCGACGATCTGCTGGATCATGTTAAAGTCAAGCAGCCAAGAACGACACTCGATATTCTGCGGGAACATCTAGTGTCTCAGCTTCTGCCTTTAGTGTTCGTGTACCATTACAACTCCCTTGACCGGCTTGTGTTTATCAGTCACCATTTAAGGGTGCAGTCTGATTTGGGCGACCTCTACAGCCACTTCAACAACTTCACAAGTAATCAAGTATTAGGAATGGCAAATCTTCAAAACGCAAACTACTATAATACTTTTATCGAACACCGCCACAGCTTTCCAAAGTCAAAACTGGGTCGTTTAGATGGCAATCCTGGCTTTGACGTGAACCTCATGCTATTGAATTTGAAAAATATGCGCGAATCACACAAATTTGATAAGTATTTGGATCTTGAAAACTCATTCTACATGCTTCGAAAGTACAACTTCAAGACTCATGAGCAATTACCTAATTTGGAAGAGTGGGTAACTCTAATGGGGGCTGACGCCCCAGAACTATTCTACTCCCTTCCATGCGAATGGAATATACAAAGAAGAGAGGTTGTAGACGATAGTCAGTTTAGGGAGTGTAAACAAAGTCCGAAAGCAGTGATACTATCCCATCACCATCAGGAGCATTAAATTGCACCAGTGAGTATTGCGAGTATTTTCCACAATCTATTAACCCGCGTACTTGGGAAAGCGAACAATTGGTTTCGTTTCTACGTCCATCATCATCATCATCAGTAGGATCACCACGCAAGAACAAAGAAAGGACACAAAAGGTAGAAATGACGTGAGTTATATAACACTAGTCTGGATGCGTAAGGGGCTATGGGGGGTTTACTAGTAGCAGCAATAATAAACTGCACACAAAGCGTTTCGACATAACCGTTTAGTTCACCCGCTTCTCCAAGAGGAGCCAACTCCGTCGCCGATTCCTGAGGCTTGACAGATACAGCGATTCTCGGCATGTTCGAACTATGTCGAATTCACTGTAGGCCACAGCAAAATAACACTACGGAGTAGCGCCAAACCTATGCTTTCCATGTTTTGCAAACGGGCCATACTCGTAGCGCCGCCCACTATACTTGTGGGATTCAAAGCGAGCCAAACTTGCGGGTTTAGAAATTTCTGGTAAAGCAAATGTGCGGTCTGCACACATTATGAGAACAATGGAGGCTGTATCATTTTTTTGCTATGTACAGGATATGAATTTATCGGAGCCAGCGCTGGTGAACGAATGAATGAGTTTCAGTAGGGACGTTCTCTATCGCTATTGGTGCTAGTATCGCTGCTATTCGAGTGTGTATCAACTTTGTCAAGTCTTGGCGAGACTCTCTAGTGTTATTTTGCTCTGCTGTAGGCCTACCTATCGACATTCTACTGACATAATTACGCTAGTTGAACTACTTTAAAACAAGAGCGAACAATTCTTGCACAACAAGGAGGCAATGCCCCACCCTCCGCCCCGCTGCAACTACTGCATGCTTTGTACATGATATCCAAATAACACGATTTTAACTGCTTAGGCTGTGTAGCCTATGCATATAGCAGATTGTAAACATGCTTTATAGTTATTAGGCATTATTTTTAACATCAAACAAATATTTTGTTTACCCTAGCAGCTATTTCGTTTTAGTGTACATAGTGTATATATGTGTGTATACGTGTTGACTAACCTATTAAACGATAATACGTCTAGCCTACAATCTACACAGAATAAAACAGTTGTAAATAGATTTTCATGGTTATTAAATGTTCTTTTTCCCAGAACAAATATTTTGTTTATTTGTGGTTCGCCAGTTTTGAAAATCGTAGCAATTGTTTCGTCTTAGTGTACATATTCCTTGTATAAGGTGCTGTCAGCTAACTTATTCAACGATAATGCATCTAGTATAAAAGGCTAAACAGAACAAAATGTATCAAAAGTACTTCGAGACAGGCTGGATGCAGATCAAGTACGCCGTCGCTTTATCAATTGTGTTTGGCGGTTCTCGTGCTCCGCGGACTAACCAGGAGTGACTGTTATTCGGCAATATTTAGTCCTAGCAAGAGTCTCTTCTAGTTGTACACACACTGTCAGCAGTTTTGATAACAGATAAAACATGTTTCCGCATCCTTGTGTTCAATGTTATGAGCATATTCCTGTCGTGACTGATTTTTCGTAAAAAACAATCGATTTTTTGTTCTGGAAACAGTCGATTTTTCGTAAAAATAAACGATTTTAAATGTTATTTTTGGCGAAACATAACACTCAAAAGTGTCTCAACAGATATATTCTCATAACATTTAACACCAGGATGCAGAAACATCTCTTATCCAACTTCTGACCGTGCAAAATTCTAAGCTTGCGATACTTTTTTTTTATTTCTAATTCTTTTAGCAATGGCCTAACTGAATAGCGCCGTTGCCAAGAAAGGCCGGAGTGTCACCGTAACCAAATCCAGCTCGCTCACCACGACCAAACACGACTCGCAGCCAAACCCAGGGTTGCCAAGTTTTTTGGTGCTTTTTGAAACTTTTTGCCTCTGGGTGAAACCATGACACTTTTTGTGATCCCAAAACATAAGTTGAGGGATACCTATGACATCGCAAAAGTTGTCCGTCTGTCCGTCCGTCTGTAAGCACGATAACTCTCGAAGGGAATGAGATATTTTGATGAAACTTGGTGTGAGGATTCGTTGGGTCGGCGGACCAGTCGAGTTCGTAAATGGGCTTTGTAGCCCTACATTTAGGGGTGGGGGAGGGGGTTCATATTAAGGGGCAAACAAAATATTTTGAAACAGCTAATGTGATAGTCGATTATGGGATAAGAAGACATGCTGAACACGATGGTGAAAACCATTTTGTAATCGGACAAGTAGTTCGCCCGGAATCCGGCCCAAACCGGAAAGTTTGTTAAAATTAAAAGTTTTATTTGGAGTTGATCAGATGTCCGATTTAGGGCAAGAAGACATGCTGAACTTTTATGTGAAAACAATTTTCTACCCGGACATGTAGTTAGCCCGGAATCCGGCCAAAACCGGAAAATTGTTAGAAGTTAAAGTTTTATTTCTAGCTGACTAGATAACCGATTTAGGGGTAAGAAGAGACGCTGAATCCGTGTGTGACAATCATATTTTACCCGGACATATAGTTCGACCGGAATCCGGCTGGAGTCGGAAAATTTGTTATAAGTTAAATTTTTATTTGAAGTTGATTAGATGCTCATTATTGGGGAAAGAAGATACCCTGAGTTCGTTTTTGAGTTTTCTTTTTTAGCCGGACAAGTAGTTCTAGAGTTCGGCCGAAACCGGGAAATTGGCAGAAGTGGCAGGAACTTTTCGTCAAAACAGATATGACTTATACGGGTAAACACACATGCTGAATCCATATCTGAACTTGGTTTTCTCAGATGATTAGCTATTTGGCCTTAATCTGTTTCTGAATTTTAATTGTAAGAATGTTCAAGGACTCTGGCGATGACTGGATCTGGCTAAGACAAGACCCAGTTGTCTGGATCAGATATTGAATTTTTGGGATCCCATCGAAAAGTTTGGTCTTGTTCTCTGAAAATGACACCTTCTCATACACACGAAATTTTGTAGGTCAACACCTTTTCATTTACTGTGCTAAAGTTACGGGTTGCCACCCCCCAAAAACATGTGCTTTACTTGGATTTACACAAAAAGAGTTAAAGCCTTACAAAGCTCATTTCCGATTACACTCTGTTACAAAACCGTGATTTTACAATTGAGAAATCTTCTTACGCCCAGAACTCAGTCCCGAAGTAGAAAAATACTTTACCTCGTAATGTTGAATTTTTCATCCTTTTTCTTGAGGTGTCAAAAAGTAGCCTACCTTTTTGCCAGGAATTTTGACACTTTCATGAGTCGAGCTGTAGGCAACCCTGGTTAAACCTGACTAAGTAATACAACACTTAGCTCTATGGATTATAATAATAACGACACAATATTAAATAAACAACCCACCTAAAGCCAGCTCGTATCTGACTGCTCGTATTCACGCATCCTTTGTATTTGCAAGACGGGCTACAGTCTCTCAGGTCGTATAACCGCAAACGACTGTCATTCGAAGTAACGAGAATCTAAGAAAAAAGAAGACTGTAAAAAAATAAAACTTTTAAAGGACCCCTCGCACTATTTACTCTTCAACTTACAGTATTTCAAATGATTTGAATACTTTAAAACTAGGCGATACTATCAACAAATAACCCACGGTTTTGCTGTTTTAAGCCTATTTGATGGTGGAAAACGGATCCGTCAGCTGAATTTTATTGGAGCTATATTTCGGCCCTTCTTGGCAAGGGTCCTCTTCAGGCTCAAACCGCTCAAGTTGGAAAGACGAACTTGTGGAAATATAGCTCCAATAAAATTCAGCTGACGTATCCGTTTTCCACCATCAAATATGATTCGCAGCCACCTTGGGCTGAAGGAATATTTATGTTTTAAGCCTTTTTCGAGGCCCGTTGACTTGAAGCGAAAACAGGGAAACAATTTATATAACCAGTTTTTCTGATGGAGAAACTTCTCGCATACAACCGTCGACAGCGAGATAAACATCGAAGGTAGCAAAACACGGCAAGTAAGAAAATCAGCGTGGTTGTTAGATGGGTTATAATGTACCGTGCGAAGTTGGGGTCTCCGGGTTTAGGAATAACTGGAGTGATTATGGAAGTCGGTTGCATTAGTATTATAGGTAAAACAGGTCCTTTAATTATCTCATTTAAATTTTATCTTTACCGTGGGTAAATGGCTTGTAGAAGCCTACTTAAAATCATAAACAGATTGTGGAGAACTTGATGGTTGATACTGAAACAGATGCCCCACCCTATTATCAATATGGTAAAATATGGTTTCTTCAGTTCTATAAGGAATATTTTTCGGTGATCGATTTTCGAAAAAACGAGAGAAACAAATCGCATTTTTGTTGTCGAAACCAAAAGAATTACTTTATAAATAGAAAAACAAGTAGTTACATTTGCTGGAAATGATGACTGCAATTGAAATTCTGAAAGCGAACGAAATTTTTATTCTTCAGGAACCTGGATTTCCACCACAGACTGAATTATTATCGAACAAAAATCATTTTAAAGACAAATGTTAAAAAAACTAACTCACTATAGGTGGGTAGGTTTTTTTAGGTAGGTAGGTGTTTTATTTTTAACCAAAACATTGGAAATAAAATAAAATGACTAATATCCTATTGCAGCAAAAAGAAAGTCCTAAGGACTTGTGCTGTAATTTACCAATACCACTTATATCTATTAAATAAATAACTAAACACAACAACTTACAATTATCCACCTAACCTATGACTTCAATAAGAAACAAATAAACATTAACACTACCCAACAAAGATCCTTAATATTTATTCCTTACCAGTTTCAGCCCCCCACCCCGAACAACTGTGTAAGAAAAGAAAGAATAAAAAAATAAAAAGACCATCGAACCTAAAGAATCGGACATATAGATTCAACCAGCCAACGGTAGAGAAAATAAGTTTTCAATGGCGGATTAGAGATTCAAGTCCCGAAAAAAAAATCTGTACAACAACAACAATCGGCGGAAGACACAGAGCGTGTTCCACCCTCGTACCAATAGTAACTATTAGTTACTAAATCCGTTCCAACCTCACGAAAAGTTACCACGCTGACCGTTCCAGCCTTTTCGAAATAGTAACTAATAGTAACTATTTGCTTACCACGCTCGGGAGCGTGGTAAGCGTAGTAACCACGAATCTCTGTCACGTGATTGGTCGGATTCACCCGTGGCATGATATTCCGCTGGAAAACAGAAAAATCGTTCCAGCCTTGACTGCAAAAAGCCAGAATTCGTGACGTCATGCGTAGTAACTACGGTAAGTAGGATGGAACACGCTCAGAGTATGTAGCCTAGGTCTTTTTTTTCTAAAAAAAGGGACAAAGAATAACACATACCTTGTCCTCACCAGGCAACGCTTCAATGCCAGTTATTTTCCTTCCTTTAGCATTCTTTCCCCTTGTTGACCTGACATGAATTTGGGTGTGATATTTCAGCTGTTCCGTCGTGTAAAAAATGCACCGACCATCGTAGGACCCCACCACAGCAAAGTTCCCATTCTAAAAAGAAGGAGACGACTTAAGGAGGGTTTTCGCGAGACCTCGGAATCACTTTCCGACGAGCGAAGCGCACCGCGAAAACTGTTGTAACGCGATTTCTGGAATAACTTTCCACTTTTCCGCTGGACTGATCGCGAAAACGCACTTGTACTATTTTTTCCTCACACCTTTGAAATTCCCGCCGAAACATTCAACTTTACGTGGAGCTTACCACTAACCTCGTGGAATCACTTTCCGGGATAGCTGCTTCGGTTTCCAAAAGCGCCAAAACCGGGTTGGAAAGTTCAGCGACTTTCCGAAGTAGCGCGAAAACCACTGGAAAGTGATTCCGACTTTGCTTTCCAGCTCGCGAAAACCCTCCTTTAAGGTGCTTTCAAACTGCCTGCAATCAACCAGCAACGTGAGCCTTCCAAGCTGTTTTCCATAGATCCGTACGCGATTATCGTATTTAACATGCAAGCTCCGAAAACAAGGGAGTTTGCATCCTGTGTGAAGCTAGGTCCACACCAGAGATGGGCGAATCCGATCATGAAAGAATTCGAATCCGAATCCAGGGCTAGGCACGAATCCCATTCCAAATTTTCGGATCCGACCTTAACAAAAATCAAGTCATTGGTTATGGTTCAAAATCAGAGGTGACAAAAAGCACTGATATCTAAGGTAATCAGATAACGTGATAGATTACCGAGGATGGTTGGTGGTGGAGACCAAAAAGTTGGATTGCCGAAATTGGGAAAACGGAAACTGGAAGGATGAAGTCTAGGAAATTTGAGCGGATTCGTACGATTGAGGGTTTGGAATCCGAGTCCGAATCCGAATCCAGCCTGAAAAGCAGAAGATTCGAATCCGGCCAAAAGGACGAGTCCGGGATCCAAATTCGGATTCGGATTCGCACTCTCTTGTGCACACACAGTCCAATAAGATTTCGCACGCGAGAGAAGTCTGCGTTACTATGTGGAAACCTGCCTGCAATGCTTAAAAGTTTCGGAGCAACGGAGGAAATTTGCAATCGACTGTGAAAAATCATCCTATAACCACCGGTTTCCAAGATTACGATAATCTGCATGCAGAAAGTTAGCGGTGGATATGACTTCATATCAACCTCCAGAGAAGTTAATCCGACTTTCTGTGAGGATTATCCAATATGTTACCTGTGGGACATGGCATGATTTGCATGGTTAACGGTTAATTGTTAATAATTATGTTCGAAAAGGTTATAACAGGTAACATACGTCCATCTTGGTTGATATCGGAATAAAAATCTCGACGACCATTTAAAAATTTCTCAGAAACTACCGTCCAATGGCCGCGTGCCAATGTTCTTTCCGTTATCAACCTTGATGTCCAAAGTTAACCTTTAATAACTTTCCTCGAACAGGTATGCAATGTACATCATCCTATGACTACCGGTAAGTTATCGTACGATAACCTTCACGCAGCAAGTTAGTGGTAGACATGAGACGACGATATAAAGTCATATCAGCCTCCGGAGAGGATGCTATGAAGTCATATCGGCCTCCTGAGAGGATGATATGAAGTCATATCAGCCTCCGGAGAGGATGCTATGAAGTCATATCAGCCTCCGGAGGCTTTGTGCATGGTTAATTGTTAATGGTTCTGTTCGAAAAAGTTGAAACAATTAACACACCTCCATCTAGGTTGATATCGGAATAACAACCTCGATGGCCATTTAAAAATATCAACCTCGCTGCGCTCGACAGATATTTTTCCTATTTTGGCGCTCCTTCTATGCTATTTCGTTCTTGTGTCACTCATGTTCTGCGAAAGAAGGAGATTAAAAAGATGAGATCATGTTATTTTAAACATGCAAAGCGCCTGCTCCACTTGTCGAAATTATGTCGTAACCATGCATTGACGGAGAAGTTCAAAATTCAAGATGCAAGTGTTACCCTTTTGGATGTTTCCTCGTCGCTATAAAAAATCATGGACAACAGTGCCCAACCAGCGCACGACCTTCTCCACTGCTTCCTGGCCGAAGATTGAAAATTAAGTGTCTTTTTCTGTGTGTTTATGTGTCTTATTTATTTTCTTTCATTTACTCCGCTTTTTCAAAATGGCGGGTTATAAATAAATAAATTACTTACTTACTTACTTACTTACTTTCAACGACCGTCTCGGTTTTATTTTCCGATATTAACCTTGATGTCGGAAGTTAACCTTTAATAAGTGACAGTTTTTTATTTCTATTCTTTCATCCCAAGCTGCCTGCTAACCATATCTGATGGTGCAAAACGGATGCGTCCGCAACCGTCCGCATATCGCGTATGCGGACGATCTTCTTCTTTTGAGTCGATCACGCGTTGCTCTTCAGAAGAATGTGGACCATTTCATTGAACTTTTTTCTAGATTTGGTTTAAGGTTTCGTCCTGAAAAGTGTCAGCTCCTAATTTTTGGTCCTAAGCCTGCGGACCCAATTAATAATGTTTTTAGTATTAAGATGTATGATGCAGTCCTTAAGCCACTTGAATCTTTTATTTATCTGGGAATTCCGTATGGGCCATCAGTTTCCCTTTGCCGAGCTCATATGATGAAGTCTGTTCGGTCGAGAGGTTCAGCGAGCTTCGGTAGTGATATTTCTGTTCGAGATTATTTAACTAGGAGATCGTCTGCGCGCGTCTTCAATACGGTTGCTTTACCTCAAGTCTTTTTATTTTCTAGTTGGCTTCCTTATTTTTCTAATTCTAATATTGCACATATTAAAACTACTTTTTTTAATTTTGGTAAATTTTTGTGTCGACTTTCAAAATTCTATTCTGCTTCATCTGCTATAAATTTGTACCATTTGAAAGATCCACTTCAGATTATACGAAAAAAGCAACAAAAATTTCTGTCGAAAATGTCTTCTCTCACTCATAGCCTCTATTTTGCGGTTAAAGAGTTAATATAGTTTAACGCGTGTGTATTTTATTTTTTTTGTATGTTTAGTATTATTTGGCCAGATTATTGTTTGCAGTATTATAAGTTGGGCCAATTTGTTTGCATTTATTTCATTTTATACTCTCCGATCTTGGAGGTCAATAAAATATTTGAATTTGAATTTGAATACGTCAGCTGAATTTTATTGGAGCTATATTTCGGCCCTTCTTGGCAAGGGTCCTCAGGAAAACCACACAAGTTCGTTTTTCCAACTTGAGCGGCTTTGAGCCTGAAGATGACCCTTGCCAAGAAGGGCCGAAATATAGCTCCAATAAAATTCAGCTGACGTATCCGTTTTGCACTATCAAACATTGTTTTCTGTTATCTTTACTCCAATTTCTTTTGTTGTAAAACATTTTGTGGGTTACAAATATCCTTACTTACTAGAGTGTACATGCATACCTGACAAAAATTGGCGGCTGTAATTAGCTTGGTTTGGCCATCCAATTCATTCCACAGTGCCACCTTTTTATCTGGGATGTGCCAGAGTCGCAGCTTGCCATCTAAAGACCCGCTCAGGAAATAACGGTCGTCCTGGAAAGAAAGAACTAAGGACTACAAAAAATGGCATAAATCACATTTGTTTCATATATTCTGTTTCATTTCAGAGCTTTATGGCTGTCAGAAAGTAATTTTATAGCTTATGCTGTAAAAAGTTTCTCCGAGTAAGGATTAAAATTACCTGCAGTATTTGCTGGGATTAATCTGATCTCCCAAGATAAAATTAACCCGCATTAGAGATGAGATTACCTTTTTAGAGACAAGATTAATCCCAGTAGCAAACAATGCAAGATTTTTTTTTTTTTACAGTGTACCTCTACTAAGTAAACACAGATCCGTAGCCTACATTCCAAATAGCTCCAGTTATTATTATCCGAGTAAATCCTTTCTGTCTATCTAATTCTAGAACAAACCGCGTTTCTGTGAGCCAACGGTTGTGAATAAACGAAACGTTCTTTGTTATTACTTTGTCAGATCAAGTTTTTGGAGTGTTTCCTTTCTTAAAAAAAAAATTGAAGATTAGCACGAATCAAATTTTTGTACTAATTTGTGGACCCTTTATCAGGAGCGTCACTAGTCTTTTACCTTTGGGGAGGGGGACGGCCAGTTTGTGTCGACGGACTTAAAAATTAGCAGAAAAAACACACCACATTTCCCGACAGCACAGAACAGAACCAATATACCAATTTACGATTACGAAAGGATTTTGGAAGATACATCAGAAGATACATATTAAGTACAATTCAATTCAATTCAATTTCAATTTATTTTCAAAATTCCTTCACGGGCAAGCCGAACATTGGATTTTTCGTCATAAACATAGTAACATCAAAATCTTTGTCATAATTTTGTCATAAATAATAAACTTATATACAATTCGAATCACTGCAAGTGATCATTTACCATTACACTTATATCAGAACCGAAAGTCAAATAACTATGACATAAACAAGAGTTACGACGATAACTATAACATAAACAAGAGTTACGACGAATTATGCATTTCGACGAATGACGTCACATTACACGTATGTCAGAACTAGGATTCAATAATTATAAAATAAGCACGAATTACGATGAATTATAGAAGAATTACGATGAGTTATACATTTCGACGAATGACGGTACGAAGCTTTTTCTGTATCTGTCATGAGATGTAGAAACAGGGTGTAGCTTAGGAATCGGCTGCGAAGCCATTCGCGCAGGTCTAGGCCTAACGGGTTCAAACTCAGGCGGGAAAATGTCTCGCAGACGAGGATTCTCAAGCGTCTTAACTCCAAATTTAAGGCACATCTTTTCCCGACGTTGGGCCAAAGATTCCAGCTTGAAGCTCCGAAGAAGCTCAATGTATGGAACCTTTGGCGATTTGGAAGTAACAAGAAGGGCTCGGAATTGCAAACTCTCCAACGAATTCGACTGATCCCGTGTCAAACCGAAGTGCCATACCTGACAACAATATTCTAAAGTGGGGCGGATAAAAGACAAGAAAATTTTTAAAAGGTGCTCGGTAGGGACGCCGTAACGGGATAATAATTTTAGGGATCGGATTGCCATATTACCCTTTTTAAGCATGCTGTCCACTTGTTTGATCCATTTTAAGTCATGGGTAATATGGGTTCCCAGTAACTTTATGTGTTTCACACACTGGGCAGTGGGGAGGGGAGGGTAAAAGTCCGGCATACTTTTTAAAAATGATATAGTTAGAACCAACGATTTATCCATGTTGACGGCCATGTCATCCATAGCTGCCTCATCACAGACATCATCGATGATAACCTTAGCGCTGCTTTTAATATTTCTTCTGCACACTTCAAGGAGCGATAGGTCGTCCACGAATTTCCACCTATCTGCGAAAGAAAGAGCGAGCTCATTGACCATAACCAAAAAAAGGAGCGGTCCCAACAGAGTACCCTGGGGTACACCGCAAAAAATAGGTAAAATAACTCTTTCAGCCCAACCTGACTGCGCACCAGCTGAATGAAATCACAGCACCATTCTGAATGATTTCACAGCACCAGCTTTAACTAACCAATTTTCAGAGAAGACGTTCACAAAATCAGAAATTTAAGGAAGAATCTTTAATTGTTTCTCCACGAGTTCATTTTCAGCTTGAGCGGCCGAGCCTGAAGAGAACCCTTGCCAAGAAGGGCCAAAATATAGCTGCAATAAAATGTAGCTGACTTATCCGTTTTGCACAGTCAAATATGGTACTGAATTTCCGGTTATCACCGGATTCCGGTTATCACCGGATTCCGGGCGAATTACATGTCGGGGGAAAAATTAAGTTCAGAAATGGACTCAGCATGTCTCCTTACCCCTGAATCTATTGTCATTTCACATGACTTTTTTTCGCCCCTAAATTTTTCACCCCCTCCACCCTTTCAAGCAGCCCTAGAAAAGTTAGCCATCGAACGATTTCGGCGGATTTTGGATCTGTTGTTCATTTTTTTTTTAACATTTTAGTGTTAAAAAGCTTTGATTGCAATTTTGTCCGAGTTGACCCACTTTTTATCATACTTACACTGGACTATTAATAATAATAATATTCTTTATATATTTATTTTTGTTAAATTGTAACTGGGCCTTAGCCTTGCTTTCGCGTTAGCAGTATGATTATTTAGCGGATGTATATTATTGGGTATGATTCGTCGGGTTGAAGTTATTTCTGGTTTTACTCTTTTTTTGTGTGCGCTCGAGCTCTGCTGTCAGCAGCGGAAAGTGTTAATGACAATTTTTTTTGTAAATAAAGATAACCTCGAACCTTGAACTTTGAAAGAAAGATATGTGCTCGGGAGAAGCGAGGGAGGAGAGGGGATTATTTAAAAATCGTAAAATCCAAAACTTTCATGTCCATTCTTCTTCATCACAACCTTTTTCCTTTTTTCACAAAAAAAACGCCCTGATTAGTTAGTTTATTTTGAACTTTGTTTTGTATAAGTAGTGAACTGACAGACAAAAATGCTCCTCAGCCGGGATTTGAACCCAGGACCTTCTGCTTACAAGGCAGTCGCTATACCAACTGAGCTACCGAGGGGCTTGTGAACTGAGTTGACGGTCAGCTGTTTATTAGTACGTAGTTGTGTGTGAGTTTGATTGACATGTTGTTTTTCCTTTTTATACACTACTTTTCAGGTCTGAAGGATTCAAATAAATAACAATAATAATAATTTACCTTTGGATGAAAGGCAATCGCAGTCACGAAGTCAATATGCTGGAAACAGCAGAGACACTCCTTCCTGGAAATATGCCAAAGACGGACTGTTTTATCCATGGACGACGACAGCACGAAGTAGTTCTAAAAATAAGCTTCTTCTATAAAATAATATAATAACAACGTCTATTTCCAGAATAACTCATATAATTACTATAGCTACACTGTCAGAAGTTTCATAACAGATTGCGCATAACACTTTCAAGAATAACACCTTTTCACTTGGAAATAAAGTGTTATGACCAATTAAGTTTACACTATTTCGTGCCTAGATCTCCAACAACATCTTCAATTGGTAAAAATACTAACGGGAACGAAAGAAACATAACATATAACATTTTACCTATTGAAGGTGTTGTTGGAGATCTGGGCACGGAATAGTATAAACGTAATTGGTCATGACCCTTATTTCTAAGTGAAAAGGTGTTATTCTTGAAAGTGTTATGCGCAATCTGTTATGAAACTTCTGACAGTGTAGCGTCGGATCGTCACACAATTATTAACACGGCTAAAACTTAATAATCACTTCTCAATAATTACCTTATAATATATATATGTATATACATTTAATAACGAATATATCACAGTTCAGAATTGAAATAGTTTATGAAATATAGAACATATGACGAAAGATACCGGAAGAAATGACGAAAGATACCGGTCAATAGAGTGGATATCGGGGCGAACAAGTCTGGTACAATTACGGGTTGCAGCAAGAAGCCTTGTTTGAGGTCGAGTCTGGTTTGGGGCTTCGTTATCCGGTAGGAGAGATCTATGAAGATCAGAGGACAAGCTTTTACGTCCAAAATCCATTGGTCTTTCAGACAGAGTGGAGAGACCAAGCCTGTCTAGACCCGCTTCATACGAAGGGTAGGTCGGGCCTATGTCCCTGACCTTCACTGCTCTCTTCTGAATCCCTTCAAGTCTGTCCCCCTGAACATCGTTAAGTCCCGGATGCCACACTGCACAAGAATATTCTTGTGCAGAATAGACCACTGTTGTAGTTTCCTACCTGGGAGGTTGCTTCTGAGCCTCGTTTTTGTTGCAATAGTGCTGCCGTATGCGTTTTTGGATTCACTGCATGCACGATTTCTTCTTGGTTGAAGCAGCACCTTGCAGGAAGCACGGACTTGGTCAGTGAGCAAGTCCGCGATTCTCGAGAAGCGCTGCCGTCTACTTCGGAAGCGCTGCAGTGCAAAAATAATGAAGAACCAGCATGCAACAAAAACGAGACTCTAACCTGAGCCTCGTTTTTGTTGCATGCTGCAGGTCCACTTCTCGGCCGATTCCGGACTGATTCTTCCTACATCCGTTTTTGCACTGCAGCGCTTCCGAGGAAGACGGCAGCGCTTCTCGAGAATCACGGACTTGCTCACCGACCAAGTCCGTGCTTCCCTGCAAGATGCTGCAGCGCTGCCGCTTCAACCAAGAAGAAACTGAATCCAAAAACGCATATTGTGCAAAAGCAAAGAAGTGCTGCAGCAGCGATGCGGCAGCGCTATTGCAACAAAAACGAGGCTCTGGCTGTCAAGTAATCTCCTGAATCCGAGGTCTATCCTAGATTACCTAGATTATTAGATTACCTAGTACCTAACCTACTATCTGTGAGGTTTCTGCAAATCTGACCGGTCTAGTGTCTTCCTGAGAAGGAGGTTTGCCAAAATTTTGCAATCACATGATTGCAAATCGTACGACTGCAACAGATCAAAAAACAGCAGCCAGACCAGAAGAAACCTCTAAGGTAGGAAACTACGACAGTACAACAAGGATAATGTACTTTGGCTGGTCCGGGTGTCAAGCAAGCATTGAGTCACGCATAGTCTCCATCTGGGAAGTGAACCTGGCTTCTAGTGAACGAAGAGGCGTGTCAGTGTTATTTTAGCAACACGCCTTTATTTCCTACACTAGTTAGGGTTTTACAAAATTAAGATTTAGGATAGACGGATTTAGACATATCTTAGCGACATTTGATGGTGGAAAACGGATACGTCAGCTGCATTTTATTGGAGCTATATTTCGGCCCTTCTTGGGCCGAAATATAGCCGAAATAAGACGAACTTGTGGGAAACATCACAACTTGTGGTGGGGGGTCCACTTGTGTTTCCCAAGGGTTCGTCTTTCCAACTTGAGCGGTTTTGAGCCTGAAGAGGACCCTTGCCAAGAAGGGCCGAAATATAGCTCCAATAAAATTAAGCGTACGTATCCGTTTTCCACCATCAAATATGATTCGCAGTCACTTTGGGCTGAAGGAATACTTAGCGACACATCTTTATCTCCTACACTGGTTAGAATTTCAGAGTTTTAGAAAACTAAGATTTAGGATAGACGGATAGACTAAGTTTGTTCTTTGTTAAAACACTATTTTGACCTCACAGATCGAACTAAGAACCAAACTTTACAATCATGACCCAAGGGAAGTACAAAGCTAGGCGCAAACGACGTTCTCACAGTGCATCAACATTTCGGAGCGATTGGGAAAATTGAGTCCGACTTCGAAAACCGGACTCGTGCACGTGCGTTAGACTGATCAGTAGCTTACAGAATGAATGAATGAATGACGGGTTTATTAAAAAAAAAACTAGAATCTTCAATACCCAGAGGCGAACCTGTGAGGGACTAATTACCCTCAAAACAAAACATCAACAACAACAAAAACTTCGACAGATATAAAGAAAAAAAAAAGGGAAGAAAGAAATTCCTAAACTAAAGTTGCGTTTTTTTATGTAGTTTCGGCGTGGTTTCGCTTAAAAGCCTTGAAACAGGTAGTGCGTGAGTTAAAATTTTGTTTTTTTGTTGGTAGTTATTCCTTATCGAACCTATAAAATTTGACTGCTTGATTCGAAGTGAAAAAATAGTATATGTTTTGGAGGTTTGCCAGGTTTTAAAAATATGATTGGATTAATGGTAAAGAAGAAAAGATTTTTAATGGTTGTAAAATATGGTAAGAAAAACTTTTTATTGTTAAAAAATAAAAAAGGGTAGATTTAGACTTTATGGAGGAAGTGTTTTTTTTGAAAGAGGGAGTGAGTTTATTTGAGAATATTTAATAGAAAAATGAAAAGTTTGAAAAGAGAAGTTAAATTTTGAGTTGATAAAGTATAAAAAGATAATAGGTTTAAGACGAAAGTGTAAGTGACGTTAAAGTAGGGTAAACTGTAGGGTAAATTTTGTATTAACGTCACTGAGTTGGAGGTGGAGACGTAGCCACTTGGTTTAGTTCGATCTAAAGCAAGGAAAATGAAAAAGAAGCTACGCGGGAAAAAAAAAAAAAAAAAAAAAAAAAAAAAAAAAAGCCGTTTTATTTGTACCTTCCATTTGCTGTAGTTCTGAACCTGAAACTACGGAGCTCAAACTACAAACTACCTCGCAGACGTAGTTTGGTGTAGTTTGACTTTTCGGAAACAAGAACTCAATAAAACACAACTAAGACAAAACAAGAGCCAAACTACAAATTTTGACGAAACAGAAGTGAATCCGAAAAAATGCAGTATAAGAACCAGTCGCAGAAACCAGTCCTTTTCGCATAAGGCTGCGAAAATCGGACTGAGTGTTGACGAGCCACGAACCGATACTCAATAGCGTGGGCGGTTTAAGCATACATAAAAATTCTTGCACTGCCCTCTGACGAACCTTCCAGAGGATACATTTTGTGTGAACTAATTACCTTATTTTACCAAATGTTTTAATCCTAGTTAAGTCAAATTATATTCTTAAGTTGTACGTATAGATGAAATGTCTACTTATGTAATTGTCATGTGTTATTTGCGTGAATGACGACCCAGTGCTTCAGTAAAGGTGTCGGTTCGTCCCATGCCCACAAATCACTTGTCAACATTTTGAAACAGGCCACACTGAAGAAAGAAACTATTCACTTGTGTGCGGTCGACATAGCCGGAGCCTTTGACAACGTCAATGACAATCAAGCCTTATTTTCGTTATGTCGAAACGGCGTTAACAGGGCTGTAGTAAAGGCTCTGCACTTCTGGTATTCAAACTCCAGAGTTCTTATCAAATGGGACAGTAATCTTAGTGACCCTATATCTGTTCGAAAAGGTGTCCCGCAAGGCCGTGTGTGTCATCCGCAAACATCTTTAAATGCGCAATTGCAGATTGTTTAAACAACCTAACACCTACTTATTTTGTCCAAGGTTTTGGAATCAGTTACATTGCTTAAGCAGATGACATACTTTTGATCAGTAGATCCAAACAAAAATTACAACACAATCTGGAATCACTTTTCAAGGGCCTTAGCAACATCGGGCCATCTATTAATCTGGAGAAGTGTCAATATCTTTGTTTTAATCCGCCTAAAGGTTCTTATTCTACCTTTAAAGTCACAAACAGCCTTCTGCAACCACAAACCTCAATCGTGGTTGGGAATTTCAGTTTCAAGAACCTTAAAAAAAACGTGCGATTCAACTGTTCTATCAACAGCAAATGAGACGAGGATGGGCTATGGGAAAATTGTTCCAAACAGAGCCAGATACAACCGACGAGGTCTAGCGAAAATCTACACAAATTTTTGCTCCTCCTCTGTGCTTTTCCTCGTTGGTCTGAACCCGATTCTGAGGAAAAAAGATACCAGTCGAATGCGATCATGTTTTTTTCAAATATCTCCGTTTTCTTCTGTACCTTCCTCGTCGCATGCGCAATCATCGAATTATGGAGAAGTTTTTTGTCCTGGACCCAACTGTCAAGCTAAAAGAAATAAGCGAACATCTTCTGCCATCATTCAACCGCCTTCCTGCCCATTGCCCAATGCGTAAATTTGTTGTTCTTTTCGTGTTTCGTTGTGTATTTCTTGTTTTGCGTGTCGCTGTCGCTGTAGATTTTGTACCCTCTGTATTTATTGTTAAGCGTTAATTTACCTTTTTTCTGTATGTACTGTGCAAATGCCTTTTACTAGGCTGCACTTAATAAAATCTTTCATTCATTCATTCAGTGCTAGCGTGTAGTACAGGCTATTAAGGAAATAAAGTACAATATTACGCATATTTCTACTCCATAACAGCTGCTTTTGTGACTTCCGCGCCAAATCAATCACGATAAAAGCAACGTATGACGTGAATTTTGCTTCACACTCAAATAAAAATTCTCGTAAAAATTCTGGGTTCTCTTGGAATTGTAGTGCTTCAGGTATGTTTGTTGATAAAGGTCTTCCATCTTTTGGTGAAGTGATGCGGGCATCTACCCTATCACTTCAGACACGAATTCTGCGCGCTGAGAATCCTCTCCTTCTGGTGGTTGCGAGTTCCCATAATAATAATAAGTGTATTTAAAAGCCCAGGGGCCATATACATAGCAAAACAATAAAAATAAAAAACAATATTTTCCTAGGGCTATGAAGCCTCACTACTAAGCTTAGTCACTCTTAGCTTCAGCGCTCCGACGATATATTCGCACACCTTCCTGATAACCCTTTCCGATGTGCTATTCAGGATATCCGGAAAAAGCAAAACAATCCCCTTAAAAAAATGTCCCCTTAAGGGACACCTGAACAATGAAACCATACTCGAACACACCACGGCGAATGCATTTACAGACATGGCCACGGAGAGCATTCTTCTCCTGAGCGTGACGTTTTCAAAATAGGGATGTTCGTTTCTGGAGGTTTGCACATGCAGACTCCAAGACAAAAAGCGCAATTCATTCAAATCTTGTAGAGCGCTGGCCGGATCGTATTGAAATTTCTTCTAGATCTACGTTTGGGCTTAACTGGTTAACAAATATTCCGAAAGAAGGCTTGATTGGAGGCATTTGTTCATTTCTAAAATTGTTCGGTACTGAAATAAGGACAGATGCAAAATGGAGCAATTGGAAACACTATTTCGTATTTGGATTGGGTTTTCTGCAGGCAATGTTAACGGAAGTCATACAGATAGGGATGATACTTGGTACTCTTCATTCAGGTGTCCTTTAACTCCGAAAGCTCCTGGCATCGATTCAGAAATTGCGGCTGAGTTTGCCAATTTGGCTGTCGTGGGGTACCCTACTTTATTATGGGTTCTCTCCAGGTTGATGTGTTGTTTTCCTTTACTTAATTTCTAGTTTAAATTCATGCCAGTGTTTGTTACTTATTTTGTCATTTGTTTGACCCTAGTTGGTCGTACCCTATTTTAAATAACTAAACAAATAATAAATAGTACAAAAAGCCCTTGACGAAGGCCGAAGGAGCCAGGGACCCAGTACCAAACTGTGGGCATACTGAAATCAGCTCAAAAGGGTCGAAAGCAACAAATATCAATGAAGAACAAGGTCTAAAACGAAAGTCGCTAGCGAAGCGCACCTCAACATATGACGTAACTTGTACTTGTACTTGGGCGTATTCTCGCCGTTCCCCGAGGACTCCCTGGGGAATCGAAGCGAACGGCGAGAACAGAGGGAGTCACTCCACACGGACTCCGCGTACGGAAAACAACGAGAACACGGGAAATGCTTCTAAAATGGATTTTGTTCGAAAAAAAATATGCAGTTGACGAAATTAGTCTGGATTTTTTGGTTTTGTTTCTGACTCTTTTTAGTTAATTTTACATTGCAACAACACCAGCAAAATTGATTCCCCTCCGAATCTGAAAGGGAGTCCTTTTTGATGATGGTGATGATAATCGGAGCATTCCCCATCCGTGGGAAATCTAAAGGAATACGGGGAGTGACTCCCCGGGACAAACAAAAACGCGGGGACTCCTCAAGTGGAGTCCTCGGGGAACGGCGAGAACACGTCTCTTGTGTCAGGACGCAAGCTGTGCAGCTCTCCCTGGCAAAAGCAGCTGACGGACCATGGCATGCCATGAATCTCGGTCTTCTGTGAATGGCATCGAGATATGAAGCCAGTAGGGATCCCATCTCCTCCCATGCCGGCGGAAGCCTCCGATGGGCTCGAGGTCTTCTTTGAGGGTGCTCAGCCACGTTTTGCGCTGACCTCCCCGGAGTTTCTTCTAAAAGGGCATCGGGGTGGCGAGTAGAGCTTTCTTCGCCAGGGTGGAATCTTCTCTTCTGCTCACGTGGCCGAACCAGGGCAATCGGCGTTTCTTCGCTAATGAGGTTGCATCGTATTTTTCGGAGGACCGTCTCCTTATTTAGTAAGCTTTTAATTTAAGGTGGGTATTCCTTTAGATCAAATGCAACTGTCAATTAGCCTGAGGGCAGATTGTTTACCGGTAGGATTGAGAAGAAAATACTTGGGTAAGGTTAGGCTGCTATGTGGTCCTTGCACTCCTTACTTTTGCCCGATGTGCGGGAAAATGGATAAATGTGTTTTCCATTTAATGGGTGAATGTCAGGAGTTAAGAGATTTGAGGAAGTAAATATTTGGGGAAATGTTGTGGGGGGAGGAAAGGTTTAAAGAAATTTTGAAAAGTAGAAGTTTTAGTGATGTTAGAAATTTGGGAAGATTCCTTGGACATGATCCACAGGGAAAGATTTTGTAGTTAGTTCCGTTGTTGAGATTATGGTTCATTTTGGTGTGCTTTGTTGTTTCCGTGGCCCTTTGTGCCTTTACGGAGAGCGTGTTCCACCCTATTTACCGTAGTTACTACGCATGACGTCACGAATCCTGGCTTTTTGCCGTCAAGGCGGGAACGATTTTTCTATTTTCCAGCGGAAACTCATGCTGCGGGCGAATCCGACCAATCACGTTACAGAGATGCGTTGTTACCAGGCTTACGACGCTCCCGAGCATGGTAAGCAAATAGTAACTAATAGTTACTATTTCGAGAAGGTTGGAACGGAAAGCGTAGCAACTTTTCACGAGGTTGGAACAAAAATAGTAAATAATAGTTAGATTACCCTAACGCGCTTGGAGATAAATATTATTTTATCTGTCGTAAGCTTATAGAATTATGACTTACTTTTGACCAAGACAAGTCCAAGACGTCGGCTGTGTGCCCGGAGTAAACACAGAAGGGTTTTGGCATAAAAGGGGCGGTCGGGTCGCTCTGCATGCTCTCCTGGTCCTGACAGAAGCTCATCGTTCTTGAATGACATCGAAAATCTTCGCCGGAATGTTGTGACTTCAATGACTCGCTGGATGGTGTAGGCGAAACCTAGCAGTTAAGAAGAGTTCAGAGTGATGTTCCGAATTTCCCGGGCAATGCCGGGCGATACAAGTATTTTCCGCAAAACTTAGTCAAGGGAAAGCTAGCGAGACTCGTCAGAGGCCAGCCAAGAAACACCTGTCTTGTTTTTCTCTCTTTTTTTTAAACCTGCTTAGCAATTTTTTACACTTTCAAACTTTTCCACTTTCTGATATTCAGATACCACGGTCCGACCGTGGTAACTGATCGCGGTATCTGAAAAAGCCATCTCACTTTCATTAATTTTTGTCAAATTGGTGGGAAAGAAGTTTGGCACTTAAAGCACAACTCTTACTAGAAATGATCGTTTTCCCATTATATGTATCAGAAAAAACGTTTTCGAAAATACCGTTACTTTCCACCTGAAACTAGCGATTCTCTTATTAGCGCTTGTCGATTATACACAGCCTTCCTGCTCCCCGACGCGGCGGCTGGGCGCAAAAGATTTGAAAACTGAACATGCCTTGGTTAAAAAGTGGGAAAACTAAGCAAATAAAAGAAGTAATAAACAGAAGATTATCACATCCTTATGTGTGAAAGAGTTGTCAGCGGACAATGAAGATTCCGGCAAACTTTTCGTTGGGTGACGAGGAAACTCGGCAAGGTCAAAAATCGCTAAAAATTGGTAGTTACGAAACGAAAAAATGGAGAAAGGTGAGAATTAGAAGCTTATACTTCCATATGGGAGCCAAGTATATTATAAAAGGCAGAATAACTAAGAGGGGTCCTTTAATGATGTGACTGAATATCAGTTTTCTTTTGGGATTACTTCGAGAAGCGCAATTTCGGCAATTTCGGCAATTGTCGTTTTTGCAGAGCAACCGTATATCAGATACCACGGTAACTGCAAAAACGACTAATTGCAGATCCAGTTACCGTGGTAACAAATCCCATGGTATCTAAAAAAACGCGACTATTGTATGAACGACAAATTCCTGTTCGAGATAGAAGCTTTGACATAACCCTATGCATCTGATCTGTCTATCTATCTTGCCCGATCTCCCATCGGTACGTCACATAAGCTACGCAAAGTCGGAACGACAGAAGTCTGTCTGGTCCTGCCACGCAAATATGTTATAACTTGCAGTAAAACCTAGACCAGCGTATAGGCTAGGATATCAATCGGCTAGAAAATTAGCACGAGAAGGCAGCTAGGGTTGTGGTTTTTGGAGACGGGATTTTGGAGTGTATAGTTATTTTTTTGTGGGTGTCTGAACAGGAACCGAGGTAGAGGTATGCTTATGTGAACGTTTGTTGACAGTGGACTTGGCCCTTTTCATTCACTTGCTGTGTCTAAAGCTAACTACCAGTTGGCCAAAATAGGTAATTAGGGGCATCTGAAAACACCTCTATAGGTATTTTGGATCTTCATTTTACCATTTAACCCAAAACTGCACTGTTCACATTAAAGTAACTGTTCACACAAGCATACCTCTACTGTAAGTGCATACATTTTTTTCTCTTCCTCTCTCTCTTTTCATTCTTTTTTCTTCTTCTTTCTTTCTTTATAATAGTGTTATCGAGGTTAGTTTTTCAAAGGGGGGTTGTTAAACCTCTTAACAAGTGTACACTTCTAGAGGGTGTTGTAGTTGCTACACTGTCAGAAGTTTCATAACAGATTGCGCATAACACTTTCAAGAATAACACCTTTTCACTTAGAAAAAAAGTGTTATGACCAATTAAGTTTATACTATTTTGTGCCCAGATCTCCAAAAACACCTTCAATAGGTTAAAAATACTACACTGTCAGAAGTTACATAACGACAACAGCAGGATGCGCGGTTTCAACAGATAACACTTTGGGATGTTATATGTTATGTTTCTTTCGTTCCCGTTAGTATTTTTACCAATTGAAGGTGTTGTTGGAGATCTAGGCACGAAATAGTGTAAACTTAATTGGTCATAACACTTTATTTCTAAGTGAAAAGGTGTTATTCTTGAAAGTGTTATGCGCAATCTGTTATGAAACTTCTGACAGCGTAGTATTTTTTCAACAAACCCCATATATAATCTAATCTAATCTAAATAGGTGCTGTTCAATATTATTGGTACCAACCTTGTTATCCGCACTGTACCGTGTCCTCATATCAAGAAAGTAATGGTACGCTGACTTGAGCACCCAAATACGAAGCACTTTGTCCTGCCCGGCTGTCGCAAGCAGGCGACCACAGTGGGAGAACTTCATGCACCATACTGGACCACCATGTTCACCACTGAGGTCCTGGATGCATTGAATGGTGTCAAACTCATACGGGCCCTTGTGGGAGCTCGAAGCCTTCATCTGTGAATACAAATTTGGTATTTATTCAGTTGTGACGCGCTTTTTGGATAACAGCGGAGTATGAGTAAAATACACAAAGTAAAATACACATCTTATATTGGCCGAAGATTGAAAATTAAGTGTATTTTCCTGTGTGTTTATGTGTTTTACTTATTTTCTTTCATTTCCTCCGCTTTTACCAAATGGCGGGTCGTAAATAAATTACTTACTTACTTACTACTTATAATAAAACAATAAACAAAAACAATGTAAACAAACATGACTACATTCTTCTCATATATTCAAATAATGTATACAACGGATGCGTCAATGCGTCAGTGGTCAACCTGTCAAACCTTGACAGGTTTGCTTCTCCGACGTTGACCCCGAAGATTGACAGCCTGACGCTGACCCTTGCCAAGAAGGGCCGAAATATCGCTAATGAAGCATCGTAGCTGACATATCCGTTGCATACATTATTTGAATCTATGTTTCAAAGGTAGCTTGGGCTCAAGGAATGTTCATTCTTCTCATACACTTTAAAAACACAATAAATAGACCTAAAATTTTTACCCAGTGACAAGCACATTAAACGGGTTCAGGATTGAAAAACTGGCTAATAATTTCGTGGGCTGACAGGGCAGGATGTTTGTAGAGGGTAAATAGATTTGAACACGAATGAAGGAGTGTATTGATACTATCCTGAACTATTCGAAACCAATTTACGATTACGAAAGGATTTTGGAAGATACATCAGAAGATACATTTTAATAACAATAATACAAAGCAAGAGAAAAGGCTTTCGCCTCTAAATAACTCTAACAAACTTTGAGTAGTCGAACTGATCAGAGTTAAAAATCCCATCAGCAAAGCACTTGAAACTATTGATCGATTCAGCATTAACCGCATCTTCGGTAAGGTGTTCCAAGGATCAACAATTCTGCTGCCAAAATCCCACTTAAAACGTCCTTGTGGAATCTTGATTTTGATTTTGATTTTGCAAGCTTAATGCTGACTCGTACTAAATTAGTCACTTCAAAACTGTACTGAATCTTTTTAATTTAAAATATTTAAATAATTAGGTACTCCCTCAGCCCAAGCTGATTGCGAACCACCTGATGGCGCTGAATGGAAGTCAGCTCAGGATTACATAGGATATCAATGGATTCCACAGCCTGACTAGGATCCCTGACAAGACGGGCCGAACGATCCTTGCTTGCACCTTCCAAGGGGTGTGGGTGCGTAATCCCCAACACCTCCAACTGTTACTTAACCCCCAGCTAGCTTTCACTTCCGTCCACTATTCCCTTATGGCACTACCGACATCGTCCTTGATCTCGCCCTCCAACTCCCCGCCGCTGGGTCCGGACCGGACTTGAAATGGAAAATCTGAGACACGTAAGTTTGGTTCAGATTCGACCACTCGTTCGAAACGTATGCATGTAACAATATTCTGCTCTGATCATATTAGTGATTACTAATGTCAAGAACCAGACTCAGGAACTCAAGAGAGCAAGTCACTGAGCATGTTATCGAATTAAGAACCTAGAACGCCGTAATCAGCAAAACACACCTCTCTGTGTCTACCGACTTCGCCTCGCAAAGAAGAGTTGTAAGTTCCGTAAGAGCAAGGAAAACAGACACAAATTTAATCTTGTATCCCCACCACAGAAAACGGATAAGTATAATCGTTGCAGTGACATGCCCTCCGAGAACGCAGGCCATGACTGAAAAGGCATGAGCCCTTCGCGACAGTTATGTAGTAGCACTGTTTTGTGTCGATCTAATTTAGTTAGGTTTCCAGTCTCAACATACACTGTAAGAAGTATCTCCGCGTAAGGATAAAAGTTAACTGCAATATTTGCTACTGGGACTATTCTTATCTCTACGGAGATAAGATTAATACGAAACAGAGCTAAGATGAACCCCAGCAGCAAATACTGCAGTTAAATTTAATCCTTACTCGGAGATACTTTTTACAGTGTAAGCTTCTAGGTCGGGGACAGTAGATCTAAACATCCTTCAGTCCACTCCTGTCCAACCGAGTCTCAAAATCAAGATCTGTACTGAACTTGTTCCATTCGGAAGATACGAACACCTGTCACCTGTATGCGTCACGATCGGGACTGGCCGTACAGCGAAAGCAAACTAGTATACTCTTGATGACTAACTCTTCTTGCCGACGCAAATCGCCCTGTACCTAGCGGAAGCGGTATCACAGCTGCTCCCAAGCATCGCCGTGATCGGTTAACACATGATTGAGTTGTTTAGTTTGTGTCGTTAGTGCTACGTTTCCTCGTTCTTCCCGAGGATCACTGGCGTGTTTTGGACTTAGTCATATAGAGTATTCAGCTGCGCTATAAGCCTATCTCCCCTTCAAACATGATGACTTTGGGGAACAAGACCGAAGGTTTCGATGGGATCACAAAAATCTAATAGTTGATCCAGACAATTGGGTTTTGTCTTCGCCAGATCCATTCTTCGCCAGGCTAATCATCAGAGAAAACTAAGTTCAGATCTATCTCTATAAGCCATATCTATTTTGACGATACTGACCGAAACTTCCTGCTTTACTTCTCCCAAATTTCCGGTTTCGCCCGAATTCCGAACGAGCTACTAGTCCAGCAAAAAAAAGAAGAAAATTCAGAAACGAATCCAGTGGATCTCTTTAGTAAGTAAGTAAGTAAATTATTTATGACCCGCCATTTTGAAAAGGCGGAGTAAATGACGAAAATAAAGAAAATAAACATCCTATAACTTTATCCTATAAAGAACATCAACTTTAAATAAAACTTTGACTTAAAAAAGAATTCCGGTTAAAACCGGATTCCGGACTAAGTATATGTCCGGGGTAAAAAAAATGATTGTCATATACAGACTCAGCGTCTCTTCTTACCCCTAAATCTGTCATCTAATCAACTTCAGATAAAACTTTCGCTTTAAACAAACTTTCTGGTTTTTGCCGGATTCCGGACGAACTACTTGTCCGGCAAGAAAATGGTTTTCACCATCGTCTTCAGCATGTCTCCTTACCCCTAGATCGAACATTTAATCAACTTGAAATGAAACTGTTACTTTTACCCAACTTTCCGGTTTTTGCCGAATTCCGGACGAACTACTTGTCCGACAAGAAAATGGTTTTCACCATCGTACTCAGCATGTCTTCTTACCCCTTAATCGACTATCACATTAGCTGTTTAAAAATATTTTGTTTGTCCTTTAATCTGAAACCCCTCCCCCTCCCTCAAATATAGGGCTACACAGCCCATTTACGAACTTGACTGGTCCGACGATCCAACGAATCCTCGCACCCAGTTTCATCAAAATATCTAATTCCCTTCGAGAGTTATCGTGCTTACAGACGGACGGACGGACATACGGACAACTTTTGCGATGTCATAGGTATCCCTCCACTTACGTTTTGGGATCCCAGAAACTTAAACAGCAGTTACCTTACAAAACTGAATGCTCCCAAACATCGCCGTGATTGGTTAACACATGACTGAGTTGTTCAATTTGAGTCGTTAGTGCTACGTTTTCTCATTCTTCCCGAGGAGAATTGGCGTGTTTTGGACTTAGTCATTTAGAGTATTCAGCTGCGCTACAAGCCTATCTCCCCTTCAAACAGGATGACTTTGGGGAAAAACTTAACAGCAGTTACCTTACAGAACTGATCCCCAACATTAGCCTCATCTGGTAGGTCCATCGCTGGCTCCTCCTTGTGCCGACTATGCGCTACCCTCTTCGCTTTGCCAATTGTTTTGCGAACAGTTGACCCAAGAACGCGTCCGAACTTCAACCTATGATTTAAGAGAATGTTCATCTTTACCCTTAGACCGGTGCTGGGGGGCCAGGCGAAACGAGAGGCCAAGCGGCCGGTATAAGTTGCTGAGAAATCAGGCTACGGTTGCTAACTTTACGAACCAGGTGTGACCAGCTAAGTTGCACCCTCGTCGTTTACTTTACCCAATTTTGCCATATGACCATGGTGTGGCTCGAGCAAGAATCGTGCATGTTAATGTGCTGGCGTTTTTGCGCTTTCGACTGAAGAAAAGGGGCCAACCAAATCCATGGAATGGCCTGGGGTCCACCAAAAGTAAAAGACGGCTCTGGATGTATTTGTGAGGGGGGTGGCTAGGCGAAGTCCTGAGCAGGATCTCCTGGACCCTGATGATAGATTGAAACCGTCTGATTACCGACGGGGCCTGACCTTATTTTCCAGTCTCAGAATAAATGAGGGAAAGGAATTCCCCTTTTAGCCTAGGGCTCAAACTCACTCTTCGCTTTCTCTCTCCTTGTCGAAACAAGTAAAACAAAAACGAACTTGTGGGGTGCCCTTGCCAAGAAGGGCCAATATATAGCTCCAATAAAATTCAGCTGATCTATCCGTTTTCCACTTTCAAGAACGATTCGCAGTCAGCTTGGGCTGAAGGAATATTTATCCTCTAAGTTCGCGCTAGGAGGCTCTGACATTGGACTCCTAGACTTTCTGATTCAATCAAAATAATTTCATGTCAGTTGCCACGGTTGAAAAAAAAAATTATGCAGTGAGCCTGGCCGGCACTGAAACCTGAGCCCTTGTCCCTCTTCAAATTCCTTTTACCGTCGGACTCGGTCCGACACAGAGTCCTAAGCTAAGTGCACACACAGTCCGGTAAGATTCCGCACGCGAAAACGCGCATACGAAATTCGCGTCACGATGCCCAACAGGTTTTTCAGATAAAACGAAATTCAGACGTGAAACTTGGCCCCAGGTTTGAAAAATCCACTGCTTAGCCTACAGCCAGATGATACTGATTGATTGCCGAATGAATGAATGCAGCTGACATTAAATAGGTCGTATAAACAGTTGAAATTTCAAACACAGCTTCTAATTTTTCAATTCTCAGGGCACAATTTCGCATGCGTTTAAAATTCGCTCCGGTAAAAGTAGAATATTTTCTACTCAAATCGGAACGAAATTATCGGACTGAATCCGCATGCGATGCGTCAAAATTCCGGAGCGGAGAAGGAAATTCGCACCGGACTGCGAAATTCGGACTGTGTGTGCACGCTACTCTAGGCTTCCTTGTCCGGTTAAAAGAAAAGCCTAATCTTTGCCTAAAAATAAGAAAAGAATGTAAAGACAACTTACGTCTTTTTCCGTAGAGATATCGTGTCTCCATCATCCCCTCCAATGTCGCTCCCTGGTTTTCTGATGTCAATGCTTTCTTCGTCTGAGTCCCGTTCTTTGTCACCCGCTGAATTGCTAAGAGAAAAGGAAACTATAGCCAATTTTTTTGCACTGACGGAGAAGGTTGAAGGAGATTGGTCAAGTTCAAAATTCAAGATGCAAGTGTTATCCTTTTGGATGTTTCTTCGTCGCTATCAAAAATCACTGACAACAGAGCCCAACCAGCGCACAACCTTCTCCACTGCTTCCTGGCCGAAGATTGAAAATTAGTGTCTTTTTCTGTGTCTTTATGTGTTTTTATATTTCATTTCATATATATATATATTTCGTTTATTCACCAAAATAGCAAAGATAGCTAGCAAAGGTAAGTCAACATAGCACTTTCAACGGGATATAAAATGGCCAATGGCAAATGACAAATAATACAAGATAAACACGCCTAAGAACTATTAAACGAACGAACAAAGTACGGCACAAACGAGTTAACATATCTTTCAGTTGCATCCGCTGGATAATTTGTTAATTTAGTTTTGTTTGAGTGGGTTTGAGTTCATTTACTCCACTTTTTCGAAATGGCGGGTTCCAAATAAATTACTTACTTATCACTTAGTTACTCACTTAATGAAGTAGAGGTATGTTAGTTCGCAGTTTCATGACCCTTTGAGGTACACTGGATATGACTACACTGTAAAAAGTTTCTCCGAGAAAGGATTAAAGTTAACTGCAGTATTTGCTACTGGGATTAATCTTATCTCTACTACAACATAAATCCCAGTAGCAAATGCTGCAAGATTTTTTTTTTGCAGCGTAAGTTCGAAACACACCAGTGAGCCTCGAGACGAACAAGAAAAGTCACCCAAACGAACCCTCAAAATTTATTCAAATCCTGTGTAAACCAATCAGCAACGTTGATTGTCGTAGCAATTCTGGCTCTTCGCTGGGTATATGGCAATTCTTCATCGGCACGAAGAATTGGTCATCAAGATATAAGAGTATTCCAAGGAGCATATTTAGAAAAGAAATATCGAGGAACAGGAAAAGAGTCTGATATCATTCCAGTCAAAATAAAGCTGAGACATTTAGCGGAGTATGAGTAAAATACATTAGCTCTTAGCTGATGTAAAGTTCTTGTTTTAGGGTCGAAAATCAAAAACCAAGGGTCAAATTTTGAGAAGTATTCAAAGAAGCATGCCTCTACTGTATTTAGTAAACTAAATATCATAAAAATAGATTATTTATTCCTACCCATCTACATTGTCGCGGAGTGACTGAAAAGAATGATATATATGACATTCAAAAAACCTATAGTAGGTGATAAACTGAGACAAAACATAATCACATAAAAGAGATAGGAGGAAGATTAGATGAAAGGTTTTCGAACTTCCGATGTAAAGATAGATCTTTCCTTGCGCTTGTTTCACGCTCAAGCATCATGGCCCTTCGTGGCATCCACCAAGCGACTCTCCACCTATCGGGGCCAATCGCAGCCGGCTTAGTCAGGGATACCTCCGATTGGTTCGACACCTGCTCTCATCATAATGTAATGCAACATGGTGCTATTCAGGTTCTGGCTTGTAAAATAAAATCAACGAATTACCTAACATACTCGGACGTCAGTCGCATGATGTGGAGTGACAAGGGGTTAACGCATTTGGGAATTTTGTCCTCCGCTTCGCTGAGGGGTACACGCTCCCCAGTGTCCAAGTTTAGCACTGTCATCTGTTCTAATATTTCCTGAAAAAGAGCAAATGAAATTAACATATGAATAAAATTAACATAGTTCTGTATTAGTGTAATTTTATTATCTCATGTGTAATATCTCGAATTAAATAAATTGACTGATTGATTTAAATACTCCAATCTAGCCCAAGCATCTCTACAGGCAATGAACTTCACAGTAGGCCCGTCAAGACATGAACCCAAGCCGACATAAACTCTTTCATCTGACAGGATCAGCAGAACTCGTCAGGTGGGCAGGCTACTTTTATAAGCAATTGTTTTTTTCAAATATTATTGTTTTACAATAATACCCCCCGGAACCCAAAAACTTTGGTTTCCCGGACGCTGCCGGCAAATTCATTAAAGTAACGTCTGCGGATCGTTTATGGTTTGAACTAGGGCGGTATCTGATCGCCTTTGAACCTCTAACTTTCGTTCTTGATTAATAAAAACATTCTTGGCAAATGCTTTCGCAGTTGTTCGTCTTGCGACGGTCCAAGAATTTCCCCTCTAGCGTCGCAGTACGAATGCCCCCGGCTGCCACTATTAACCATTAGAAAACCAACCAACAAAATAAGACCGAGGTCCTATTCCATCATTTCATGCTGTGACATTCAGGCGCGGGGCACCTGCTTTAAGCACTCTAATTTGTTCTAAGTAAACTTTAACAGCTCTCAATCAAAACCCCAAATCAGATCGACAAAACTTCAAATAACGAAACTCTCACGAAGTAGACTACGGCGTCAAAGCTAAAGCAGGAAATCGAGCTTAAAACACTAGAATCTCGATTTCAAAGCACTTGGCAACTCTCTATTCAAATGGCGCAGCCAACTTAGAGCGTGTTCCACCCTACCTACCGTAGTTACTACGCATGACGACACGAATTCTGGCTTCTTGGCGTCAAAGCTGGAACGCATTTTTCTATTTTCAGCAAAATGTCATGCCACGGACTAATCCGGCCAATCACGTTCCAGGGATCCGTAGTTACTACGCTTACTACGCTCCCGAGCGTGGTAAGCAAATAGTAACTATTAGTTACTATTTCAAGAAGGTTGGAACGGTCAGCGTAGTAACTTCTCACGAGGTTGGAACGAAAATAGTAAGTAATAGTTACTATTGTTAGAAGGGTGGAACACGCTTTTAACTACACAATTCCTAAGTAATAAAAACTATAACAAAAGGTATGCACACTGCCCAGCTACAGTGTCGACCGTCGCTGAGCTACATCTCCAAATCCAGATTCTAGACGAGCGTCAACTGGTATTATATTGACTTGAAATATAGCGCAAGAGATGAAACACAAAAAAACATAAGAGCACGTGAAGCAAAATCAGACCAGTTCCTAGCCCTATGTTTTTCCGATGTTCATAAGTTATGTGTTTTCTCATGTTTCCTTTTCCCTGTTCTGGCAACAAAAAAACACCGAGCAATGCCTTTTGGAAAAAGCGATTTAAGCTGATTCTCTTTGCTGGCGTTCGCCTTATACTGAAGGGGTGGCTTCCTGTCCGTGTGTTTGTGTAAGGTGATGGTGGTGGTGGTGGTGGGGGGGGGGGGGGTAGTATTCGTAAATTTTCTCAGAAACCTTGCGGGCAACTGGAATTGTAACGAGCTATAGCATTCTTCTTTCATAGCTTGCTGACTTGTTTTCATTAACTGTGAGCATTGTTTCTTTCGTCCGTGAGCCCAGTAAAAGCTTCTAGCCACAGCAAAGACTTACTGGGCGCAACAGAAATAAGTTAATGGGTTTGAAGTTCCTTTTTTAAAGCACACCCCGCACTATTTGCTGTTTATGTTCCGATATTCAAAACTATCTGAATGCTGTAAAACTAAGCTCTGCTTTTAACAAATTATTCACGGCTTATGACTGTTTTAAGCCTTTTCCCAGACCAATTGACTTCTCACAAAAAATCAACGAGGAAAGCAAAAACTTAGCAAAATTCAGAAAACCGGTTTTACGCATCAATAGCATGATACTCGGAACACTCGTAGGGAGCATAATGTACATGCAAAATAGTGAATCTTGGGAAGTGCAAAGATTAGTGAGGTGTCGTTAGCGGCTTCAGAATGTAACAAATGAAATTTGGGTCTCCGGATTTAGGAATTGAGTTACGAAAGTCGGTTGAATTGGCATTGTATGTACGGCAGATCCTTTAAAATTCCCATATCATGATACGTTTCGTGACTCCATATACGAATGTTCCATGCGTCGGTGGACGTAATTAAATTATCTGGCTGAACCTAGCTGGTTCACCAGGTGGCGATTGCTCGAGTACAGTCGTGTTGACAGTTCGAAGTTCGAAACTTCGAGTTCGAAGAGCCCTGATTTAGAAAACAAGAGCTAGACGCTCATATGGCACTTGCAAGGCTGGGTAAGAGGAAGTAAGTAGAAATTCGCCCAGTCCTGGGTTTGTTGTGATCATTTGTAAGTAAAACTCTTGAGATAAGAAGGATCATGGACCCTTGAAAATCACGAGGATTGTATCGTTTGTTAAAAAGCATTTTATTGTTGCAGTTGGCTGTGATGCTGCGCATTCTAAGGACGCTAGAAATTATTCTGTAATCAAAACCCTTGAGCCAAAAATTATCCTGGGTCCTTCTGGAACATGAATATATATGGTTTGCTCAAAAGTATTTTTTTTACTTTTCGGTTAAGATGCGCACTTTAAGTGTGCAAGAAATTTATTCCTAAGCAAAACACATGAGGCAAAAATGACCATGGACTCATTGGGATCATGAAAATGTATATTTTGCTTAAAGTATTTTTTGGTACTTTAAGGTTAAGATGAGTACCATCTTGTCAAGTCTCTAATGTTCAATCCAAGTTTTATCGTCCTAGCATTTCTGGAAGTACTTAAATCGCGATCACCGGGATTCCCCCCACCCCTCCAACTCCCCCAGAGTGCCCGAATCCAATCCGGCTCTGTCACTGATGTATCTATAGGGTTTATGCTTGTTCTTCCCACCAAGCGTCATCTCAATCGCTACACTCCAAGCGCGTCACATAATTTGGACCCCCCCCCCCTCCTCCCTGACTCTTCCGACACTGATCGGATCCTGTCCGCACATGAAATGTATCCGAATATCAAGTTTCATTAAGATCCGATCACCCGTTCAAAAGTCAGACCTACCTCAAGATTCCGTATTCCCCTTCCCTCCACTCCCTCAAAGATGGTCGAATCGGATAAACGACTTTTCTTAACTTAAAATAGTCAAGTCCCTGATACGCATGCCAAGTTTCATCGTCCTAGCCCATGTGGAAGCATCTTAACTCGGGATCACCGGAATTTCGGAACCCTCTCTTCAACTCCCCCCACAGTGCCCGGATCCAGTTCGGTCGTGTCCATTATGTAGGGTTTGCGCTTGTTTTTCCCCCCAAGTTTTCGACTAAAATTGTTCGGTATTTTTTCGATAGCAGAACTATTCGATATCTTTACGGAAATTCTGTAGTTATACAGAATCCTGAATAGGCTATCGGTACAAATCGGTATAAACAGTATTTGTTTTGTAAGTACCATTTCATAAAGAAAAAAAAACGAAAAGTGAAAAAACAGACTTGAAGTGTCTTAACGAAACTAAGCCACGCTTAACGTTACAAAGCTACCCTCCTTACTCTTCACAACTCCTGGTGCCATCTACTGAAGCAAAATAAAAATGAAAACTTGCCTTTTCACTCAAGGATTTGCCAGAACTAGACCTAAGCCGTACCGACTGGTGTGGCTGATCAGCTAAGCTTTCCTTCCTAATCGAACCACCTGGTATAACGAGGTGCACGTTAGCTGGTCCTGCTGAATCAACCTGGTCCTCAAGAATAACTGGTTGCGAACCGGAAGCTTTGGAAGAAGGTTCGTCCTGGAAATAAAACGCTTTCTTTAGAGCCACATAGACCCAGATATGGGCGAATCCCAATCCGAATTCGCCCTTTTGGCCGGATTCGAATCCTCTGCTTGTCAGGCTGGATTCGGACTCGGAACTGGAACTCGGAACTTCAGACTGGATTTTTTTATTTAACAGAATTAGGATAGAAAGTGAGTGGCCGGAGCTGTGGAAAACATCGTTAGTGTTACCATTTTTCAAGAAAGGAAGCCCAACGTTGCACGATAATTATAGACCTATATCCCTAGTACCGTCATTGAGTAAAGTATTTGAAAAGATTTTAGATGTAAGATTAGGGAGATGGTTAGATAGGTATAAAGTTATTAAAGAGGAACAAGGAGGATTTACAGTACATCTGATAGGGTATTCATTTTGCAGGGATTAATAGAAAAATATGGGACGGGAAAGAATAAGTTGTTTGTAGCATTTTTAGACTTAAATCAGGCATTCGATAGAGTGGATAGACTTTTGCTAGGAAATATATTAATAGAAATAGGGTTGCCGGTTATGTTCGTAAAATTGATAGTGAGTATGTATAGTGGAACAAAAGGAATTGTTAAAATAGTAGGTGTAGGGATCTCGACGGCTTTTGAAAATAAGATAGGAGTAAAACAGGGGAGTACCCTGTCACCGAGGCTATTTGCATTATTCATTAATGATTTAGTAGAATATTTAGAAAAGCGATGGGCACCGACAGTAATCCTAGGTTCAATAAAATTGTCAGTACTGCTTTTTGCTGACGATACGGCGTTGGTGGCAAAATCTGCAAACGAACTACAGATTTTGATAAATTTGGTTGAAGAGTATTTAATATCCCATTTCAGAGTACGGCTGCCAAATTTGGCATCCTGGCTTAAGTAAAGCTCAGGATGCCGAAATCGAACGACTGCAGAAGAGAGCCTGCAGAATAATACTTGGTCACAATTACACATCTTACAACGAAAGCCTTCAAATCCTCGATATCGAAAAACTGTCTGAAAGAAGACATAATCTTCTCATGCGTTTTGGCCACCAAATTTTGAATTCTCAGCACCACAGGACCATCCTTCCGGACTTCGTTACACCCTCTCATGGACACAACACGCGAAGCAAGGACGACCCAAAACCCAAGCTTGTTCCCCCACCTACAAAATCTTCAGAAAGATACCTAAATTCATTCGTTCCGTATTTTACTAAACATTTTAATTGTTCATGATTCATGTTCGTTTCTTATTTATTTATTGTTTGTTAGTTTGTATTTTATTTGTATTGTTAGCGAGTGTTTATTTTTCCAATTCCCGCCCGTGTTAGCCTAGTGCTATTAGGGTTGAAAATAAAAATTGATTGATTGATTGATTGATCTAAAAAACTTCAAATTAATGTAAAAAAGACGGAAGTTGTAATTTTCAGGAAAAAATCAAAGGGTACGGGAGATAAAGAACAGAAATTCTATTTTGGAGGTAAAGAATTGAAAATAAGTGAAACATATAAGTATCTTGGGTTTATTTTATCGAGTAATGGAAGTTGGAAAATGCATATAAAAGAAATGGGAACTAGAGGAAAAATAGCATCAGCAGCAATATTTAGAAACAGGACATTAATGGGTTTACAAGATCTGAAGATGCATAAACAGATATTTACATCGAAAGTGACACCAGTGTTTCATTATGGGGCTGAATTATGGGGATTTGATGTCGCTAAACAACTAGAGTCGATTCAGTTGCAGTACTACAAAAGAGTATATGGATTGCACCAGACAACACATTCCCAAGCTTTAAAAGGAGACCTCGGAATATTTTCCGTTAGAAAATGTGGGCTAATCCAGATGCTTAGATTCTGGCTTAAGTTAGTTGGAATGCCAGAAACTAGATTAGTAAAGGCTGCGTATAATGAGCTTCTTAAAATGGGTAAGAAAAGAACTTGGCCGTTCCAGATTAAAGCACTGTTGGATGAAGTAGGGCTATCATTTGTGTGGAATGATGGCCTTGGACCACCAACAGATCAAAGTGGAATAATTAAGAAGGTGAATGAGATTTTGCAGGACCAGGAGAGCCAGCAATGGCGGGGCGCGGTTGAAAGATCAGAATCGCTAGGGTTATATAAATCCATAAAATATATTTTTGGAGCGGAGTATTATTTTAAATTAAATTTGCCTAATAAGTACCTCAGATATTGGATTCAGTTGAGAGCGAATTGCCTACCAGTACATAGAAAACTTATATTTTTAAAAGGAAAAAATGGAGAACCGAGTTTAGCGACACCCTGCCCTTTATGTAATGAAGGGAATGACGACTTGGAGCACTTTTTGCTGAAGTGTCATGAGCTTTCTGATTTAAGGGTGTCTTTGCTTGGGGGGATTTTGCAGCTTCCAGACATCTTGGATTGTACATCGGCACAGATAATATGCAAAGTGTGTAGATTTATTGATGAAGGAGTGAAGTTTCGTGACAATAGAAGTTGAATTTTTGTTATATTTTGTTTAATTTTGTTGCTTAATCAGTGTATAACCTGTTCATGTATATGGCCTCTGGCTTTAAATACAGATTATTATTATTATTATTATTATTATCTATAGAGGGCGGAGGATGCCTTATTGATATCTCCTAAGTCAGTTTAGACTACAAACTTTGCATGAAAGGAGGGAAAAACTTTGTTTAAATTTTGGTTTAAGTTCAGCGGAAGACCCCACTCTACTCACACTCCTCCCACCTCCCGTCGAAACTGAGCGCCCACGGCCAGAGAGAGCTTGTGCTGAGGAGTTCCAAGACTGACCCCCCCCCCCCCGCGTTGCCACACTGAGCGGTATCGCAATAGTTTCTTCCAAAAATTTGTTGAAGTTTACAACAAAACACTACCGCAAGGGTAGTTCTAATAATATTAGGTTGTTTTCTTTTTCTTAATGGATGATTATGATTATTGTTGTTTATATTGTATCATGTCAAGGCCTATAGTATGTACCGTAAGGGCAGATATACTGATATTAGTGTTTTGGTCCGATCTGTTGAAAGTTATAATTTGACGAATATGATTATTTTTGTTTTTATATAGCTTCATCTGTTGACTAAGTAAGTAAGCTATTTGGCATTGTGCCACGAATTGTGCTTGTGTTTTAAATAAACCAATCAATCGATCGAACCCTCAATCTTACGAATCCGCTCAATTCCCTAGACTTCATCCTTCCAGTTTCCGTTTTGCCAATTTTTGCACAGTGTGCTTAGGCAATCCAACTTTTTTGTCTTCACCACCAATTCTCAGTAATCTATCACGTTATCTGATTACCTTTGATATCAGTGTTTTTTGTCACCTCTTATTTTTAAATTACAAACGGATTTGATTTTGTTGGTCGAACTCGAATCCGGATTCGATTCTGGATCCGAATCCTCAGCATGAAATGGTGGATTCGGATTCGGATTCGTACCTAGCCCTGGATTCGGATTAGAACCCTTCGTGATCGGATTCGCTAGGATAAGTTATGGTACAATTTTCTTAAGACTGAAATAGCAATACGTGAATAAAAGTGCCAGATATGCCAGTGGCATAGAACAAATAGTGCTTTGTTGATTATCTGATTCGTATTGTTGAATAACAGGACTCTAGGCTAACACATCGAAGATTGATCGAAACTTTTATAATTTGCCATAGATATTATGATAACATAGGGCCTGATAATGTCTTCACTTTCAATCACAACGGTCTCAGATCTGTGAGCTGGTCATTTTCAACCAGTTATTTCGCTCTGTTTTCAAACAAATAGTTTTTGCTACCGGTACCTTAGCTCTCAATACATGGGTTCCGGTAGTGTTTTTTGTCCCATGTTATTTTCTCTAAAGGCGTATTCTCGCCGTTCCCCGAGGACTCCACTTGAGGAGTTCCCGCGTTTTTGTTTGTCCCGGGGACTCACTCCCCGTATTCTCGCGAGTCCCCACGGGCGGGGAATGCTCCGATTATCATCACCATCATCAAAAAGGACTCCCTTTCAAATTCGGAGGGGAATCAATTTTTGCTGTTGTAGGTGCTATGTAAAATTAATTAAAAAGAATCAGAATAAACAAAACCAAAAATAAAGTGGATCTAGACTAATTTTTTCAGCTGCATATTAATTTTTCGAAGAAAATCCATTTTAGAAGCATTCCCCATATTCTCGCTGTTTCTGTATGCGGAGTCCGCGCGGAGTGACTCCCTCTATTCTCGCCGTTCCCTTCGATTCCCCGAGGAGTCCTCGGGGAACGGCGAGAATACGCCTTAAGTCAGTGAAAATCCCGGCATCCTAGCTCTCATCCGAGCTATTCCGTGAGTTCTTATTCCATGTAGCTCCAATTATATAGTTTCCGGTATTTCCTAACGGCTCCCTAGCTTCTGAGTACATAATTCCGCGAGACTACCGGACGAGAAGCCGGTACGATGGAGTTTCCGTGACCTATTTCCATTTTCCGTTAGTCAATGACGTCACATCCCGGAATCGTAGCTCTTATGGTTTGGTTTCCGTGAGAAACTACCGGTTCCGTAGCCCGTACGACATGAAGTACGGCTCCCGGTTCCATAGACAGTGCCGGTAGTCGACACCTGCTTTGAATTGGTTGATATTTTCGGCATTTACAACACTTTCTGGGAGATTATTCCAATATTCTGGGGAATGGGATTTAGAGCTCACGGAACAGTTTGGATGAGAGCTAGGATGTCGGGATATTCACTGACTTTGACAAAATAGCATGGGAAAAAATCCACTACCGGAACCCATATAGTTTCCGGTATCACCTACCGGCTCCCTAGCTTCTGAGTCCCTAATTCCGTGAGACTACTGGACGAGAAGCCGGTACGATGAAGTTTCCGTGACCTATTTCCATTTACTAGCAGAAAGGGAGCCAGCGCATACAAGTTTCCGTTAGTCAATGACGTCACATCCCGGAATCGTTGCTCTTATTGTTTAGTTTCCGTGAGAACTACCGGTTCCATAGCCCGTAGGACATAAAGTACGGCTCCCGGTTCCCTAGACAGTGCCGTCGACTACCACCTGGCTGAAATTCAATTTAGTGTGTTGTCACGAGAAATTTATAGAGGCGAAAGCCTTATTATTGCAATTAAATTACAACAAAAACCGAACACAAACAAGAGCCTGAAGAGGACAGCAGCCACGAAGGGACGAAATATCACTAGAATACAACTATGCTAACGTATGCGTTTAAAGCAGTTAAGTACTACTCCCAGTCAGCTTGGGCTGAAGGAATGCAGAAATAGCAGCAGAAAATCTTAAGAGACCCTTTCCATTACACATATTTAGAAAAAAAGCCTCAAACTTGTATAAAGCAAAACTGTGTGTGGAAATTAACTGTTACATACTTCTTGAGATTTTTTTTTTAGGAGAGTTTAAGATTCTTAATTTATTGTCTATGGATTGTATTTGTGAATTTTCAAATAGCTATAATGACATATGACGGGGCAAAACGGATAAGTCACCACAAATCACAAGCAAATCACATCTTAGCTGGAAAGAAGAAGAAGAGACAGGTGACTCTAAAACCAAAATGCAGAAAAATCTCTACCCTTTCGACGACCCAATCGAACAACAAAAACAGTAGCCGAGTGCAGAATCAAATCACAGCACCAGCTTTAACTTCATCCAACTTTCAGAGAAGAAGTTCACAAAAGCAGATATTTAAGGAAGAATCTTTAACTGTTTTTCCACAAGAGATATTTAAGGAAGAATCTTTAACTGTTTTTCCACAAGTTTATTTTCCAGCTTGAGCGGCATGAGCCTGAAGAGGACCCTTGCCAAGAAGGGCCGAAATATAGCTCGAATAAAATGTAGCTGACTTATCCGTTTTGTCCCGTCATATATGATTCGCAGTCAGCTTGGGCTGAAGGAACATAACTATAATGATATCAAAAAGGCTATTATATTTGACCCTGAAACACGGATACGTCAACTAGATTTTATCGGAGCTACATTTCGGCCCTTCTTGGCAAGTATCCTCTTCAGGCTCAAGCTGCTCAAGCTAGACTAATGGAAAACAACTAAAGAGTTAAAGAGTTAGATATGTTTCGCAGTCAGCTTGGGCTGAATTAATATTTATGAAGGCTATTATGCCTGTTACTTCACACAAAAACAGTTCGTTTATAGGCAATGCTGATGCCGCACATTCTTCGAAATTTTGAGACAGAAAACATGTCGTCCAGGTGTCAGCCCAGGTGCATGCTATCTACAGATGTTTTTCTAACCCGTTGGCAGTCCCTCACCGACTACATTGTCTGGTAGGGAATTCCCCAGGGCGGCTTTCGTTGCGATTTCTACATGGTATTCCTACTTCCCGTAGCCTGTATCAAATATGTTTGACAGTGCAAAACGGATACGCCAGCTGAATTTTATTAGAGTTATATTTCGGCTATTCTAGGCAAGGGTCCTCGTCAGGCTCAAAGCCGCTCAAGTTGGAAAAGTGAAAGCAAGAAGGGCCGAAATATACCTCTAATAAAATTCAGCTGACGTATCCGTTTTGCACTATCAAATATGACTCGCAGTCAGCTTGGGCTGAAGGAATATTTATCCTGTGCCAAATTATTTATTATTATTCATTTGAATCTAATACCGGCCAACTAGGGCCATTATACAAAACAAAAGAACCGAATGACCGAATGCCCAAATTGTAGGGGGGGCGCTGCGCCCCCCCCCCCCCCTCGGGACGCCCCTGTTGGTCACAGATACTGCAAAATGGTCTAATCACGAACACGGAGAGGGCAGAACCTGCAGCTGGATCCCGTTGAGGGTGGTCTAGTTAAACTACATATTACAAAGTCCATTGACTATGCGCTGATCCAGGCACGGTTTCAAAGTTTATAAATAAAGTTATTTTTTATTAAGATCGTCATCAGCGTAGGTTCAGAGTCTGGAATATTTGTTGTACGTACGTCTTCCTTATAATGTTTATGCATGTTCTTCATACTCTGTACCTGTATATTTAGGGGTGGGGAAGGGGGTTTAAAATTGAGGGGAGATTTTTTTATTTTTTATTAAAAGTCTTATCTGAATTTGATTATTTATTTGAATCTAATACCGGCCAACTAGGGCCATTTTACATAACAAAATAACACTTAGCAAACTTAAACTTTACACACTAAGTTGGGTCAAACCCACAATATACCAACTCCCCCCATTTCAGCCAAATGGGAAGAGATAGACGCATGTGCGGCAAAGAGAGAACAGCCAACAGAGGGTTCTGGGACTCCAGAATTCTATTCTGGAGCGAAAAACAAGCTGATGGTCCATTTACACACTGCGTAAAATCCGAGCGTATTTTGAAATCCGAGCGTATTTTACGCAGGTTTTGAGCTTGAAAACATTTCTAGCAGAACGGACGTATTTGAGAAATCGGTCCGTTTTGTATCTAAATACGTCCGTATTGCTAGAAATCTTTTCAAGCTCAAAACGTGCGTAAAATACGCTCGGATTTCAAAATACGCTCGGATTTTACGCAGTGTGTAAACCCACCATGATCTACGGACTTCGGAGAAAGATGGGAGAACTTCACGAACATTGCCGACATCACACAACAATCACACAACATCACACAACATCACACAACAACATTGCCAACTTCAATTCCAAGAACAACCGTGCAACCACCGGAGGGGTTGCACGGTTGTTCTTGTAGAGAACACGAAAAGAATTACGGCGTCTGACCGTGATATTAGTCACAAGAGAAATACCATAGAGTTGTGTGCAGTAAGCCCGGAACAGGAAAGATTTCACCACTCCGTCACACTTCGCGGATTTGTTCGCGGAAACCCGCGTTCGCAATCTTTTTCAGCTGCAAAACAGATATGTTATATTTTATTGTTTATTTATTATCACCAAAAGTGGTAAGTCATAAAGACTTGTCACTACATACAATGTGAACATAAGGCACTAGTAATACAAATAAATCTATACAATGAAAAATAAACTGAATTAAACTTTAGTTGGCAAAAATGGGTCTGCATAAGCACTCGAATAAAATGTTGCAGCGGTTCTATGATGCGTTCGCGAGGAATGTGCACCGCTGCTGGCACTTTGAGGTGAAATACTTGCCAGAAACGCTTAATTCGTACCCAGTTTCCCTCAATATGAATTTTTATTCAAACAAGACCAAAATGTTCAATGGAATCCCAAAAATTTAATATTTATTGGACTTCTTGACCCAGACAATCGAATCTTATACATTTCGAGTCTTCGCCAGACCCCTTTAACATTTTGCTATTGGCCCATAATCAACCGCTTAAATATGTACACAAAAATGTTACCGTTTTGAAGTTTTTGACAACTTAGGGCCAAACAACTAATCAAATAAGAAAACCAAGCTCAGATATGGATTCAGCAAGCATGTTTACTCCAATACCTCATCTCTAATAAACTTCAGAACGGTCTTTTAGAATTTTCTTTTTACCAAATTCCTTGTATTTTAGCAGCATTCCGGGCAAACTGCATGCAGAGCAAAAGAGCTATAGTGACAATGAGAGCCGAACCTTTCAATCAAAATTTCCAGGTTTCTGCAAATCTTGCCAGCTTATCCGTCAAGGAAATTAAGTTTGAAATTCGAGTCAGCATGTCTCCATACACCGATACCGAATCTCTAATCGACTTCAGAAACAACTTAGAGCTTCAGCCAAATTTCCAGTGTTGGCCGAATTCCTGGTGAATCATTTGTCCGGCAAGAAAACTATGTCCAGATATGGAATCAGTGGGACTCCTTACCCTTTAAACGAATATCTCATTAGCTTGTAAAACCTATTTTTTTTACCCTTAATTAGAAACCCCCTCCTCCGCCTCTAAATATAGTGCTAAAAGACCTATCTACGAACTTGGCCAGTACTTTGCCAGTGAATCCTCAGACGAAGTTTGAACAGCATATATCAGCCCTTTCAACCCCCCGACAACCCAAAATCCAAAGAATACGTACGCTAGGTTTAAACAGTCTTCAATTAAACCGAAGAAACTTTGCGAGTTATACATGCGACCGGAATCACGTCCCTCCTTCGTCCATAGACTAAACAAAGAGTTTCGTCACCCATGCGACACTAGGGACTTGTGTAGCCACCTGCTTTTTCCGAAAATTGGTCAATTTTTTTTTTTAAACTGTTCACCAGACAGTTGTCGGATGCATTCTGCCTTTCCGACCCAGTAAATGCTGCTTGGGACTTTGGAGATATTAAACTGGTCGCATACACTTTTTGTTTATCAATAGTACATTAGAAAGTTGTAACAGCATGTCTCCTCACCCTATATCGACTATATCATTGGGTTTTAAAACTACATACTAAATTTCCGGATTCAGGGCGAACTACTTGTCCGGCGTGATAATAATTCTCCTTGCCCCTAGATCGACTATCTCATTAGCTTTCAAAAAATATTTATTTTCGCCCCTTAATCTGAAACCCCTTCCCCACCCCCAAATATACAACTTTGGGGCCCATCTACGAACTTGACCTGTCCGTTGACCCAAAGAATCCTCACACCAAATTTCATCAAAATATTTCATTCCCTTCGAGAGTTATCGTGCTCTCAGACGGACAACTTTTACGAAGTCATAGGTATCCCTCCACTTACGTTTTCAGATCCCAATAATCTGACACCGATTTCTACTGTTTCTTCTTTCAGGAGTTCTGGCATTCATTAAAAGACACTTGCTGGTGGGAAACTGAAAACGCGCATTTTGTTAATAAATTGTCAAGTCCTGTTGGTCATATATTTGGGCTACAAATTAGTAAATATATTTTCTTAGTAAAACCTACCTGTGGTTTGACAACATAACTGCCTCGTTTGGCTGCACTCACATCCAAATCATCAGATCCAATTAAGCGAGATTCAAAAACAGGTTCCTTTGGAACTGCTATAACAGTCTGAAAGGATTCCTGGAATAAATAAAGGTTTTTAGTTATGTCTGGCCTTTTTTTGCGATTTACAATTGCCATCAAGGCTTTAGCATTTCGTACAAGTATGGTTGCCTCTTAAGCAATCAAATGAGAATTACCAATTAAAAACTTAATACCTGCTAAGGGCTACGTGTTAACGTAAGAAATACGAACTTGTGGGAAAACCATATTTCCAACTTGAGCGGCTTTGAGCCTGAAGAGGACCCTTGCCAAGAAGAGCCGAAATATAGCTCCAATAAAATTCAGCTGACGTATCCGTTTTGCACTAAAGATATGATTCGCAGTCAGCTTGGACTGAAGGAATATTTAGCGTTAAAATCAGTGTGGTGTCGTTAGCGGTAGATGTACCATACGAAATTCATGTCCCCGAGTTTACGAACGGAGGAAGCGATTACGGAAGTAGGCAGCATTAGTATGATCGTACGACAGGGCCTTGAAAAGCTACTTACTTCGTTTTCAACTTGTTTCGCAACAGCCCTATTTTCTTCCGCTAGCGATTTCTCGAGCTCGTGAGTTAGAGCTTCGACTGTTGCACCAGGGCTCGGTATGACTCGATTATGCATCGACGATGTAATCCCTTCTGCGTCAGGGGACTGAGCAAGACTCTCCTAAAAATAAAATACATCATTTCCATATTTGCGTTTTTGCAGATACCATCGTATCTGATACACGGTCTAAAGACGTTTTTGCAGTTATCGTGGTATCTGATACACTGAAAAAAAAAACTTGCAGTATTTACTACTGGGATTAATCTTGTCTTTATTGAGATAAGATTACCCTTAATTCGGATTAATCTTATCCCAGAGTAGAGATAAGATTAATCCCAGTAGCAAATACAGCATCCTTATTCGGATAAACTTTTTACAGTGTACCACGGTCAAAAGGCGTTTTTGCAGTTATCGTAGTATCTGGCCAGTTATCATGATACCTGATATTCAGATACCACGGCCCGACCGTGGTAACTGATCGTGGTATCTGAAAAAGTTATCTCACTTTCATACATTTTTGTCAAATTGCTGAGAAAGAAGTTTGGCACTTAGTGATGTAACTTAATATCAGTTGTTCTTTCGGGATGACTTTTGCAGAGCAACCGTATATCAGATACCACGGTTACTGCAAACACGAATAACTGCAGATCCAGTTACCGTGGTAACAGATACCATGGTATCTGCAAAAACGCAACTAATGATATGACTGACCTTTTCAGCATTTTCCTTCATATCTGTTCACCTTTAATTTAGATAGCTTCCGTCGCGCTCACGAAAAACAACAACAAAAACTAAACCGGCGGAAGTATGATAACGTTTAACAGGATGCGCATCCTTATGTTGAATGTTACGATCGACACTTCTCTGTCACTGGTAATGCTTCACGAAAAAAATGGAGGTGAAAAGGTGAAAACATGAACGGTTTTGCAGAAGCCCATGGCCTATTTTTTTGCACTGTATTATTGTTATGGCAAAACAAATCTTCTGAACATCAATAATAATATTTATCATGCACAAGACATCCATCCATTCAGAGACGTTACCAGCCAAAATGTTTCGGGAGGCAAGGTAATTACAATTATATTTTTACCGACTGTTTTTCAGACTATTTTCTATTTTCAAACTATTTTCAAAAAAAATCCGACTGATTTAAAAAAAATTTACCGTTTTTCAGAAAAAACACTGTTTTCACGAAAAATTGTCGCTCTTCACGCAGATTCCTTTCTTGTTGAAGCCGAGCTAACGAGCTCGTATCCCTGCCGGCCCCCAGTGATCGACACATAAATTGTTACCAAGTGTTTTTGAAATTAAAGAACCTGAACCTGTTTACCGAATGGCCGACATCCCCTCCCCCGCATACGTGACGCTGTTGTAAAACAACACACATTTATGGTTATTTGAGATATGCCACGCCATCTATATGTATTTTGTAGGAGTGGCCGTTACCAATATCCGAATGATCCACAGAAGAAGACAAAGAAAAGTAAATACATGGAAGTAAGTACTGAGAAATCTCGCACGTATACGGGCGATTGATTCGCCCAAACGTCAACCTTCAAACAACAAAAACAAACTGAGAAACCCGGATAGGTTAGTATATCTATTTATTTTAGAATTCGGATAGCTAACTGGTTTAAGTGATAAATATTCCTTCAGCCCAAGCTGACTGCGAATCATGTTTGATAGTGCAAAACGGATACGTCAGCTGAAGTTTATTAGAGCTATATTTCGGCCCTTCTTGGCGAGGGTCCTCTTCAGCCTCAAAACCGCTCAAGTTGGAAATACGAACTTCTGGGAAAACAAAATATAGCTCTAATAAAATTCAGCTGACGTATCCGTTTTGCACTATCAAACACGGTTTAGGTGAATCTGAATAAGACAAGATATTTACGTTGTGAAGTGATCAAACCGAAAAGAGGTATAAATGTTAAGTTTTGTTCCTCTTTCAGGTTTTTTACGTTTGGATTCGAAGATTAAAGGTCGTTCTACTGGCTGCCCTGGCTACCCAAGCTACCTAACAACAGGCTCACAATCCTAACAGACGCCCTTGCACCCATTAAATGTTATCAAACCTCTGACAGTGACGTTTATGCCAACTGACGTTTATGCCAACTGACGTTTACACCAATTGACGCTTATGTTAAGTGACGGTAGCCGAACTGACGGTGGGCGAACTGACGAATAGAAGAACTGTCGGATTTTAGGATTAGGTGAACTGACGTGTAGGTCTACTGACGTTTATGTCGACTGACAGTAGGCGAACTGACGGTTGGACAACTGAAGTGTAGGTTAACTGAGGTGTTGGTCAACTGACGTGTTGCTGAAGTGACGTGTTGGTCAACTGACGGATTTTTGGGGGTCAACTGACGTGTAGGCGAAGTGTCGGAAAATGTTGGCGTACTGACGGAATTCTGTGGCAAACTGACGTCTATGTCAACTGACGTGTTGCGGTACTGACGGGACCCCGTGGCAACTTCATGACGCGAAATAAACTTTCAATGTAACTGCTGGACGTCATATGCATTCATCAGGTCCTAGCCCAGCCTTTTTTAATATTCTTCTTATTTATACACATATTTCTGGGAATCGTTTGCCACTGTGGTGGCCAAATGTTCAATGATAGAGGTAGGTAGAAGCACATAGAGTACCACACATCAGAAAGGAAAAATTCAAAACTAGAAAATCGACTGTTTGTGAACAGTGGAACAACGAAGTAGGCTATCTCATTTTTATGGGGTCTCCAAGCACACTTAAAGTTTAACTGAAACACCAACTTACTGTTCTGTCATTTAACTGAATACAATAAAGTATTTGGATTCTGCTAAGGGATTTTTTTTATTTTCCACTATCTGCTCTAGTTATGACGTTCAGAATGTCTGCGGCCGTCCCCACAGCGTAAATTCTACTATGATGCGAGAAATTTTAATCTCAACACAAACGCGGGTTTTCAGTGGGCAATGGTCTGCTTAGTGCCTAAACAAAAAAAAATCATAAATCTTTCTCTAAAGGCATACATCACAGATAGCATAGAGGTGCCACAACTCACACGGAAATTCCATTGTTTGAAAATCGATTATTCGTGAATAGCGGAACAATGAAGTAACGCTTTTTCAGCGGGTCTTCAAGCCAATTTAAGTGAATCAGTGGTGGGTGAATAGATTGTCATATCCCAGCTCTTTTCAGTTATACTTTAAGTGAATAAATTTCGGCTAACAAGACTGCCGTACCCAGCTATTTTCGGTTAAGCTTTGACGAATCTATTTTTCCCTGTGTCCGTATCAGTTCCACATTTTGTATGATTGTAACTGCCTTCTCCCGCTGTCAGCTATGTGACTATATTACAGAGGCGAAAGCCTTATTATTGCAATTATATTATTATTATTAAAGGACACCTGAACAATGAAACCATACTTAAACACACCACGGAGAATACATTTACAGACACGGCCACGGAGAGCTTTCTTCTCCTGAGCGTGACGTTTTCAAAGTAGGGATGTTCGTTTCTGGAGGTTTGCACATGCAGACTCCAAGACAAAAAGCGCAATTCATTCAAATCTTTACAGCGCTGGCCGGATCGTATTGGAATTTCTTCTAGATATACGTTTGGGCTTAACTGGTTAAAAAATATTCCAGAAGAAGGGTTGATTGGAGACATTTGTTCATTTCTAAAATTGTTCGGTACTGAAATAAGGACAGATGCAAAATGGAGCAAAAATCATAGCTTGGAAACACTACTTCGTTATTTGGATTGGGTTTTCTGCAGGCAATGTTAACGAAAGTCATACAGATAGGGATGATACTTGGTACTCTTCATTCAGGTGTCCTTTAAACAAATTGACTATAACAAACCTGTGACACCGCTCTTGACGTTTTATCTCTCCGTTTTCTCCTGGGTGGAGCAATTGGTTCCTTCATCAACTCACTATCATCCGGGACCGGCGACTTAGTACTTGCCACTATATCCGGCTCTGTGAAATTTAACTTTGGTGGCTCAGGGGAAACCGTTTCAGCAACTTGAGCCACTTCTGTCACTGCCACTTCTTTCTCCGCTCCAGCTTTCAAATCTGACACTGATTTTGATCTTGTCACAGTTTCACGGGTGATATTCTCTCGACTAGCTGCAGTACTCTTACAGGTCAATGGTACATTTTTGATAAAAAGTGGAGCTTTCACATCCTTTAAGCTGGTCGTGTCGGGGTTTGGTGTACCGAGGATCAATCCAACGCGGCCAAGCGACATCATGCTTTGAATGCTGACGGTGTCGTGTTCAACAACTTTGAATTTCATGGGCTTAGTAGCAGCATAGATTTCGTCGACTGAAGAGGCAGGGCTGTCTGGACTGTGGACATCTTCTTCTTCTTCATCTTTGTTCAACAACCGACATCTTAGACCTGGGATTGAAAAAAATAATACAAATACAGGAGGGGTACCTGACCTCGTTTTTACACTACCTCGAATGTTGCCGTGAAAATGTTAAAATGAAATGTACATGACTTTTTTCAACAGTCATGTGTCTAAAAATATTCAAATTCTGTGCCTTTTTTTTGTTTTTCCTTTGATAATGTTTTTGATGAATTCATTCAGTCGTTCTCTAGCCAGCGCTGGTGAACGACTGAATGAGTCTCAGTAGGGATGTTCTCTATCGCTAGTGGTGATAGTACCGCTGCTATTCGAGTGTGTGCCAATTTTGTCAAGTCTTGGTGCTACTCCCTAGTGTTATTTTGCTCTGAAACAGACTGTTGAGCATCTCATGGCCGGTGAAGAAAAAGACAATTGGAAAAAGCATTCTCAAGTTAGTCATCACTATTTCACTTTTTATCAACAAGCACCGGTCACCAAGCCCTAATTTTTTCTTTTGTATATCCACGTGGCAGTGTTGTAACAAGTACTTCAAATTTGTACTTAAGTATTAAGTACTTCCAAATTTGGTACTTTAGTATCAAGTATTAAGTACCAGACCACAATTGTACTTAAGTAGTATTTGAGTTTTAAGTACAGAACTTGTACTTAAGTACTACTTAAGTTACAACTCTACTAGCACAATTTCTAGCTCAGTCATATTTAGTCGTATAATGGAAAATAAAAGAAAGTCTTATAATTTGGCAGTTTAAACAAAGAATTAAATACCGCGAAAGACATTAGAGCTATGCTTCTTTGAACATTAATTAGTGTTGAACAGTGTCACTTGTATGCACTTGACGAAAGTCATCTACCAGTCTATCAAAGTAACTAATTACGGGCTTCTAGGAATTTCTCAACGAGTTTTTTTTTTCTTTTTCCATTAGTCCAAACTGCACTGTTGCTTAAAACTAATGATTTGTCTTCTGGTGGAGATGCTGGTACTGAGAATCTGCTTTTAGCATTTTTTGTCAATCCTGAAATCGAACTACTTTTGAATCTTGAAATTCCCTTTTCTGAAAAATCCTTTTCTGTTAAAAAAAACATTCGATCGAAGCGGAATGTACTTGGGAGAGTACTTGAAAGTACTTAAGAATGTATCGGTACTTGAGAGCTTCAAGTACCTATCTTACTTAAGTATTAAGCATTAAGTACTCCGGGAAAAATGTACTTACGTAAAATCCAAGTACCTTGATTTTGTACTTAAGTAGTACCTGAATTACAAGTACTTGAAGTACTTCCCAACACTGCCACGTGGTTTCGTTACTACTCATAGAAAAAAACTCGCTACAGCTCTTTGGCTATATTAAATATTAAAATAGTGGTGACACTTCTAACGAATTATTTTTGTAATTGTTTTCAAGACTTTTCATTTTAATTCGCGTTCGTATCTTGATGAATTGTATTTTAAACCGTGAATTGTATACATAAATCATAGGTGCAATTGTAAATATATCCCTTGGTTGATCTTTTTAACTGTAGGCCCATTGACATGTCCAGCACTATTTTTTGTTTGTAAAATATTTATGGATAAATAAACGGATTGAAAAAAAAAACTTAACTGATATGGCACTTGCAACGGTAGGTAGCCTACCATGTACAGCATGTACAGACAATTTGAAAAAAAATTCAAGCACAAATTAGGCATCACCATTCTACTTCTTACCAACCAGCCCCAGTCACAAGCCCTACTTTTTTTCTTCTGTAGGCAATAATCACGTGACTTCATTCACACTCTTGGTTACTAGTGAAAGAACAATAGTTGCGTTTTTGCAGATACCATGGTATCTGATACCACCGTCTAAAGTCGTTTTTGCAGTTATCGTCTCGGTTATCGTGGAATCTGGTACCACGGTCAAAAGGCGTTTATGCAGTTATCGTGGTATCTGGCCAGTTATCGTGGTATCTGAAAAAGTCATCTCACTTTCATCAATTTTTCTCAAATTGGTGGGAAAGAAGTTTGGCACTTACTGGTGTGACTGAATATCAGTTTTTCTTTTGGGATGACTTCGAAAAGCGCAATTTCGACAATTGTCGTTTTTGCAGAGCAACCGTATATCAGATACCGCGGTAACTGCAAAGACGACTAACTGCAGATCCAGTTACAGTGGTAACAGATACCATGGTATCTTCAAAAACGCTACTAATAGTCGCTACGGCTCCTCTCCACTCAGTGACGTTAAGCTGTGAGCTTATTTGTTACTTGCAACGATAAGTAGCATGTATATCAGCTAAGGTTCGCACTATCAAGGTGAGAAAGCTCTTCTGAGACCCCCCTCCAACTCCCATGCGACATTTGATAGACACGGCTTGTCACAATTAAGATGTGCACTTTAAGGGGCTAGGAGGGGCTCGTTGAGGAACAAATGATCACGGGCTCTTACGGAACACGAAAATGTATAGTTTTGGGGGATGATTAATATGTATACTTTGCTTAAAAGTCTGTTTTGTACACTGCAGTTAGGATAGTAGGGCTACTTTAAGGGACGGTCGGATCTGAGAAGTGACAATTTCTAAGCCAATCTTGTCAAGCAAAGTTTCATCGTCCTAGCACATCTGGAAGTACCTTAATTCTGCGTCACCGGAATTCTACTCCCCACCCCACCAACTCCCCTCACAGTGCCCGAACCCGGTCCGGTTCTGTCACTGATGTATCTAGGGCTTGTGCATGTTCTTCCAACAAAGTTCCATACCAATCGCTCCACTCTAATCGTGTCACAAGATTTCCGGTTCTCCCCTCCACCCAAACATTCATCGGATCAGGTCCGGACTTTAAATAGGACATTTGAGACACGAGATCTTTCCAAATATCAAGTTTCATTCAGATTCGATCACCCATTCAAAAGTTATACATACCTCAAGATTCCGGATACCCCCTCCCTCCACTCCCCCCCCCCCCCACGATGGTCGGGTCGGGGAACTTAACTATTTCTAAGCCAATCATGTCAAGTCTCTAATGTCCAAGCCAATTTCATCGTCCTAGCACATCTGGAAGTTCCTTAACTCGCGACCATCGGAATTCCGCCCCCCCCCCCCATAACTCGCCCCACAACTCCCCCCACAGTGCCCAAATCTGATCCGGTTCTATCACTGATGTATCTTGTTCTGGTGCTTGTTCTTCCCACCAAGTTTCATCCCAATCGCTCCAGTCAAGGCGTGTCACAAGATTTCCGGTTCCCCCCTCCGACTCCCCCCACATTCATCGGATCCGGTCCGGACTTGGAATGGGACATCCGAGAAACGAGGTCTTTCCAAAGATCAAGTTTCGCTAAGATCAGATCACCCGTTCCAACGTTAAACATTCCTTAAGATTCCGGATTCCCCTTCCCTCCACTCCCCCCACGGTGGTCAGATCGGGGAAGTAACTATTTCCAAGTTAGTTTGGTCGGGTCCCTGATATACCTGCCAATTTTATCGCCTTAGCCTGTGGAAGTACCCTAACTCGAGAACAGTGGGCTGACAGACCGACCGAAAAGTGATCGGTATATCGCACTTGAGCGAAGCTGCAAGCAGAGGCGTTACTAGCACAAATGTTTGGTGGGGGGAGGGCAAGGTATTTTCCGACTGGCTGGTAATTTTTACCGACTTTTTTTGCAGATACAAACGACTATTATTGAGAAAAAACGACTGTGTAGACGAAAAATCGGCTGATTTGAAGAAAAACTACTGTTTCTAAGAAAAATCGACTGTTTCCAAGAAAAAAATCGACTGTTTTACAAAAATCGCGGCGCTTCGCCCAGACTCGGCAATATTTTACCGGGTGGCCGACCACATTCGGGGGGGGGGCCTCCCCCCCCCCCCTAGTCGTGATGCCCCTGGCTGCAAGTGCCATAAAACAGGTAAAGTCGGCCCTTACCACCATGACACTTACGTACGACAAAGAACAGATGGGAAAGATAAAAGAAGGACAGAAGGAATGCTTACCCTCCAATTGTTGTCTTGTCTTGTTGAGTTCAGGGTCGTTTTCCTTTGGTGAAACTAGGCTGTCTTTCAGATCTTCAGCGACGGGTAAAGAAATCATGTGGCTTTCATCGGATTCATCTGCCGTGTCTCCACTATCAGACCAAACTTTCGAGCTATGAAAACATAGAAAATATATCTTAAATGTAAAAAATCAAAAAATTTATTTTAAAATGAAATGTCAAAAAAATGTAGCTGCTCAAACTGGAAAATGAGCTTGTCAAGTTTATTTTCCAGCTTGAGCCTGAAGAGCACCCTTGCCAAGAATGGCTGAAATACAGCTCTAATAAAATTTAGCTGACGTATCCGTCTGCAGCCTCAAATATATATCTAGACTGAAAATATCTGTCGGGCAAAAGACAGAAGAAATCCGATTCTGCATGCTTTTGTGGGGCCTCGGTATTGTCACTCGGCACGTCCGGTTCTTTTTACACATAAGGAATACAGAAGAAATGAAAAAATTTATGCTTTTGCTGTCGGGCGCAACCGGGAAGTTAAGATCTCGTCGGCACAATGGGTTAATTTTACACGTCAGAAATCAACTTCTGTACAGCCCAGTCGGGCAAAACACAGAAGAAATCAAATACTGTATGGTTTTATCTGGCATCAGTATTTCCGCAGGCACATCAGGTTCTTTTTACTCATAAGAAATTAAATTCTGTAAACGTTTATCGGGTGCATCCTGAAAGTTTTCAGTTTTGTCGGCACATCAGCTTCTATTTACATGTAGGAAATAAAGATCGTTACAGTCTTGTCAGGCAAAGCACAGAAGAAATCAAATTCTTAATGCTTTTGTCAGGCGTTGGTATTCTTTTGGCACATCAAGTTCTTTTTGTACGTAAGAAATCAAATTCTGGAAAGATTTGTCAGGCACAAGTTCTTACGAAACATACAGATTACAAAAATTTGCATGTGCCGCTTAGTTCAACATATTCAGTGTATAATCGTTGGAAGCTTTGCTTTTTAGCTAAAACTGAAATGAAAAGGGGAATGTGTGAATTTAAATACACAAATTTATATTAAAGGAACAATCTCAACTGATGCATTAAAATTAGTTTTACACAAAATCTCGCCTGCAAGCTTTTTGTAGTATACTCTACTTGGAAGATCTTTAGTTGGCGTTTTAGAACTGACATTCTGGAAGTTTGAAACACCTTTAAAGCTAGGACTTGTACGGTAAGTATAGCAAAATGTTGCGAGAAGGAAGGCAGATTAAAAAAAATCCACCGCCGGCGCTTAGTTTAACTTGTTCTGGGAACCGTCCTTGGAAGCTTGGCTTTTACAGAAAGCTGAAATGAAAAGCCGAATATGTGAACTTTAATAGACAAAATTACATTAGGCTAAAGGAGTAACCTCAACCGATGCATTACAATTACATAGTTTTAAACAAAATTTCGCCTGCAGCACATTTTGTAGTATTCTCTTTTGGGAAGATCGGTGATTCGTTTAGTTGGCATTTTAGGATTGAGATTCTTGGGGGTCTGAAACATGTTACAAGCTAGAACTTGCATGGTATGTACAGAAAAATTTTTCCGGAAAAAGGCAGAATAAAAAAAATTTGCCTGCAGACTTTAACTTGTTCTGGGTAAAGTCGCGGGAAGCTTCGCTTCTTAGCAAAAGCTGAAATGAAAATCCAAATATATGAACTTTAATATACGAAATTACATTTACGGCACAATGTTAACTGATGTATTACAGTACAGTTAGGTTTTAACCAGTTCTGTTCTATGCTGGCGAATACATACGCCATTGCTGGAAGTAATGGTGGTGTTTAGCCAGCACATTTTTTAGTCTGTCGGCACAAACCTGACATCCCCTCACCCAAACTCAAAGTGGCCAAAGGTAAAAGGCTAGTGACGCCCCTGAGCTCAAGATCGAACTTACTTTCGATGTGAGAGAGACAAATCAGACTCCGCATCAAAGAAAGACTCTTCCGTGTCACTAGACATTTTTGGCTTCTAAAACTACACAACCAGCATCATTTGAGGCATACTGTTGATACTGTACTAACAAATTCAGAATTTCAGAAGTCAGTCAGAATCTTACAACTTCTATCTGACTTGGAAGACTTGTCCGACTCCTCTCCCCTATCGAATGCTAACTCCAGAAATCCGCTAGGTAGCACTGTAGCTGCCTAATTATCCTATTTCGTCACAGGCATCCAATTCAACAGCCACTCGAAAAAAAAAAGGTTAGGGAGAGGTAAGGATGGTGAGGTTAAAACAGCCCTGATATCTCCGCTTATGAGAAGCTTGTAGCTACACTGATGGAACCGGAAACCAGAAGCGTTCACCTTTCAGATTTTCTTCCGGATTCCAGACATCCGGATCCGAGATCTTGTTTCGTCGAGATGGATCTGAAAGATGAAGCAAGCCAAAAAGGTCTGGAAAATTCCGGATAGCTGAGAAGTTTCATTTTCGTCACAGAGCGAACATAAAACAGCAGCTTAAAACAGCAGATTCCATCAAAATATTAAAACGAAGAGAAATTTCTGAAATTTAAGTTTCGTGCAAGTTATGAGTTATTTGTGACTTGCGCGCACAGCTTGGTTAAGCTGTGCTTATGACTCTTATGAGTAACGACTTCTTCTGTAAAAGCAGTCGATTTTTTATCTTCAAACCAATAGTAATGCCTCTGGTTCTGTGTCCAAGACAAGAGAAAACTCAGATTTTGTAAGACAAAAAATAGTAAGGATTAATGAGAAAAAAAAATTCTCAACGCGATTTTTCCTCAAAATAAAAAACAACAAGTTTTAGTTTTTAGTTTTAGATATGCATGAACCTGACAAGCCCAACTGCTGGCAACTGCTTACCAGCGAATCTCTCGGATCGGGATCGTAGCACATAGCCTAAAGCGGTTCAGCTTGCGGTTGCTCGCTGGCTTTCAAGACATGGAGCAGTAGAGAGGGTCAAAAAATTTTGAACCAGCAAGCATCAGTTATCAGTGTTTCCAAATGACAGTTTTGACATTTCAATTAAGATTTTGAGTCCTCCGCAATCCTTGAGATCTGAAATCTGGATATAAAATCACTGTGTGGTCCTTACAAATCCTAATCTGGCTTTCAATTTCTAATGGATGTTGAGAGCAAAATGCGCCCAATTTGCGCCGAAATTTAGGTAAACACGCACATTTGGCAAAATGCAGTCAACCACAAACCCCTGATTTTTGGATTTTGGACTTGAGGAGTCTCCGCGTTTTTGTTTGTCCCAGGGACTCACTCCCGTATTATTGCGAGTAGCCACGGAAGAGGAATGCTCTGATTATCATCACCATCGTCAAGATAGACTCCCTATCAGATTCGCAGGGGAATCAATTTTTGCTGGTGTTGGTGCAATGTAAAATTAATTAAAAACAATCAAAATAAACAAAACCAAAAATAAAGTGGATCCAGGCTAATTTCGTCAACTGCATATTTTTTTCGAACAGAATCCATTTTATAAGCATTCCCCGTGTTCTTGCTGTTTCTGTACACGAAGTCCGCGTCGAGTGACTCTCTCTATTCTAGCCGTTCCCGTCGATTCCCCGAGGAACGGCGAGAATACGCCTTATGCTAAGTGCTGGATACTGTCACCCAGTAAAATATTGATGATTTGAGTGAAGCTAAAAAATCAACCAATCAGAACTCCTTTATATTGAGGTCGGTCAGGGTTACGTTACCAACAGGTATCCAGCGTTTGGCATAGGGTGTCCAGAAATCAGGGATTTGTGGTAGACTGGCGCAATGCACAGACTTGAAAAATTCAAAGCGCAGCGCCTCTAAAAAGCGCCCACCATCTGCCAACACTTTACTAACTACAAGTTTGATGCCTTGGAAACTGGAAGTGTGCTTTTGCTAGATAGAAAAAATGACAGGCTTGATCCTCCTGTCTCGTCACCATCATCATTAGTTCAGGGACAGAAGTGAAGAGAGTAGGACAGAATGTGGAAGTTTGCAAGTTCCATTTTATTTGCTGTGTTTTGTGGCACTGTGCAGTCCTTTTACTTGCCAGGTCTTGCTCCTGTCAACTATTGCAAGTCTGTGGGAGAAAAAGCTAACTGCAAGGTAGAGTCCATGCTATCAGTTGTTAGCCTATGGTAGCATTCCAGTGAAGTTATTACAAGTTACGATGGTAAGAGGAGGGGCGAGCGCTGTATTGTCGTGGTTACCACGCTCTCTGGAACAAAAATAATAGCAACACGGACATACGTCATCACTCTTACGGGAGTTCCTGCACAACCGATAGTTATTATCACTTATAATGCTCGCGACCATCATAAGTAAATTGTAACGATCGTAATAGTTGTGGAAGGAAAATAATAAGTGGGAGGAGCCAATTTACTTATTACGGCCCGCTCTGGAACGGCAATAATAACAAGAATAGTAATGATCGTAACTTATAATAAGTTGCTGGAACGCTACCTATATTTTGTGTGTGTATAGTAGGCATATTGGTTATTGCATGGATTATTGCATCAGTCTATGACAATCATTGTCTACCGGGCATCTAGTTTGCCCGGAATCCAGCCCAAACCAGAAAATTTTTTAAAAGTAAAAGTTTTATTTAAAGTTGATTAAATGTTCCATTTAGGGGTAAGAACTAAGAAGAATTGCTGAATACATATATGACAATCATTTTTTACCCGGACATATAGTTCGCCCGGAATCTGGCCCAAACTGGAAAGTTTTTAAAGTTTTATCTGAAGTTGATTTGAGGTTCAATGTATTGCTAAGGAGGCATGCTGTATTAGTACGTGAAAATTATCTTCTCGCCCCACAAATAGTTCGCCCAGAATCCGGCCAAAACCTGAAAATTTGTTAAAAGGTAAAGTTTATCTGAACTTGATTAAGGTTTGATATAAGGTTAAGGAGACAATTAGTTCGCCCGGAATCAGTCTAGTACACTAGCCCTTTTTCAGTCATTGTGCTCAAACGTCTAGCACCATGCCTGAGTGCTAGAGCACTGTACCTTGAAATTCATGCATGGTGCATGGATTTCAGCATACAGTGCACACATGAAAAAGCACGATTTCTATCATTACACACTAAATACCGATGCATGGATTTCAAGGTACAGTGCTCAGACGTCTAGCACTCAGGCATGGTGCTAGACGTATAGCACTGTGACTGAAAAAGGGCTAGTATACCAGGCTGCCCGGAATCTGGCCGAAACCGGATATTTGGCAGAAGTAAGGCAGGAAGTTTCAGTCAATTTCGTCAAAGTAGATATGACTATAGGGGTAAACACACATGCTGAAGCCATACCTGAACTTGGTTTTCTTAGGTGACTAGCAATTGGCATTAACCTGTTTCTAAATTTAAATTGTAAAAATGTTTTCATGGCCAGGCTATCTTTAACTAAGCATACCTCTACTGTAGGCTAATGTCATTATTCTTACTGTGTCGGCATAGGCGATCTTTGACACTAAGCATGCCTTTATAAAGGCCTATTACTAACTAGGCCTAAGTACCATCCTCATCTTCTTTGATCCTTAATTTCATGTAGTTATGCTGTAACAGGGTTTCAAAAATGGATCTTTATTTAAAAACCTCGAAATCTGGTTGATATGTTATCTCTGAATAAAATCACTGAGAATACTGAGGAAAGATTAATTGGCTGAAGCCTATGATTGGATCTCAAGCTCAATTTACATAACCTTGAAATTGGACGGAATGTTAGAGTGAAATTTCTGTGCAGCCTTAAGCTACTAGTTTCAGCTAGTTGACATCCTGGCCAGTTTTGCCCTTTCCTTTGTTTGAACCTGCTTAAAAAATCCTTCTTGAAAAGAGTGTTTCTTGTCATTATCTTTGGTTTCTGATCATTCTAAAAACCATGGCGAGGAATGCTAGCATAGGTGAGAAGGTGATTCTCTCTGGAATTAAAACTTCCTTTTATATTTGATGGTGCAAAATGGATACGTCAGCTGAATTTTATTGGAGCTATATTTCCTAGCTATATTCTATATTTTTTTGTTTCCCACAAGAAACTTGAGTGGTTTTGAGCCTGAAGAAGGGCCAAAATATAGCTCCAATAAAATTCAGCTGACGTATCCGTTTTGCACCATCAAATATGATTCTCAGTCAGCTTGGGCTGAAGGAATATTTAACTTCCTTTTAGTTAGAAATGTTGAAGGACAATTTGATTGTAGCATGTAAAATGTTGGTTTGGCTTAGATTGTGTGATTGATGTTTCTGAAGGGACGACTTTTGTTTGAAATTTTAAATTTGGTTTAAGGTTAGATCCTATCTAACTAAGGAATCAGTGTATGGTGAAAAGAAGGAGTCTTGTCCCTATACCAAGATGCTGTTATATTCGGTAGCATATTTCTTGATTCAATGTGGTATTGGCATGCCCGAACGTGAATTAACTTAAAGGACCTGTCTTATCTATAATACTAATGCAACCTACTTCCATAATTACCTTAAATTACCTTAAATCACACCTTGGAGTGAAATAAGGACTTTTGATCCTGTTGAATCACTCCTTGTGATGACTGTCGTCTTTGTGGTTGGTTACAGTCTAGTGGAAGATTCTGGTGCATCCCAGTCAAATCTCCATGGTTTGTCTCTTCACTCAGCATCCAAACGGCGTTTGAATGCTTCGGTCAATTCAGCAGCAACAGTGTCCTCCTTGAGGTTGCTCCAGAGGCTCACAATCTGGTTCGAGAAGAAGTTGCATCTTGCTCCAGTCCTTCCGTGAAGTTTGCGGATACGTTTTGGGTGTCCTCGTGTTAAATCATTCCATATATTTCTAAACCCGGAGACCCCAGTTTCGTACGGTACATTCTAACCCCTCTAACAAAACCACGCCGATTTTCTCACTTGCCGTGTTTTGCTCCCTTCGATGTGTATCACGCTGTCGACAGTTGCTTGTGAGAAGTTTTTCCATCAGAAAAACCGGTAATGTAAATTGTTTCTCTGTTTCCGCTACAAGTCAACGGGTCTCTAAAACAGCCAAAACGGTTATCCCTTGAAAGCACAGTCTATTTTGTAATCAAATATTTTAAATACTGTAATTTGAAGAGTAACTAGTGCGAGGGGTCCTTTAAATTGCAGTTTTAGCAGAATATGGTTTCCCTTGTCGAATTGTTTTATGGCTATATAGCGTACTTTTTCATTAGGATGCTCCAGAATTTATTCTTTTTTCTTTTAGTCTGTGTCATTTATGATTGAAGCCTGGTGTTCTGGTACATCTGTTTCGATGAACAGCCATTGGGTTCTATATTTGAAGCAAGGATGTAACTTGTTTTCCTTATCTAGGCCTAGATGGGACTGGTCTAAGCCAGAACGTTGCTCCCTAGCTTTTCAACCTAGAAATTAGTCAGCAATAACTTGTTCTATGTTTGTATTAGGATCCTTATAAGACTAAATATTTCAGACTGATATACAACTGTTTGTCAATCGGCTAACTTCAGATGAGCATATTCTACCATATGAATATCACCAGTAAGTATCAGTTGCATTCATCTTGTTTTTCTTCAAACCATAAAAGGTGAAATCAATAGAAAATGGCATTTTGTCCCATTCTTTGATATTCGCTCATTTATATTCATAAAGGGCTGTTCGATTGAAGGTGTTGGTGAATCCCTCCTGTAAATGTCGCATGTTCTGGTGTTGATTTTTTAATTGGATGGAGTTTGGTTTCCTTATTTAGTGGAGGTCGTTGCTCTTTTTTTCGTATTGATCATTGCCTTTTATTTTCTGTCGGTTAATAAGAGGGTGGACTAATCGTTCTTACCAGCATAAGAAGATCTGAAAGACATCCTCGGTCGTGCTTTGAACCCACGACCTTAGAACTAACGTGATCTGACAAGCTAAGCCACTCCGCTAACGAGGGGTTTGTGAACAGAGGGGCTACAGGATCTGCGACCCCGCTCGAGGAAAGCTTGTCTGAACAGCTCATTTCCTACGTCACTGGAGTTAATACTTTTTACGTAAAGATGGTATTTTATACAAGGAATTTATCCGTGACAAATAAGCCAGAATTAATTTCTTTTAGCATCTTTGTTTCCGTTTCACTACTTGCAATGATTTCCATTTCTTGGGCGCCTTCCCCATTTTTTTAAGTAGGTCTTTGGATTTGTAAAAGGACCCAATTACTCTACTTATGTGCATAGGTGTTCTGCGTTTATGGCGGCTTAAGCTCACTTATTTATACACATTTGCTGTAACCTAGGTGATCTTTACTGTCCCATCCCCTGCCAGGTGTGTCCAGCACCAACACGCTTCTCAAGTGTAATCAGTTTTTTGTAGCCTCTTCAATAATTAATGAATGGATCAACGCATTCTCAATGTACTTGACTGAGTAAAGATGGCGTATGGAAAATAAAAGGAAAACAAAGACAAGATCACAATCTAGCAACTGCAGGCCAAATAAGTGACTTTTAATAGCATCACGTCGTTTTGGGTAACTTCATTCTTGGAGGACTTTTCTTACTTATAATACGAATGCAACTTACTTCCATAATCGCTCTATCCTTTTTTAGACCCGGAGACCCGAACTCAATACGGTATATTCTAACCCCTCAAGCGATTCTCCAAAAAATCGCAGCAAATTTGTAGCTTTGTGGAGCTAAATTTGTGGCCGACGAAAAATCGGGCTATTCTGCGAATGTTCGCGTCAGTGTGAACGCACAGTAACGACACCTCACGGATTATGTGTCTTGTTTCGCTACCTTCGATGCCCATCGTACTGTACATGGTTGTTTACGATAAGTTGGTCCATCGGAACAAACTGCGACGTGAATTTTCTCCTTTTTTTTTGCTTTAAGCCAACGGCCTGGAATAAGTCTTAAAACAGCCAAAGCCGTGTGTAGCCTGTTTTAAAGTACTATTTAAATAGTTAAATACTTGACTTGGTTAAAAATACGGGTACACAAATAGTAAATACTTCGACGGGTCCTTTAACCAGCGGAACACAAAAATTTATTCAAACAATGTTCACAACGTATACGTCAGCTACGATTCTTCAACAGCGATATTTCGGCCCTTCTTGGCAAGGGTCCTCGTCAGGCTGTCAATCTTCTGATTCAATATCGGGGAAGGAAACAAACCTATAATGTTATAATACCTGTAATATTACAGGTTTGTTTCCTTCCCCGACGTTGACCCAGAAGATTGACAGCCTGACGAGGACCCTTGCCAAGAAGGGCCGAAATGTCGCTGATGAAGAATCGTAGCTGACGTATCCGTTGTAAACATTGTTTGAATAAATGTTTCAAAGTCGGCTTGGGCTCAAAGAATATTTCACACAAAAATAGTCTTTCTACCACACAAACAATGATAACCATCCCTACTGCCACTATGAATGTTAAAAACCACAAAAAAACACCGTCAAACAATGAGCAAATAAAAAAAAAATAAAAAAAAACTAGGTTTGACATAATTCGGTCTGGACTAAATCTCAGTCGATTATCCGGGACAGCCGCTATGGCACATAGGGAGCCAAGGATCAAAGTAATAATTTCCATCTAATGCTCCAACTGTTTATTACAAAATACAAATAAATTAAAAAACCAAGACCTGTAGAAGGAAACCAAGAGAAGGTCAACAAAATGTTTGGATTAGGTCTTTGAGTGCTTGGTTATGGCTACTGAGCCGAATCTGAGCGGTAGCAAAATCTTTAGCTAGCCCCAGATGTCCATTTGGCCATGTCTGTGACCCCCCCCCCCCCACCCCACCCCCCACAAGGACTGCAACTCGCTTCTGGGCATAAAGAGGAATAAGAGAATCCTGCGCTTTCTGTTTAAAGAGCTAGGGACTCAAAATATGCTGTTTCTACTTGTCACCAAATCTGGTCTGTGTTTCGTGATGTGTGTTCTAAATATACCGATCTCTCTCTCTCTCTCTGATTCATACAAACTATTTCTTCCACCACATTGTCGTAAACCCCCAAACATTCACTTCCTTCAGGTTGTTAATTGCAGAGCCTCTAGCCCCTTTGCTCACCTCTCACCACTGCTACGTTGTTTGCGACGCTGGGACTCCGAAGCTCTTCTCATTAGCATGATGAATAATCAGTTAATAATTAGAAATGGTATTGGTGAGCTTAGGACATCATCTTGTAAACTCTTCATCCTTAAGAATATTTTGTGCCTTCATTCATTTTTATTCACTTTCTTGCTCGATACTATTTGCCAATTGGGAATTGGATCATAAATGCCTGATACCTAAAATCTGGTCTGGTCTTGACCATACCTGGTGTGCTCTTGACCATAGCCTGGTTTGGTCTTGACTATAGACTGGCCTGGTTTTGACCATAGACTGGCCTGGTTTTGACCATAGACTGGGCTGCTCTTGGTCGTGACCATAGAAGATGAAGCAGTCCAGGTTTGGATACGGACTTTCAAACTACACTTTCGTCTTGGGCCTCTGTGTGAAAAATAAAATTTCACTTCTAGGTTTGATTTTTGCGAAGCTGATGAGGTAGTTTCACCAGTAGAAAACTTGGGACAAGTTGTTTTTGGAGAGAGAATTAGATCGTCTCCGTATAAGGTATGGCAGTCTTATTGTGTTAGTAGAATACATAGGAAGATTTCCCTTTTAAATTAGTGTGTACTTCATACTTGGCTGTATATGCATCAGTGCTTTTACACTGGTTTATTTAGGGGACGTTTACGCGTGGATGGCTCTGGTCCCGTCGAGCTCGACGGACATTTTCGCGCGGATGCCGTCCATCTTTTTGTCATTTTCGCGTGTATGAATGAACAGGTAAATGGCCATCCAGCTCGATGGACGCCTCCCGTTCAGCACCGCTCCGAGGGCAACGTTGAGCTGAACGGGGATATTTTGTGGACCTTCCCACTCATATGCTCCCATCCAGCTGAATTGGCATTTTCGCGTGGGCGGAACCCATCTTCCTCAGCCGTTCAGCGTCCGATCGATTTTCTCATTTTCGCGTGGACAGGATCACCCGTTCAGCCCTACATCCACGCGAAAACGTCCCCTTAGTGAACGCTGCAATCCAAATTTGGAAAGTTTCCATAATCTTCACTACTTAGGTTAGAAATCCCTCTATTCCGTATTAGCCCAGGCGTTAGATCTTTGTGTTTGATATTATTATTAGTTTAAGCCCGTACAAGATGGAGCTTCAAAAAAAGGAAGAAAAGAAACAACAAAAGCAAGTAAAAAATATACAGTGATTCAAATGTAGCCTACAGAAGCTACACTTAATCACTATACATTGGGTGGGTCAGTTTTTACTTGGCGAATAGCCTACCTTCTTGCAGCCTTTTCTTAGATATCATTACGTAGCCTAGTTGCATTGGTTCATTAATCTGTTCCTGCCAACGATTCAGAGAGTTTCGAAATTTAGTTGTCCTATTCTGTAACGTGTAAGAGCGTTCCTAGACAGTGGTGGCTAGAGTCTATAGACAGTGGGACTGTTCCGGATTAAAGGGCTTATCATCCGGGTTATAGCGAATATGAAAGTGTACCCCCCATGTCCAGGAACTTGTTTCGGGGGTGGGTGGGGGAGCCTAATCCAAACCGAATAATAAGACAGAACATAGGTCAGAGATTGAAGCCTTTAAAAAGGATTTTTTTTTTTTTGGGGGGGGGGGGGGGGTCAAACCTCGCCTAGCCTATAAAAAGGATATTTTTTTCTGGGGGGGGGGAAGTGTCGAACCCTCTAACCAGTTTAACCCCTCCTGGGTACGGCCCTGTCCCTTCGCCCTCTCTGTCCATGCCCTCAGAATGCTTGGATCTCCCTGTACTTACCAGAACTGGGATATCAAGCAACTCCACTCATTTACATACTTTCTATATTAACCAGGTGATGATCAAGGTTTTCAGCACTACCATGCGTATCAAGTGTTGTTAGTTATTTGCAGAGCCGTAACGTATGGCCCCCCCCCCCCCCCCCCCCAATGTTGTCGGGCAGTCGGAGGTAAAATGGTCAATTTTCTGCAAAAAACAGTTGATTTTTCTTAATAAGAGCTAGAATCTCATAGGGCACTTGCAAATCTTGGTAAAAGGATGAAAATAGGAATTTGCCAATTCGTAGGTTTGTTTGGATCATTTGTAAGCAAACCCTTGAGATAAGAATGGCGATGGACCCTTGGAAATCACGAGAATGTATCGTTTGGTAAAAAAAAAAATCTTTTTTTGCGCTTGGCTGTGATGATGCGCACTTTAAGGGCGCTAGAAATTTATCTGTAATCAAAACCCTTGAGGGAAAGATGATCCTGGGCCCTTAAGGACCATAAAAAATATATGGTTTGGTCAGAAGATTTTTTTTTTACTTTTGTTAAGATGCGCAGTTTAAAGGGGGCTAGAGATTCATTTCTAAGCAAAGCCCTTGAGGCCAGTCGATTCACTCTACCCGATGAAAAATTATCTAAAAATAGTAGTATGAAGTTGTACGAAAAAGTAGCACGCAGTATCGACTGATGCTACTACATGCTACTATAGCAAGACTGGATGCTACTGGAGCAAGACGGGATGCTACTGAGTACTAGGCTACTGCTTAAGATTAGCCCAGTGTGAGGCACATTAAATTAAAGTATACTGTACCACTACATAAGAGTACATAAGATTGGACCAGTCTGAGGCACATTAAATGATAGTATTTTTTGCTTCTACATAGTAACTTTTACATGTAACTTTTTCATACAACTACCATAAAACTGCACAGGCTAAAAATTTTTCAGTGGGTAAGCATGTCACAAAATTTCCGGTCCCCCCCCCCCGACTCCCTTACACTGATCGGATCCTGTCCGCACTTGAAAATGGGACATCTGAGACATGAGTTATTCGAATATCAAGTTTCATTAAGATCCGATCACCCGTTCAAAACTTGAACATACATCAAGCTTCTAGATTCCCCCTGCCTCCACTCCCCCACGATGGTGAAATCGGAGAAACGACTTTTCTCAAGTTAAAATTGTCGAGTCCCTGATATGCCTGCCAAGTTTCATCGTCCCTCACATGTGTAAGCATCTTAGCTCGGGATCACCAGAATTCCGGAATCCCTTCCATCTCCCCACACAGTGCTCGTATCCGGACAGGTCTTGTCAACTACATATCTGCTTGCTCTTCCCACCAAGTTTCATCCCGATCTGTCCACTCTAAACATGTCACACAATTTCCGGTTCTCCCCTCCAACTCCCCCCAAAGTCACCGGATCCATTCCGGACTTCAAGTGTGACATCTGAGACACGAGGTCTTTCCAAATATCAAGTTCATCAAGATCAGGTTCCCCGTTCAAAAGTTGTAAACATGTCAATATTCCGGATTCCCCCTCCCTCCACTCCCCCATGGTGGTCGGATCAGGGTAGTGACTGTTTCCTAGTTAGTTTGGTCGGGTATCTAATATGCCTGCCAAGTTTCATCGTCCTAGCACTTCTGGAAGTACCCTAACTCGAGAACAGTGGCCTGATAGACCGACCGAAAAGTGATTGGTATATGGCACTTGAGCGAAGCTGCAAGTGCCATAAAAACAGTGAGTTTTCGTAAAAATAGTCGATTTTTCTCCGAAAAACGGTTTGTACAAATGACCAGCCAGTCGGTAAATACCTTGCTCCCCCCCCTCCTCCCCAGTAAAAACACATTTTGGCAATAATGTATTTGTAGCTTGTACTGAATCCTTGATAGATTAAAAGAAAGCGGAGTTGGAAAATTAAAGAAAAAGACAAAATTACAATCAAGGAATCATACCGTATAAATCAACGGTTTCCAACCGGTGGTCTGCGTACCCAAAGGGGTACGCGAAGGTAACAAAATCAGTTTAGTCTGTAGCTTCAAAACTCTGCTCACTCACTTTTGATTGCCGAAAATTTAGTATTACCAGTAGAAGGCAGAGGCATCAGTAGCCAAAATGTTTTTTTTTTTTTTTTGGGGGGGGGGGGGTCGTTTTTACCGATTTTTTCCAAAAAATAACTGTTTTTGCGAAAAATCGCGGCGCTTCGCGTTGACTCATTCTTTTTAACCGTCTATGGCCGACCGCTTTGGTGGGAGGGTTGTTCCCGACCCGTACGTGACGCCACTGATTATAAGCTGTTCAGGGATACGAATTAAGCTAACGAAAGCTTGATAAAAGCAACGAAAGACATCAAAATCCAAACACAGAAACAGGCTGACTGGAAAATATATTGCCGTTACCGAGGCCGTTACAAACATCTAGCCGAGATTTGACAAAATTTTAGCTACAAAGCAGCCTCGCGTGCCCCATTTGTTTGTATATATAGGCCTATATATCATTTACGATATAACTTCTTTTCACGTTCTGGAAAAGGGGGTACGCAACCTTTTCGACCCTTGATTACGGGTACGCGGTACGGAAAAGGTTGGGAACCAAATGACCTATCGGGCCGTAAAGGCACTTTTCCTTATCGAGTGTGTGTCTCTATAGGAGGGTTTTCGCGAATCATTTTCCAATGCTTTCACGCCCCTTTGTATAGTTGACGAACTTTCCGCACCGGTCTTTGCGCTTTGGAAACGGAAGCATCGTTCTCGAAAGTCCGGCGGGAATTTTCAAAGTGTGGTAAAAACACGGCAAGCGTCGTTAAGGGTGACTTCGTTGGAACATATTAGAATGGAAGGGTTGTCCCAGTAAACCATATTATTCAGGAAAGTTGGGAATTCATAGTTTTCCTGGTGGTTTCAGCCTTTGGCTTGTTTTTGCGGTCAATGCAACGGCAATTTCAGGAATCGGATTCCCGCAGTTTTCACGATGTACCTCGCTCGCTGGAAAGTGATTCCAAAAGTCTCACAAAAATCCTTCTTATCGCTAGAAACCCGATTTTGAACGGTCGCAAGTCTCCAGCCTACCCCAGTCGAGACTTCGTAATATCGGACTTGGCTTGATGACGTCACTTTTTTCAATAGTTTACCTCATATCCTTCTTTATCAATTGTGTCATGTCGCCTACTTTTCATACCTGCCAGCATTATCTAATCTGTTAGTTAGTAACTGAAGAGATTTATCGCCATTTTGTTGCGGCCGATGCACTGAAACAGCTGTTACTTGCAGGGAAGTGAATTCCTCTCTGCAGAATTGAGATTATTTGGGATATTTCAGAATAATTGTGTTCTGCAGGGACCGTGGGCCTTCAGTTTGTATTTTAAAGTTTAACTGAAGAGCCAGCTTATTCTTATATCTTAGATTTGAATAATCTGAATTGTTGTAAAAAGTAAAATGTTTATCACATTTTATATAGAGACAGCCTTAGAACCAATACATTTCTCATCCTCAATAACCAAACAAGGATTGAAATAGCCTAATTTGTAATCATCCCACTTTAAAAGCTTTAAATATAAACAAACCGCCAGTATAAATCCAAAGAAATGTTGAAGATCTTGCACGAATAGCATTAGGTCGAACACTGAATGGCCTGCCACCCAGTCCCACCCTTTAAACCTCTTTTCCATTAGCAAGGTAATAACAAGTACAATAAACCAAATCGTAGCAGCCTAATGCCCCCTTTGTCACAATTCACTAAGAACTGCATATCATCAATCATATGACAAAACAGTCAAGTTTCCAACTGTTCGTTAAAGATTAATGTACGTCGCGTCGTCTTATTTGTTGCTGTTACACCAAACCCTCGTCCATAGATAAATCTCCCCAAATATACAAGAGTTGGACTTGAGACCTGTCATTGACGAACTTAACTCGGGGGGGGGGGGGTCGGAACAGGTCAAAATGCGTATTTACACCTTTTTTTTCTCAAGTATACCAGCTTAGAGTTTGATTCCAGTCACGGGTCAAAAACTTGTTTCATGGGCAATTTTGGCCCACTTGATCATTAACGGGGAGGGTGGGGGTGGTTCAACTCTCTCCAACCCTATAATCCAAAAGCACAAAGGAATTTCATCGCCTTATATCCAGTTAATGTCAAGTTAAAAACATTAAAAAAAAAATGGGTAATCTGGGCCCAATTGCCCCTAAACCAAGTGCTGGTGGGGTTTGGGACCCGCAAAAAGTAAAAGAGACCCCAATGCTCACAATCCTACCAAGTTTCAACTTGATAACTTTTGATTCCTGTCATAGGGTAACGAACTTTACTCCTAGGCAATCTGGGCCCAGTTGCCCATGAACGGGGTGGGTGGGGGAGTTGCAACTTTAAAAGCAATTTCCCAGCCCTAGGATACGGCTGTGCTTCATTTGAGGCTGCTGCTTTGAGGCGTCAAAGTCGTACATTTTAATTTTGTGATTCAACCTGTCAGGTGCCAATATGTACGTCTAGGAGCGTTTAACAGGCTAAACAAATCTTGGCTAAAAAAATATCTCTCGGAAGTCATCGATAAGAGGCAATTTGGTAACATCCCGAAGTGTTCAACTGTTCACTATCTCGTTAGTTTACTTGATTTTATTTTTAAAGATTTAGATGAACCCGGGAAATGGATAAATCTAATTGCAATAGATTTTAAAAAAGCTTTCGATCTTGTAGATCACAAGATTTTGCTGGAAAAAATGGCAGAGAAAAATATCCCTGAATATCTTATTAATATCGTGAAAAGCTTTCTAACAAACAGAGAACAAATCGTAAAATATAAAAATTATTTTTCTTCTTCTTTACCGGTTTTTTGCGGTGTCCCGCAAGGAACAGTGATCGGTCCTTTATGCTTCCTCCTCATGATCAATGAAATAGCTGTCGGTCTGGAAGAAAGATGGAAGTATGTAGATGATCTTTCCCTAGCAGAGGTAGTATCTGGAGCGTGTAAAAGTCAAACTTTCAATTATATTGAACAAGTTACCTCTGAAGCAGCAAAATTAAATATGGTGGTAAATAAAGATAAATCTTCAGTAATGACATTTTCATTTCTCAAGAAAAGCCTACCTGAATTCGAACCACCTATAGACCCAAACCTCCTCAGTAACAGCACTACCCTGCTTGGGGTAGTGATCTCTTCTGATCTAACTTGGCATGAAAACACAAGATTGATTGTAAAAAAGGCAAATGGTGCTATCCAAATGCTGAAGACTCTAAAGAAATCCGGGTTCCTAAGGATAAACTAAAATTAATTTTCTGCATGTTCATCCGCCCACTAGTAGAATATGCATGTCCTGTTTGGCATTTCGCTCTTACAAAAGAAGAAAGTGATAAAATTGAACGGGTTCAGAAGAGGTCTCTACAAATCATCTACGGAGGTTCCCCACTGCCTTACTCTTTTTATCTAAAAGAATACAAACTTGACCCCCTTTTTGTCCGTCGAGAGAAACTGTGCCTAAAATTTGGCTCAACCCTCCTCCTCCACCCCATCTACAAGAACTTCCTCCCGCCTCCCTTTGTCCCCCTCAGATCCCGACTCCCCAGAGAGGCGGCTGCGAAAGTTCCAAAACTGACACCGGTTTACTCCAGGTCACAGCGTTATTCTCGAAGCTTTGTGCCGAGTTTTGTTCGTACTTTTAACAATTCGTAACTTGTGCGTTTTATCCTATTCTTTTTGTGTTTCTTGTTGACAAATCTTTCTTGTATTAACTGTTTGACTAAAAGATACCATATTTGGGCTATGCCTATGAGAGACTGTATCTTGTTTACATTAAATGATTTGATTTGATTTGATTTGATTTGAACAGTCTCGGTTGATCTTGATCACAGAAACACTTAAATATGAAAATATAAAACAGGTTATGTTTATAGTACAGCGTCTTAAATGGGAAGGCGAGCAATATTATTCTACCTTGGTAGCCTACCTCGATGTTCTGTTAGGGTTTTCTGATTTTAGTGGAAAACATTGAGATTTTGAATTAACCGACTAGTTACGTGGTCTTGGAGAAGAGGGACGGATTCCTTCAGACACGTGCAAGGGGCTGCCCACTCTCGATTTGAGTGTACAGCAAGCGCCCGGTGCCGGAATCGGCCGACACCAGCCGGCACTGGTTGCCACGTCTTAGAGCTTTTAAATAAGCATGTTCAACAGCGTTAGAAAGATGAATCGTCTAATTTTTGGACGGCTCCTGCGAACCGTTGATTTCAGCCGGTGCCGGGAAAGGGTGTACAGCAGGTGCCAGGGAGTGTGTATCCCCTCGGACACGTGTTGTAGAATTACAACCACATAGATTTTTGGGATCCCAAAACGTAAGTGGAGGGATACCTATGACTTCGTAAAAGTTGTCCATCTGTCCATCCGTCTGTCAGCACGATAACTCTAGAAGGGAATGAGATATTTGATGAAACTTGGTTTGAGGATAGCAAGGGAAAGGTCGAGTTCGTAGAGTTCCAAGTGAATAAGTGATGGGTAACTAGATTGTCCTATCTCAGCCCTTTTCGGTTAAACTTTTAAATTGGAAAAGTGGAAGAACCATAATACAACATTCACGACTACAAGGAAGCTCGTCGTGCATTGGGGAACTGTAAATACAAAACAAACTCCTCCGAAAAAAAAAAAATAAAATCATGAGAGGCTTCGACGATAAACCACGCTGACACCGCTCTTGCTAACAGAGCTTGTTATCATCGTCAGTTATGTAGTGGGATATTCAAATATTTATTTTCTGTGCGGTGTCTTGGTATTGAAGGTTATTGAACGGAAGATTTCAAACAGGTTTAACAAGCAGACAAAACGTGATAGACCAGTTCTCTCTTGTCGTGAAGAAGAGTCCTGAGTGTTGGAGAGCTCTTGTTCTTCTGCTACGTTAACACAGTATCCGGTAATAATCAAGCATATCTTTGCTTAGTTCTACCCAAAATATTGTTTATCTGTTCTTTTATAGAAGCCAAAAAAGTGAGGTACATCTATAGATGAGTGTAAATTATTTAGGGTTCGAGTCTTAGCGGCTCGCAAGCCAGTCGCAGTTCTCCGTATTCTGGCTCGGAACTACCATGCGGTTTAGTTCCTATTAGTCTCCTAGTGATCATCACTGTCATCAGCATTTAAATAAAGCTCTGCTAGGGCATGTGTTTCATTAAATTGTGGCAGCGGAAAAAAGGGCTCTCGAACTTCCCTGACGATGGAAGTTTTTGCGGGTCACAAAAAATGGTCTTTCTATCACACACAATGCTAACCATCCCTACTGGCACTATGAATGTCCAAAACCACCAAAACCCGTAAAACAATTAGCAAATTAAAAAAAAAAAAAAAAAATTCCTAGGTTTGAAATAACTCTGTCTGGACTAAATCTCAGCCGATTATCCCGGACAGCTGTTATGGCACGTAGGGAGCCAAGGTTCAAAATAATAATTTCCATCTAACGCTCGAACTGTTTATTACAAATACAAATAAATTATAAAACCAAGACCAGTGTGGTACCTCTGAAGACATACAAAAATTATCTGTTAGGTCTCATAATTCTTTGCTAATCAATCCTGGAAAATTCCGCCATCTGGAAATGAAGACGTTGTGCGTGGTTTTTTTCTCGAGCCAAAACAGCAACTGAAATCTAAACAAACCCATGGCATGCGATCACTAAGAAAAGGTAAACAGAATGTTTAGATTAGGTCTTTAACTACCCTTCAACCGAGCCTTGAACTCAAAGGACCCCTCTTGCTTATTCTGCGTTTAAGTTTACCCTTAGCTTTCTTGTGGAGTTATAAACTTCTGGAATCCCCGCCTTTCGCAATTGTTTTGATTCTTACCCACGACTTTCTAGCGCTTTTTCTGCCTAGCCGAGTTTTGCCAGGCACGCAACGCAAGCTTCGCCGAAACCTTCAAAGTCCGCCGACTACTCTTTCACGCATAAGGACGTGATACGCTTATAAGTGTTATTTTTCCTTTTGTAAGAAATGGTAGGCCGACAGGTCTATCTTCTGTTTTGGACTTTATTTGTTTTGCTGGGTTTTCCCACTTTTTAACCACGGCGCATTCAGTTTTCAAATATTCTGCGTCCAGCAGCCGCCTAGGAGAGCAGCGATTGCTGTGTAGATTCTGCAAGAGCTAACAAGAAAATCACTAATTTCACCTGCAAAGTAGGCTAATATTGTTTTCGAAAAACGGTATTGCTGAGCTATTTCAACATGGAAAGATCATTTCTAGTAAGAATTGTGCTTTAAACAGTGAAGCTTCTCTTTTCTGTTCATTAAAGCACAACTCTTACTAGAAATGATCTTTTCCCTGTAAAATGGATCAGAAAAAAGGTTTTCGAAAATATCATTACTTTCCACCTGAACTGGCGAATCTCTTGTTAGCGCTTGTCGGTTATATCCAGCCTTCCTGCTCTCCGACGCGGCGGCTGGGCGCAAAAGATTTGAAAACTGAACGTGCTTTGGTTAAAAAGTGGGAAAACTTATCAAATAAAAGAAGTAGCCTAATAAACAAAAGATTATCACATCCTTGTGTGAAAGAGTTGTCAGCGAACAATGAAGACACGGCAAGGCCGAAAAAGCGTTAAAAATTCTTAGTTACGAAACGAAACAATGGAGAAAGGTAGGGATTTTAGAAGCTTATATTTCCATATGGGAGCTAAGTAGATTATAAAAGGCAGAATAAGCAAGAGGGGTCCTTTAACTCATGAATCTACTGCACCATCTCTGTATGATAGAGATGCTGATAATGAGGCAAAGGAGGGACAAATAAAAACTAATACGCTTGAAGGGCTAAACTGGGATAAGGCAATCTGATCTCGATCGGGTCTCAAGGTTGAGCGGAACACCAAACCTTTTTCGGTAACTTGGGTTGTCGTTAGCCCATATTACTATTAGTCGCGTTTTGCTTCGAATTCTCCTCCGAATTCTCCTATTTCGCGTTTTTGGACTATTCAGATGAAGTGAATTCTGCTTTTCTTGCGTTTTTGTCAGAATCGAGAACGGGGAAAACCTCACGATTCTGCAGAATCGAGAAGTTGCTCCGATGGCGAATTCGCGATTCTCCTCTCTGCGTTCTCCTCCCTGATTGGTCAACAGAGAGCGGGTGCCCAATATACATAAACACGTATACCGGGTTGCGGACGAGCTTCAAAATTAGTGTTTTTGTCAAAAGCGAGAATGGAGAAGTCAGAGGAGCAAAAACGGTAATTTGTACGAGAATCGAGAATTCAGAAGCGAGAATTCGGAACGGAGAATTCGGATTAAAAACGCAACTATTGTATTTTAAACAACAAAATAAAAAAAGCTAAGGACAATATTACGGCCACTAATAGGAAGGCCATATGGCCTCTAATTAGTTAATCGAAAATAATGGTCTTAAAAAGCTACCGTAGATGTCTAGCCTACCAATTTCTTCCTTCACTATTTGGGCGTTCGAACTAAGGGACAAGGACAACCTTCGAAGGCCCTTGTTGAAGTGTCAACTACTCAGCTAAATTCATGCGATTAAATTCATGCTAAGACCTATGAATCTACTTTAAATGTCCTTCTCCTGCAAAATTACGCAGTTTAAGTGGCCCGTCGTACCTATAAGGCCAATGCAATCTACTTCTATTGTCGCTCCATCCATTCTTGAATCGGAGAGCCGAGCTTATAGTTCATTATTACCCCCCCCCCCCCCTAACGCCCACTCTAATTTTCACACTTGTTTTGTTTGTCACTATTAATAATTAATTAATTATTATTTGTTTTGTTGTTTCTCTCTCTTTTTCATTTTTTTTTTTTTACTGTACTCCGTCTTTACCTGGACGGGTTACAAATAAAATTTAATTTAATTTAATTTCCTATCCTTATCATGCGCTTGGTGATATTTTGCGAAAAGCTCTGTCGTCAGTAAAAGCGGTTCTGTAATTTGTTTCACTGTTTTTTTGCTATAAATCAACGGGCCTGGACATAGGCTTACATGACGGAAGAAATTCAATGTTCGGCTTCGTCCGTGAGCGAATTTTTGAAAATAAACTGAATTGAATTGAATGTAGCAGCCAAATCTGTGGGTAATTTATTAATAGCAGAACCTAGTTTTAAAGTATTCAACGAATTTGAAATAATGACAAGTAAACAGTAAAGCAGTGCGAAAGGTGCCTTAAGAAACCATCTGTATCATCTAGTCTTCGTCGTTTTCACTTTTTTGCCAGAAATCAACGGGCCTAGACATAGGCTTATAACAGCCAAAGCTGTGGGCAATTTGTTAAAAGCAGAGCTTAGTTTTAAAGTATTCAGCCATTTTACAATACTGGAAAGTAACAGTGCGAGAGCTGCCTTAAAGTACCCCTCTTGCTTATTCTGTCTTTTATAATATACTTATTTCCCATATGGAAATATAAGCTTCTAAAATCCCCACCTTTCTCCATTGATTCGTTTCGTAACTACGAATTTTTAACGCTTTTTTGGCCTTGCCGCGTTTTCCCGTCAACCAAAGAAAAGATTGCCGGAATCTTCATTGTTCGCTGACAACTCTTTCACACATAAGGATGTGATAATCTTCTGTTTTTCTTTTGTTTGATAAGTTTTCCCACTTTTTAACCAAAGCACGTTCAGTTTTCAAACCTTTTGCGCCCAGCCGCCGCGTCGGAGAGCAGGAAGGCTGGATATAACCGACAAGCGCTAACAAGAGATTCGCTAGTTTCAGGTGGAAAGTAATGGTATTTTCGAAAACCTTTTTTCTCATCCATTTTACAGGGAAAAGATCATTTCTAGTAAGAGTTGTGCTTTAAGAAACGTTCTGTATCACATAGACTGCGTTGGGCCTTATTTCTTTCTTCGCTGGCACAACCATTCACCGATACAAGCAAAAATGTTGTCTTACAGGTTTAGGCTGCCTCTTCCTGATGCTTTTGGCTTTTCGCAAATAATACGCAGGGTCCATGATCTTCTCGGTCATCTTCTCGCCTAGACAGAGGCGTTACTAGCCAAAATGTTTGGGGGGGGGAGGCATTTACAGAGAAGCTGGTCATTTTACCGACTGTTTTTGCAGAGAAAAACGGCTGTATATTCAAATAATGTATACAACCTCAGCTACGATGCTTCATCGGCCTACGATGCTGATGAAGCATCGTAGCTGACGTATCCATTGGTTACATTATATGAATATATGTTTCAAAGTCAGCTTGGGCTCAAGGAATATTTAAAAACGATTGTTTTTAAGAAAAGATTACTGTTACGAAAAACCGCCTGTTTTGAAGAAAAATCGACTGTTTTCAAGAAATTAAGACCAAAGGTTTCGATGGGATCCCAAAAATTAATATTTGGTCCAGAAAATTTGATGTTATTACTTTAAAATTTTAGAAACAGATCAAGGCTTATAGTGGAGGTTGAACCATGTTCTAAACTTAAATAATAATCACTTTTTAGTTATCGTGCTCACAGACAGACGGACACTTGTCCGGCGAAAAAATTAAGCTAAAAACGGTTTCAGCGTATTAAATCCAACATCTGATCCACTTCAAAGGAAGATTTAATTTATAACAAATGTTCCCGTTTTAGCCGGATTCCGGACGAACTATATGTCCGGCTAAAAGATGATTGTGATATACAGATTCAGCATCTCTTCTTACCCCTAGACCGGACATCTAAGCAACTACAAATACAACTTTCGCTTTTAACAAATTTTCCGGTTTGGACCGGATTCCGGGCGAACTACTTGTCCACGTAGAAAATGATTTTCACATAAGCGTTCAGCATGCCTCCTTACCCCTACATCGAACATCTAATCAACTTCAAATAAAACTTTACTTTTAACAAATTTTCCGGTTTTGGCCGGATTCCGGGCGAACTACTTGTCCGGCGAGAAAATGGTTTTCATATTCGTGTTCCTTAGTCGACTATCTCATTATGCTGTTTAAAAAAAAAAATTTGTCCCTTAATTTGAATCCCCTCCCCCACCCCTAAATATAGGGCCATAGAGCCCATCTAGGAAATCGGCCTTTCCCTTGCCCCAAAGGATCCTCCCACCAAGTTTCATCAAAATATCTCTTTCCTTTCGAGAGTTATCGTGCTCACAGACAGACAGACAGAGGGACAAGTTTTGCGATATCATAGGTATCCCTCCCTTAATTTAATTTAATTTCAAAATAAATGCGGCACAACATTTCATGCGCGAGCAAATTAATTGGTACTTGTCATTAACCTACAACTAAAACATATATACAATTGTCATAAAATAAATACAGTAACTCAAGTAAGGTTGTTATGATACAAGGTAAACTGAGGCACAAAACTATTACGGTACCTTTCAGTTTTACAAGCGACAGGTGTGAGTTTTGGTACTTTCATAGCTGCTTCTCTTGGAGGTCTGTTTCTTTCCGGTTTAAAGGGCTGGAGGAAGCATAGTTCGGTAGAAAGGGTGGGATAACAGATTTGTTCCGAAACGTTGGCACAGCTGTTCTCTACGAACAGAAAAGGGTTTCAGCTTACACTCCTTTAGGAGATACGAGTATGGCCTTTCACGGCCACCAATTATAATTTGAACAGCACGTTTTTGGATTCTTTCCAACTTATCTGAGTCACTCTTTGTAAGTCCATAATGCCATGCTGGACAGGCATATTCAAGTAGTGAACGGACAAACATACAATACAAATCTTTCATTCTTTCTTTAGGTACTTTGAATTTCCTTAGGATTATTAACATACTCATGGAAGAGTTAGCTTTCTTTAAAATATACTTGGTATTTTCCTCCCAAGACATATCAGAAGATATAATAACGCCAAGGAGTGTAATTTGGTCAGAAGTAAGGTTATCAGGAATGGGAGGGTGGAACTGTGGGAGAGTTTTAAGAAATGAAATTGTTAGTATTGTAGATTTGTCACTGTTCACTACCATATTCGACCGAGAAGCTTCTGTAGCAATATCCTGAATTATACCCAAAGATTGACTTTTTGAATTCTTTCCCACAACTTCTGCCAGTGATAAATCGTCTACGAATTTCCATCGCTCATCGATGTCCTGAGCAACATCATTTATCATAATAAGAAAACACAGAGGACCAAGCACAGTTCCCTGGGGCACCCCACAAAAAACTGGAAGCGCGTCTGACATGCACTGTTTATACTTTACAGTTTGTAATCTATCCGTTAAAAATCCCCGTACTATATTTACAATAAATTCAGGTACATTATTCTCAATTAACTTATTTAACAGTATTTGGTGGTCTACAAGATCAAAAGCCTTCTTAAAATCAATAGCTATAAGGTTAATCCATTTATCTGGGGTGTCCAGATTCTTCAGGATAAAATCTATAAGACTTACTAAATAATGTGTTGTAGAAGCCTTCGGGACGTTTCCATATTGATGCTGGTCAATGACTGATGCTAAATATTTTTTCAACCATGCAGCTACAAAACCTTCATACACGCGGCTAAAAACTGAAGTCACAGAAATTGGCCTTACCCCAGTAAAATCATTGACACCACCCTTCTTTGGTATTGGTGTAATAAACCCCACTTTCCACTTCTTAGGGTACTGGCCACTTCGTGATATTTTATTATAAATGTTGCTCAGCGGAAGGGCCAATTCAGCTGCAAAGGCCTTAATTAACGTCACTGGGATATCAAAAGGCGTAACTGCAGTTCTTTTTAGCTTGGACAGCTTAAGTTTCACCTCGGATATCATTATTTCAGGGATATTGATACCAGGGAGGTCTTGAGGAGGAATACTGTGTACTTGGGATATAAAGGGCCCATTAGCAGAAGGTGTCTTTGGAGAAAGTGGTGGGTAAGACTGAACAGTTGCGGCAAAATGGGTATTTAAATCATTGGCTGTTTTGACAGGCAGTTCGTCTTTCTTAAAATCAACAGGGGAAGGATTTTTACCAGCCAGCTTTTTTATTTCTGGAAAGAACTTCGCCGGTTTAGAAGCTAAAAGGTGATCAACTTCTTTCGAATAAAAATCAGCTTGGGCTTTCTTAATTTTTTTCTTTATTTTTGAAAACTTACGTTTTCGGATCCCAAAAACCGGATATGTAAATCTTTTCCCTGTTTTCGCTCTAAGTCAAGGGTCTCGTAAAAGGCTGAAAACAGCCAAAGCCGTGGGTGTTATTAGTTTTGAAGTATTCAAATATTTTTAAATAATATCCCTTTAATATTAAATAGTGCGAGAGGTCCTTTAAAGGACACCTGAATGAAGAGACCCCTATCTGAATGACTTCCGTTAACATTGCCTGCAGAAAACCCAATCCAAATACGAAATAGTGTTTCCAAGCTATGATTTTTGCTCCATTTTGCATCTGTCCTTATTTCAGTACCGAACAATTTTAGAAATGAACAAATGTCTCCAATCAACCCTTCTTCTGGAATATTTTTTAACCAGTTAAGCCCAAACGTATATCTAGAAGAAATTCCAATACGATCCGGCAAGCGCTGTACAAGATTTGAATGAATTGCGTTTTTTGTCTTGGAGTCTGCATGTGCAAACCTCCAGAAACGAACATCCCTATTTGAAAACGTCACGCTCAGGAGAAGAATGCTGTCCGTGACCATATCTGTAAATGCATTCTCCAGGGTGTGTTCAAGTATGGTTTCATTGTTCAGTTGTCCTTTAAGGAAAAACACGCAGGTTGCTTTTCCTGCACTTCCAAGGATTTTATTAATTATAAAGTAGGCTACTGTATACGAAGAGGAAAAATAATATAGTATTGAGAATAGGTGAAGGTGACCTGAACAGTAACTGGAAGAAAGGCCTGATGGTTCCCTTCTCTTCTTGTCAACCCCTATCCAGCTGAAAAAGTATGAGTCGGAGCCATGGAGTCGGTAACCACTTCGGCCAGTTCCTCGTATACTGCAATACCCCGTTCCTTCCGTACTATTGGCGACTAACTCGTCGTGCCGAAGAAGAATAGCCATGTGCCTACCACAGAGTAGAAGAAGTGTAGAAACGTCACCACATGTAGAAATGCTGTTGATTAATAGACATAAGGCGTATTCTCGCCGTTCCCCGAGGACTCCACTTGAGGAGTCCCCGCGTTTTTTGTTTGTCCCTGGGACTCACTCCCCGTATTCTCGCGAGTCCCCACGGACTGGGAATGCTCCGATTATCATCACGATCATCAAAAAGGACTCCCTTTCAGATTCGGATTGGAATCAGTTTTTGCTGGTGTTGGTGCAATGTAAAATTAATTAAAAACAATCAGAATAAACAAAACCAGAAATAAAGTGGATTCTGACTAATTTCGTCAACTGCATATTTTTTTTCCAACAAAATCCATTTTGGAAGCATTCCCCGTGTTCTCGCTGTTTCTGTCCACGGAGTCCGCGTGGAGTGACTCCCTCTGTTTTCGCCGTTCCCTTCGATTCCCCGAGGAGTCCTCGGGGAACGGAGAGAATACGCCTATAGGTTTTGAATCATAGATCGGGTTGACGTTTCTCGTTCTTCCCAAGATTCACTGGCTGGACAAAGAGTATACTAGCCTTACGAATGGTATATCCTGAGGTATAATTTCCCTAATCGTTGTGCATTCTTTCCTTATCTCTGAAGAAGTTATAACTGGGCTTTACGTTCAAGCCTATCTGGGCCAAGTTGCAGCACGGGACGATTGCTCTGATAACGCTTTGCTAAAATACACAGTTAGTAATAATGTTACCCTCCTTTCAAGTTTCACCGTTTCATTCAAGGCGTTGTCCTTTCAAACAAGACCGAAGTCTTCGACGGGATCCCAAAAATTTAATATCTGATAATTGGGTATTGTAGATGTGCGGTCTTAACCAGACTCCTTAAAACTTTGACTAATAAGATTTCTAAAAAGATAAAGGCCAATGTCTTAACATCTGAGAAAACCAAGTTCGGGTATTGATTCAGCATGCGTGTTTACCCGTACACGTCAAATCTACTTTGACTAAATTGATCAAAACATCCTGCCTTACTTCTACCGAGTTTCCGGTTTCGGCCGGATTCCGGGCAAACTATTGGTCCGGCAAAAAACTAAAGCTCAAAAACGAATTCAGTATGTCTCCTTACCCCTACATCCAACCTCTAATCAACTGCAGATAAAACTTTTGCTGTTGACAAACTTTCTGGTTCTGTCCGGAATTCGGGCGAACTATTTGTCCGACGAGAAAACTGTTTTCATATTGGGATTGAGCATAACGTCTGATAAAACGTTTACTTTTGACAAATTTTCCGGTTTCGGCTGGATTGCGGGCGAACCATAGGCTATGTCCGGGATAGACAATTGTTATATACGGATTCGGCATGTCTTCTCATCCCTAAATCGAAATCAGTCAACGTCAGATAAAATTCTTACTTTCAACAAATTTTTCGATTTTTCGAAATTTTTCGAAATCGAAATCAGTCAACGTCGGATAAATTTTTACTTTCAGTAAATTTTTCGATTTCTGCCGGATTCCGGGCGAACTATTTTTCCGGCGAGAAAATGAAGTTCAGTTCTGGATTCAGCATTTCTTCTTACTCCTAAACCGTCCATCAGCTTGAAAAATATTTTCTTCATCCCTTAAGTTAACAAGACCAAAGGTTTCGATGGGATCCCAAAATTTAATATTTGATCCAGACAATAGCGTCTTGTAGATATTTGTTCTTCGCAACTCCTTGGACATTTTTACGGTTAAAATTTAGAAAATTCCAATGGCTAGTCATCTGAGAAAACCAAGTTCATGTATGGATTCATCACATGTGTATACCCCTATACGTCATATCTACTTTGACGAAATTGGTCGAAAGATCCTGCCTTACTTCTGCCAAATATCCGGTCTCGGCCGGATTCCGGTTTGACTAGTTGTCCGGGAAAAAGAAGCTCAAAACGAATTCAGCATATCTCCTTACCCTTATATCGAACCTCTTAACAACATCACATAAATTTTAACTTTTTAAAAAATTTCAAGTTTTGACCGGATTACGAGGAACAAATTTGTCCGGCAAGAAAAAAATTTTCATACACGGATTCAGCATGTCTCCTTACCATACACGACATCGAACCTCTAATGAACTTCAGATAAAGGTTTTACTTACAACAAATATTCCGGTTTCGGCCGGACTCCGGGTGACCTTTATGTCCGGGTAGAAAGTTATTGTCATATATCGATTCAGCATGTCTTCTTAACCCTTAATCGAACATTTAATCAGCTTCAAATGAAACTTTTACTTTTAACAAATTTTCCGCCTTTGGCCGTATTCTGGGCGAACTACTTGTCCGGGTAGAAAACGATTGTCATATACGGATTCAGCATGTCTTCTTATCCCCAAATCGAACATTTAATCAACTTCAAATAAAACTTTGACCATTACCAAATTTTCCGTTTTCTGCCTGATTCCGGACGAACTAATTGTCCGTACATGGATATTCATATATGGATTCAAACCAAACGGATCTGCTGAATAGGATGCAAGTTGGGACAGTACCCAGTCTATGTGGTCTAGATTTGTCATTTGGCGTCCGAACCGGATCCGACCAAAGTAGGAGGATTATTGAAGGTTTGTTTCCTTCCCCGACGTTGACCCTGAAGATTGACAGCCTGACGAGGATCGTATCAAGAAGGGCCGAAATATCGCTGCTAAAGGATCGTAGCTGACGTACTCGTTATATGCATTATTTGAATAAAGGAGGAGGATGAAGCGGGAACCGGAAATTTTAAGATATGCTCCGATTCGAGTTAAACTTCATGGACGGGAAATTTATGTGTCTGAGTCACATTCGGTCACAGTGGGGGGAGTTGAGGGGAGTCCCGGAAATGTTGTGGCTCACATAGGGGTTAAGCGAGTTGATTGATTTGAATGAAACTAGGAAAGTAGAGTGATCGTATGCTTTGGATGGCATATTCTAGGGTCCGGACCGGATCTGAGCACGGTGGGGAGGGGTACCGGAATTTCCGGAAAAAAGTGCTCAGATTTACTTTCTCGTTTCTGACATTGCCCACTCCTAACAAGTGCCATATGAGCTCGTAGCTCTTATTTTTTTAATTTTTGTTTCTGTTTCTTGCTTGGAACGTGCCTTGGATGACATATTCTAGGGTCCGGACCAGATCCGAGCACGGTGGGGAGGGGTACCGGAATTTCCGGAAAAATGCTCAGATTTAGTTTCTCGTTTCTCACACCACCTACTCCTAACAAGTGCGATATGAGCTCGTAGCTCTTGTTTTTTCATTTTTATTTCTGTGTCTTGCTTGTAACGTGTTGCTGTGTAGGACAAGAATATTGTATCCCTAAAATCTTGAGCTGGTATCGACGGCAACCCGTGAGCGAGTCTTGTATTAAAGTTTAACCGAAAAGGGCTGAGATTGAGCAATCTAATTACCCATAACTTATTCGCTTAAAGAGGCTTGAAGAACCGACGAAAATGCGTTACTTCGTTACTCCGCTATTCACAAATAACCAATTTTCATATGGTGGAATTTCCCTGTCTCATTAGTGGTACCTCTATGCGCTTGTACCTGTGTTCTATGCTTGACGAAAACGATTTACCAAACATAAGTGTGCCGCAGTGAACTCCCTTTCTCGAGCTGATTTTTGATCGCGTGATTGTGATTCCTGATCGCGAGCTCCCTTTCGCGGCCACTGAAAAAGCCGCGTTTGTACCGAGATTCAGATTTCCCGCGTCATAGTAGAATTTCGCCTCGTGAGGACGGCCGTAGATATTCTGAACGTCATACTGAAGCAAATAGTGAAAAAAAGAAAGAAAAATACCATAACACAATCAAATAATGAAGTGTATTCAGTTAAATTATACAAAAACAAGTTGGCTTTTCAGTTAAACTTTAAGCAGAAGCTGAAGATGAGATGAGGACTTTGAGACGGGCTTTAACTATCCCATCATTTTACAGATCAAGTTCTTGGAGGAACAAGAATGTCTCTCGGTTTGCAAAAGGGAGTACGACATGTCTGTAAAAGAGAGTGCCAAGAAGGTCAACTTCCTCCTTGAAGGACTGAAGAAAAACTATCAGCACCATTGGATTGTCGGTGAGATTTCCCGTAATTTATATTAAAGGTTGACTTCAGACATCTAGGTTGATTTCGGAAAATAACACCGGGACGGTCATTGAAAATTACATATCCGAGCCGAAGGCGAGGTAGGTTATGAAAAATATCTACCGAGCCGAAGGCTAGGTTTATATTTTTAAATGGCCATCGAGGTTGTCATTCAGATATCAACCGAGATGGAGGTATGTTAACTGTTATAACTTTTTCGAACAGAAATCATCTCTGGAGGCTGATATGGCTTATATCATCCTCTCCGGAGGCGGCTATGACTTATAACATCCTCAATGGCGGCTGGTATGACTCGTATCATCCTCTCCGGAGGCTGATATGACTTATATCATCCTCTCTTATCTACCGCTAACTTTCTGTGTGAATATTACCGCAAAATAACTGACCGTGGGTCATCGGAGGATATGCATTACATACCTGTTCGAAAAAAGTTACTGTGCTTTAAATGATATTTTTTCATGAAACGTAAGACAAATCCTGATTCGGTCTCGAATCCAGGATTCGTCCTTTTGGCCGGATTCGAATCTTCTGCTTGTCAGGCTGGATTCGGATTCGGACTCGGATTCCAAACCCTCAATCTTACGAATCCGCTCAAATTTCCTAGACTTCATCCTTCCAGTTTCCATTTTCCCAATTTTCACGCATTGTGCGCCAATTTTTTGGTCACTCAGTAATCTATCACGTTATCTGATTACCTTAGATATCAGTGCTTTTTGTCACCTCTGATTTTGAGCCATAACCGATGTACATGATTGGAATTTTGTTAAGGTCGGATTCGATTCCGGATCTCTGATAGGATTCAAATCCTCAGCATGAAATGGTGGATTCGGATTCGTACCTAGCCCTGGATTCGGATTCGGATTCGCCCATCTCTGATAGGGCCATAACAGAAATATCCTCGGCGTCTAACATTACGTTCAACCGGTTCAGCACAAGGATGTGAAACCGTTTGTTGTCATCGGGCTTCAGTTATATATATAGTTGAAATATAAGCTTTGAATATAGTGCGTAAATAATTATAACTTAGTTGTCGAAATCGTATGTATTTTTTATAGTATTTATGTGTCACTGAATGGACCAGATGGTTTAGGCATTGTTCTGTTTTATACACTATTTTGTACTCCTCAGTTCTGAGGGAAATAAATGAATAAATAAATAAATAAATAAGCTGACCATTCATTGCAAAAGAAATAGAAAAATGTGATTTTCGATTACTATGTTGGATGATTATTATTGTTAGAAGGGTGGAACACGCTCTAAATCTGAATTTAGTATTTCTTCAGCCCAATCTGACTGCAAATCATGTTTACTAGTGGTAAATGTTATATATATATATATATATATATATATATTCGTTATTTCCATAATAGCTCATCAGAGTATGGCTAGCAGAGGATCGTCATGACGTAACACATGCCAAATCAATGACGTACAATATATACAGTATATACTAATAATAAGTAGGCCTACATACTATAATACTATAAATATATAATACTATACATACTATAAATTTGCAAAATATCTTCTTCGCTTTCCTCCTTGGACGCGCAACACCTACATGATGAAAAAATATGGTATCGTTGACCCGATTCTTAAACTCGACGAGCTTTGTCAACGACTAAAATGCAAACAGAGCGGCCATGAGTGGCAAGGGATTGTTTTCTGATATTTTTTTAATTATAAGTGTGATTTTCTCCTTGTGATTTGCCTTTTGTTTTTCTTTGTTGTGTGATTTTTTTTTTTTTTGTGTTTCTTCTATTTTTCTTCTTATACTCCATCATTTTCTCTTTCTTGTACGATGGGTCATAAATAAACATTACATTACATTACAATACAGGTCACACATCAAGAGTTAAAATGGTAAATAATATGAGGAACCATTAAGAGTTAAAATGAGAAATAAAATAAGGTACGAATGATGACAAAGATCGGTCAGACGAATTTATAGGGGCGGGGTAATTTGAACCACATTTTTTTCAATTTTATAGTCTAGTGTTGGGCTGTTAGGCGGTGGGAGATTGGTAATCTGGTAGAATGGATCTGTGGTAATCTGAAGCCTAAGCCTAAGTAATCTAAGCCTAGCCTGTGTCTACGGCACGCTAAAGTAGGAAAACTAAGTTTTGTGAGGCTATCTTCATTTTTAGAATAATCTTGCCGAAGAATAATCTTGCAATCCCGCTTCTTATCCCCTCTATTTTCTCCGTCTGACTTTTGGGCCTCGTTTTTGTTGCAATAGCGCCTCCGCATCGCTGCTGCAGCACTTCTTCGCTTTTGCACAATATGCGTTTTTGGATTCAATTTCTTCTTGGTTGAAGCGGCAGCGCTGCAGCATCTTGCAGGGAAGCACGGACTTGGTCGGTGAGCAAGTCCGTGATTCTTGAGAAGCGCTGCCGTCTTCCTTGGAAGCGCTGCAGTGCAAAAACGGATGTAGAAAGAATCAGTCCGGAATCGGCGGAGAAGTGGACCTGCAGCATGCAACAAAAACGAGGCCTTGGTAATGCCCGGATGCCAAACCGGGCACGAGTATTCCGTTGCAGGGCGTTCATACGTGCAATACGGGGATCTCATGAGTCTCGTTGGTATTCCAAATCTCCGGAGCATCGCAAGGGATTTCAGAAGTAGAGAAGATTTGTGTAGGATGGGTCAACAGGTGAATCATATTTTTTGGTGACAAACTTAAATTTTTATTTTAGCTTACGGTCTGAAGACAGGGCCGAAATATCGCTAAAGTAAAACTTAGCTTAGCCGTTTAGCGCACTAAAATAGGATTCCCGGTCACCTTGGGTCGATGGCCATTCACGAGAAGACAGAATGCCGTTCCGACCATCTCTACCGCCTTTTCCGTCAACTGTGCTATTGCCCCGAGCCATCGAATGGATGAAATAATTGTATATATTTATCAATAGTCCTCTTTTAGTGTGATTTTAATATGTGATGTGTAATATCACGAAGTAAAAAAATCGATTGATTGATTGAAGGAATACTTAATTTTTTTTCTTTTAATTCTAGACAATATGCCTGTCACCTGGTGTTACAATGTTGAAGCGAACAGACAATACTGCAACAGAGGGTTCCCCATTGGTTGCTATATTGACGGGACCGGGAAGAAAACGGATGGCTGTTACCTCTCGGTAAGTTTTTCTAGTACACGTAAAAGTAATAGTAATAATAATACAATGCACAGAATAGGCCATTGGCCTCTATAGAGTTCATCTGAAACACTGTTCGATGTAGCGAGATTGCACGCTAACCGACAAAAACGGATATTTCTGTACCATCAGCAAATGTGCATAACAAAAGAATTTAACATTGGGAGGTATAGGACTCAGAAATCTCAGATATCTGAAGTGTGTCGAGCGTATACGTCGAATGTAATCCAACAAGGAAGTTAACACACGGTTCGCAAAAGACAGTATATAACTTCCCAAACCCAGGTCTGCTATACCTTGGTTCGGCACAATTTTGCAGTAACCAAATTTGATTCCTTTAGCGGATGGTTGGACTGCTTCCTCGCAAATCTTTCGCATAGTTTGCGCAATTGTTATTTCAAGCCATTGAATTTTTTCCTCGGTCCAATCAAAAAACATTTTGCAGACTACGACGTTCGAGGAGCGCAACTCCTTTTTCGTTTACAATCACGTCGACCTTACGATCAAATACCATTCAGCGGTGTCTGAGCCCTGGGGCATCCAGCTTGGAGAGGCAGGCGGACGAATTATCGGTAAGTAGAAGGTTCGGGTTCATTCATTGATGTACTTACTTATCCAAAAAAAAATCTACACAAATATGTCAGGGTGCAAAGCACGAAAAGGCCGGACCTTACAGGTCAACAACACTGTAAAAAGCCTCTCCTTTATTGGGCTTTAGCAGTTGTGCGTCACCGATTTTGGACATTTTTATTCCTAATTCGGAGAATTAGAATCCGAGTTCTGAGAGTTATAATCTGATGCATTCTGGTACGACTCCCTGAAGTGCCGCGCACAAGTACTATGCTGGTAAAAGTATACTTTGCAGTATTTTGCATTCTAGCGTTTTAATCCTGCATCGGATTATGACTCCCAAAATTCGGATTTTAATTCTCCGAATTAGGAATAAACATGTCCGAAATCGGTGACGCACAGCTACTAAGTCCGATAAAGGAGAGAGTTTTTACAGTGTAATAATACTATCCTATAGGTATAGTATACTATATAAGCAAGTATAAAGCTAGTTTCTGGATAGATGCGACCGGATTCGGTTTTCGAAAAACGTCGCAGGATGGACTGGGGTGGAAGGCCAACAACTACGCCGCCGTAGTTCAATTAATTCTGGTACGGCTTCCTGAAGTGCCACGCAGAAGTACTATACCGGTAAAAACTGGTCGGGGATCTTTGAAATGGAGTTTGTGTAATGAAAGTGAGGTATTTTCAAAAAAAAAAAAAATCAAAATCGAGGTACTTTTGGTCTCAAACCAAAACAAAAAGATAGAAGAATCCATTGTATGAAGGCTGCGCATGTAGGCAGTAGGCACACAATTAATCTGTGACATACTTATAATAACTATTGAGGCAAGTATCTATTTAGAACGAGATGTAAACACGAGCTGTCGGTTCGTGGGTCGTATTACTTATTATTGGTTTGCTACTGGGCGATCCTATATTTATTTATTTACTTCAAATACCGGCTGACTATGGCCATAGCAAATAATAAATTAAACTGTAACACTAATTAGGTTGGAAGAACCCACAAAATACCAACTCCCACTATAATATAATATAATAATAATATTTATTTATTACCCACTTACATCAAAAAGATTCATAATGGAGTAGAAACTTGAAGGAAAAACGGAAAAAGACACGAAACAAAAAAAGAGAGTGTCCAGTAACATTAATAGAACAAACGGACCAGACCGCGGTGAGGCGACAAACGCCGATACGCCGTTTCTGACAGCTTTTCATGCAGATCAGTCAGCTTCTCAGTAATATTCGGCAGACAAAACTTTTTTTACTATCTTTCGATTTCTATACCAAAGGGGAAGGTAAAGAAGAAATTTACAGAAGCGGAAAAAAGAAGATCGAATATGGGAAGAGATAGCCACATCTGTGGCCCAGAGAGAAGAGACAGAACTGGCTTCTGGGACTGTATTCTGTTCTGAAGCGAAATATATAACAGATGACATATCATATGAGTACAGCAGTTGCAGGAGTTCACTATAAAAAGTTCCTCCGAGTAAGGATTAAAGTTAACTCCAGTATTTGCGATTGGGATTAATCTGTCTCTACTGAGATAAGATTAAAGGACACCTGAACAATGAAACCATACTTGAACACACCATGGAGAATGCATTTACAGACATGGCCACGGAGAGCATTCTTCTCCTGAGCGTGATGTTTTCAAAATAGGGATGTTCGTTTCTGGAGGTTTGCACATGTGGACTCCAATACAAAAAACGCAATTCATTCAAATCTTGTACAGCGCTGGCCGGATCGTATTGGAATTTCTTCTAGATATACGTTTGGACTTAACTGGTTAAAACATATTCCAGAAGAAGGGTTGACTGGAGACATTTGCTCATTTCTAAAATTGTTCGGTACTGAAATAAGGACAGATGCAAAATGAAGCAAAAATCATAGCTTGGAAACACTTTCGTATTTGGGTTGGGTTTTCTGCAGGCAATGTTAACGGAAGTCATACAGATAGGGATGATACTTAGTACTCTTCATTCAGGTGTCCTTTAAGACGAATTAGAGATAAGATTATCTTTTTAGAGACAAGATTAATCCCAGTAGCAAATACTGCAAGGTTTTTGTTTACAGTTTTCGCTATCAACATTTACTAACTGAGAAAAATTTTTCTGGTTTTTTGGATTGGATTGGATTATTTTATTTCTAAATTGCATAATAACCAATCTGATAGGACCGCCCATGAGAAGACATAAATGCACTGGCACTGGGCGGTTACCACAAACTACTTTAACTTAACTTAAACAATAACTTCATTTCATTTAAACACTAATTAATCATTTTTTTTTTCCATATACCACAGAGAAGAAAAAAGAAAAAAAAACAAAAAGAAGAAGAAAAGGAAAAGGAAAAATAAATAAATAAATAAAGGTAATAAAAAAAGAAATGATAACTTATACCTTCATCCTCTGAATCGTGACCCCTCACCCCTCCAACAAAAATTGCTTTACTCTATTTTTAAACAATTGTCGGTGTTCAGCCGCCTTAACACTCTCTGGGAGTGAATTCCATACCGCCTGGCCCAAATGTTTAATTAAAAAGCCAGTTCGTCTACCACTCCTATACTCCGTCACCAGATTAGTAGCATTCCTTGTAAAATAATCATGCACATCATTATTATGTCTATAAAAATCTAAAAACACTGATGGGCACAGTTCATGCAAACACTGGTAAGTAAAAACCGCAGCCTGGTAGTCACGAACTTGGCCTACATCCATCACCTTTAACTTCCTAAAACATGCTACTGTATTATTAGTCTCTCTAACGTAACCACCTATCAAACGGACTGCCTTATTCTGTAAAATCTGTACACGCTTAAAATTACTAATAAAATTGCTAGCCCATAACACACAACCGTAAGATATATAGGGGCTAATAATCGCATGATAAAGAAGTAACATCACCCGAGCTGGTACGAAGTGCTTCAGCCGACGTATGATTCCAAGGCCTCTTGCAACTTTTGATGCCACGACATCGCTGTGACGTTTCCAAGACATTTTACAATCTAAGTAAAAGCCTAGGTACCTCACCAAATCAACCTGTTCAAGAGACTTACCAGATAATAATATTCGCCCACCGAGATCTACGGGTGTGCCAATTCGACTAAAAACCATAAAATTTGTCTTTTTTAGATTGACTGACAACATACTAATAGTTGTAAACACATTTAAATCGTTTAAGACTGTATTTACTTTATTTATCAAATCATCCACAGAAACACCACAAAAAGAAATAGCCGTGTCATCTGCGAAAGATGTAAGACACGAATCACGATGGTAAAATCTCATAGTATCTACATAAAACAAATATAAAAGCGGACCTAAAACAGAACCTTGCGGGACACCACAATTCACAAGATATGGACTGGAAGTTACACTATCAATTACAACCTTTATTGACCTTCCCTTTAAAAAAGACTCGAACCAATTTAAACAAACCCCTTTAACACCTAAAAATTCTAATCTTCTCAATAAAATACTAAAATCAACTGTATCAAATGCCTTTTTAAAATCAATAAAAACAGTGAGAGGTATTTTTCCACTTTCAAGACACTGATTCACAAAATCACACAGATGTTGCACTGCATGTGTAGTTGAGTGCCCTTTGTGGAAACCAAATTGAGTATGGCGTAAGAGACCATGTTGTGTCAGGTACTGGTAAAGCCGTCGATGAACTACTTTTTCAAGTATTTTTGAGAAAAGAGGAAGGATGGAGATTGGCCTCCAGTTCCCGACATCTGTTCTCGAACCACCTTTGTGAAGGGGAATAACCTTGGCTGTCTTTAAACCTTCAGGAAAGATTCCAGTTTCTAGCGACAGGTTGATGATATGCAGGATGCAGGGAAGAAGGTAAACCAAAACTGATTTGAAAGTTCGGAGGTTCAATCCATCTATCCCCGCTGAATTGGAGCTAATGCTTCCAACAATCTTAAGTAGTTCTTCACTGGAACACTTCTCAAACTCAAAGGCTAACCTGTCACCTCTATCACCTTGAAACTCGTGATGGCGGAAAGATTCTGGACTCCGGTTATTATCCTGTTGCACTGTTTGACCAATTTTTGAGAAATAATCAGCAAAGTGTTCCGCCACTTGTAGAGGATCATTTGTTGTAGTCCCATGTGTTTCTATCGAGAGAGGCTCGCCACTGCTTTTCTTCGATATCAACTCCCCGATGACCTTCCAGGTTCCTTTCGAGTTACCTTTGGTTTCGATAAATTTCTCTTCAAAGTAACCCCTCTTTGCTCTTCTTCTGAGAGAGTTAACCTTGTTCCGGGCAATCCTGAATTCTTAGAAATCTTCTTCTTTTTCTGTCCTAAGGTAGTGTTCATAAAGCTGATTCCTATTTTCTATTTCTTGAACAATTTCAACTGTCATCCACGGTTTCCGTGGTACATCCTTTCTATCCCTAACGATTTTCAGAGGACATGTTTGTTCGTAAATAGGTTGTAAAACCGAGCAAAATGTGTCATATGCCTCATTCACATCACCCCTTATTTCGAGAACAGCGTCCCAGCTAAGCGTACTCAGTTCTTCAGCAAATTTGTCTAGATTAGCCTTTTTCAATTGCCGTACTTTCCTTTTCTTAGCTTTACTTCTAGTTTTTGGCACACAAGTAATCCTCGCGATAACTGGTAGATGGTCAGATCCGGGATAAATGCCCACATCAGCATAGCTAGAATTTATGAACTTGGAGCTGACAAAAACGTTATCAATCAAAGTAGCTGAATGACTAGAAATCCTTGTAGGTACGCATGCTAAAGGGTAAAGATCATTAGAAACCATGTAGTTAAGAAAATCTAAATTATCACCATTCAAATCTAGCAAGTTAAAGTTAAAATCCCCCATGCAAATGAAATCCAAACCACTACGGGACATGCAAGACATTAACTGATCAAAACCTTCAAAAAATTCATCCACGCGAGTGCTAGGCGGCTTATACACCAAACAAATAATAATTTTTTTCTTTTCAATTTCTAATTCTAAGCAAAAACTTTCAATCTTACCTTCAATCCAAACTATCAAATCTTCTCTTATAAAATAATTCAAATTCTTCTTTACCAAAAATCCTAGGCCACCACGATTCAGAGACTTCCGATTTTTCACCTCCAGCGCATAACTTGGAAAAATAAATGACGAAAGAGACTGGTCTGAACTAATAAATGTTTCACACACACCCATTATGTCAATATTCTGCGTAGATTCATCAATAAACTGCAGAACGTCAAGATACCCAGTAATTACGTGGCAATTCCATGAACATAAGCACAGAGAATCTTGCCGTAAAATCTTCGAGGGCACAATATAAGAACTTTTCTGCAGCGGTTTTAAACTAACAAATGGTATATTAACATCTTGACCGATCCGGGCATCTAATACATCCTCGATCCGGAAATAATTATTCATATGTGTCTCAAGACACGTGCCGGTATTTTCACACATCAAAATCAACACTTCTCAAAAGCGCAAATTTTTTTGAAGAGATAAAAAGACAAATTAAGAAGAAGCAAGGGTATGGATACGAGGAATCAACGCAACCCGGGGAACCATAATACAAAACAAAAATAGGTGGATACATTGCAAAGAGGCAATCCGAAAAATGCATTAAACACAAACAACGGAATATCTATCAGAACGTGTCTGACAAAGAACGGATTTTTCTTGTAGAAGCATCACCAGGCAATCGAGCTAAAATTCGGCCCTTTTCCTTCCAAACATTCTTAACCCCGAATCTATCTCTCGTAGCCTCCAATATCGACTTTTTTCGCTTTGTAAGAAATTCACTCACAAAAACACCCGAACCGGCAAGCTTCGACTTGAGCTTGTAAACCTGAAGAGCTGTTCCACTGCTTACAAACTGTACAATCACTGGCGCTACAACTGGGGTGCTCACGCTAGCTGGGTTAGCACGCACGAAACGATGTGCACTCCTGATCTGGTTTGCAGAGAATCCAACCAGACCCATCTGCTGGTTCACAATACTCAGTATAGACGAGTTTAGATCAACACCAGGCTTTTGTTTCACACCCATAAAAACCAGATTGTCTAGTAATGAATCCTGCTTTAAGTCATCAACATCCGCTTCAACACTTGCAATGCGGGATTCAAGAGACTCCATCTGACTTTTCAGACCTTTCAGCAGCTTTTCAATTCTTGTAAATTTGGGATTGTACTCTATGCTGATAGCATCGTATACCTCGCTCACAATCGTTTCCGCACTAAGAGACTGCTTACTAGTCAGTCCTTCACTTTTCTCATTTACTTTTTTCTGAATCTCCGTTAACATGCTCTTTTTCGTCCGCAGTAGCTCATCTTCTGTAGCAGCTAGCTTTTCAAATAAATTTGAAACAGTGTTAGTTCCTGGTAGTGTGCTACCCTGAGATTCTGGAATGTGTTCCAGGTAAATATCGGGAAAGCAATCTAACTCATCAAACGCAGACGGAACTTTCTTTTCTTTCGACAGTTTAGCCTCGGGTGCATTCTGATCATAATCCAAAAGACTTGATTGCAAAACTGTCTGCAAATCATGCGTTCCGTAACAAAACACTCTGAATTGGTCCGATTTGTTCTTCCCAGCCGATTTGATGATACTAACAATACGAACGGGCCACAACGGATATCTAGCAAACTTTGCCAAGGCCAAATCTCCTACTCGGAAAGACATCATTTGGGGTAAAACATCAACTGAATAAAGGTTATTACCTTTGCGTGGGGCAGGCCCACGCAAGCTGAGGCAATCACCAGTGACAGGTGGCCCAGAGGAACGCAGGACCTGCTAACGATTTTTTCCTCTGTACTCTGACATCCAAATATCCAATACAGCTTACTATCCAACGATAATGACACACGTTCAATTTTTGCACAATCTGTACAGTCTATTATTCGATCCGCGCGGAATGAATGAAATGGTCGTAATTTTTTTTTCTTTTAGCCATCAAGGTTGAGCCCAAGTCAATCAAGCAAGGTGCTGACCTCAAGTGTAGCGGAGGCGAGCCACTGAGGATTCCGAACAGGCCCCAAGGGAAAATCAACATCACTTACACATACTCGTATAAATTCGAGGTAGGGAATCCTTTAAATGAATTGTCGTACTGGTACGAAACAGATAACAGAAAATATTATTTAACAGCACTTTATTTTTATTTAATTATTTTATCCGGACATATTTTATATACATAATTTTATTTGATAGTGCAAAACGGATACGTCAGCTGAATTTTATTGGAGCTATATTTCGGCCCTTCTTGGCCAGGGTCCTCTTCAGGCTCAAAACCGCTCAAGTTGGAAAAACGAACTTGTGGGAAACACAAGTGTGAAAACGCTTGTGGAGAGTGTGAAAACACTTGTGGAAAGTGTGAAAACACTTGTTGTTTCCCACAAGTTCGTTTTTCCAACTTGAGCGGGACCCTTGCCAAGAAGGGCCGAAATATAGCTCCTATAAAATTCAGCTGACGTATCCGTTTTACACTATCAAATATGATTCGCAGTAAGCTTTGGCTGAAAGAATATTTACATAGTTTTATTTACACTTTAATTAACACCCTTACCAATCAGTGTAAGTAACATAGTGTAAGAAGTTCGATAAAGACAACATATGTTTACGCATCTGTATTGATCGTTATGAGAACTTGCCTGTTGTGACCTTTTTAATAATGATATAATTGCAGTAATAAGGCTTTCGCCTCTATAAATTTCTCGGGACACCTTACACAATAAACTGAATTTCAGCCAGGTGGTAGTCGACACCTGCTTTGGTTGATATTTTCGGCATTTACAACACTTTCTGGAAGATTATTCCAATGTTCTACAATTCGGTTTTTAAAGCTCCATTTTCCGATATCTTTTCGGAATTTCTTACCACTCAGTTTCAAGTTGTGTCATCTGAGGGCTCTGAGACCGTTGTGATTGAAAGTGAAGACATCATCATGTCTTATGTTATCATAAAAACATATGTCGCGGACAGCTTCCACTAGCGACAGTACGGACGGGTTTTAGAGCTGGCAACCCTTTGCCGACTCCAGGAGACCAGGACTGTTCTAAGGTCGCCCGAACCTCCTAAAATAGGCCCTAAACAGACAGTGGTTACAACTCTTACTGTATTCAAAATAGAACTTATTTACAATTTTACACACTTCTGGAGTTTATACTAATTGTCGCAGAACTCGAAAAGAAGACCCACATTAATTTCAAACTAATATAACAATTTATCTATTACACTTAAATAAGAAAAGATTTCAGTACTGATAATAATATAAAAGTAGATAATTTCGCACCGAATACTTTTCTACAAAATATTATATTAAACAAATAATAAGTTTAATTCCGTTGATTAATATAACTTTGGTAATTCGAGTTCTGTGGCACTATGGCAAATTCTAAAAGTTTCGATCAAATCACCTCGTAGAAATCTGTAAGATAAAGTGGGTAATCGTAGTTTTTGAAGCCGGTTTTCGGAAGGCAGATGGCGAATGGCTGGCATTGTTTTTGTTGCTCTTCTTTGAACTTGCTCCATGGCGGTAGCTTTTAAGTGTTTTCGCTAAACTTTAAGGCCCCTGAAAGGGCCATAACAGAAGTTATGCCTTAAAACATAACGCTTAAAAAGATCATAATATATATATATATTGTCATAACGGCTAACACAAGGATGCACAAACATCTGTTATCTGTTATCAAACTTCTGACAGTGTACTTCGAGCGTGTTCCACCCTAATTACCGTAGTTACTACGCATGACGCCAAGAATCCTGGCTTTTGGGCGTCAAAGCTCGAACGCGTTTATTTATTTTCAGCAAAGTATCGTGCCACGGGCTGATCCGGCCAATCACGTCACAGATATTCGTAGTTACCGCTCTTACGCTCGGGAGCGTAGTAAGCAAATAGTTACTATTTCGAGAAGGTTGGAACGATAAACGTAGTAACTTTTCACGAGGTTGGAACGAAAATAGTAACTAATAGTTACTATTGTTAGAAGGGTGGAACACGCTTTTTACCTAAATCTTTAGTCTGATATCTTCCTTTCATTTGACCACTTTACACCCACAGCAAGAATGCCAAGTAAGTAACGAATTGATATGTGACCCGCCATGTTCGAGCGGTGGAGTAACTGGAAAAAAGGAAAATAAACATCACAGTCGTCAGTCAGGAAATAACAGTTGCGTTTTTGAAGATACCGTGGTATCTATTATCACGGAAATTGGATGTGCAATTAGTCGTTTTTGCAATTACCGTGGTATCTGATACTACGGTTGCTCTGCAAAAACGACAACTGCCGAAATTGCGCTTTTCGAAGTCGATTGTCGTTTTTGCAGAGCAACCGTATGTCAGATACCACGGTAACTTTAAAAAGGACTAATTGCAGATCCAGCTACCGTGGTAACAGATACCATGGTATCTGCAAAAACGCAACTATAGATGCAAAACGAAACAGTTGCCCATAAGGGAGCTAGCGATAATATGAATATAAATAATATGAAACTAACCAAATTCATCCTTTCTTTTAGCAAGTTGACACGAAGTGGAGCTCTCGCTGGGACTACCTTCTCGACTCCATGCCCAACTCAAATATCCAATGGTTTTCTATCCTGAATTCTCTCGTTATCGTTCTCTTCCTCTCTGGGATGGTTGCCATGATTCTGTTGAGGACGCTTCACAAGGATATCGCCAGATATAACCAGGTATGCATCTGCCGCTATATTGCTGATGGTGATTGTTTTGTTGACCCACCCATTTTAATATTCATTTGATGTGTGATTGTGTGGAATTAAATGAATGGAGAAAGGAGGTATTTGGTGAGAGAGTGTACAGTAGAGATATGCGGATGTGAACGTCTGGTAAATGTGAACGATCGCCGAAGGAAAAACTAAAACCCAAACAAGGCATTTTTTTTCAATAAATTCTGATGATAACCAGGAACGCCATTTGTACTTTTTGAATATTTTGCTAACTCACTGATGAAAGTGACTGAACTATATCAGCTGATTTCCTTTGTTAATTTGAAAATTTTGCCAAGTGGAACGCAACTTCAGTGGAAAAGATGGGGGTCCGAACCTCCAGATGCAGTCAAAAGAGGAAGAAGATTTTTTTTAAAATCAAAATCAAAGAAACTGTATTGAATTTCTATTTCAGCTTTGTGCTAGGATAACCCTGAAATACTTGGCTATTAACTGATATTAAGTTTGTATTTTTTCTTTTCCATTTTACTTTTTTATATGCAATTGACAAAAGCAAGGTAGTGTAACAGTTAAAAAAGTGTTCACATAAGAATACCTCTACTGTATAATGAAGAATGGATGGTAAGGATGATGAAGGATGAATGTTTAGTTACTGTGAAAAAACGTGGACGTTACTTGAGGCTTGCGATGGAGCATAGAACGAGATTTTTAGAATAGGAGCAGTGTGTTAGTTCTGTAAGCTAGTGAATTTTTTATACAATTTTTGCTGCCATGGCCCACGGTCTTTTTTCGGTAATTACATTCTATTCTGTAACCAGAGCCTCGTTTTGTTGCAATAGCGCTGCCGCATCGCTGCTGCAGCACTTCTTTGCTTTTGCACAATATGCGTTTTTGGATTCACTTTCTTCTTGGTTGAAGCGGCAGCGGTGCAGCATCTTGCAGGGAAGCACGGACTTGGTCGGTGAGCAAGTCCGTGATTCTCGAGAAGCGCTGCTGTCTTCCTCGGAAGCGCTGAAGTGCAGAAACTGATGTAGAAAGAATCAGTCCGGAATCGGCCGAGAAGTGGACCAACAAAAGCATGCAACAAAAACGAGGCTCAGGTATGCATCTGCCGCTATATTGCTGATGGAGATTGTTTTGTTGACCCACTGAACTGGGTGAAATCTGGATAACTGATAGAGATAGAGATAGACTGATACGCTAAACCAACACTCTGTTTCAATCCGCCCTGACCCTCGCCAACTTGAGGCGTTTTTCCGCGCTCCCACAAACAGTTTGTGGGTCGATTGTGGCTCGGAAAGTGTGTTTCCGCGGCCTTTTGTGCGGCCCACAAGTGTGTTTCCGCGACCAATAAGATTTTCGTGGCTCGCTTTGTGGCTCAAATTCGACAAACAACTGGCGAGGTGATTGTCGATTTTTGTGGCTCGATTCTTGCGGGAAAAACTACTTTTTCAAGCATATAGACTTAAAACTATGAGGATACTTTTTGTACAGAATGGTAAGGAAATAAGCCTGGAGTTCTATTTATTGATATTTTACATGCATTTTTATTTTATTTTCAGATATTTGAAATTACCGCCCAAAAAATAGACAAAACGGCGTTTCCGCGAGTTTCAACTAGTGGCTCGACTGTGTGGTACACAGTCGTGTTTCCGCGACAAACACTCAGAAGTGTGTGTCCCACAATTGTATAGCGTAAAAAGGCCCTAAGAGATGACAGGGAAATTCACGCTAATGGTGGCTATTTGGTATAGTTTGCGAACCGATGACAAAATAATATTGTGACAAAGAAGTTGGAAAAAGAAAATACAGTTTTGGCTAAACCTTTACATTTTGTTTTTAGATTGACTCCGGAGATGATGCGCAAGAAGAGTTTGGCTGGAAGCTGGTACATGGAGATGTTTTCAGACCACCTAGAAAGGGAATGCTCCTCTCAGTTCTGATTGGATCTGGAGTTCAGGTCTTCCTCATGACCCTAGCTACAGTTGGTGAGTTAGTTTATATTCCTGATGCTTGTCGTAGTGCACCCCAGACTATTTCCGGATTGTTTCTTTTCCAATTAGAAGGCCCGTTTCCACGCTCTCTAGAGGCACGCAAGAGAAAAGAGAAAAAATGTTCGTTGTGTGTTGAAAAGTTTAAAGCACAAAGGGCAACGTCTTTAAATTCCCAGTACGGCAAGTCTACGAGCCGTTCGATGCAAAGCCTGCTTTGCATCTATCAAAGCTCGGTAAATTTCAGCATGGCTTAGTGTGGGTACAACCACTACTGGTTCGTCAACATGTAAGCACGGTTCACTGTCACTACCCCACACGTCAATTCGCACAAACGTCAGTACGCCTAAATAAAAAATCTGACATGTGGACGAACACTCCACCAGTTCGTGTGGACAGTTTGTCCACAGTGGCATGTCGATAAATTGACGTTTGTCTAGGCTGACGGTAGGCGAATAGACGGTGGGTCAACTGGCGTGTGGACCAACTGACGTAAGGACGAGGACTTCGACAGTTCGTATGGACACTGTCCACAGTGACATGTGGATGAACTGACGTTTGTTTGGACTGACAGTGGCGAATAGACGGTGGGTCAACTGGGTGGACCAACTGACGTGAGGACGAACACTTCGACAGTTCGTGTGGACAGTTTATCCGCAGTGACATGTGGATGGACTGACGTTAGCCGAATAGACGGTGGGTCAACTGGCGTGTGGACTGACACTTCGACAGTTCGTGTAGACAGTTTGTCCACAGTGACATGTGGATTAACTGACGTTTGTCTGGACTGACGGTAGGCGAATAGACGGTGTGTCAACTGACGTGAGGACGGACACTTCGACAGTTCGTGTGGACAGTTTGTCCACCGTGACATGTGGATGAACTGACGTTTGTCTGGACTGACGGTAGGCGAATAGACGGTAGGTCAACTGGCGTGTGTTAAACTGACGTGAGGACGGTTACTTCGACAGTTCGTGTGGACAGTTTGTCCACAATGACATGTGGATGGTCTGACGTTTGCCTGGACTGACGTTGGGCAAATAGACGGTGGGTCAACTGGCGTGTGGACCAACACTTCGACAGTGTGTGGACAGTTTGTCCGCAGTGACATGTGGATGAACCGAAATTTGTCTGGACTGACGTTGGGCAAATAGACGGTGGGTCAACTGGCGTGTTACGAACACTTCGACAGTGTGTGGACAGTTTGTCCACGGTGACATGTGGATTAACTGACGTTTGTCTGGACTGACGGTAGGCGAATAGACGGTGTGTCAACTGACGTGAGGACGGACACTTCGACAGTTCGTGTGGACAGTTTGTCCACAGTGACATGTGGATGATCTGACGTTTGCCTGGACTGACGTTGGGCAAATAGACGGTGGGTCAACTGGCGTGTGGACGAACACTTCGACAGTGTGTGGACAGTGTGTCCGCAGTGACATGTGGATGAACTGACATTTGTCTGGACTGACGTTATGCGAATAGACGGTGGGTCAACTGACGTGAGGACGAACTGACGGATTTTCGTGTATCTACTGACGCGTGGGCGAAGTGTCGGAAAATTTGGGTGTAGTGACGGATTTGTGAGGCGAACTGACGTTTGGACGAAGTGACGGGACCCCGCAAGCACGAATTTCTAAACGAATTCTGTTCCTGCGTTAAACAGATATTTTGAACGTAAATGCTCGGAGAGTAAAGTCGAGGAAAAGCAATTTCTTGGTGAAATCTAAGATGTCCTACCTTTTGTGGCTTTGTGTTGGTGGATAGCCCAAGCTGGTAAGCAGGGTCAGCGGAAAGTCTTTGAGTTGGCTTGCTTCACCTTGTTTCCGCGAACAGATTAGATTAGACTATATATAAGTTTTTATGGTACATGCAGCTTCGCTCAAGTGACATATACCGATCACTTTTCGGTCGGTCTGTCTGTCTGGTCTGTCAGGCCACTGTTCTCGAGTTAGGGTACTTCCAGAAGGGCTAGGACGGTAAGACTTGGCAGGCGTATCAGGGACCCGACCAAACTAACATTGAAATAGTCACTTCCCCGATCCGACCACGTGGCGCCACCGTACCGTACCCGTGGCGCCACCGTAAGCGGAACTGCCTGAAATAGAGGCACATATGGTAAATGCAAAAATCGGTTTCGTGCGTAGGAGGCAGAGATGGGCGAATCCGATCATGAAAGGATTCGAATCCGAATCCAGGGCTAGGTACGAATCAGATTCCAGATCCGAATCCACCATTTCGTGCTAAGGATTCGAATCCGGAATCGAATCCAACCTTAACAAAAATCAAATCATGTACACAGGTTATGGTTCAAAATCGGAGGTGACAAAAAGCACTGATATCTAAGGTAATCAGATACCGTGGTTACTGAGGATGGTTGGTGGTGGAGACCAAAAAGTTGGATTACCTAACCGCACTATGTAAAAACTGGAAAACGGAAACTGGAAGGATGAAGTCTAGGAAACATTTATTCAAATAATGTATTCAAACGGATGCGTCGACTACGATGCTTCAACAGCGATATTTTGGCCCTTCTTGGCAAGGGTCCTCGTCAGGCTGTCAATCTTCAGGTCCAACGTCGGGGAAGGAAAAAAAACCTGTACAGCCTGACGAGGACCCTTGCCAAGAAGGGCCGAAATATCGCTGACATCGTAGCTGACGTATCCGTTGTATACATTATTTGGTTGGGCTCAAGGAATATTTAAGTCTAGGAAATTTGAGCGGATTCGCAAGATTGAGGGTTTGAAATCAGAATCCGAATCCATCCTGACGAGCAGAAGATTCGAATCCGGCTAAAAGGACGAATCCTGGATTAGAGTTCGAATCCGGATTCGGATTTGCCCATCTCTAGTAGGAGGTTCAAAATCTCGTACAGTGAATCAGAAATACAGGTACGACCGGTCTTTTTTAACTAACCTCAAACCATCTGGTGAAATCTATTGCTTCTTGTTTTTTTTTTTTTTCAGTTTTCGCCTGTCTCGGGTTCCTCTCTCCCGCCAACCGAGGGGCGTTGATGACATGTGCCATGGTACTCTTTGTCTGTCTTGGGACACCTGCTGGTTACACCTCTGCAAGAATTTATAAGTCTTTCGGTGGAGAGCGATGGAAGTTGAACGTTCTTCTGACGTCAATGCTCTGTCCAGGGTGAGTAGGGTCAGATTCAGTTTTTTTTGTTTTGTTTTTTCAAACAACATCTGGGAAAGGTCTGTTTTGAACTTTATTTACTGCACTCTGTCCGATTCCGGATAATCGGAAGATGTATTTACGAACGTTTGGAAGAACTGCTAAGAGAAAGTTCGTAGAGCAGGTCAAGTGGGACAGCTTTCGTGTCCTTTACAATAGTTGCGTTTTTGCAGATACCTTGTTATCCGATACCACGGTCTAAAGTCGTTTTCGTAGTTACCGTGGTATCTAATACCACGGCTAAAAAGTGTTTTTACAGTTATCGTGGTATCTGAAAAGTTATCTCACTTGTGATGTAACTGGATATGAGTTTTTCTTTTGGAATGACTTCGAAAAGTGCAATCTCGGCAATAGTAGTTTTTGCAGAGCAACCGTGTATCAGATACCACGGTAACTGCAAAAACGACTAATTTCAGATCCAGTTACCGTGATAACAGATGTCGGCCGACCTGCCGAAAAGCGCTAAGAGTTCAGAGGTGCAAAACGAAACTGTTTGCGGTGATTTCTAAAGTTTATGATATGGAGGAGCTAAAGATAATGTAACAAGAGCTGTAAGCTCATATGGCACTTGCATGGGTCAAGATGATTTGATTGATCAAAAGTAAGTTTCGACTTTGCGGTTGAGATGCGCACTCTAAGGGAGCTGGAACTTCATTTGTAAGCAAAACCCTTGAGGCAAAACTGCTAATGGGCTGATGGGCATCACGAAAATGCATATATTGCTTAAAAGTATTTTTTTACTTTGCGGTAAGATTGGTACTTTAAGGAATAATCGGATTTGGGAAGTAGCAATTTCTAAGCAAATGTTGCTGAGTCTCTAATGTTCCAGCAAATTTTCATCGTCCTAGCACATCTGGAAGTACCTTAACACGCGATCACCGGAATCCCAGACCCCCCCCCCCTCCTCCAACTCCACCCACAATAACCGGAGCCAATCCGGTTCTGTAAATGATTAATCCAGAGCATCTGTTTGTCATTCCCACGAAGTTCGATCCAGATCACACCAGTCTAAGCGGGTCAAGTATTTTCCGCCCTCCCCCCAATAATTGCCGGATTCGGTCCGGAAATGAAAAAGGTCACCAGAGAAAAATGTCCTCTGTTTAATTATTAAATTTCACTCGAATCCGATCACCCGTTCCAAAGTTACGCATGACTCAATATTCCGGATTCCCCTCCCTCAACTCCCCCCCCCCAAGATTATCATATCGAGGATTTTTTTTTTTATTCCAAGTCAGTTTGACCGGGTCCCGGATATGCCTTCCAAGTTTCGTCGTGAAAATCCCCCAAAAAACGGAATTCCGGGAAACCACCTCCCCCCCCCCCCCTCAAGTGTCCGGATCCAGTCAAATGTATGTAAAAGATTTACATGGACCAGATGTTTGTTCTTCCCAGCAAGTTTCACTCCTATACCATTGTTCCCACAAGTTCGTCTTTCCAACTTGAGCGGTTTTGAGCCTGAAGAGGACCCTTGCCAAGAAGGGCCGAAATATAGCTCCAATAAAATTCAGCTGACGTATCCGTTTTCCACCATCAAATATGATTCGCAGTCAGCTTGGGCTGAAGGAATATTTATCCTCCAAAACTTCCTGCCTTACTTCTGCCAAATTTACGGTTTCGGCCGAATTTCTGGCGAACTGCTTGTCCGGCTGAAAAGTAAAGCTTGAAAATGAATTCAGCGTATCTCCTTACCCCTATATCGAACATCTAATCAACTTCAAATAAAACTTAAACTTGTAACAAATTTTCCGGTTTCAGCTGGATTCGGGGCGAACTCTATGTCCGGGTAAAAAATGATTGTCATACACGGACTCTTCTTACCCCTAAATCGGAAATCTAATAAACATCAGATAAAACTTTTGCTTTTAACAAATTTTCCGGTTTTGGTCTGATTCCCGGCAGCTACTTGTCCGGGTAGAAAATGATTATTCAGCATGTATTCTTACCTCTAACTAGAATATCTAATCAACTTCAGATAAAATTTTAACTTTTAACAAACTTTCCGGTTTTGGCCGGATTCCGGGCGAACTACTTGTCCGGCGAAAAATAGTTTTCATAGTCGTGTTCAGCATGTCTTCTTACCCCTTATTTGTCTATCTCATTAGCTGTTTAATAATATTTTATTTGCCTCTTTCCCCTTCCCCCGCCCCTAAATATAGGGCTACATAGCCCTTCTACGAACTCGACCTTTCCCTTGACCTAAAGAATCCTCACACCAAGTTTCATCAAAATATTTCATTCCCTTCGAGAGTTATCGTGCTGACGGACGGACAACTTTTGTGATGTCATAGGTATCCCTCCACTTACGTTTTGGGATCCCAAAAACAGAATCAAACGTTCACATAAGCATACCTCTACTGTATATAATCCATGACCGATCAGAACACCTGCCTTTAATCTTCAAGATGCTCTTTGCTCGTTCCGATTGGCTAATGCTGAACCACGTCAGACCGAATAACAATGACCTAAATTCACTTTTGGTTTTCAAGACAGCAAGGAGTGGGTGTGAGTTTATCTGTTGGGCTTGGTTCGAAACTAGCCAATCAGAATATTCCTGAGTATTCCCCAAAATAAATTGGCTAGTACCCTCAAAAATTGAACTGGTTTCAACTTGGGTGCGAGACTAGCTGGTATCCGAAACTGGCACCAATATCAATTGTGAACGGCAGAAACCCAGCGAATTCTCGGTCTCAGAGCGGTTTCGGGAACTGACTCGTACCGAGTATTAGCTAAAACCCGTTGTAAATGGGCCTTACGCAGCTGCATGCGATACGAGACTTTATTGTACAACGAGCTTTCACAGCATTGGATTGCCGAACTTGCCGCGGCGAAATCTAACATTATATTTTTCAGTGTGATCTTCGCCATCTTCTTCCTCTTGAACATCGTCCTCTGGGCAAACTCCAGCTCCGCCACCGTTCCCTTCGCAACTTTGGTGGCTCTTCTGGCGCTTTGGTTCGGAATCTCCCTACCCCTGACCTTCGTGGGCGCCTTCTTCGGCTTCAGAAAAAGGGTAAGGATTGGTAAGGATTTTGATTGGTAAGGATTGGTAAGGATCCCTTAGCTGCAATAGTTTCCATCGGAAACCGACAACAGAGCTCAAGTTTTTGACATATTTTCCCGGTTAAGAAATATATATGGGGCAAAGTTAGGGTTAAAACTGGTCCTTACTCTTGCCCTGTGTGTGGATGCGATAACGAGAGTATGAGTCATTTCGTGGGAGAGTGTGAGGAATTAAATGGGTTGAGACAAGAGTTGTTTGGAGTGAGATCGTGTGGGAGTGAGTGGATAATTGAGAGAATGAAAGAGAAAAGTTTCCAGGCTATTCAACTGTTTGGAAGGTTCCTCCGGTTAGGGTTAGCACACAGGGAAAATTGTATATCCCTGTAAATTTAAATATTGGTACAGTGTTCTTGTTTTTATATATTTTTTCTCTTGTTGTTTTGGTGAGATGGACATTGTTGGCTTTTATGCATCAAATATCTATCTATCTATCTATATATATCGTTTATTGGCCAAAATAGCAAAGATAGCTAGCAAAGGTAAGTCAACCTAACACTTGCAACGGCATATAAAATGGCCAATGACAAATAATACCAGATAAACACGACTAAGAACTATTAAAGGAACGAACAAAGTACGGCACAAATGAGTTAAGATATCTTTCAGTTGCATCCGCTGGATAATTTGTTGATTTAGCTTTGTTTGAGTGGGTTTGAGTACGCGTGAAGCTGTTTTTATTCAGATAAGCACGACTAAGAACTATAAAAGGAACGAACAAAGTACGGCACAAATGAGTTAACATATCTTTCAGTTGCATCCGCTGGATAATTTGTTGATTTAGCTTTGTTTGAGTGGGTTTGAGTTCGTGTGCTGGGGCTGTTTTTCTTTTGTTCAGGATACTCAGGCAACACTGATCTGGGAAGTTCAGAATTTAGACATTTGTGGCTCATGGATTCGGGATCTGATGCACTTTGTCGGTGAGTGAATCAAAACTGCGCACTTGAAAGTAGGAAGTAAGTGTAGTAGGTTAAATGGAAATACCGATTTGTTCTACTTCCCTCGCTCCACCCGTTCTTATTGCGAGAATTTGAGCTCTTTTCGTGTATATACTTTTTTTTTTTAAATTTGCCCCGTAGTATGTTTTACCTTATAACCGTCCAGTATAAGTTGGCCTAGTGACTACGCTTCCACTTGCCTTGGCGATGACAACCGTCGTACAATCTATTTTTTTTTTGCCGCGTAGTATCTTTTACCTCATTCCCTTCCAGTATAAATTGGCCCTATGACTACGCTTCCACTTACTCGGCGACACCAACGGTCTTAGAATCATTTTTAGTGGAGTGTTCCTTGGAACAATCCACTATTGCGAGAGCTGTAGCAGCTTTCAGCTTTCGGTTTTCACCATATTTTGTGGAGCTCATAACTCGTGAACGAATGCAAGTATCAAGTTCAAAGTTGGTACACTTGTGGTTATTGGGGTCTAGTAGTGGCTTTTTGGGGTCCCAACCCCCACACCCACCCGGTTCAGGGGCAAATGGGCCCAGATTCCCCAGTGAATAATGTTCATAACTTGAACAGAACTGGACATAGGACGATGAAATTTCTTGGACGTGTAGATCCTAGGGCTGGGAAATTGCTTTTAAAGTTGCACCTCCCCCACCCACCCGTGGGCAACTGGGCCCAGATTGCCCAGAAGTAAAGTTCGTTACCCGTGACAGGAATCCACAGGTATCAAGCTGAAACTTGGTAGGATTGTGAGCATTGGGGTCTCTTTTTAATTTTTGCGGGTCCCAAACCCCACCCCCACTTGGTTCAGGGGCAATTGGGCCCAGATTGCCCATTTTTTAATGTTGGGTCCCGCCCCCCCCCCCCCCCCCCTCCCGTTCATGGCCAGATGGGCACAGATTTCCCATGAGCTAAGTTCGTCAATGACAGGTCTCAAGTCCAACTCTTGTAAATTGGGGAGATATATCTATGGATGAGGATTTGGTGTAACAGCAACAAATAAGATGACGCGACGTATTTTAATCTTTAATGAACAGTTGGAAACTTGACTGTTTGTCATATGATCGATGATGCCGATCTTAATGAATTGTGACGAAGGGGGCATTAGGCTGCGACGATTTGGTTTATTGCACTTGTTATTACCTTGCTAATGGAAAAGAGGTTTAAAGGGTGGGACTAGCTGGCAGACCATTCAGTGTTCGAACTAATGCTATTCGTGCAAGCTCTTCAACATTTCTTTGGATTTATACTGGCGGTTTGTTTACATTTAAAGCTTTTAAAGTGGGATGATTAAAGATTAGGTTGTTTCAGTCCTTGTTTGGTTATTGGGGATGAGAAATGTCTTGGTTCCAAAGCTGTCTGTATATACAATGTGATAAACATTTTACTTTTACACTCCACGTCTGAGCGCGTGCGCACTTGTTTCGTGAAACAACCGACCTATCAAAAATTTTTAACATTTTGAGCTCTATAGAGCTTCACCCTCGTGAAACTGGTTTGAGTTTTACTTCTGGCTCTTTTCGAGACCCACCCGGCTCCCGATTACTGTTAGCTCATTGGTTGGGAAGGCGAGCTATAACTGAAAGCTCGTTGGTTGGGAAGGCCAGCCATCTAAATGTATTCGTGTTTCTGTATCCGTTAAGTTCCCGACAATCAGTTTCGTACCAGAGCAAAATAACACTAGGGAGTAGCTTTAAGACTTGAGAAAAGTGACACACACTCAAATAACAGTGACACTAGCACCACTAGCGATAGAGAACCTCCCTATTGAAACTCAGTCAGTCGTGCACCAGCGCTGGCTCCAATAACTTCATATTCTGAACACAGCAAAAAAAGGTACAACCTCCTCTGTTACCACGGTGTGTACGCATCTTAGCTTTACCATAAATTTCGAAACTCGCAAGGTTTGTCTCACTTTAAGTGCCGCAAGCGTAATGGGCGCCGCTACGAATATGGCTCGCTTGCGAAGCGTAGAAATCATAGGTCTTGGCGCTACTCCCTAGTGTTAATTTGCTCTGGACATATTAACTGGGGTGTCCAGGGTTAACTGGAGCGGTTCCCAGCTTGGCGAACGTAAACCTACGCCGGGGTCAGAGACCTAATATGGTGGCGTAGGCCGGACGAGCGGATCTTCGAATGCGGGATATACTACATCCCTAATGTGTGGCATAGGACGGGATAAGACGAACACAACTAACTATATTGAAGATAACATTAACTCTACATAGTTACTTCTTAAACACTTGTACATAATATATAACTTATCTTTTTATCTGCTCTGGATCACGGCAACGAAGGAAGAGAGTGGATATCGCTCTTGTCTGGTCTATATCCTTCGGTCGCGCGCCCAGACCTCCGCGCCACCGCGGAAGTAAGGATGCTCCTTTGTCCAGCGGAACCCCAAAACCGACTTGACGCGCGTTCGAACATACGTCCTTCCGGAGAAACCAAACCCTTGTATAAGATAAGATAACGTTTATTTGCTGTATATTATCTTCACAGATAGATGCACAGCTATAAATAAATAAATATACAACTTTTATTACATAGTCATATTAATTGGCGATTTCATTGCGATTTGTCACTCTCTGTTTATGCCTGCATGTTTAAATATAATGTATAAAGTACTGCCTGAACGAGCGCCTGTATCGCGAAGACGCAGACGCTTTGCAAGGCACAAACTTGTTTTTGTGCCTTGTTGCATATCTTGGCTGCGGCGCCTCAGGTGGTAGAAGGTTTCGGTGCTTCCCCGACATAAATACTTGTTTACCAAAACTCATGTTAAGTCATGGCGTCTGCAAGACAGTCTTTGGAGTTGGAGCTTTTCGAGACTTTGGTCATAATCGGACTGTTCCTGACCGAATATTGTTTTTGCGGCTCGTCTCTGTACGCTCTCCAACTCTTCAGATTGCTCTTGGGTCAACCCTGCGTGCCAAGCAGGACACGCGTGTTCAAAAATTGACTTTATATATAATTTATAACAATTTAGTAATGTTTCACTATTAAAACCGAAACGACGGAGAGCAACCTAACAGACATTCAGTGTGTAATTCAAGACACTGCATAATGGAATTTCTGTTTTAGCCCATTGAGCATCCTGTAAGGACCAACCAGATTCCGAGACAGATTCCGGATCAGAGCTTCTACACAAAGCCCCTACCGGGAGTCGTCATGGGCGGCATTTTGCCCTTTGGCTGCATCTTCATCCAGTTGTTTTTCATTCTGAACTCGATTTGGTAAGAAATGTTAACTTTTATTTTCTGTTACGGATGAATGAGCAATTTGACGAAAGTATTGTTGCAAGCTGCCGTACGCATAAAACGGGAAAGAAAAAATCCGCAAAGATTGCAAACTATCCCTGCCGCAGGCCCGTCTCGAAATTCAAACTGTAGGTTCAAAAGAAGATATAGATGTACCAACAATACTAATGATGACTAACTCTCCTTGCCGATGCAAAATCGCCGGGTATACCTAGCGGAAGAGCCGGAAGCGGTATCACATCTGCTCCCAAAGATCGCCGTGTTTCGTTGATTCAGAATTCGAGTTGTTGAGGATGAATCGTTAGTGAGATGTTTACTCGTTCTTCATGAGGATCATTGGCGTATTTTGGACTTAGTCATATAAATTATTATCACTAGAGTCAGGCGAGATCGGATCAGGATGCGAATATTCGCGATATGTTGCGAATCTTGGATCCATCTCAAATTTTGGGTTCGATTGCGAATTTCGAGCTAGAAATAACATGAGCTGTGTTCAGATTAGTTTAAAGCTTAAAGGTTAACCGAAAAGGGCTGTGATAGGACAGTCTCGTTACCAATCACTTATTCACTTAAAGAGGCTTGAAGAACCGATGAAAATCCGTTACTTCGTTGATCCGCTATTCACGAATAATTGATTTCATAAAGGGGAATTTATAAGTTTTTGAATAAGTTTTTATGCAGTGAGCTACTTTTTGCGAGCTGGTCACTGGGAGCTAAAAAGCCGCGTTTGTATAGAAATTCAGAATTTTGCGTTGTGAGGACGGCCGTAGAAGACGGCCTTTCCGACTGCCGGCTTGTGAGTGAGTTTTGGTAATTGAATTAGTGTTTTTTTTGTTCTTCGTGGCGATTTGTTGCGTATGGCCATTGCGACTTCGCATAGCCTACACTACATTGCGTAGCCTACTTAAGTTTAATTTCTGTTTTGGTATTTTTTTTCCAGGGCCAGCCAGATGTACTATATGTTTGGATTCCTCTTCCTCGTTTTCATCATTTTGGTCATCACCTGCTCAGAAACAACTATCCTTCTCTGCTACTTCCATCTCTGCGCAGAGGTGAGTGGGCGTTTCAGCAAAGATTTCTTTTTCTACAAAAATTTAACTTAAGAAAATAACCGGGCCTATACAAATTCGTAGACAACTATTGGGGGTAATGTTATTTCGAAGGGTTTTATCCCCCCCCCCCGAAACTAAGCCCCCTTTGGGACCGGTATCAGGCGACCTACGGTCAGCAGAGTTGCCACATCGAAAAAAAATTAGAGAGTGACTTTTGGTCGAAAACAGAGTTATTTGGGAATGAAACTTTGTTTTCATAAAAAATGGAAACGGTCACTTTTGGTCAGAATCAATGCTGCGAAAATTACAAATCTTAATTTTGTGTCATCGAAAAAACGTGAAATAGTCACTTTCGGTCGGAATCACTGTTGGAAAATGACACCTCTGGACGTTTTTATGGCACTTGCCTTCCGGCCAAGTGCCATTTACCGATCACTTTTCCGTCGGTCGGTCCGGTGATCGCGAGTTAATGTACTTCCAGATGTGCTAGGAAGATGAAACTTGGCAGGCATATGGACCCGACCAAACTGACTTGGAAATAGTCTCTTCCCCGATTCGACCATCGTGGGGGGAGTGGAGGGAGGGGGAATCCGGAATATTGAAGCATGCATAACTTTCGAATGGGTGATTGAATCTGATTGAAACTTGATATGTGGGAAGAAAACATGCCTCACATGTCTCGTTTTACGTCCGAACCGGATCCGACAACTGTGGGGGGAGTCGGAGGGGGGTACCGGAAATATCGTGATAGGCTTAGAGTAGAGGGATCGGGATGAAACTTGGTGGGTAGAACAAGCACATTCCGCTTGTCACGGGTTAAGGTACTTCCAGATGTGCTAGGATGATGAAACTTGGCAGGCATACCATGGACCCGACCAAACTGACTTGGAAATAGTCACTTCCCCGATTTGACCATCGTGGAGGGAGTGAAGGGAGGGGGAATCCGAAATATTCAGGCATGCGTAACTTTCGAACGGGTGATCGGATCTGAATGAAACTTGATATGTGGGAAGAACACATGCCTAACGTGTCCCGTTTTACTTCCGGACCGGATCCGCGAGCTGTGGGGGGAGTTAGAGTGGGTTACCGGAAATATCGTGACACGCTTAGAGTGGAAGGATCGGGATGAGACTTGGTGGGAAGAACAGGCACATATCCTTGATACATTGATGACATAACCGGATCGGATTGTGCACTGTAGGGGTGGGATGGGGGTGGAGGCTGGGTCCCGAATTTCCTGTTATCACGGGTTAAGGTACTTCCAAATGTGCTAGGATGATGAAACATGGCAGACTTTTCAGGGTTGACTTAAGAAAAGTCATTTCCCCGATCCGAACATCGGGAGGGGGGGGGGGGAGGAGAAATCTGGGATCTTGAGGCAAGCATAACTTTCGAACGGGACATCAGTCACTAACAAAACTTGACAGTTAGAAAGAGCTCGTGTCGTGGATTTACCATTTGGTGTCCCGGACCGGATCCGATAACTCTAGGGGGGAGGGGGATCGGAAATCTCAGAACAAGCTTAGAGCGGTGGGACCGGTACAAATCTTAGCTGTTACCCTTACCTACTACGTATACTTGCAAGTGCCATATGAGCTTACAGCTCTTGTTTGAAATAGAGTGAATTTTATGTCCTACGTAGGACAAGAGTGACAGAAATAAATAGAGTGACAAATGACCCTATCGTGCGACATGTTGCAACCCTGACGTTCAGCGGGGTATACAGCGACTGACTGCGACAACTTTAATTTCCGCTCAGTATTGATTACCCGACCCATATATCTTGTAATCATGTTGGACTATAGCTAGATGGGTAGGTGTTGTGGTTCGCCTGATCTCACGATGATAGGATCGACACCCCGCACCGCTCGAGTCGATCAGATAAATACAGGCGCCAAGAGGGGAGAAATAAAATGAAAGGACAGTACCCTGTTGAATGCCAGAGGGTAACGTTATATATGTTTTATGGTTAGGCTAGTGCGTAAGTAAAGAGTGTGTTCGAAAACTTCAACAGTAGGTAGTGAAACCGAACGACGTGGGATATGTTATTCTTTTTCCTTTGGATTAATCTTATCCCAGTAGAGACAAGATTAATCCCTAGCAAATACTGCAGTTAACTTTAATCCTTACTCGGAGAAATTTTTACAGTGTACGCCTCAGGAATGCAGCGAAGATTTGCCGAAGGCGGGAGAAGTGTTTTGTAGCACCGCGTTTTAAATTCGCCTTTGACTTCGTTTGACTTTAGTTTATGCTTTTGCTTCTATATTGCGCCGGCGTATAAGTCACTCCCGCTTTTTTTCATTCATTCATTGTTTTTTGTTCCAGGACTACCACTGGTGGTGGAGAAGTTTCATGACATCCGGTTTTACTGCATTTTACCTGTTTGTGTACTGCATTCACTTCTACATGACCAAGTTAAACATTGACGCAGGCGCGTCTACTTTCCTCTACATTGGATACACCACCATTATGGTCTCCCTCTTCTTCTTGTTGACTGGTAAGTCGTTCTGCCTCTGGTCTTAATGAACGTATTGGCACCTGACAGGTTGCATATGTAATACTGTATTGTATTACTACATACTATACATATATACTGTACATACATTCGTCCCTGCGTGGAATATGTGTCCTGTATGGCATTCCGGACTGACAGTAGAACAGACAGAAAGACTCGAGTCTATCCAGAAGAGGTCGTGCAAAGTGATGCTTGGTCCGGAATATGTTTCGTACGAGGATGCTCTGGTCAAGCTTCATTTGCCGACCCTTGCGGATAGGAGACATCAACTGACGATGAACTTTGGAAAAAAATGTTTAACTTCTGACCACCATCCGAGTATTTTCCCAGACTTTGAGACTCCAGACCAGACCAGACCGAACACAAGGGGAAGACTAGCTAACATTGACAAGGCACGGCTTCTTCAGCCCCCCATAAACTCAACCGAAAGGTATTTATCTTCGTTTGTGCCTTTTTTTATTCGTAATTTTAACTGTCAGAATATCAATCAGCCGTGATTCGTAATTTGTTATGTTGACGATCCGCAGCTAGCAGTTGTAAATGCTATTAAGGAAATAAATAAGTTGTTTATTTATGTAACCACTTCAGTCCGGTGGAAACTAAATATGTTGTATTATAAATATTTTGTCCCGAGATGGGCCGTCTATTCCCCCCTCCCCTCCCGTCTTCCGTGCGTCGGTCCGAGAGGAATACTGGTAATCAGTTTTCTCCATATCCTGCTAATTCTTCTGCCCAATTTTTACACAGTTTCATCCCATCATTTATATCTGGTCATAATTTTTAACGCAACCTACTTCCATAATCACTCCGTATATTTCTAAACACGGAGACCCCAATTTTGTACGGTATGTTCTAACCCCTCTACCAAAACCACGCTGATTTTCTCACTTGCCGTGTTTTGCTACCTTCGATGTGTATCACGCTGTCGACGGTTGTCTGCGAGAAGTTTTCCATCGGAAAAACCGGTTATGTAAATTGTTTCCCTGTTCTCGCTATAAGTCAACGGGTCTCGGAAAAGGCTTAAAACAGCCAAAACCGTGGGTTATTTGTTGAAAGCTCAGCTAGTTTTAAAGTATTCAAATATTTTAAAATACTGCAAGTTGATGAGTAAATAGTGCGAGGGGTCCTTTAAGTGTATTAGTTAATTTGTTTCGTGTCTGTGTATTTCGTAAATATTTTAATGCTCTCCTAGCTTTAAGCTATTTGGTAAATAAACTTGATTGATTGATTGAAAAGAGTCGTAATTTTTGGTGACGTCCAAGGGATACGGGGACTAATCTTGGGTTCTTTTTTTTAGGATCCATTGGATTTTTCGCATGTTTCTGGTTCGTGCGCAAGATCTACTCTGTTGTTAAAGTCGACTGATTTCATTCCTTAAACTGTAGAGAAAAGGGAAAAATATTGAAAACGAATTGTTTTACCCAGTGAAGGGAGTGAATTTAGTGAAATGAGTGGCACAACTTGGATTAAGTGGCAAGAGCTTTCATCAGTCTTTTGTTTAAGACAGATTGCGCTTGGCATAGAGCTATCGCATGTATGGATTGCTCAGGACCAGTAAATTTGCGTTTACGCTTGCGCTTTGCCGCGTCGCGACAGGTAAGCAGTATCTTTGAGTTTTGTTGATTTCTCAGTCAATCAGTAACATTTGGAGCGTGTTACACCCTACCTACCGTAGTTACGACGCATGACGTCACGATTTTTTGGCTTTTTGGCGTCAAGACTGGATGCCTTCTTCTTTTTTCGGTCAAATATCATGCCACGGGCTAATCGGACCGATCACGTTACAGAGATTCGTAGTTACCACGCTTACTACGCTCCCGAGCAAGGTAAGCAAATATTTACTGTTAATTACTATTTCGAGAAAGTTGTAACGGTCAGGGTAGTAACTTTGTAGGAGGTTGGAACGAAAATAGGGTGGAACACGCTCTTGGTAGGGAGCGGGAGAATGCTGCCGTGTTGAATGTTACTAAACGGGTTTCTTGGCAACAGTTTGTTCTGGGATATTTCTACCTTTCTTGGCTCCCTCGTCAGTTCGTACCAAACGATAAACACTAGCGATATATTGAATTTTCGCTTCGGCTCGAGCTCGTAGCGAACGACATACTGTAATGTCGAAAGTTTCAAAACCTTTGCATAAAAATGCGCAGTTTCAGCGGATACGGGACAACACATTATTTATTGAACTTACAATTACAGTATATTTCCGTTATGGCCTTTTTAGTGTTATTTTTTCGTTAAAGTAAAGTTCCAAACCATGTTTATTGTTTAACATCAGCAGATGGTTGATTGAGAAGTGCCTCTTGTGTAAATGGTGTGAAACTTCTGACATTGCAGGGAGCGAATAGTTTTCTTCACGGCCTGGAGGGTATCCTTGCCAGGAAGTGTCGGAATATCACAGAGCAAAATTTGATTTTGCTCTGTAATATTTAGCAGCCTCGAATGTGTTTCGTAGTTACTACGCATGACGTCACGAATAGCGTAATCCACCCTTCTAACAATAGTAACTATTAGTTACTATTTTCGTTCCAACCTCTTAAAAAGTTACTACGCTGGCCGTTCCAACCTTTCTCGAAATAGTAACTATTTGCTTCCCATGCTCGGGAGCGTAGTAAGCGTGGTAACTACGCATCTCTGTAACGTGATTGGTCGGATTCGCCCGTGGCATGATATTCTGCTGGAAAGTAGAAAAATCGTTCCAGCCTTGACGGCAAAAAGCCAGAATTCGAGACGTAATGCGTAGTAACTACGGTAAGTAGGGTGGAACATACTCGAATTTTGGCTTCTTGCGTAAAGGCTGGAACGCATTTTTAAATTTTGGAAAATATCACTCCATGGGGTAATCCAGCCAATCACGTTACTGAGATCCGTAGTTACCATGCATACTACGCACCCGAGCATGGTAACCAAATCGTGACTATTAGTTACTATTTCGAGAAGGTTGGAACGGTCAGCGTAGTAACTTTTCGTGAGCTTGGAACGAAAATAGTAACTAATAGTTACTATTGTTAGAAGGGTGGAACACGCTGTGAAAACCTTCTTGTTTCGCCAGTCATAGCTACTGTTTAGCCTATGTGTTTGCGGGGGGACTAGATTCAAAATAATTAAGTTTGCGTGATAATGATAACTAAAGTATTAAAGTTGGGGTGCTGGTGAATGTATTTTCTAGCGCTTGTTTTTAATACTTTTGTTTTTCTGGTGGAGTATGATTTTTTATTTCAGCAATGAGTTTGATGGATTTTTCATAATATACAGCTAAGTAAGTTCAAGTGGTGTTGCCAGCCTTAATTTTCTCCGAGATCATCGCCTCTGCACTGTCATAATTTTGATAACAGATAACACGTGTATGCGCATCCTTGTGTTAGGCGTTATGAGAATATATCTGTTATGACACTTTAGAGTGTTACGTTTTGCAAAAAAAAAAGAAAAAAAAAGATCGGGTATGAAATTTATAAATATTTGTTGGGCGCACCCGGGAAGTTCAATTCTCGTCGGCACGGGGGAACGTTAGAAATCAAGTTCTGTACAGTCTTGTCGGAGAAGAAATCAAATTCTTTTTTTATTTTTTTTGATTGAATCAGATTATGTTTGATTCATAATGGAGGGTCATAATGTATATATTATCATAACATTTAACACAAGGATGCGCAAACATATGTCATCTGTTATTGAATTTCTGACAGTGTGGATAGTCGAACGTAGCATTTATCCCTCGCAAGTCCGACCTGGAAACCCTTTCGGGTTCCCGCACTCGCATTGTCTGCGAATTTCATATGTTGCTGTGGCCTGTTAATCGTTTTCAGGTTGGGACCCAAAAGATCGTGGGCCTTTTTGGACCTGTTCTTATCAGTACTCACCCTATCTTGGAAAAATATTCGACTTCGTGCTGAAATGTCGACACCAGAGTCATCTGTTTGGTTGCTTCTCCGAACAATTAAGGACACAATCGTATTCTCCTTCGAAATTCAGTGTCGACAGAATAACTAGAATAAAATCGCGCTATGCGTCACATCTCAAGTTTCTGATAGAAACTGATAGAAATACTTCTGTGCAGTACACAGTTTTGTGCAAAATAAGTTTAAGCGCCGACGAAAGTATACCGATTTTTTTTCGCCACGATGTTGCAGGCTACTTAAATCAGCTCCTGGCAAAAGCTTATTCTGTAAATATTCCTTGAGCCCAAGCTGACTTTGAAACATTTATTCAAATAATGTATACAACGGATACGTCAGCTACGATGCTCCATCAGCGGTATTTCGGCCCTTCTTGGCAAGGGTCCTCGTCGGGCTGTCAATCTTCAGGTCCAACGTCGGGGAAGGAAATAAACCTGGATTATAGGACCCCTGCGAAGAAGGGCCGAAATATCGCTGATAAAGCATCGTAGCTGACGTATCCGTTGAAGACATTATTTGAATAAAAGCTTGTTCTAGTTAGCATATTCTGCTTTGATATTCAACTTTGTAGCAAAATGAATATACATAGGCTAGTTGCGCACTACGCTTAAAATTTTAGCTTCAACTTTCTAACCAAACCGATAGGAATATTTATGAGAAAATTCGTCGGTATAGTTTTGCCCAAAAGCGCCGACAAAAGCTCTGGTCGACTTTCGCGTCCACAACTTTCCCCTCTCTCCATAACTTCAAATAATGCATAAAATGCTGCTTTAGCAGCGATATTTCGGCCCTTCTTGGCAAGGGTCCTCGTCAGGCCGTCAATCTTCAGGGTCAGCGTCGGGGAAGGAAGCGAACCTGCAATAAATAACTGAAGCTTCTACCGATTATAAATATCTTATTCAGGCAAAATTACTTTTAAATACCGCTGTAGGGAAAAAACTAGTCCTGAGGTTTAATTTTTGACCCGGCCGCTGTTTTCAGAGTTCTCTCCGCAACCCTAATACAGCGTTTACAAGTACAGGAAAACTTGAACAGAATACGGTCTTGGTGACAAGATTATGTCCACACGCAGAGGGAAAAAAATAATTCTTCAAACTAGAAAATCTGACAAAAATAAATTCAACAGCCAACAAAAAAAAATGCTTTGATAGCATTTATGACATCAGTAGCCTACCGATGACTGCTGCAATCAAAAGCTAGCTAGAACTTTTTTTAATCTTTTTACCAGCGCCGCCGACGAGATTCCTTTAAGTAGACCGGAATTCCTTCCATCATGAAGGGAATTCTCGTCCCGCTAGACTTTTTGGGATCCCAAAACGTAAGCGGAGGGATACCTGTGACATCGCAAAAGTTGTCCGTCTGTCTCTGAGCACGATAACTCTCGAATGGAATGAGATAATTTTGATGAAACTTGGTGGGAGGAGTCTTTGGGGCAAGGGAAAGGTCGAGTTCGTAGATGGGCTCTGTAGCCCTGCATTCAGGGGTGGGGGAGGGGGTTCAAATTAAGGGACAAACAAAATATTTATAGCTAATGAGATGTTTGGGCAAGGGGTAAGAAGACATTCTGAACACGAATATGAAAACCATTTTCTCGCCGGACAAGTAGTTCGCCCGGAATACGGCCAAAACCGGAAAGTTTGTTAAAAGTAAAAGTTTTGTTTGAAGTTGATTAGATGTTCAGTTAGGGGTAAGAAGACATGCTGAACACTTATGTGAAAACCATTTTCTACCCGGACAAGTAGTTCGCCCAGAATCCGGCCAAAACCAGAAAAGTGTTAAAAGTTTCAGTTGTAGTTGATTAGATATCCGATTTAGAGGTAAGAAGAGATGCTGAATCTGTTTATGACAATCATTTTTTACCCGGACATATAGTTCGCCCGGAATCTGGCTGGAACCGGAAAATTTGTTATAAGTTAAATTTTTATTTGAAGTTGATTAGATGTTCAGTATAGGGGAAAGAAGATACGTTGAGTTTGTTTTTTAGGTTTCCTTTTTTCGCCGGACAAGTAGTTCCGAGTTCGGCCGAAACCGGGAAATTGGCAGAAGTAAGGCAGGAAGTTTTCGTCAAAACAGATATGACTTATAGGGGTAAACACACATGCTGAATCCATAGTTGAACTTGGTTTTCTCAGATGATAAGCTATTTGGCCTTATTCGGTTTCTAAATTTTAAAGGACACCTGAACAATGAAACCATACTTAAACACACCATGGAGAATGCATTTACAGACATGGCCACGGAGAGCATTCTTCTCCCGAGCGTGACGTTTTCAAAATACGGATGTTCGTTTCTGGAGGTTTGCACATGCAGACTCTAAGACATAAAGCGCATTTCATTCAAATCTTGTTCATCGCTGGCCGGATCATATTGGAATTTCTTCCAGGTATACGTTTGGGCTTAACTGGTTAAAAAATATACCAGGAGCAGGGTTGATTGGAGACATTTGTTCATTTCTAAAATTGTTCGGTACTGAAATAAGGACAGATGGAAAATGGAGCAAAAATCATAGCTTGAAAACACTATTTCGTATTTGGATTGGGTTTTCTGCAGGCAATGTTAACGGAATTCAAACAGACAGGGATGATACTTGGTACTCTTCGTTCTGGTGTCCTTTAATAGTAAAATGTTCAAGGAGTCTGGCGAAGACAAGACCCAATTGTCTGGATCAAATATTGAACTTTTGGGATCCCATCGAAACCTTTAGTCTTATTTTCTAGTCGTCTTGACGAACGGAATCCTTTCAAGTCGACCGGAATTCCTTTCTACTCGACGGGACTCCTTGTCAGTGTAAACGCTACGTAAATGTTACATCTTAGAACATGCCCATCTAAGAAGTTGACGTCGCTTGCGCCGGCAAGAGTACATGTACCCTCAAAACATCATTCGGAAGTTAACGTGTTCACGGCCAGGCGGGAATATTTATGATGTCAATCTAGTCCTTACTTTCATTTAGAATCCCAAAAAGACACACTGAAGCTACGTTTACATGGAGGGTATTTACCCGTACTCCGCGGGTATTTCCCCCGCCCAGCAACGAATCCCCGGGTATTTTGGACTTCAGTTCTGCTAACTTTTCACCCGGGGATTTGTTGTCAAAGGGTATTCTTCGACGTCAGCAACAACAAAATCGGATTTTCGAGCAATAATTTTGATTATGTCCATGTAAGAAGTGATGCGAATGGACACATGCTGGTGTCCGTTGTAGATAGATATCCGGAGCTTTACAACCTTGGAATCTACTGCCACATGACAGTAGTAGTTCTATAATTCTCAGTTTATTGGAAGGGTGTTTTATTTACGTGGGATTTTGGGTTTTGTGCTACGAAAAAAACTAAAATTTCTGTGAAAATAATGAATTTTACGAGAAAAAAGTCGAATCCAAAATATTCCGCCTGCGGCGCTCATGTTAATTTCTCTTTGGGCACAGGGTTTAGTAAGTGCTGTCGTGGCGTCGCTACTTCCAGACAAAGCTAACATCACCGTCCTGTTGTTCTTACGTTGTTACTTAATATTTTACTGAGCATTGGCCTGCATTGGCTAGTCGGAATAGTTTAAAGCACAATGGGCACCAACTATGCTCTAATTTTTAAAAAATGCTTCACACACACACATTTCTGAATTCCTTTAGAGAGCGCTTCAAAGATAAGCCATTTTCTTGTTATCGCTTGTCATTACCTCTTTGGCGTCTCGGCGGAGATGATTTCAGAGCGTAGTATTGCAAGGCGCGGAAATTCAAATACTCCCGGCCATGTACGAAAATCAATAATTTTGATGAGCTGAGTGTTGAGAGTGCCATGGTTGCTAAAATAAACCGTTTCTAGCTGTCATATTGCTCTAGTGGTATCTGACGAAACTTCTGTTGTTTGTAGTATCGAAGAAAAGTTTTCTTTTCTGGATTTAAAGTTACAATACTGCCAAAAACGTACAAATATAACCGACTTACTTGCTGCTTGTTTCAGAGCTTACAAGGAATTCTTAGTTAACACCGTTAATATGAATATTTTCAACAATGCAAATGATCCGGAGTATAATTCGACAACAAACTGTCCTTGATGTAAAGAAAAAAATACAATTTGGTTACTCGAAAATTGTCGCTAACCGTGGGCGGTATAATAGACGAGCTCTTGGTCGGCTGTATTCAACTTTTTGCGACCATTCTATATTCTACGTTTCTGGACTTTATCCTCTTCTCAAAAAGAAAGACCTTCTTTCTCTCCGAAAAAGTTATTTTCGTTACTGTAAATTCCTTCTTTACCTCCCCCCTTGGCATCGGAATAGAGTAATTATTCGTAAGTTTGGTGTTACAGATATTTCGGAGAAATTACTGCTGCTACACAGGAAGCTGTCGGGATCAGCATACTCTCGGTTTTCACCACTCCACCCCCTTACCCCCCTGTTTATGTGCTAGTGTTTTTGTATTTATAGTTATTTTAGTATTTTCTTCCTTTCTTTTTCTTTATTGTACTCCACTTGTTTTTCCTCTGGAATTTGTGGGTAAGAAATAAATTATTATTATTATTATTATACAATAACAACGAATGGGTAAGAAAAAAGAAACTCCGCTTATATTTGTCGAAGCTAGTAAATCGGAAACAAGCATGTTTACTCCAGTATCTCATGTCTAATCGACGTCAAAAAGGTATTTTAGAATTGTGTTGTTTTTCTACCAAATTCCTCGTATTTTAGCAGCATTCCCGGCGAACTGCATGCAGCAAAAGTTCTGGTGACACTGGAGCCGAACCTTGCAAATGTTGCCAGCTTATCCGTCAAGGAAATAAAGTTCGAAATTCGATAAGTCCCCCGGGGAACCCCCTCAAGACCCAGTTCCTAACCCCTGATTTTTTTGCAAGTGAGTAACCCCTCGCGTAGACCTGGGATTGGTTCACCGAGCACCTAGGCCTGGCTCACACACATTTAGCACCTGGGATTGGCTCACCCAAGTGTCTAACCCCTCGCGTGCACCTGGGATTGGTTCACGAGTACCTGGGACCGGCTGAACCCACCCCCTTCACAAACAACTGTAATACACCCACTGAGTAACCCCTCTCTTATCCAGTACATCTTTTTTCCAGTGATTAACCCCTCCCTTACCAATTACACCTTTTTTCAGTGAGCAACCCCTCCTCACCCAGTTCATCCTTCTTTCAGTGAGTAGCCCCTCGCGCACCCTAGCAGTTCCATCTTTGGTACACCATGAACCAACCCCCCGGCTCACCCAAGTGTCTAACCCTCGATTACTCCTTTAACGGGTACACGCAATTCCTAACCCCTCGCGTGCACCTGGGATTGGTTCACGAGTACCTGGGACCGGCTCACCCCACCCCCTTCCCAAACAGCTTTAGTACACCCACTGAGTAACCCCTCACTTATCCAGTACATCTTTTTTCCAGTGAGTAACCCCTCCCTTACCAAGTACACCTTTTTCAGTGAGCAACCCCTCACTTATTCTTACAATTCCTACTACATTTCCTACAATGACACATAAGATGTCGCACACACTCACGCTCTCCACACATCGGGCAGAAGTTAAGGACCAATTCTCCCAATCGGCCTACCCGTGTACCTCCTCCAGTCTCCCAGCGGTAAAATATCAGCACGCGTGCACGCATACTAATTAATAATTTCAATTCCTCCCTATCGAAACGCTATAAAATATGTAAAATAAACACATTCATCCCATGTCTCTTTCCCCTCTGTATAAAGCCTCAGAGACCCCCTTCGACCTTCGATTACGTCATTGAATCGGCCACGTGCGCAGAGCTATAATCATTTGAGAATAAAGGGGTACGACCGCCAAAGCCGAAAACTGGTCGACAAGTTTTGTGTCCGTTTTTCACCGGATTCCGGGTGAACTACTTGTCCGGCAACAAAATAACTTTCATATTCAGATTCAGCATGTCTCCTTACCCCTAATTGAACTATCTCAATAGCTTAAAAAAAAAGTTGCCCCTTAATTTGAAACCCCACCCCTTAATGTAGAGCTACAGAGCCCATCTACACTTGACCTTACACTTGACCCAAAGAATCCTCACACCAAGTTTCATCAAAATATCTCATTCCCTTCGAGAGTTATCGTGCTCACAGACTGACGGACAGACGGACATTTTTTCAATGTCATAGGTATCCCTCCACTTACGTTTTGGGATCCCAAAAACAACCCATGTATTTATCTTAAGGGGAAAAGGTTACGGGGAAAGAATGGAGCAAGAAGCTCTATCTCCTATTCATTCAGAAACATGGAACGGCATCATCAGCGAAAGGAAATTCATTTGAGAAATTCATTGAGGGGTCTTTAATTAGCATTGACCTTCTTCTGTTTCTAATCTTAATAGTAAAAATGTTGAAGGAGTCTGGCGAAGACCGGATATCTACAAGACCAAATTGTCTGGATCGAATATTGAGTTTTTGGGATCCCATCGAAACCTTTGGTCTTGTTCCAACTTGAGCGGCTTTGAGCCTGGAGAGGGCCCTTGCCAAGAAGGGCTGAAACATAGCTCTAATAAAATTCAACTGACGTATTCCGTTTTGCACTATCAAATATGTCCATCATGACACATAACACAATGATTCGCGTCCATGTGTCAAATGTCATCAAAGTCTTATGACGGTTGTTGAGAATATTTATGTTTAACTGTAAAAAAAATAATAGTTTTTCCAACTTGAGCGGTTTTGAGCCTGAAGAGGACCCTTGCCAAGAAGGGGCGAAATATAGCTCTAATAAAATTCAGTTGACGTATTCCGTGCTGCACTATCAAATATGTTTAATTGTTTTCTTTTACGAAATATAACACATAAAAGGATAATAACATAAATATCCTCGTCACCCGCCGTAACACGTAACAAAGATACGGATACATTTGTTAATTGTTATCAAACGTCTGACAGTGTGGTTGCCCTTACATAACTAAAGTGAACCTTCGACGCTGGGCTGCCACATCGAAAAAAAAAATAGAGAGTGACTTTTGGTCGAAAACAGAGAGTGATTTAGGAGTGAAATTTTGTTTTCATGCACAAATGGAAAACGGTCACTTTTGGTCAGAATCAATCCTGCAAAAATTACAAATCTTAATTTAGTGTCCTTGAAAAAACGTGAAATAGTCACTTTCGGTAGGAATCACTGCTGGAAAATGACACCTCTGGACGTTTTTTTAAATAGAGTGAACGTTATGTCCTACGTAGGACAAGAGATACAAAAAAAAGTAGAGTAACTATTCACTCGTATCTTGCGACATGTGGCAACCCTGCTTCCACGAGGTGCTGTTAGGGGCGCGGGTAGACATATCAAAAGGGCTACCGTCCTGAACGGCAGCTGCAGCTGATCGCTGCAACCTGCACCACAGCTGCCAGATGTCCGGCCGTCGCGCAACGAGAGGCACGAGCTGACGCGGACCTGCTTCCCTCAACGGTGTTATCGATCCTTGTCCAGTCAAGTTAGTGTAGCTCACGGGAAAGGATGAAACTCTTGACGGAGACAAAGAAAGAAAGACCCGGAGCATCGGTGAAGCTAGGTATAGTTAGACTTGGAAGAGCTGCTGGAAAGGTAATTATATTCTTCTTTTTCTACGGTGGAGGTTAAACAGTTTAGAAACGGTCTGTCTTGTTCGGACTTGTTCCTTCCTCTGTCGTCGAAATACAGGGGCGCCAGGTCGGCGCGAAGCCCCGCGATTTTTCGTAGAAACAGTCGATTTTTTTTTTAAACAGTCGATTTTTTTTCTAAAAAACAGTCGGTTTTTTTCTAAAAAACAGTCGGTTTCTCCTAAAAATAGTAGTTTTTCTTAAAATCAGCCGATTTTTCGTCAGCACAGTCGTTTTTTTTATCAATAATAGTCGTTTCTATCAGCAAAACAGTCGGGAAAAATGACCAACCAGTCGGTAAATACGCCCCCCCCCCCCCCAAACAAAAAAAAATACATTTCGGCTGGTAACGCCTCTGTCGACAGGATCGTCTTCCTGAAGGGGTTGTGAAATCAGGAGCCATATATCAGCTTTAAGTAGAATGTTCAGTTTGTTGTTAACAGTGGCATGGTAAGTATTAGAGGCGAAAATGTTAACTCCATTTAAATTGTTATTTTTCTTATATAGGGTGTTACGTACTTCTTACTTGACGTGGGTGGGAAAACGGAGGGGGGGGGGGTAACTGTATTTTTCGATTGGCATTTTGCCTAACGCTTTAAATTAAAAAGCCAATTTTTTTTTTAAATTAAAAGAAAAAAATGCCATTTCACATTTTTTTATTTTGTTTTAAAATAAGCTGGATGAGACCCCTCAAAGTCCAGTTACGCGGTGGAAAGAAGTTTTTTTCTGATTTTTTCCTCTCATCTTCTTTCAGATCGAAAACAGTAAAGATTGCTTGTATTTTCGGAATAGAATTAAGCTGTTGGTTCCGTGGAATAAACACCATTTTTCTCAACCTCACACAGAATCTTAGACGATAAAAATAGAGCTACTGGGCAAGCAATTACAAATTAGCACCGTATTATACATATAGTACCAGTCGTTTCTTTTAGCCAGCGAGCAGATGTTTTCGGATTTCAGGCCCTCCGTTACCACTTGAATTATCACTGAACAGATGTCAAACGAACTCGCACAATTGGGGACCGGTTTGATTATTTTGTTTTTAATTGATCCACAGCAACCAGGTCCACAGCAAATTTTCAAGTTTTAGTCGACCTGTAGTAGTTTTTGTTTTCGGGCTTTGTAGCCCATGAAACGAGACACCTGTCTCCCTTTTTCTCGGACCATTTACACAGGTGAAAGACGTTAAAACATATTCTCTGTTTTGAAGAAGAAGAAGTTCTCGCGGATTACGTCTAGGAAGAAGATTTTTGTAAACCCGATTAGTCCTTTTTCTATGTTTCTTGTGTATTTTCTCCGCCGTCGAAATTTCGGTGCATTTTTCCCTTTTCTTTCTTTGTACTGCACTATTTTTTTCTTCTCTTAGCCTCAGGTCACACTGGGCTCAAAACGCCGCCTATTCAACAAAAAACTGAAAATCCCTAGAGGACGTGAGAGTCAGGGGCGTTTTGAGCATTCGGTCAAATTTTCGCGGAAAGCGAAAATTCGGTCAAAACGGGCATCGCGGCGAAGCCGTGATGCCTGTTTTTATAAAATCTCTTGTGCCCACATTTCCAAATTAGGCGATTTAACGTGTTTATTGGTTCCCATTCTTTATCGAATTTGGTAATTAATCCAACCTTTGTTCAGTCCGAGTCGATTTCACCGCATTCAGTATATCCCTACGAAAATTCGCTGATTTAATGTATTTATTTGGTCACATTCGTTAGCGAATTCGGTTGTTCACCGGACATATACAGATACGTCCGTATCTGTTCTATCGCATTCGGTCAGACTACTTCATAATTCGGTCATTAATCAGATTCATTTGGTTCTGATTTGTGACCGAATTCGACAATTCATCCAACTTTTGTTCAGTCCGAGTCCATTTCACCGCATTAGGTACGTCCCCACGTAAATTCGGTGATTTAACGTATTTACTTGGTCTCATTCGTTCGCGAATTCAGTTGTTCACCCGACTTTTCTCAAGTCCGTATCTGTTCTGTCGCATTCGGTCAGTCCACTTCATAATTCGGTCATTAATCAGATTCATTTGGTTCTGATTTGTGACCGAATTCGACAATTCATCCAACTTTTGTTCAGTCCGAGTCGATTTCACCGCATTCGGTACGTCCCCACGTAAATTCGGTGATTTAACGTATTTATTTTGTCTGATTCGTTAGCGAATTCGGTTGTTCACCGGACTTTCCTCAAGTCCGTATCTGTTCTATCGCATTCGGTCAATCCATTTCATAATTCGGTCATTAATCAGTTTCATTTGGTTCGTTACCGAATTCGGTAATTCACCTGATTTTTGTTTGGTCCGCATCTGTTACCAGACTTACCACATTCAGTTGTTCTCTGTGGTTCTCCCAAGAGTTATACTCCATTCCCAAATTCGGTCGTTATACCGCTCCCGATCTGCTCCTTAATTGTTTAGTTCATTTTTCGGTAGTACGTACAATTTTTGCCAGGTTCGCCCCCCCCCCCCAATGAAGAAAGGCTCAGGACGCCCCTGGTGAGAGTTGATGGGCTCTGTGGCAGCTTGGGTATAATGAGCAGACTGCAATTAGGGGTCAATTAGGGTTCCTGTAACAGAATGATACACGCTGTTTTGCTCTAATTGATCTCCTGAATTTAAAACGACAACATTCAGAATGGTTTGTTCTTTTTCTTTTTTCTACTTTTGCAACCCAAAAAGCCAGGAAATAAGCCAAGTGTGACCAAGCTCTGAGTAAATCAAATTTCATCATCATCATCAGTGCCAGACTACCACGTTGGCACCCCATAGAACCCGCGACAACGTTGAAATTTAAAAAAAGGATAATACAGTATATTAATATGTATAAAGAACAGTTATATAAATGTTTACAGAACATAACAATCAGGCTTTACTGTTTTATTATTATTATTAACTTTTTAATTCAGCTTTCGCCATAAACTAACATACAAATAACCAAAAAACAACAATAGGTACAACATCAATGTGTCTCAGCAGATGCCTCCAAACTGGTAGATTATGGAAAATGGGGTTTGCTGCCTGGAGAGTAAGACAGTTCTCCGACCGCCATAACCTTACAACCAAGGATGACCGGGCTTGTCGAGCCCGTTGCAAACTACGCATGTGTAATGTAGGCCTACAGTAGGGTAGTGATAGTCACCCCTATCTAGCGGTCGACGTGTACAGTATTTGTATATCATTTGCAAGAGAGGCCCTGAAATTCGATTGCCTAGAGGCATGCGCACGGTTCAATCTGGCAGGGCAATTGTGGTTGTGTTCCATCTTTCTAGGAGTAACTTTTGTCCATTGTTCATTGAACAGATCTAGACAAGGCAAATACTTCTTTAGCTCAAGCTGACTGGGAAACATAAATTAAGCAATTGATTAAAACGAAAAAGTCAGCTATGATATTAGACAAGGACACTAGACAAGGTTGGAACAATGATTGACTTCTATCCGGCAAAAGGTAAGAATTTGCAGTAGAAACATTCCGGGTATTCTGATTCGTGTGTTAAAAGCGGTCAGTCGATCAGTCACTTACACACCCGCAACTAACAACATCAGTTACCTTCCTTTGAGTTGTTTGTAATACACTTTTAACCAGGCACCTGAGCGTTTTAGTTTTCAAAATTCAGACTTCACTAAAACAGATTTTCTAAGTTACTATACGGGGTGTGGTATCCAGTGGTAAGTCGTGTAAAGGGCTAGGTTGTTTCAGTAGTTATTTTGTCGTATTTAGGGACGAGGGTTGCCACGGTTGGTGATTTATTACCAAATTTGGTATATTTTGTTCTGTTTGTATCACCAGATTAGTAAATTTGGTGATATAAGGGCTATATTTTTGTCTGGTGTGGCAACCCCGGTGGATCGACAATGGTAGCCTTTTAGTAACTATTAGACCAGACCCGTTAGCCGTACCAGCTTCATTCGGCGGCAGATTCGCCGCGCACTGGCAACTTCTATGAATTTAATGGTGACAAGGGCCCATGATTTCGTTATCACAGGTCAAGATCCCGAGGTCCCGTTTCTTAGGTAATCTGCCAAGGCGTATCGGAGCCGACAGTATTGCACCTTAGAACAAAGCTCGTCATACCGTTGATATAACCAGGGACCCATAAATTTCCTGTAATGACTCGCCATTCAGGGGGCTTGTCATTTCCTATGCTTCTATGTTGCTATGTTGCCCGAGCCTCACCTAGTTTCCAAAAATTCCGCTTGGGTCGAATCCGCGTTCTTGCTCAGATAGACAAAATTTGTTGGGACTATTCAGCATGCCACCAGGTACTTAAGCTCGGACAAAAGATCCAGGATACTCTTCCATTACAGAGAGATATTCCTAGTTCAGCACAACAGCTGCGAAAAATTTTGTCTTTCTGGATAGTCGGGTATTTTATCCCCGTGGGTATTTCTCGAACTAACTGACGCTCGGTCAAGAGCGCATCAGAAATCTCTTATTGACAAGCCCCCCTGAATGGCGAGTCATTACAGGAAATTTATGGGTCCCTGATGTAACGTAATAATGTCCAGAGTGGGCTGGAAAAGATGTAACAACTAGAGAAAAGAACGCCTTTCGAGTCGTGGGCGATGTAACACCAATCATGGACCTTTAATGGAAAGAACGCGTGTAATAACGAAAGCTTCAAGCTCGTGATCAAGCTATCGGGCTTACCCGTTATTTTTCTGGGAATGACTTCTCACTTTGTTAGTGGACTAAGTTGAAAGTCAGGTTTGGGTGACGAAGCCCGCACGACATTATTGAACAATATTAAATCGAATCGGAATCTGATTGACTTGTCACCACGAATGAAAAACATCACAGTCATGGATTGGGCCTAGTGCAAGACGACTAGAGGGACTGGAGACGTTGTACCTGTAGCCTACCAAAAGGACCCCCTTCCCAAGTTTGATCTCAACTCCTTCGAGATTTATCGTGCTAACAGACAGACGGGCGGGAACTTTACGAGGTCATAGGCATACCGTCGCCAGGTCTTGGGATCCGAAAAACATATACAATAGGCTTGCATATAAGAAAGAAGTTTCTTTTAAGTCCGAATTCAAACATGGACTAATCTAATCGTCAAGGTTTGCCTAATACAAATTGGCCATTTCTCCGCATTCCATCTAGGAAGAAGATTCTTTTGGACCCGATTAGTCCCTTTTCTTTTTTTCTTGTGCATTTACTACATTATTGAAAGCTCAATGTATTTTTTTTCCTTTTATTTGTCTGTACTGCGCTATGTTCCTCTTCTTAAGTGAGTAAATAAAATTTCGTCATAATCATCGAATCCACCCTATGCTGTTGATCACCGCCAAGGCGATTCCAGCTTTTAAAAATTCCTGTCCTCAACAGCAACACATTTCGATCAAGACTGAAAACCAAAATGAAAGAAGACATCCGTAATCTTCGCAAGGGTCAAACTTTTAGATCCTGATTTTGACAGAGTGGGTGGTTAACATAACCTGGGAAACAAACAGAGAATTTGAGAAATAAACATAAGGTTTGAGGAACAAATGGGTTGGGAAACGAATATATATTCTGGCGAACGAACAAATGGTATAGAAAATGAATATTAAGTCTGGGAAAGAAACATTTGTTTTGGAAAGGTAACATCTGGTTTGGGAAACAAACATTTGGTTTGGCAAAGTTAGCATATGGTTTGTCTGTTGATGTGAACCAAAATGCCCCTTCATATAATACAGCCAAACCGTGGGTTATTTGTTGAAAGCACAGCCTAGTTTTAAAGTACTCAATTGTTGTAAGTTGAAGAGTAAATAGTGCGAGGGGTCCTTTAAAAGCTGCATCACGAAAATTCTAAAGTCTTCTTCTACATATCGAGGACAGCACTCGCACCATGTTATCAGTTTCCCCGTTCCAGATTTTTCAAATGTATTTATAAATTTTGCTATAATAATATATAATTGCAATAATACGGCTTTCGCCTCTATAAATTTCTCGGGACACTTTACACACTAAATTGAATTTCAGCCAAGTGGTAGTCGACACCTGCTTTGAATTGGTTGATAACTTCGGCGTTTACCACACTTTCTGGGAGATTATTCGAATCTTCTACTGTTTCTAAAGCTCCATTTTCCAATGTCTTTTCGGAATTTCTTACCACTCAGTTTCAAGTTGTGTCCTCTAAGACCGTTGTGGTTGAAAGTGAGGTCATCATCAGGCCTTGTGCTATCATAATAACTATGGCAAATTTTGAAAGTTTCGATCAAATCACCTCGTAGAATGCTGTAAGATAAACTGGGTAATCGTAACTTTTGAAGACGGTTTTTATAAGGAAGATGGCGAATGGCTGGCACTGTTTTTGTGGCTCTTCTTTGAACTTGCTCAGTGGCGATAATATCCTTGATATAGAAGGGCCTTGTTGTTGCGTGGCCATATTCAAAATAATAGATACATAGATCTTTTCTCCCATTGGTCGACCTTACGAACTTTACGAAAAAAGTTAACTGATGTTGAACTCCTTGCCTAATGCCGAAAAGGACTTCACAAAGAACCCTGCAGGTTTACGGAACAAATTTACGAACTTTGCGGACGACTTTAACGCCTTTAACGTCCTTTTGCTACACAAACAATAGCAAGTAAAAGTCAAGTGCCCTTAATTTCAGAAACGTAACCGAAATAAAAACCTTAATCTTTCAGATCAAATATGCACTACTGGACGAATGCGACATTCATCTGATCGAAAAATATGCTTTTGAAGCGAGATTGGAAATCGATAAAAATGGAAGGGGAGCCAAAATATACGCAATAGCTTATGACGTCACCAAAGGGAACAGAAGTCATGGACAGTATTTGCAGACTCTACTATGGTGAGTAAACTAGACCTAAGGATATTTAGAATAGGCTACGTTATTACCACGAGTATGAGACAAGAAATGTGAGTTTGTTGGTGAATGATATTGGAGAGTCGTCAAGAGGAGGGTTTTGTGTGAGGAACTGGGTTTGGGTTTGGAATCATCTTCCGGAGAGAATCAGGGAGTCGGAGAACCAGTTTTCGTTTAAAAACAGATTGAAAAATTATTTTTTGGATAGTTGGATAAATGTGGAATCTTTATTTGGAATTTTATTTAAGGTGAATATTTCATTATTATTATTAGGGAACGAGGGCTGGGTTGGGTGGGTGGGGGGGGGGGGGTAAAAAAAAAAGAAATGAGAAGGTTAAGACGAGAAATGTATTTGTGACAGGTGATTAAAAGTTGTGCACTCCCGCACAGGACACGGTTGTGCCCTTCTTGGGAACGTTCTGTTTGTTGTTTTGTTTAAAGAATGTTTAAATTAAAACGAATTGAATTCAATTCAATTTAGAATCAGTTAAATAAGAAAAAAAAGTTTCGCCCGGATGTCAAGAAACAAAACGATAAATTGAGTTCACAGAAAGGTTAGACTGATTATTTTCCACTTAAGATTATGACAATCTTCAAGAAAAGGAATTTGGTGTTTGGAAAGAGCAAAGTGATTTGCCTGGCCTGTGCAAATATGTACATAAATATTCAAACTTCGGACAGAAATTCGAGTCACAGTTTAATTTTGTTTTGCTTAATAAACATTATTATCATCGTCGTGCGTAAATCCTTGATTGGAGACAGGTCATCTGCTTATCATAGCCCTCACAACGCCTGTGGAAAAGGGCAGTATGATTCATAGCGCCTTTAATTCGCGCTAAATTTTGTATCCCTGGTTTGGATCGTTAAAACGTTTCCCGATGTTACTGGAGGTACGCTTGATTTGTCATGTTCCCGGAGACATCGAGGGAAATAATACTTTCTTTGCATGACACATCAGCATATAGTGGGAAAACCAAGTTCTCCTTTGATAAGCATTTCTGGTTTTGAAAGTGAAGGGGTCCCTGTATAGCTTACCTTTACGATAAACCCACTCAAATGAAAATCAAAGAAGACGTCGATGGTAGAGCGGTTATTACGTTAAACTCCGGACACTGAGATCCGGAGTTCGAACCCTGAAGATCTCCAACATTTTGTGAAAACCATACTTTCCTCTGCTGTGTATCAATAACTCACCCACACATGCAAATCCCAAGACAAGAGGGAAACGGAAGGTCATATTAGCATATAATGGTGCAGATTCAGAGGGAGCTGACTGAAAAAAAGAGTTGAGAGCTCCTGTGGCATTTGCAAGGCCAGTGCCAATCTAGAGGAGTGTCTTTGCCAAGCAGTTACCCTATGAACCAATCAGCAAGTACTGACAGAAACCTGAAGACAAAAGTTGCTCAAAAGAGCCGCGCTGCGCTGATGGTAAAATACCTCCAGTAACGCATCTTTGTATCTTTTGTGACGTCACAGGAGATTCTGCGGCCTAGGCCTTAAGCTACGGCTTATTCTGAGCTAGACTTCGCTAAACTGACCTAAAGTAAGCTAAAACTTCAAGAATATGCGGTGTCGTACAAATTACGTCGGAATACCATACTGTCGTGACGTAAATCGCAACGTCATATGACGAGGACCTAACATGGGATTTGATTGTCCCTAAGAAGGTTTATAAATGTAAACGCGACCGGCGCCTCGCTGGCCGCTCGACTCTCTCTGTATAGAATCGAATACATTCGCCGATAGGAATAAACCGAGGGGTTGCTCACTCGCTGGGCACCACTGTACACCCTTGCTGGGCACCGGCTGGGCACCACTGTACAACCATTTTGGGAGTGAGCAACCCCTCGGAATAAACTACGATTTTCGTGCTCTCCAACCTCTAGTGATACCCTTGGATGGTACGTATCTTTTGATCACTAGAGAATATTTTAAGGACCTCGCGGTAGCAGATATTGGTGAACGAATCAAGGATTTTATTTCGTTATTTTTTTTTGTTTTTTTATTTTCACGCACCTTGCTCGATGAGTGTTTTGCGAAAATTAAATTATATGCAGAGAATTAGTTATAATAATAATAATATTGTATTTAAAGCCTTAGGGCCATATACATACAACAAAACAGCTGTGAGTTTGGTAGTATACATCAGTCTGAAGCACGTCACAATAGGTATTTTTACTACCGTGTTATATACAATACATGCAAGTTTTCGGTACAACTACACAGGCTGTACATTTTTCATTGGGAATTATGACGCGTGTAGTAAAGTTCAATCCGAACGAGCAGATTTTTGGATTGTAATTGTCCTTTAATATCGGCCCCGATCTGCTAAACTTGACGTTAGATAGTTAAACAATCCGCAAGACTGAAGGAAGCCCCCCTCCTCTAACTCCTCCCACTCGGGTTGGATGTGGCTAGTCCAACCGTGAAGTTTAATTCCAATTTTATCACTCCTGTTGGGCAAGTGATTTTTTTTACCCACCCGAGTATCCCATCCTTGGCAATTCAGCGGGTTGTAGACAAAACGTCCCCGACGAAACCTCCCAATGACAAAACGTCCCCGATCAGAACGTCCCGTGGCGAAACGTCCCCGGCTATAGATTTTTTTTTTCATCGCTGAGGGATAGCTAGGCCTATGAGACTACTAATTGCGTCATCAGTTCAGATGTGTGATTTTTCAGCAGTCAATTTTCAGCAATTCAGCAGCCCCTTATCAGAAAAATAACCGTCGATCCCGAGGCTTTTGACTTTTCAGCAAAAATCGGAGACACCTAAACTGAAAAGGTGGTTTATCTTTTACGCACTGTTAGCCAACAATCAAAACCACTGAAGTCAGTGTCCTGGCTCGCTGTAAAGATAAGTAACCGCAAACCAATGCCCGATAAGATTTTAAGTCCCGTTACGTTTATCTTTAAATGAAGAGGGAACAAATTTTGTTATCGATAGAACGGCAATATACTTTCAATAGCTGGAACACTAAGATTGCCCGGTGAATCACGAAGGTCTATTCATCGTTATTCCCGGATAACTGCAACTTTTATGCCCTCTGACCCTTGTGCAAAGTTATCTTCAATTGCCCAGGACCTTCACGTTTCTGCCCTTGGCCATTTCTCCGCATTCCATCTAGGAAGAAGTTTTTTAGACCCGATTAGTCCCTTTTCTTTTTTTTAATGTTTATTTTTTGATCTTGTGCATTTACTACATTATTGAAAGCTCAGTGTATTTTTTCCTTTTATTTGTCTGTACTGCACTATTTTCCTCTTCTTAAGTGCGTAAATAAAATTTCATCATCATCATCATCGAGCTGGTTAGTTGCTGTATAGAGGCCAGTGGCCTTTTTTTGCATTAGCATTATTAATATTATAAAGCCTGGTTTTATTACTGTCATTTCGTTGTTCGCAAGTCCGTCTCAAAACTTGGACCTTGATCCTAATCCAACCTTCACCATCTGCTTCAGATACACCAACCCATTCCCTGTTGTAGTCCATGGTTACGACCGGACAAGCTTTCAGTCATCAAACACTATCATTTTAAATAACGACTAATTTCGAGCAGTAATAGTAAGGTAGATATTCAAAAATACTGGTAAGGATCAAGTGTTAACATAAACTCATAGATTTTGCCCAAATATTTCAGACTTTAGACCCGTGATCAGATCTTCTTGCGCAGTCCGTTTTTTGTGATCATTTGATTGTCATCTAAAAATCGGCAGCAGTGTTACGCCGCCACCATAATAATGCTTGTTTATTGAGCCAAAAGGCCATACAAGATTTAATACACTTCACAAATAAACTATTACACCTCTAGAGATACTATGCTACGTAAACTAAGCTAAATTTTCCTTCCTGAGATTCAGTCCTTTAGTCACATATTTACAAACATCTAGGATACATTTGGGGTTCGTAGATTTCAGGATACGGGGAAGCGATACCAGCCCACCCCCAACAAATGTTACTCTCAAATGCGAAAGCTCTTGGCACTCTAAGTTTACTACCACCTTTTAATTCAGGTAGCGCATAGGTAGCCTATACAGGTCGTTTCAGATTTTACTCTTTAAATGCGAAGAGGGTGTTGACCGCCACCTAGGAAATCTTACATCCCCAAGAGGAGTATCTCGTCCAGATGATTGGGTCAAATCTTGTCAGACCTAGTATTTTGATGGGATGTTTTAAGTATCAAATCCCCACCGCTGTTTTTTTGCTTCCTTCCGGACGGACATGAATTGACCTATGAACTTGTGTTAGAAGCTCTTTGTTCGTACAGTGGTATTCTGAAAGCCAAGGTTTGTTTCAAAACCATGAAGTTTGATTTTAAGCGGTCAGCTATGAAGGCTGCGAGAACGTACTTTGATGGGGTACTAGTGAATGGGTCCAATTTTCACTTCCGTCAGTGTTTTTATAGAAACGTGCAAACTCAAAACCGGAAAATTTGTAAAAAGTAAAAGTTTTATCTGAAGTTGATTAGATGTTCGATTTGGGGGTAAGGTGATACGCTGAAGTCGTTTTTGAGCTTTAGTTTTTGCCAGACAAGTAGTTCGCCCGGAATCCGGTCGAAACCAGAGATTTGGCAGGAGTCAGGCAGAAAGATTTGATCAGTTTCATCAAAGTATGTATGACGTATAGCCAAGGGGTAAATACACACATGGTGAATCCATATCTGAACTTGGTTTTCTCGGATGATTAGCCATTGACATTCTTCTGCTTCTAACTCTTAAGAGAGTCTGGCGAAGACCGGATATCTACAAGACCAAATTGTCGGGAACAAATATTAAATTTTTGGGATCCCATCCAAACCTTTGATCTTGTTCCAAGAGGAAGAGAAATACTCTTGATGACTATCTCTCCCTCCCCATGCAGAATCTCCGGGTACCTGCGGAAGAAAGCAAGAAGCAGTGTCATAGTTGCTCCCAAAGATCGCCGTGATTGTTTGACACAGGATTTGAGTCGTTGAGTTTGAGTCTTTACGGGCACGTTTACTCCTTCTTCCTGATGATCACTGGCGCGTTTTGTCATATAGAGTATTTGCTTACGCAACGCTACTGAGCATTGAGACGGAAACTTGCTCCAAAACGTCGCAAAGTGTACCGAGAACTGGACGAGAGGCTATTAAAGTTAAAATTATTTATTTACTTAATTATTAATAGAAAAAGACGTTAAGCCGAAGCTTCTCTCTCTACAAGCACATAAGCTTTTACTACATTTTTCAACACTGCACTATACACTTATAAACATACAACAAATTTAAACTAAAAAGGGTTCACATACGCGCTATTGCTGAATCTTCTACCAGCAAGATGTTGCGTGAATGAAAGTAAATTTATTTGGGAAACGGTCTCCTTAGATAAACTATCCATGCCATTATGAATCAAGAAGGAAAGTCTTCGAGAAGTATTTCTGCGGGCGATTTCTAACCTTTTGAAATATGAATAGTTTTAGGGTCTTGAGGTGTTCAAGTTGTACAGTTTCTTTAATTGGACCCACAATAAATAATTTTTTGACACCTTAAGCTCAGTTTCCGTATTAGCTAGGATTAACGTTAATGCGGAGAAGAGCGTTGGTGGCGGTGAACACCCTCTTCGCATTTATGGATTTAGATCTGGAATTACGTGAACCAGCTACCTGCGGTAATGAGTTGGTGGTGAACATACGGTAGCGGTGGACTTACCAAAATATTTAACCCCTTTCTCTGACTCAACAAATCCTCTTGATGATGCAAGATTTCCTGGGTGGCGATAAACAAACAGTGGCGATGGGACGCCCACTTCGTAAAATGTATTGACGTCTTCAAAACTATTTCAGTCGTTCGGTATTGATTATCTACTCATTATGTATTGATTAGCTACTGGTTATGCGGGCATCGTGTCATCTTTCATATCCACTCAGAAGCCTAAATTTAGCTATGACTTCCTGGTTACGATAGCGGCTTCCGATGCGTTGGTGTTTCCGGTATTTTAGAATCAGAAAAGACTCGTCAACAAACTGTCGGAATTAAAAATGCAAATAGACGATTTCAGTACAATTCGCAAATATTCTAATATTATCCATTTCGTAAAACAATCTGATAAACGTCCATTTCGCAAGCAAGGTCTCTTCAAACTGACACGTAAAAATTTACGCGACGTTTCCGTTACGTTACTTTTCATTGACTCTAACACCTACAGCGGACCATTTGAAGCTTTATTTTGTATTAAATGCTCCACAAAAAAACATTTCCGACTTCCTTTAGAAGGCGCTACGAAAATCGGCCGTTTTCTTGCTCCCTTGTCTTTACCTCTCTGGCATTTCGGCGATCCAAATCTTAGGAGCTGGGATATCGTGGCAGGAAGTTCAAAAACTCCCAGCAGTGCTTGATAGAAAAGGATATATTTGAGATGTCACCAACAAGTCAAGCCGCAGATGCAGTTTAACTGATTGTTCTAGTATTTCATCAGAAGTTCCATGTTTTAAGTGCCTATTAAAAGTTTTTCTTTGTGGAATAGTGTTGTGAAGCATAATTAACTTGCTTTATAAAATGTACCAGAATATGCAATAAGTTTATAAAAAATAACGTAGCTACAAAAATCATTCTAAAACAAATAGCCTATTCAAATCTGAATTAGACAAGCTGATTTATGCATGAAATAAAGATCTACTAAGTGTTTTAAGAAACATCACTTTTATCTTTGTCCAAGCTAGTAAATTGAGCATGTACCGGTCCAAAAAATTAAGCTTTGAAATATCACAGAGAGGAAACTGCTGAAAAGCTGCTGAGCTAGGGGGTAAGCATTGTTCCTAGGTTGTTGCAGAGTGGGATTGGGGTAGTTTGATGTGCCCATTGAACTTTAAGCGTAAAATTGCACCGTTTCGTTTTTTCTTGTCCTTTTTCATCGCTTTTATCGAATGCAACTGTCTGCTTTTCCTCAGAAATCGCTGCTCTCGCCTAGACAAAATGGGCCTTTCCATCAAGCAAATCCATTTCAATCAGTTTCTTACTACTTCACCTTCATTTCAGCTCTGGATTCAGGGAAAATGTTTGCGCTTACTGAGAACCCTACCAAGATCTGGTATCTTTAGAGACGGCATCAACATAGGCCTACACCAGGGTCGTATCCAGGGGGGCATCCCCCCCCCCATTTCATTCAAAAAGAATCGTTTTTTATAGGCTTTAACTTCTGATTTATGCTTTTGTCTTATTGTTTTGTATGGATTAAGTCCGACCAGTGGGTAGACCCTCCCCCCCCCCCGAAATAAAATACGGGATCCTGACCTGGCCTACATTATTTATTTTATGTTATTAATGCGCTTTCGAACATGGTGCGTCGCAAATAAATTACCTTACTTTAGCGTCGTTTCGATTTGGAACAGAATCTGCTCTCTGTTCCGAGATATATAACCGTTTTTTCCACCACCAAAGTGCCATAAAGAATGACGCAACTGAACAAAAACTCACTTCCTTCGCTTCAGGTTGTTCTCACTGAGTCTGTAACCCCTTTGCTCATCATTTTCCACTCTATTCCGTAGTTCTGCGGCGTCAGGATACACAAATTCCTAGCACTACCATGAATTATCAATGAATTTTTAGCAATGACACATTTGTGAGTTTCAGTTATTCTCTTGCATACACTCCATCCTTACGAGTTTATATGATTCTTCTTGCTCAGAAATAGTTGAAAAATAGGAATTGGATGCCTGAAATTGTTTCTGTTTTTCGCCATGGAGCATAACAGAGGGTTGGGTATGAAGGCTGCGAGAACGTACTTTGATGGGGTACTAGTGAATGGGTCCAATTTTCACTTCAGTCAGTGTTTTTATTGAAACGTGCAAACTCAAAACCGGAAAATTTGTAAAAAGTAAAAGTTTTATCTGAAGTTGATTAGATGTTCGATTTGGGGGTAAGGTGATACGCTGAAGTCGTTTTTGAGCTTTAGTTTTTGCCAGACAAGTAGTTCGCCCGGATCCGGTCGAAACCAGAGATTTGGCAGGAGTCAGGCAGAAAGATTTGATCAGTTTCATCAAAGTATGTATGACGTATAGCCAAGGGGTAAATACACACATGGTGAATCCATATCTGAACTTGGTTTTCTCGGATGATTAGCCATTGACATTCTTCTGCTTCTAACTCTTAAGAGAGTCTGGCGAAGACCGGATATCTACAAGACCAAATTGTCGGGAACAAATATTAAATTTTTGGGATCCCATCCAAACCTTTGATCTTGTTCCAAGAGGAAGAGAAATACTACTAAGTGTTTATCTTTGCTCCATGCCTTTTATCTTTGTCCAAGCTAGTAAATTAAGCATGTACCGGTCCAAAAAATTAAGCTTTGAAATATCACAGAGAGGAAACTGCTGAAAAGCTGCTGAGCTAGGGGTTAAGCATTGTTCCTAGGTTGTTGCAGAGTGGGATTGGGGTAGTTTGATGTGCCCATTGAACTTTAAGCGTAAAATTGCACCGTTTCGTTTTTTCTTGTCCTTTTTCATCGCTTTTATCGAATGCAACTGTCTGCTTTTCCTCAGAAATCGCTGCTCTCTCCTAGACAAAATGGGCCTTTCCATCAAGCAAATCCATTTCATTCAGTTTCTTCTTACTTCACCTTCATTTCAGCTCTGGATTCAGGGAAAATGTTTGCGCTTACTGAGAACCCTACCAAGATCTGGTATCTTTAGAGACGGCATCAACATAGGCCTACACCAGGGTCGTATCCAGGGGGCATCCCCCCCCCCATTTCATTCAAAAATAATCGTTTTTTATAGGCTTTAACTTCTGATTTATGTTTTTGTCTTATTGTTTTGTATGGATTAAGTCCGACCAGCGGGTAGACCCTCCCCCCCCCCCCCGAAATAAACTACGGGATCCTGACCTGGCCTACATTATTTATTTTATGTTATTAATGCGCTTTCGAACATGGTGCGTCGCAAATAAATTACCTTACTTTAGCGTCGTTTCGATTTGGAACAGAATCTGCTCTCTGTTCCGAGATATATAACCGTTTTTTCCACCACCAAAGTGCCATAAAGAATGACGCAACTGAACAAAAACTCACTTCCTTCGCTTCAGGTTGTTCTCACTGAGTCTGTAACCCCTTTGCTCATCATTTTCCACTCTATTCCGTAGTTCTGCGGCGCCAGGATACACAAATTCCTAGCACTACCATGAATTATCAATGAATTTTTAGCAATGACACATTTGTGAGTTTCAGTTATTCTATTGCATACACTCCATCCTTACGAGTTTATATGATCTTTCTTGCTCAGAAATAGTTGAAAAATAGGAATTGGATGCCTGAAATTGTTTCTGTTTTTCGCCATGGAGCATAACAGAGGGTTGGTTTGCGTGAAGCGAAAGCGGAAGATTGGATTAGGACTAAGAAGGCCAGGTTTTGATACGGACTTTAAGGTCAAAACCCGGATTCCACGGGAGTTACAAGAATAAATCCTTGTCAGTGAATGAGTAGCCTAAGCTTTTGTTATCTTCTTTTGTTCATCTCGTGGTAGGTATTGTTGCACACCAAAGAATTGTAACAGCCTTAGATCCTTTTGTCAGTTTTGCTACGTGCTGCAGCTCCATTAACAGACCCTTCACTAAGACAGAAAATGCAACGAATGGCTGACTCAATGTAATACTGCAGGTCCGCATTAAATCCTCACGAAACCGTTTTTTCACACCAAGTTCATTGGACTGTCTTTTTCACAAAACGCAAAGCCGGAAAGAAAAGAAAATAATGAGAACGGTATGAGATCTTTGGTCTTTTTTATATGTCATGTGTCGCAATTATGTTGCATATCGCATGTGTTGCAACTTATATGAAGGGTAATTAGTCTGAATTACGGTAATGAACACGCTTGAAAAGTATATGAGCCAGAATAATGCTAGATATTAGCCTACGTTCCGTTTTGGAACGATAAAAATATCGGAAAGCATGCAGTGCTATTCGAGAGTTCATTGGTTTCCGGAGGACCGGATTTCGTTCTACTTATCGATATACTCTCTTCTTGGGTTCTGAGCTGGGACCCTTTCGGCGTAACGCGGACAGAAAGGTTTGAAATTGCGAAACGTGATTTTTGGTATCAACTTTTTCGCCAACATTCCGAATGGAAAGTGCACGAAACTCACAGACAAGCTAGACTAACTGATAATTTCGTGGTGATGGTGGAGGGGTGTGGGGATTAAGCTCTGGAACATCGACGAGTCGGTGAAATACGTTGCGTCTGCGCTGTACTTTTGTTTCTTTTGCGTTCCGCAGCTTGGGCTTTCACATCTGCACGAGAAGCTTGGCATTATCAAAGATTCATTTCTCCATGCATTTAACGGTGTATACTTTATTACAGTAGCCAGGGAGCCCTTATCGTTTAGTCCAAATCGCTCTTGTACTAATTTTGCCAATTTTTACTCAAAGGTGGGGGGGGGAATTACTGCACTGTCAGAAGTTTCATAACAGATAACACGAGGATGCGCGATTTCAACAGATAATGCGTAACATATAAAACTTCGGGTGTTATCTGTTGTGTTTGAAAACGTTATGCATGAAATGTTATGCATAACAAGCTTTGTTAGGAAGAGTCAAAAAAGCATCTACTGACTTTATTCCTTATCGTCATGATGTCAGAAAACTCAGCAGATACTTTTTGGCGGTTTTTCGGTTCTTGTTGATGGTAACGCTTATTATGCATATCATTTTGAAACACAATCGATAACATCCGAAGTGTTATCTGTTACGTATTATCTGTTGAAACCGCGCACCCTCGTGTTATCTGTTATGAAACTTCTGACAGTGTGCTGTCGAAAGGTGTAGAGGATCCTGTCCCTCCGTACCTGGAAATGTGCATCAAAACATCCAATGATTCCCCTCGCTTCCATTTTCCACTTATAAAAAAAATTATGCTCCCGTGTTGACTCAATGCAAGGATGGAGCTTTGATTTCCTTGCGTCATATTTAGCTGCGCAAGCTCTGCGTTCAGAAGCGTTACTAGCCAAAATGTTTGGGGGGGAGGCAAGGTATTTACCTACTGGCTGGTCATTTTTACCAATTGTTTTTGCAGATAAAAACGATGATTATTCTGTTGACGAAAAATCGACTAATTTTACGAGAAACCGACTGTTTTTTAAACAAAGTCGACTTTTTTTTACTAAAAATCGCGGCGCTTCGCGCTCACTCGGCTATTTTTTACCGACTGGCCGACAACATTCGGGGGCGGAGCCTTCCCCCCTGCCCCCTAGTCGTGACGCCCCTGTCTACTTTTCGTCTTCGCAAGCAACCCGTCGATCGATACCCAACCGTCAATCGCTTGACAGCCCCGGATCGTTACAAGGGTTGCCACATGTCGCACGATAGTGTGAATTGTCGCTCTATTTTGTTTTTGTCACTCTTGTCCTACGTAGGACATAAAATCACTCTGTTTCAAAAAATTACCAAATATTTCATTTTTGCAGCAGGGATTCGGAGCAGTGGTAACTATTTCAAGTTTTTTTCATGAAAGTAAAATTAAGATGTGTCATTTTTACAGAGGCGATTCCGTCCCAAAGTGAAGATTCACGAAAATAGATTTCACTCCCAATTCACTCTCTGTTTTGGGCCAAAAGTCAATCTCTAAATATTTTTTATGTGGCAACCGTGATCGTTACAGGGCGCCTTTAAAGACAAGCGCTTGGTACACCTTATGAACCCCGCTTCCTCCTACCACTTCAGAAACGTCATGGACATTAAGTACAGTTACGAAAACCCCGGCAAGACGCACCGGAAATCCGAGGCAGTTACCAATAGCTGCGGGTAGCCCAATACCACACTAATTATCTAACAGTGGCCCGTTTCGCAAGTTTTTTGTTATAGTATTAGTTCCGCTGGGAGTAAAACAAAAGTGCAGGGCTGCAACTGCTAGGTCGTAAGGTCGTCTGTGCCTTGGGACCCTTGCGGAAGCCATGACGCTTAATAGGTATTATTTGGTCGTGTTGTTGAACCCGGCTTGATTCGCAGGGCTTTGTGCAAATTCGGAAGTTTGTTCTGATGGAATGCAAATAACTTAATGACGGCCTCGAAATAATCTGTGTTTACTCAAAATTAAATCTTCTCTGTGTTTTGGAAACGTGCGAGCTTTTTCTTCCAGCAACGTATTGTAAACATTGACACAACTGCACCAACATTTAGTTCCTTCAAGTCTTAATTGCAAAGTTTCTAACCCCTCTGCTAACGCCCATCTGTTCCGTAGCTCCATCAGGCCAGGATTCGCAAACATCTTAGTGGATCATAAGTGAATAATTAGTAAGGTCATGTCTAAGGTTTTCGATGTCATTTTGTAAACGCTTCATCCTTACTTACCTAAGGTAGCCAGGATTGTAAAGCTGCTTACGTTTTGAATCATCAGCGAATAACTAGTAAAGCCATATGTACGAGATGTCGATATCATTTTGTCAACACTTAACCCTTATGAATAATTTGAATGTATTCTTTCATTTTATTGTGTTTCTTCCTCAAAATTAGTTGCTATTTTAGGAAGGAATATTTAGTAACTGAAATCCTGTCTGGTCGGGACCGTGGGCCACAGGAAAGGATGGGTAGGTATCCACAAGGTATCAAGCAGAGGGGAAGGGTGGGATTAAGGTCAAGTCCATGTTTGATACGGAATTCAACTGTATGTCCGGGTAAAGTATGATTATCTCACACCTAAATCAGACATCTAATCAGCTACAAATAAAACTTTTGCTTTTAAAAAATTTTCCGGTTTAGGCGGGTTCCGGGCGAACTACTTGTCCAGGTAGAAAATAATTTTCACATAAGTGTTCTGCATGTCTTCTTACCGCTAAATCGAACATCTAATCAACCTCAAATAAAAATTTTACTTTTAACAGACTTTCCGTTTTTAGCCGGATTTCGGGTGAACTACTTGTCCGGCGGGAAAATGGTTTTCATAATCGTGTTCAGCATGTCTTCTTACCCCTTAATCGACTATCTCACTAGCTGTTTAAAAATATTTTGTTTGCCCCGCACCCCTAAATTTAGGGCTACATAGCCCATCTACGAACTCGACCTTTCACTTGACCCAAAGAATCCTCACACCAAGTTTCATCAAAATATATCATTTCCTTCGAGAGTTATCGTGCACACAGATGGACAACTTTTGCGATGTCATAGGTATTACTTAAGTTTTGGGATCCCAAAAAACAGTTGAGCAATAGCGAGTCTATGAGTATGCGATTGACTGGTATGTGTGATTCAGCAGGTTATCAGTGCATGTATTTCCGTGTTTTTATTTATTTTGTTTTTTGAGGTGGTATTTGTAGCTGGTTTCTTATCATTTAATATTGTATTAAGGTTGAAGTGCTTAAAAATACGCTGTTTCTGTTCGAAACTAAATTGACTCTGCGTTTGGGTACGCGCCAGTTTTTCCCTCCACCAAATTATAATAAAAAGCGACACAGATGCACAAACATCAACTTCCTCCAGGTTCTTAAATGCAAAGTTTCTAACCCCTTTGCTACCCGCTTGTCACTCTATCATGTAGCTCCGCAAGGCGAGGAATCCCAAACCTCCTCCATTAGCGTAATGAATCATCACTGAATAATTAGTAAGGATATGTTTGAGTTTTCGTTATCACTTTGCAAATACTTGATCCTTACGAATCTTTTGAACGAATTCTTTCATCTGTTTTGCCTATCTTGCTCTAAATTAGTCACTAAATAGACTGGCCGTACAAAACAAAGTTTATCCAGACGCAGAGAATTTTAATTTCAACAAAATCGTGTATTTCAGTGGCTAATGAAGCGAAGCTCAGAAAATGTTCAGTTGCATATTGTATGGTCACTTTTGAAGAAAGCGTGAAGCCCCCCAAATATCTTTTTCGGCAATCCCTTACCGTTGTAGTTGCTAAATGCTTCAGCACAGATGGAGGTACATGGACATAGGGTACCACAAATCCGGAAGAAAGAGTTCATTTGTTGAAAATCGATTATGTGAATAGTGGAGCAAACAAGTAACGCATTTTCTTCTGGACTTCAAGCATATTTGAGTAAATAAATGATGTTAACTAGACTGTCATCCCTCGGTCACTATTCGGGTAAATTTTAAACGAGAAAGTTTGATGCCTGAAGTCTTGTCCGAAATCCGAATTTTAAGTATGACGAGTCCAGGGTATAAGTCCAGTCGTGACCACCAGATCCTGGTCGCCTGTCCGCAGTGTGACCCACCCGATTACGTCACACATATTTCTCTACGAATGTCGTGAAGAGTCACTGTGAATTAAAGTTATCACGAAAATCGAATAATCAATAGAACATTCCGATCAGATTAGAGAAATCGTGAGTACCAAACACATAATGTCATTTACTTTTACTTTGACCATTTAAACCATTCCTGTTAGATATGTTATACAGCAGAGCAGTATCTGAACTATCAGACTGATGTTAAATAGCAAGATCACCATTATTTACTACGACGAAACTACTTTTGACGTTTAAACCGGGCGTTATTAAGTTTATGTGCCTGATAGGTCAAAAGTGGAATTTATCGGTTTAATGTTTCATACACCACGAAGCGACTATAATTTATTAGTTATTCACTCGCATTATTTTCGACGATATTCTTCCCCCGGTCAGTTTCCGCGGTTTCCGCTAGATGGTGCAACTACGGTAAAAAGATGGTGCTCTAAGCGCTATACTTTTGACATAACTGAAAACGATTCCTTGTTATTAAAAATGGCACAAACCCTTCGTGAATGAAGTAACCTACTTTATTCTATCTGGCCAAGTGCCTTATCGCAATACCTGTAACACAATAATAGTTGCGTTTCTGCAGATACCATGGTATCTGATACCATGGTATCTGATACCACGGTCTAAGGTCCTTTTTGCAGTTATCGGGGTATTTGATACCACGGTCAAAAAGCGTGTTTGCAGTTATCGTGGTATCTGATATTCAGATACCACGGTCCGACCGTGGTAATTGATCGTAGTATCTGAAAAAGTCATCTCACTTTCATCAATTTTTGTCAAATTAGTGGGAAAGAAGTTTGGCACTTAGGGATGTGACAGAATATCAGTTTTTCTTTTGGGATGACTTCGAAAAGCGTGATTTCGGCAATTGTCGTTTTTGCAGAGCAACCGTCTATCAGATACCATGGTAACTGCAAAAACGACTAATTGCAGATCCTGTTACCGTGGTAGCAGATACCTTGGTATCTGCAAAAGCTCAACTAATTACTGCTTGGGGAAGATACTTTTTCCAAACTTACTACCGAAACCAAGCACATCAACAGCAACAGACTTGCGTGCTGAGTACTGCCTATGGGCGTTTTCCGCGGCATATTTGTTTGCCAAAAAATTCGCCTTATCATAGTTCAGCGCTCCAAGTGGACTAGTTTCTGTTAGTCACCCACGAAGGTCTGCCGATCCTCAGTAAAAGGAACTTTTTAATAGAAGGAAAGCTGGCACGGGAGAGACTTACCTTTGCCCTCTTTGTAAATTGCACGAGGAGGATTTGACCCACTTCCTCTTAGAGTGCCAAGCGCTTTCGCAATTGAGTGTAAAATTTGTTCGGGGTGGGTTGGTATCACTTCCCGGTATCCTGAAATGTACGAACCCTAACTTCATCGTAGAAGTATGCAAATATGTAATTAAAGCGTTTAGCCTTAGGACAGAAAGTTTAGCCTAGTTTATGAAACAGTTCTAGTAATACGAGTAACAGTTTATTTGTGTTGTAATACATGTACTCAATCTTGTATGGCCTTTTAGCTTAAAGGACCCCTCTTGCTGATACTGACTTTTATAATATACCCAGCTCCCTTATGGAATTATAAGCTTCTAAAATCCCCGCCTTTCTCCGCTGTTTCGTTTTGTGCCTAGGAGTTTTTAGCCTTTTTTCGGCCGTTCGAGTTTTGCTCGTCACACAAAATAAAGTTTGCCGGGATCTTCAGCGTCCACTGACAACTCTTTCACACGACATAAGGATATGAGAATCTTCTTATTTTTACTTCGTTTATTTGCTTAGTTTTCCCATTTTTAACAACGACACGTTCAGTTTCAAATGTTTTGCGTCCAGCTGCCGCGTCGGAGAGCAGGAAGGCTGGACAGAGTCGACAAGCGCTAACAGGAAAATCGCTAATGTCAGGTGGAAAGTAATGGTATTTCCGAAAAACGTTTTTTCTGATCCATTTCATAAGGAAAAGGTCATTTCTAGTAAGAATTGTGCTTTAATAAACAAAGACTATTGTTACTATTATTATTACACATATTATTATTATTATTATACATATTATATTATTATTATTACTCAACATTTGTGTAGACATAGTAAAAAGTCTTACATAAGACTCATAAGGTAGTAGATAACTTTCTACTGCAGAGAAATATGCAAAACCTCGATTACCTGGGAAGCAGACTCCAGATTTTCTACTCATCAACCTTTGGATCTTTTTCACTACGTCCGTCACAAGTGCTGATGGTGATGCATAGGGGTATTATCAGAAACTAGTCCACTTGGAAGCGCTCAAATGGAAAGTGGCGGATTATGTGTGTTTGTGTTTGTCGCGGTAACAGAATTGTGTGCCACACACTCGACCAATAAAGTTGACAAACGCCGTTTTGTCTGATAATTTTAAATGTCCGGATAAAATTATCAGTAAAATAGAACTTCATACCTTACCATTCTTTAATAGAGAAATCTTCAGTTTTATGTACACCTGCTTGATAAAGTAGCTAGTTTTATAAATATTCCTTCAGCCCAAAGCTGACTGTGAATCATATTTGACAGTCAAAAATGGATACGTCAACTGGATTTTATTAGAGCTATATTTCGGCCGTTCTTGGCAAGGGCCCTGTTCAGGCTCAAGCTGCCCAAACTGGAAAATGGACTTGTGAACAAAAAAATATAATCATCATCATCTGAATCATCAAGCCATTGGCAGCGACGTCAACGTCGTTCCCTTTCGGCCTCTCTTCTTGGCTCTGTGGCCTTCGTCGTCTGCACTTTCTTTCTTCGTTGGGCGTATCTCCGCCTGGGCCAAACGGGATCTAGCTGGCTTCCCTCTCCTGTAGGATGTTGATCATCTGAGCCTCGTTTTTGTTGCACACTGAAGGTCGACTTCTCGGCCGCTTCGGGATGATTCTTTCGACATTCGTTTATGCACTGCAGTGCTCAGTGCTTCCACTTTGCAGGATTTATCCTGAAATTCAGGATTTTTGAATCCCGGCAAGATTTTTTTCAGGACTTTTGAGATTCCAGGATTTTGCAGGATTTCCGGACTTTTCAGGATTTACCAGCTGATATTTTTAACAGACTGCAGTAAGAGTTAGGCATTTGGAGATAACAGAACCATAATGAAAGCTCTATTTTAGCTATTTGGCTACGTTCTGTTTTTATCCAACTTTGAGGATCTGACACCAAACTCCTTTTATTAAAAAAACGATGAAATGCGGTTTATATCTTTCGTTTGAATCGTCTGATCGTGTCTTCATTTCGGATAGCAAAAGGACACTTTGATCATCAGTGTTTCCACAAAATTCCACTTATAGTAGGCTAGAATTTAAGTTAAATTTTGCCAGAAAAAAAGGCGTATTTAAAAATGTTTGCCTGCGGTGCATAGTGTAACTTGTCCTTGGGCACAATCGTTGCCGCTGCGCCTGTGACTAGTGACGCCCTCTTTAATGGTATTGTTGGTATTTGCGGCATTTAGTCGCTTAAGAGAGAGAAGAGAGAGAAGCTTCGGCTTATCGTCTTTTTCTATTAATAAATAATAAATAAATAAATATTCATTTAGTTCTTAACGTCAAAAACGTTCTAGTTGTCCCAAACGATAGAGATGCAAAATTCATCTGCCTTTGCTCAAATCCTCCAGCTATATATAGTCTTAACAAGTATCCTTTTAACTAGTACGGACGCGGGTTTTTTTTTCGGCAGGATTTCTTTGCAGGATTTTGGACTTTCCGAGCAGGATTTTTCAGGATTTTTGGGGTTCCCGGCAGGATTTTCGAAGTGGAGCAAGTGGAAGCACTGGCAGTGCTTCCTAGGAAGACGGCAGCGCTTCTCGAGAATCGCGGGCTTGCTTACCGACCAAGCCTGTGCTTCCCTGCAAGGTGCTGCTCCACCCAAGAAGAAATCGTGGTGGCAGTGAATCCAAAAACGCATCTTGTGCAGAAGCAAAGAAGTGCTGCAGCAGCGATGCGGCAGCACTATTGTAACAAAACCTCCGGTGGAGAAGTTCTTTCTCCTCTGACTTCCGAATAGCGCTTGAACACGGTTGTATCAGTTTTTCAGGAATTCAAAATTTCCCGCCAAATTTGAATTTCCCGCTAAATTTGAGTCACAAGATTGAAGATCACCTCGACAGTTGTTTCCGAAATTCAAGCCACAAAAACCATGTTGGTCGCGGAAACACTTGCGGGCCACACAGGTAACCGCGAATGCACTCTTTTCGAGCCACAAACTTTTTGTGGAATCGCGGAAAACGCCGTATGTCTGCCGCGGATGAACAGGACAAATGTTTCTGACAGTGTGTTACTGAGCTTTGAACTGTGACAAAAGATAACCCGGTTCGGCATTCCAGAGCGTTTATTTTGTAAACTTTTTAAATCTCTCTTCGCTTTTCGTCAGCAGAATCGCTTACATTTGCTAACCGTTGAAATCGGAACAAAACATTTGAAGTTGACGACAAAGAAGGTTGGCACGGTCAAATCACTGGACCGTTAAGTCATCAGAACGGTAAAAATTAAGCAAACAGTATTCGCAAAAAAAACAACAAATGGCGGGTTTCGAGTTTGTGATGGAACGAGCCAAAATTCGTACGCTTTTTGTCTTTTTAAATAGTGTTTAGGTACAAAAACAACTGAAATAAATCTTGAGCCGTGCCCGATCATATGCTAAGGTTGAGCTCTGTCTATAATAACCAAGGTCAATGTACATTTTCGATTTGATGTTGATTTAATAATTTTGAATTTAGAAGTTCGGGATACTGGTTGATGGATGAGATTTGAAAAACTGGACTCTCGGATCTGATATTTAGTTTTCCGCTGAAAATTAGTAGCTGACTATATGATTTTGACAAACGGAATCTATCGTGTGTTTTTTTCTTCCATTAGAGCGTGTACGAGGGGACCTCTAGTTTACTTTGAATGTTCGTTTTTCTTAGTTTGGATCTTTGAAATGTCGCAAGGTTTAATCACGTAAATCCACTCAGCTGTGAGCTATAGCTCGGCTCCGATCCTAAAATTCTTCATGATATAATGCATTTTCACTTTCTAGATGGCAGGTGTATCTCATCATGTTGGTTAACTTCGTTTCTCTTTAACAAACTGAAAAACATATTTCGATCAAGACATAAAACAAAAAATGAAAAAATACATCCTAAGTCGTATTCTCGCCGTTCCCCTGGGACTCCACTTGAGGAGTCCCCGCGTATTTGTTTGTCCCGGGGACTCACTCCCGGTATTCTCGCGAGTCCCCATGGACGGGGAATGCTTCGATATCATCACCATCATCAAGAGGGACTCCCTTTCAGATTAGGAGGAGATCAATTTTTGCTGGTGTTGGTTCAATATAAAATAAATTCAAAACAATTAGAATTAAACAAAACCAAAAATAAATTGGACCCAGACTAATTTCCTCAACTGCAAATTTGTTTTCGAAACAAAATCCATTTTGGAAGCATTCCTCGTGTCCTTGCTGTTTTCTGGACGCGAAGTCCGCGTGGAGTGACTCACTCTATTCTCGACGTTCCTTTCGATTCCCCGAGGAGTCCTCGGGGAACGGCGAGAATACGCCTCTAATGATTCGCAATGCCTAACTGTTTACTAGATGGGGTCTAAAACTCACGAATATACTATTACAGATTGTCAGTAAAATTCTGCATTACCTTAAGATTATTCACAGATAATTTAGGAATCCTGGAATCACCGATTTATGCGAAAAGAGAGGAAGGCGATGAGGAAGGGGGTTAGATACCCTGCAATTAACAACTGAAGGAATTGGACGCATGGGCAGTTCTGTCATAGGCTACTATTATGTCACTTCGATAAAATGGAAAGTTGGAATCGAGTTGGTTTTAAGCTAAACAGCGTATTTTGAGTAGGTTTTTCAGCAATTTAGCTCTATCTAGCTATCTTTTATATACTTTGAGGACGTTTTAAGTTTTCAGATCTTGTTTTTTCCAATTTTTTTTCTAACTTTTCTCCAACATTTGCCCGAGTCAGCCTAAGGCCATCAGGGTAAGGACAAATTTATTACATTTTTTTTTTTTAGTTAAGCAACACTACTCTAGTCCCCAGGACAGGTACTACTGGCTGGGCTATGCGCCAACTTGATCAAGATGGACCTGGACTGGACCTGGACTGGACCTGAGAATTCTAACATCGCAACCTTCTTTTCAGGGAAAAACATAATGGCGGGATCGCACCTGGCTTTACAGTCACCCACAAGAATGGCATCACAGTCGATTGCAGACTGAGCAATCTAGCCATCACTGCAACAACTCCAACGGAGAGCTCATCTAGTCCGCTGAAAAGAAGATGGCGCGAAGGAAGCTGTGTCCCGAGCGTCTTTAGAAGTAAGAGCAAGATATCCCTGTTAGTTGCGTTTTGCAGATACCATGGTATGTGATACCACGGTCTAAAGTCGTTTTCGCAGTTACCATGAACGTCATTGCAAATACCATGGTATCTGATATCACGGTAACTAGATCCGCATTTGTAATTTTTCTAATTTCTGACAAAGACGTCTCACCGACACAGGAGCCTGGTTTTTCGTCAAATGTTTCGTCCATTGTCCCGAAACCCAAGCTTGTCCCCCGCCTACGAAATCTTCAAAAGATACCTAAATTCATTCGAAGGAAGCTGTGTCCCGAGTGTCTTTAGAAGTAAGAGCAAGATATTCCTGTTAGTTGCGTTTTTGCAGATACCATGGTATGTGATACCACGGTCTAAAGTCGTTTTCGCACTTACCATGAACTCTGATACTACGGCTATTTTGCAAAAATGACAATTGCCAAATTCGCGGTTTTAGAAGTCATCTCACAAGAAATACTTCACAGGAGAAATCAAGAAACACTAGCAAGCTTCTTTCCCGTCCATTTCAATCGATCAGTTTTATTTCAACCCTAATAGCACTAGGCTAATGGAAAAACAAATACTCGCTAGCAATTCAAATAAAACACAAACTAACAAACAATAAGTACGAAACGAACATAAATCAGGAACAGTTAAATATTTAGTGAAATACATGAATTTAGGTATCTTTTGAAGATTTCGTAGGCGGGGGAACAAGCTTGGGTTTCGGGTCGGTTGACGAAACATTTGACGAAAACCCAGGCTCCTGTGTCGGTGAGACGTCTGTGTCAGAAATTAGAAAAATGACATATGCAGATCTAGTTACCGTGATATCAGATACCATGGTATTTGCAAAGACGCAACTACGGTGGAGTCGCCAAGGACAACACTGTAAAAAGTTTCTCCGAGTAAGGATTAAAGTTAACTGCAGTATTTGCTACTGGGATTAGTCTTATCTCTGAGATAAGATTAATCGAATTAGGGATAAGATTATCTTTTAAGATACAAGATTAATCCCAGTAGCAAATACTGCAAGATTTTTTTTACAGTGAAGCCATACTAAAAATCACTTGTGTCCTATCTGCAGTTTTCGTTTTCTAGTCACAGTCTAGAAATACAATACTCTAAAAGCTACGTCCGCATAACAGTCTAGTAAGATTTCGAATGCGAAAATACGCGTGTGAAATTTTGTCACTATAGGCGTATTCTCGCCGTTCTCCGAGGACTCCACTTGAGGAGTCCCCGCGTTTTGTTTGTCCTGGGGACTCACTCCCCGTATTCTCGCGAGTCCCCATCGACGGGGAATGCTCCGATTACCATCACCATCATCAAAAAGGACTCCCTTTCAGATTCGGAGGGGAATCAGTTTTTGCTGGTGTTGGTGCAATATAAAATTAATTAAGAACAATCAGAAGAAGCAAAACCAAAAATAAAGTGGATCCAGACTAATTTCGTCAACTGCATATTTTTTTTAGACCAAAATCCGTTTTGGAAGCATTCCCCCTGTTCTTGCTTTTTTCTGTACGCGGAGTCCGCGTGGAGTGACTCCCTCTATTCTCGCCGTTCCCTTCGATGTCCTCGGGGAACGGCGAGAATACGCCTTATTGGGGAAACCTGCATTTGATGCGTCAAAATTTCGGAACGAAGGAAGAAATTCGCTTCCGACTGCGGAATTCGTACATGTACCCGTCGTATATAGACTGCTAATTCGCTCTCTGTACTTTCAATTTCATCCACTGTTTTCCCCGAGATTCTGCATTTCAAGGCTCTATTGTCGTTTTCTTTCACACTCTTTGGCTTAACTATTTCCATGATTATTTCTCTTGTAACTTATTTGGGGTTCTGCAGTTACAGTTGCTCTTATAAATACTTCAAGACCACTTGGTGACGGATATCGCCGTGAATGGGCATTTAACTTAATTGCGGTGTCAACTTCCTTTTCGTCAAGATTGAAGTCAATTCCTCTTTGCACCTTGCCGACTAAAAGTTTATATCTCTATACCACTGCGACTGCTTTGATTCAGCAAGGTCGTAGGCAGTGCCGTCTTTACCGTTAGGCCGGTTAGGCCTGTGCTGGGGGGCCAGGGCAAACGAGGGGCCAGGGCAAACGAGAAGCCAAGCGGCCGGTGTGTGTTAATGGTTGCTAGCCGTGTTGTCTTGCTCATTACGATGCAGATGTGACCAGCTTCGTTGCACCATCATTTACTCTACCGAAGTTCTGCTCAGATGTGATCAGTGTTACTCGACCAAGAATCGTGTGTGCTAATGTGCTGGCGTTTTTACGATTCTGACTCATGAAAAGGGGCCAAAAACCTATGGATGGCCTAGGATCCACCAAAAGTAAAAGACGCCACTGACAAGGTGTTGAACTTTTGTAGAGTTGTCAAACTGATTTTTTCAAGCTGTCGTATTTGTTCTCTTGACGAGATGTGTCAGGCTCGGGATCATTGTTTTCGAGTAGCTTATTGGTCTGCGATTGTTGAGGAATATCTTTTCCATTCTAGTCGACAACGATAATAACGGCATGTTGTATGACCTGCTAACCCAGGATCATCAGGAGGAGAAAGAGACGGAGGTCCAACAAGACGCTGCCCTCTATTGGACGGCTATCCAGCAAATACCAGCCGAACCGACTGACGAGGTGAGTACCTTTCTTTTGGCTGAGAATCGGTCAAAGAATGCTGCTACGCCTCTCATTCACCACATTTGGCGACCACGACATCCAACAAAGCAAAGACGAAAGAAACCTAGGCAGTATCGTCTCCAAGTTGAAGAGTGGTAACGCCCTCGCCTCACACTCCTATAAACCAGACAAGAAAATAATCGAAGATGTACCAAAATCCGTCCTAGGCCTTAAGGCCCATTCACAACGGGTTTTAGATAATACTCGGTATCAGCTAGTTCTGAAAATCGCTCCTGAGACCGAAGCTTCGCCAGGTTTCCGCCGTTCGCAATGGATACAGGCGCCAGTTTCGGGTACCAGCTAGTCTGGGACCCAAGTTGAAATCAGTTCAACTATTGAGGGTACTAGCCAATCAGATTATTTTGGTAAATATTGAGGAATATTCTGATTGGCTAGTTTCGAACCAAGCCCAATCGATACAATCACATCAACTCCTTGCTGTCTTGAAAATCGAAAGTGAATTTAGTTCATTAGTTGCGTTTTTGCGGTAACCTAGAGTTACTCTTACCCGGTAACTGAATGCACTCTTGTCGTTTTTTCAGACACTCGGTTACTGCCAGGTTACTAGGTTACTGAATTCCGATAACCCCGGTCTCAGCAGGGTTACTCGTTACCAGATACTCGGGTTACTAATATGTTGCTGGGTGACTGAGAAAACGACATCTGTCGGGGTAACAGATACCCGATAACTGCGAAAACAACAATTCGTCAGAGTAACAGACACCTGGTTACCGCAAAAACGCAACTATTGTTACACGGTCTGACGTGGTTCAGCGTTAGCTGATCGGAATATTCCTCAGTCTTCACCTAAGTAATCTGATTGGCTAGTCCCCTCAAAAGTTGAACTGATTCCAGCTCGTGTCCGAGACTAGCTGGTACCCGAAACTGGAACCAATATCAATTGCGAAAGGCAGAAACCCAGCCAATTCTCGGTCTCAGAGTGATTTCCGGAACTGGCTGGTACCGAGTATTAGCTAAATCCCGTTGTGAATGGGCATTTAGAGCACTACCCTACGAGCAGCGACTACAGAAATTGAAGATCCCGACACTTACTTACCGGCGGAAGAGAGAGGACATGCCACTAGTGTACAAACTTCTCAACATTGTCTTCCCTCCCTCTTCGCCCTGACAACCACTCAGGGACTATGGGCCACTCCCGGAAATTGTCCACAAGGCCCTGCACCTCTCCTCTATGGAACAGCAAACTACCCCAATCCCACTCTGTAGCAACCTAGGAAAAATGCTTACGCCCTAGATCAGCAGCTTCTTCAACAGTTTCCTCTCTGTGATATTTCAAAGCGTAATTTTTTGGGCCAGTACATGGTCAATTTACTAGCTTGGACAAAGATAAAAGTGATGTTTCTTATAATACTTAGTAGATCTTTATTTTATGCATAAATCAGCATGTATTATTCAGATTTGAACAAGTTATTTGTTTTTGAATGATTTTTGTAGCTATGTTATTTCTTATAAGCTTATTGCATATTCTGGTACATTTTATAAAGCAAGTTAATCAAGCTTCACAACACTATTCCACAAAGAAAAACTTTTAATAGGCACTTTAAGCCATGGAACTTCTGATGAAACACTAGAACAATCAGGTAAACTGCATCTGCGGCTTGACTTTGGTGACATCTCAAACATATCCTTTTCTATCAAGCATTGCTGGGAGTTTTTGAATTTCCTGCCATGATATCACAGCTCCTAAGATTTGGATCGCCGAAATGCCAGAGAGGTAAAGACAAGGGATAACAAGAAAACGGCCGATTTTCGTAGCGCCTTCTAAAGGAAGTCGGAAATGTTTATTCGTGAAGCATTTAATACAAAGTGAAGCATTAGAAGTGTCCATTGTGCTTTACTAATCATAGTTACCGTGAGGAAGAAAGGACCACTAACAGAATTTAGTAGCTCCCTAGGACATCAGAAACCTCACGGTCATTTACTGAGACATAATTTAGTCCGGACCCACATGACCGCCGTCATTATCGCGCGAACTTCAAAAATGAACTGAGGTGATCAACGTTTCGAAACGCCAAGATGTCCCTAAAACATAGTTTTCATATTTTAGAACGCTGAATTTCGAGGAACCGTCCATTTTTACACATATAACGGAGAGCGCCTTCATGAAGAGAACGACCACTACCGCTACTACGAATGTCGCCACCCTCCCTGTTGTGCAATAGAGCAAGAACCAAGAGAATTTTCAATATGTGGTAGATGTCAGGTAAGTCATGGTTCTTAGCTATTACCACCAGGACTGGCGGACTCGGACTCATATTGGTCTTGTAGCTCAGAGATGGCCGAATCCGATCATGAAAGGATTCGAATCCGAATCCAGGACTAGGTACGAATCCGATTTCGAATCCACCATTTCATGCCAAGGATTCGAATCCGAAATCCAGTCCGACCTTACTAAAAGTCAAATCATGTACATGAGATATAATTTAAAAATCAGAGTTGATAACAAACATGGATATCGAAGGGAATCAGATAACGTGATAGATCACTGAGGATGGTTGTTGGTGGAGACCTTACGCCCACTGTGTGAAAAAACGGAAACTGGAAGGATGTAGACTGAAATTTGAGCGGATTCGTAAGATTGGGGGTTTGGAATCCGAGTCCGAATCCGAATCCAGCCTGACAAGTAGAAGATTCGAATCCGGATTCGAGTCCGGCCGAAAGGACGAATCCTGGATTCGAATCCGAATCCAGGTTCGGATTCGCCCATCTCCGTTGTAGCTTAACGTTTAACCGAAAAGGGCTGAGACAATCTAGTTACCCATCGAGTTTTCCACTAAAGAGGTCTGAAGACCTGATGAAAATTCGTTACTTCGTTCCTCCGCTATTCACGAATAATCAGGTTCATATAGTGGACTTTCCCTATCGAAATTGTGGTACCTCTATGTGCTTGTACCTGTGTTTTTTGCTTGACAAAAGCGACTTCCAAAAAATAAGTGAACACACAGTGAGCTACCTTCCGCAAGCTTGAAAAAAAATTACAGTGATTATAATAACACGCCTTCAGAGCTCTAATGTATTTTTTTCGCAGAATGTGACAAACATCTGACGCGCTACCTTTGGAATCGTGCTGGGATAATTTCCAAGTAAAGTTTGGATATTTATTTTTCCCGAACGGACAATCCCACTCGGTTCGTATAGATGACGCATCCTTTCTAGTGTTCACTGTAAAAACTTTCTCCGAGTAAGGATTAAAGTTAACTGCAGTATTTGCTACTGGGATTAATCTTATCTCTACCAGTCAACCACAAACCCCTGATTTTTGGATACCCTATGCCAAACGTTTGATGTGTATAGCGTTTGGCATACCCTATGCCTAACGGTGGATACACTATGCCAGGTGCTGGATACTGCAAACCAGTAAAATATTGATGATTTGAGTGAAGCTAAAAAATCAACCAATCAAAACTCCTTTATATTGAGGTAGGTCAGGGTTAGGTTACCAACAGGTATCCAGCGTTTGGCATAGGGTATCCAATAATCAGGGATTTGTGGTAGACAGTCTCTACTGGGATAAGATTGATCCGAATTAGAGATAAGATTATCTTTTTAGAGACAAGATTAATCCCAGTAGCAAATACTGCAAGATTTTTTTTTCAGTGTATGACATTAAAATGTATGTATTTTCTAGGAAGCACGCTACTGCGGAATATCCTGCCAACAACGCGATTGGCCCGCCCACAAAAAGTTCTGCAAGGAGCGCCGAAGACCTCTGCCCACGTTGGAACGACCTCCTGAGAGATAATGATAATCCGATTATGAACAAAGACTCATTTGCTCACAGTGCTCGCTTCTCCTTAGATAAATATGAATTGTACGTTCTGTAGGACCTACTAACCAATTAACGTAGTGACTTTGTTTTTGGAGTCGCCTAGTTGAAATATTAAGTGAGTATAGAGAGATTGCAGCATACCCGACGAAAACGGAAAAGGGTAAAAAAGGAGTAATTTAATATTGCGAGGGATAGGACTTCCGAATTTGAGAGGGATTTATCCATGTTTGATAAGTATACTGAGCCTGTAAATTGTTGGAAATAGTTCGCTGGCTCTTTCTTAATTGTATAATTACGGTTTTGTACAAAGGTTTAATCAGAAATGGGAGCTTGAAGCCTTCAAACTTTCGATCCCGATGAAAAATTTGTCTCAAAATAGTACTATGAAGTAGTACGAAAAAGTAGAATGCAGCACTAATGATGCTACTACATGCTTCTACTTCAAGGCTACTGTGTTACTGCATACTACTATATGCTACTATTAGCAAGACTGGATGCTACTATGGCAAGACAGGATGCTACTACATAAGATTGGGCCAGTCTGAGGCACATGAAATAATAGTATTCTTTGCTATTACATAGTATTACATGCAACTTTTTCGTACTGCTACCATACTACTACGCAGGCTACAAACTTTTCATCTGGATACAAAAACGATTCGTGCTTCCTATTGGTCGGATTTCATCATCACGTCATAACCGACAATAGGACGCAGACTCCGCTTTGCTTACAAACTTCGAAACCATCAAACTCTCATTATCAAGAAAACTCTTTTGCAAAGTTTTATTATACCAACAAGAAGAAGCCAGATGAACGTTTCCAGCAACTCAGTGGCTCAGAATGGCTCCCAAACGCCGATAGTTTAGTCTCAAAGTCGAAAATCCTATACCTCCTAAGGCGTATTCTCGTCGCTCCCAGAGGACTCACTTGAGGAGTCCCCGCGTTTTTGTTTGTCCCGGGGACTCACTCCCCGTATTCTCGTGAGTCCCCACGACCAGGGAATGCTGCGATTGGCATCACCATCATCAAACAGGACTCCCTTTCAGATTCGGAGGGGAATCACTTTTTTCTGGTGTTAGTGCAATGTAAAATTAATTAAAAGCACTCAGAATAAAGAAAACCAAGAATAAAATGGATCCAGACTATTTCGGCAACTGCATATTTTTCTAACAAAATCCATTTTGGAAGCATTCCCCGTTTTCTCGCTGTTTTCTGTACGCGGAGTCCGCGTGGAGTGACTTCCCCTATTCTCGCCGTTCCCTTCGATTCACCGGGGAATCCTCGGGGAAAGGTGAGAATACGCCTCTAACGGTAAATTTGTGTGTTATGTTCCCGTGATGATGGTGCAGCAATGTCCGTCTTGTTCGGGTAGGGTGCAATCTCTGTATAGGGTGTGTTCCAAACGCCTCAATAGTTTACGAAGGCTAACATTGCCGCTTCGATGCGCAACCTGGCTACTACAGAAAAGCGAATGAACGGTCATCTCTCGTAACCTATTCCCTCCCGATGAAAAATTTGTAGCCTGCGTAGTAGGATGATGGTAGTACGAAAACGTTGCATGTAATACTATGTAATAGCAAAGAATACTATCATTTAATGTGCCTCAGACTGGTCCAATCTTATGTAGTATAATCCAGCAGCATCCTGTCTTGCCATAGTAACATCCAGTCTTGCTAATAGTACCATATAGTAGTATGCAGTAACACGGTAGCCTTGAAGTAGAAGCATATAGTAGCATCGTTAGTACTGCATGCAACTTTTTCGTACTACTTCATAGTACCATTTTGAGATAAATTTTCATCGGGCTACCACGTTCCGTAGCTGCGAAACTCCGTTTTGTTCGGGTAGGGTGCAATCTCTCTATAGGGTGTGTTCCAAACGCCTCAATAGTTTACAAAGGCTAACATCGCCTCTTCGATGCGCGACCTGGCTACTACAGAAAAGCGAGCGAACGGTCATCTCTCGTAACCTATTCCCTACCACGTTCCGTAGCTGCTAAACTAGCTGGATGAAAGTTTCAGAAAATGAAAAATCAAGGGACATGAAAACCGTTTATTATTTGATTTGATCATAAGTAGTGAACTGAAGACAAAGTTTCATTTTACTACGTCTCATGTTATCGGTCAATAGATGATCATCAATGAAATTTTTTTTTCTTCATCAAGCTCTTGATCGTCCGAGTCCTAGATGCAAATCTAATGCAAGATGCTGTCTGGTTGTTCTTCACTATTATAGTACCCTGTGTAAATTCGTTTCCACGTTAAAAAATGTTTTGTTTAACATTTATGTATCATGTAGGAGATTATGCAATGTGTACCAATCAGTGCTTACTTGACTAACCAATCTTAACAAATACATCTTGAATATTAAAATAATGCTAGTATTAATTCAATTTTTTTCGCCTTAAAAGTTACCACTTATGTCGCAACCTCGACCGTTTTCAAGGTGAATTACTGACATCCCCATTACGAACAATAGAAAGCTGGAACACACCCATGTCTTTCTCTGTCGTGTGGGCTAGTATTTAAAGTGCATTTGTCGAGTCCAGAGCTTTCACAGCCTAGGCCTAATGCTTCGCGATCATTCCAGTTTTTTTACGTGTTATTTAGTTTAAGGTTATCTAGTTCCCTGTGGATCGACTAAAAAGAGGCACGGCACGGCACAACATAGTGTAGGAGGCACGAGTACTAAAAAGAGGCACGAAAACTAGAAGGGCGCTTTCAAGCTTCAGAGTGAGTGGCAGGAACAATGTAAAAACGTGCCTTCTTTTAGGCTCTGGAGTTCCGAACTCTTACTTACTTGTCTACTTTTACTATCCTACTTGCTAATCTTTTTTTTTTACTCGTGCCACCTGCGCCTTGCCATGCCTCTTTTTAGTCGATCCCAGCTCCCTGCACTAAGAGTGCCAATAGGTTTCCTAGGTTGGAACTTTTTGAAGCGGAGGTATTAAGAGCTCTTGCTTTTAGCACTGCTTTATTGACATTAGATCAGTGGTTCCCAACCTTTTCCATACCGCGTACCACTAATTGAGGTTCAAAAAAGTTGCGCACCCCTTTTTGAAGAATTATTATTCTACTATTCTACTGAGATCTGTCAAGATCAAAACGCCAAAGAGACGGCATGGGATTAATGCGTAAAAATATGGGATAGTTGAGGCTGCATGGTTGTCAATTTCAATTTCATTATCGTCCGGAAACTGGTCAAGGGTCGGAAAAACACTTGCGCTGTTTCTCTGAACCTTCGTAAGGCAAAACTCTAATTTCTTGACGAAATTTTCGAAATTCAGACATACCTTCCCGTACCCCTTACGAAGGTCTCGCGTACCCCTTTGGGTTCGCGTAACCCCGGTTGGAAAATCTGCATTAGATGATTCAGATTTCCATAATGTCCAGTTTATTTTAATGTGGCACGAAAAAGTAAAGAACTCAAACCTGACGTAACCAATAGACAAAAATAGAACTAGATGCGGGCTAGTTGAGAATAGTTCACTTTAAAAATCAATGTTACAGTATTTGCTACGGGGATTAATCTTGTCTCTAAAAAGATAATCTTATCTCTAATTCGGACTAATGTTATCTCAGTAGAGATAAGATTGATCCCAGTTAGCAAATACTGCAGTTAACAATAATCCTTACTCGGAGAAACTTTTTACAGTGGCGACACGAGGAAAGTCTGAGACCCTTTACAACTCTGTAGGGCACTAGCCTGTGACTTGGCTTGGTATGGTAGCATACAAAAGTTACTTCTGGACTATGTAATGAAGATGGTACGGAAGAAGTGCGAATAGCCTACCTTGTCTAGAAAGTCCAGAGAACCATGGTACATATAGGGAAAATAGAAATCCCTCTTAAAGGAACAGAAAACTTGACTCAAACTTGACTCGGGAGCTAGCTGACGTGTCAAGAATGTACCCTGAGTCGATATTGAGAGCGTGTTCCACCCTACTTACCGTAGTTACTATGCATGACGTCACGAGTTCTGGCTTTTTGCCGTCAAGGTTGGAACGATTTTTCTATTTTCCAGCAGGATATCATGCCACAGGCGAATCCGACCAATCACGTTACAGAGATGCGTAGTTACTACGCTTACCACGCTCCCGAGCATGGTAAGCAAATAGTAACTATTAGTTACTATTTCGAGAAGGTTGGAACGGTCAGCGTAGTAACTTTTCGTGAGGATGGAACGGAAATAGTAACTAATAGTAACGCTCCGAGAATAAGAAAAATTCTCGTTACGACCATTGCAGTTTCCGGGCAGTTCCAGAGACTTCGACTTTTGAGTGAGTAGAAAAAAAAGCAAAAGGTTTGTGTGCCGGGAGTAGGATCGAACGCACAACCTCTTGACTACTGTTCCGATCTGTTAGTCAACACGGTTAAAGGCGAACTTTTGCAGTGTATAAGTGCATAATTACAGTGCATAAGGGGCAAGGGCCAGTCAGCTAGCTTCGGGAACACTAAGGAGGGGGTTCGAGAAAACAAAGAAGGGGGGTCCTGTCGACAATAAGTCCCTTTATCTTTATCTAAGCCCCCCAGGTCGGTTTGATGGCGGAAAGTTGCGTAGTCAAGTTTTCTGTGCCTTTAAGGTTTATTCTAGGATTTATATTTATCCTTGATGAACCATAATCCAGTTTCAAGCTTTTCGATTTTCTGAAAATAAGGGTAGAGATAGAATGGTAGTGAATATTTATGCATTGTGATGTAGAATAAAATTGAAGACTCTACCCCGGCAGTGCAAATTCTAACAACAATTTTCCTTTTGTAGTTTAGCATGCAGCAGAACCAAAGATTTATATTTCCTGTTAGTGTCGCCTGTAGCCGTTTGTATTTCCCAATTTTGCACTCGTTTAAAAAAATAAAATGGTTAATTTGCTGAAACGAACGAGGAGTTATCATCAGATGTGGATTAAGCAAGAATACACAGAAGGCATAAGTTGCGTTTTTGCAGATACCATGGTATCTGATACCACGGTCTAAAGTCGTTTTCGCAGTTACCGTGGTATCTGATACCACGGTCAAAAGGCGTTTTGCAGTTATCGTGGTATCAGGCCAGTCATCGTAGTATCTGATATTCAGATACCACGGTCCGACCGTGGTATCGGAAAAAGTCATCTCACTTTCTACATTACCAACAATAGAGCCTAGGATTTTGTCAAATCGGGAAAGAAGTTTGGCACTTAGTGATGTGACTGGATATCAGTTTTCCCTTTGGGATGACCTCGAAAACTAATTGCAGGTCCAGTTACCTTGGTAACAGACACCATGATATCTGCAAAAACGCAACTATAGTAACTGGTTTGATGCATCAAAAGTTTGTGTGACTACTTTCCCCAGTGGCAGCAGGAGATGCTAGTGGGCAAAAGCTACCGATATGAAGTGCACACCGAATCCCCAAAAGAAGTTTGCGAATGCAATATGTCAATTCAAAAAAAAAAAAAAAAAAAAAAACTGGTGTTCAGCCTATACGGACGGAGTCCGGATCAAACATATCTGATTCCGAGTTGCGTTTTATTTGAAGTTTATAGTACAGCGGATTGTTCCTTGTCGTTTTATTCGCCAGCGGGCCGTACGCTGGGAAGGCGCAGGGTGCCCGAAGTCGTTTTGAGCGTGTCCGAAAGCTCGGAAACGAACGAAAATGCTGAATTAATTCAGCATTTTATGCAGCATTTCGCTTTCGGACTTAAATTTTCGCTCAGTTAATGCAGCATTAATTCAGCATAAAATTCATCGAAAAATTCAGCGAAGATGCTAAATTTTAAGCTGAATTTTCAAGAAGAAACTGGGGAGCTGGCGATTAAGGCTAAATTTCGGAATTAGAAGTGTCAGAGAAGAAATAAAGAAAGTGTCCGAAAGCTTTTAGTGCTGTAAATGCTGCATTTAATGCTGCATATAAGGTAAGAGCTTTCGGACGAAAATAAAAATAAAAATGCAGCATTTACAGTCCTGAAAGCTTTCGGACACGCTCTTTATTTGACAGCGGGCCGCCCGCTGAGTGCCAGCGGACCCACTAGTTTGTACGCTGGGTGAGGTAGGGAACAGCTCAGCGTACCTTCTGACGTAGTCCGCCAGGAATAAAACGTTTACAGTTCGCCATCCGCTCCCGCTGTAAGATGAACTTCAAATGAAACGCAAATCTGGTCAAGCACAGACCACTAGTTTAGACCACGTCAGAAGTTACAGTAATCTGCCTGGACCCGGAAAAGCACATATTTTTTTCTTATCTTACTGGTCAGTCCAGCATACCCTTTATTGCAACATGCCCTTTATTTTGCATATACTGATGTCTGACAATCTAGCTGCAAATGTACGTTTGTAAATGGAAACGAGTAATTAGAACTCAAACAAAAAAGAACCAGTCTCTCAGAAAACAATGCGTTACGACCGAGAAGCCAGGTATGGATCTTGTGTGGAGTCTATAACCTCTTTGACGCTAAAAAAGTCGCCAGTTCCCTTTATTTTCCATCAGATATGCCATCTGGTGGATATCTTCCCAGAAATTCTGAGATAAACAGGGAGAGGATATAAAAGAAAGATGGCGCAAGACGTTGCAACTCACAATTCGCAATATTCCTGTGCAGCGCTTCCAAGCGGGCTAGTTTCTGTTAATCCCCCTTTGCCTCACCATCATCACTTGGATCAGACATGGTAAAGTAGATACACAGGTTAGTGAGTGGAAAACCTGTCATCCGTGTCCCAGGTAATGGAGGTTTTGCATATGTTTCAGCAGCAGAAAGTGAGAGTGACCCATTCCCCTATGCGATTAGACTTTTTACTATGTCTACACAAGTGTTGGTTAATGAGGCTCATAGACATTGTAAAAAGTCGGATCCATAGGGTAGTGGGTCACTTTCACTTTCTGCTGCTGAAACACATGCAAAACATCCATTACTTGGGACACAGATGACAGGTTTTCCACTCGCTAACCTGTAGGTCTATTTTACCATGTCTGATCCAAGTGCTGACGGTGAGGCATAGGGGGATTAACAGAAACTAGTCCGCTTGGAAGCGCTGAACAGGAATATGGCCAATTGCGCAGAAGCAAAGCAGGACTAAGAGCGGTTAGAGCTGGGTTAGAGACACTGGGTTAGAGATACATCTCAGTCATCTAACTTGACCTCCTCTGCATTAGAAAACTTATCCCAGATCTGAACTGGAGCTCTAACCAATACTGACAATAAAAGAAGGAAGAATAGCTTTTGACTTTAGTTCATCCGCGTTGCAATTCTTACAAAACAGACTAGACTGAAGCTAGCTAATTGAATGGTTTACATATTGGATAAATAAATATTGCTTTTTTTTTAGTTCAACATATTTTTCTTTTCAAACAAGATCACCTCATTCTAACCTCAGTTCGAATTCCTGGCTGTGACTTGCAAAAAGATGAAAAAGGTAGAATTGCCAAAGTCAATAGCCAGAAAATCCCTTTTCAAAGCAGCTTAAAAAAAAAGGCACAGATTTTGAATATTTTTGGACACATGACTGTTCAAAAAGTCATATTTTTTGTCTTGACTGCCATGACATCATGTACATTTCATTTTAACATTTTCGCGGCAACAAACGAGGTAGTGTAAAAACGAGGTCAGGTACAGTACTGTACATTGCAGACAGACTGCAGAGGATGCTTTAACAGAGGATAAACAGACACACCGGAAAACTTTACCAGTTTGGTGAGTCTCTCATTGTTTTTGGCTAGAATAGAATAGAATAAAACTTCAATTCAAAAATATGGCTTATCATAGCAAACTGCCAAATTCGATATTTTTTCGTCAGGTACACACTTTGTTAGGAAATAAACACATTACACAATCAGCAAAAAGAAAACACACTATAAGTCAAGTTGAGTTAAAAAGGGCCACAAAACTAGGCACAAAGCTCTTTTTATAGCGATCTGTTTTAGCAAAAACATGCGTCAACTTTGGAACCTTCACAGCCGATTCTCTCGGTTGCGTTCTCGTTCGGGAGCATATGGGGGAGGCAAGAGACGGCTGTGGAGAGAGAAAATTTAGGGAAAGGTCTTGCCTTCTTTTAGCCAAAGTTTGAAGATTAAATTCTTTCAGGTAGTAAGAATATGGAAGCTTCGGTCCACCATAAATTATCTGAAGACATCTCTTGTGAACTCTCTCGATCTGATCTTCATCTTCTTTTGGAAGTCCGAAGTGCCAAACTGGACAGGCACATTCTGTTTTTGACCGAATGAACTTGCAACAGATATGTTTGAGTTTTCTTTCGGCAAGTGTTGAGTTTTTGAGTCTCGGAATAAAAGTAGAAATGGAAACCCTTGTTTCCATTTCTATCAGTTTTATTATCCTGGAAATCCCTGCATAAACTCAGGTTTGTCGAAGTTGATGAAACGTTGGTCGATTCTAGCGTTGATCTAGAGGTAAGCCCCTATAAGTAGCCCATATTTAAACTGTATGCTCCCAGCAGGCTATCGCCGGACAAGTAGACTGATCGGAGTCTGACAACAAACAGAACTTTAGTATAGCCTAAGTATATTCTGAAGTCGATCAGGACATCTTTGTAGCAGGGGCGTAATTTGCTATAGGGCAGAGGGGGGGGGGGCAACGCCCCCCCCCAGCTGAAATTTAGCGTCTTCGAAACTCTCGAAACTAAGATAGGACTACAGAATTCAAGCATCCACAGAAACAGATCGGTTTTTTTTAGTATACCTTTGTCTTTATGGTAAGATTGGAACATGGAAGCCTTGAAACTTTCATAGCGATATGCATGCGCTATGCAGGGTTAAACACGTTAAACACGTCTATGTCAGACGACCGACTAAGTGATCTTATGGTCACTGGCACCCTGCTGGCACCCAACCTGAAAAAGTGAAGAAGCTTGACGTCAATCGCGCAGTGGACAGTTTCGCCAATTTGTTGAAGCGTCGTTTCGCATTGGTCGATTAGTAAATATATCTCTTTGTTGCGTTTTTTTATTACGTTTTTCTTCTTGAAATGAATGACTTGGGAAAATCGGCTCCAACTTGGCCCCCCCCCCAGGATTTTGACGAAATTACGCCCCTGCTTTGTAGAAGCAAGAATACAAAACTAATCCATATGTGAACCTTAAAGGAACTCTCTTGCTTATTCTGCTTTTTATTATATACCTAGCTCCCACACAGAATTATAAGCTTCTAAAATCCCCACCTTTCTCCACTGTCTCGTTTTGTGCCTATGAATTTTAGCGCTTTTTGGGCCTTGCCGAGTTTTTCCCGTCACACAATGAAACTTTTGCCGGAATCTTCAACGTCCGCTGACAACTCTTTCACAGACAAGGATCTCAAAAGCATAGTTTATTACTTCTTTTATTTCCTTCGTTTTCCCACTTTTTAACCACGGCGTGTTCAGTTTTCAAATGTTTTGCGCCCAGCCGCCGCGTCAGAGAGCAGGAAGGCTGGAGATAATCGACAAGCGCTAACAAGAAAATCGCGAATTTCAGGTGGAAAGTAACGGTATATTCGAAAACGTTTGTTCTGATCTATTCTTTGAGCCCAAGCTGACTTTGAAACATTTATTCATACAGTGTTTACAACGGAGACGTCAGCTACGATTCTTCATCAGCGCATTCAGTAATTTTATTACAGGTTTGTTTCCTTTCCCGACGTTGACCCAGAGGATTGATGGCCTGACGAGGACCATTGCCAAGAAGGGCCGAAATATCGCTGATGAAGAATCGTAGCTGACGTATCCGTTGTAAACATTGTTTGAATAAATGGGAAAAGATCATTTCTAGTAAGAGTTGTGCTTTAATTTTCTCGTTGGAGTTTCCCAGTTTCTGTTGGCTCTCAACTAGACGGTTCTATGGCAAATCTTTTTTCCAGGGGCAGGCTGCTAGTCTGCCGCCAAACCCTCCTCCTTTATCCAGGCTTGGGACTGGCTGTATGATTACAGGCGGTACCAGCGGGACCTAAAACACATCAATTCGATAGTCCAGCCCCAGTGGGAAGGCGTCTGGGCAGCAGCACATATGAGGGACGACTGGCGGCTCTTTCTGTACGCCCTGGCAGGGTTGCCAAGAGCTTGACTCATAATAGTGTCATAATTTTATAAGTTTTTTCAAACAATGTTTACAACGGATACGTCAGCTACGATTCTTCATCAGCGATATTTCGGCCCTTCTTGGCAAGAGTCCTCGTCAGGCTGTCAATCCTCTGGGTCCACGTCGGGGAAGGAAACAAACCTGTAAAGAAGTTGGGTGAATGACCAAATTCGATAGAGAATGGGAGCCAATAAACAAGTTAAAACGCGCCGCGATGCCCGTTTCGACCGAATTTTCAAAATTTGATTGAATTCCCAAACCGTGCGGGGGGGGGGGGGGAGATTACAGGTTTGTTTCCTTTCCCCGACGTGGACCCAGAGGATTGACAGCCTGACGAGGACTCTTGCCAAGAAGGGCCGAAATATCGCTGATGAAGAATCGTAGCTGACGTATCCGTTGTAAACATTGTTTGAATAAATATTTCCAAGTCAGCTTGGGCTCAAAGAATATTTAATTTTATAAGTAGTGAACTGATAGACAAAAATGCTTCTCAGCCGGGATTTGAACCCAGGACCCTCTACAGAAATTCTATTTGGTTTTGTTTGGTTTTCACCATGAGACCCCGTCTTGTGGGTCCTGGTATGTCTACGTGGCTCCGACAATGGAGTCCTAGACTTCTAGATTATATTCGAAAAATTGTTTATTGGTCACGGTACAAGTCCCTTGTGTGAACTGCCATCTATGTATTATTATAGTGTCACAATTGCTGACAAAAAGGTGCTTTTGATACCTCGAATCTTTTTTGTGCATTCCGCGGTACAATGCGCAAAATGCGAATAATTGGTAATAATCGAATTTGTATTAGCATTTTTCAAAAACATTTCTTAACTGTTACATCAAAGTTTTGTAAAAACATGTAATCGGAAATGAGCTTTATTTAAGGCTTCAAGCTGTTTTTGTGTACTAAATCAAAGAAAAGTACATGTTTTGACAGTGTTCGGGGATGGCAATCTGTCATCTTAGTAAAGTAATGAAAAAGTGTCATTAGTAAAAAAAAAGGTGTCACTTTCAGAGAAAAAGTGTCACGGTGTCACCCAGACGCAAAAGGTGTCAAAAAGCACCAAAAGTGTCACACTTGGCACAGGATGAACTAAGGTCTAAGGTAAGGTAAGTTTCTGTCTGAAAAGTACACATTTCCAATGTCCAAGTACAGTAAAAGTACACATTTTCAGTCGGAGCACCAGTAAGGGGTTAAGAATACATGTTGAATCCCAAATATGAGCTTTATTTTTTCACTTGACAAGTTGTTTGACTGTAGTCCGGCCCAAACCGAAAATTTCTAAGAAGTACATTCGGATCTCGATGCAAATTGGTGGGAGGAGGTCGGTCTATCCGACGAAGACCTGATGAATCAGGAGTACTGTTTACTCTCTCCTTGGATGGATAGTTCTGTCGGAACCTACTCAAAACATACTGTTTTCAAATGAGCCTGATTGATTGATATACTTTTAGCTGGAGCTGGAAAACAGAAATTTGATTGAAGTAAAAATTCCGGTTGGAGCACCAGTAAGCTGGGGCGTCACTAGCCTTTTACCTTTGGGGGGGGGGGGGCTTCCGGTTTGTGACGACGGACTATGAAATATGCCGACAGAATACGCCGTTGCCGCGCAACGTCGTACATTTCCCACCAGCATAGAACAGAACCGATGTAAAATTAACTGTAATGCGCCAGTTGAGATTATTCCTTTAATGTAATTTCATATATTGAAGTTCACATATTCGGCTTTGAATTTCAGCATTCACTGAAAAGCGAAGCTTCCAACGACTGCACCCAGAACAAATTAAAGTAAGCGCCGCGGGCGAAATTTTTTAAAATCTATCTTTTTTTCCGGAAACATTTTTCTATACCTACCAGACAATTTCTAGCATTTAACGTATTTGAAACCCCCCAGAATGTCGATCGTAAAACGCCAACTAAATGAAAACCGATCTTTCAAATGGAAAATACTACAAAATGCGCAGCATGGGAAATTTTGTAGAAAACTAATTTATAATGCATCAGTTCAGATTATTCCTTTAATGTAATTTCGTCTATTGAAGTTCACATATTAGGTTTTTCATTTCAGCTTTAGCTCAAATGCAAAGCTTCGAACGACTGTACCCAGAACAAGTTAAAGTAAGTGCCGTAGGCGAAATTTTGTTAATCTACCTTTCTTCCGGAAACACTTTGGTATACCTACCATACAAGTTCTAGCTTTTAACTTGTTTCAAACCCCAAGGAATGTCAATTCTAAAACGGCAACTAAATGAAACACCGATCTTTAAATAGAGAATACTAAAAAATGTAGGCGAAATTTCGTGTAAAACTAATTTTAATGCCTCAGTTGAGATTGTTCGTTTAATGTAAATTCGTATATTTAATTTCACACATTCGCCTTTTCGTTTCAACTTTATCTAAAAAGCGAAGTTTGCATCGATTATATCCAGGATAAGTTGAACTAAGCGCATACGAATTTTTTAAATCTGTATTTTTTTCGTAAAAATTTGCGCCCGACAATTGTTTGCAGAACTTGATTTCTTACGTGTGAACAGAACCTGATGTGCAAAAAGAACATCGACGCCCGACAACAGCATTCAGAATTCGATTTCTTCTGTGTTTTGCCCGACAAGACTATAAAGATTTATTTCTTACATGTAGACAGAAGATGACGAAACTTAAAACTCCCGGGATGCACCCGATAAACTTTTACAGAATCTGATTTCTTATGTGTTAAAAGAACCCGATGTGCCGACGAGAATACCTCCGCCCCAAAAAACATACAGCATTTCATTTCTTCTTTGTTTTGCCCGACAAGTATCTGCAGGATATTATTTCTTGCGTATGAAAAGAACCCGTGGTGCCGACGAGTCGACGACGCCCGACAAAAGCATACAAATTTTATTTCTTCTGTATTCCTGATGTATAAAAAGAGCCCGAGATGCCACATAGAATACCGGGGCCCGACAAAAAGCATGCAGAATTCGATTTCTTCTGTGTTTTGCACGACAAATGGTAGCAGGATTTTATTTCTTGCGTAGAAAAAGAACTCGATGTGCCGACGAGTCGACTGACGCTCGACAAAAGCAGACAAAATTATATTTCTTCTGTGTTTGCCAGCGCTCCACACCGACAAACAAGTGAACGTTCGCCGGACTTCGCCAACTACTTTCTCAAGACCTTTGGGGGGGGGGGGGGGGAGACCCCCTCACCCCCCCCCCCCCCCCCCATAGTGACGCCCCTGGTTAAGAATACATGTTGAATCTAAGTATGAGCTTTATTTTCTGACCGGATTAGTAGTTTGACTGTAGTCCGGCACAAAATGGAAATTTCTAAGAAGTAAACTAACATTCTGATCTCTATAAAAATTGGTTGGAGGAGGTCTGTGTATCCGACAAATACCCGATGGATCAGAAATACTGTTTATTATCGTTTTGGATGGATAGTCCTGTCGGAATCTAGTCAAAACATAACGTTTTCAAATGAACCTGATTGATTGGTATGCTTTAGCTGGAAAGTATTCCTAAAAGGTAAGGGTTTGACAAAGATTGAACATTTATTCAAATAACGAATACAACGGATACGTCAGCTAAGATGCTTCATCAGCGATATTTCGGCCCTTCTTGGCAAGGGTCCTAGTCAGGCTGTCAATCTTCATGTCCAACGTCGGGGAAGGAAACACACCTTATAAAGTCAAACAAACCTGTAATAATTTCCTTCCCCGACTTTGGAACTGAAGATTGACAGCCTGACGAGGACCCTTGCCAAGAAGGGGCGAAATATCGCTGTTGAAGCATCGTAGCTGACGTATCCGTTGTATACATTATTTGAATAAATGTTTCAAAGTCAGCTTGGGCTCAAGGAATTTTTAAGATTGAACATTTGCAAGACCTGATTATCTGCATTAAAAAGATCGACAATTTCCCCCCCTTGTGATCCCATCGAAACCTTTGGTCTTTACTATTTATATTCCATTTACATATGACCATTGTATATGGATAGTGAGCTTACCCATGGACTACCGTTACCACTTTCTCTACTCGCTGTAGCACTGTACGTAGGCGTTATTTGGAGATGGAGAAAAGGTCAAACATCACTGGAAGGTCAACGTCCAATGGATTTTCTTTCTCACTGCTTATTTTCTAAGCAACTGCACACTCCTACGACACCTCTCTTGGCCATTTTACTCTCCGAGGATCTAGGCGAGTAAATCATCGTCATGGGAACCATAGACATTCAAAACCGAGCAAATAAAAGAGTGAAACGTCCTCGCTTTTGTTTCAAACCCATGGACCCTAGCGGCCAACTTTCATGCTGCGGACAGGCGACCAGGGTCGTGAACGCAATCACTGCAAAGATTCTTCCGGTCAATCGTACGAAAAACTTGAGATCAGGTTCATGATATAAGCGAGATGCAAGTGCCGATAATCCGGACGGGAAATCTTGAGCGCGTATCTGCATAATCGGTGAGTTATTTTTTGCAGGAAATGTCAGTTGTAAATAAAGTATTCCTTCGAACACACCGTAAAAAGTCTCTCCTTTATTGGACTTTACTAGTTGTGAGTCACCGATTTCGGACATTTTTATTCCTAATTCGGATAATTAAAATCTGAATTTGGAGAGTTATAATCTGATGCAGGATTAAAACGCTAGAATGCAAAATACTGCAGAGTATGAGAGGAAGCTAGAGAGTATGAAAGTACAGAGTAAACTGCAGTATTTTGCATTCTACCATTTTTATCTTGCATCGGATTATATCTCTCCGAATTCGGACTTTAATTCTACGAATTAGGAACAAAAATGCCCGAAATCGGTGACGCACAACTACTAAAGTACGATAAAGGAGGGACTTTTTACAATGAAATTGGCCTACACTGTAAAAAGTTTCTCCGAATAAGGATGCAGTATTTGCTACTTGGATTAACCTTATCTCTATTGGGATAAAATTAATCCGAATTGGGGATAATCTTATCTCAATAGAGACAAGATTAGTCCCAGTAGCAAACACTGCAAGATTTTTTTTTACAGTGTAGTTGGCTGTACCGGAACCTGGGCTAGTAGCCTAGATGTCAGACACGTTGTAGGATGTTTGCTTAATCCTGTTCTTGAAATCTGCACGTTTTCTTAAAATCAGTTTTTTTTTTACGTACAAACAACTCAAGACTCGAGGGAGAGGCAATTCCAAATAAAAATAACAGTCCTAAAAAAAAAAATCAACGAAGAAACCGACAAAAATGGGTTTGTAAAGGCCAACAAATATCCTGAAATAAAAGGCGAATATTCTTCAGCGCAGACAGAAAATTTTGAGGAAAAATTCCAAAACGAGAGAAGATCAACAACCAAGAAAATTAAAACAAAGCAAAAAATCAACAAGAAACCGAAGATTGAAACAAAATTGGAAGAATTGAAAGCCTAAAATAAAGACAGCGAGCCACCCACCAATACCTGCGAATAACGACTACGACTGTTCTCGCTCGGTACTAACGAGTATATTCGTTGGCCTTTATAAACCCATTTTTGTCGGTTTCTTCGTTGATTTCTTTGTGATATGTCAGGGCAATGTGGTTTACGAAATTATTTAAAAATAACAGTTTTACGAAAAATCGTGGGGCTTCGCTCCAGCTCGTTTCTTTTTCACCGACTTGCCGACCACTTTGGGAGGAGGGGTGTCCCCATCCCCTACATAGCGCCTCTTGATTGACGCCGACATTTTTTTAGTTACTTATTTATTTGATATCGGTTACTTAAACAATATTAGTTGTGTTTAAGTGTTCTTTGATGTTTAATATTTTGGGTAAAAATAAAAAACCTACCTAGGCTATCTACCTACCTTAGCAGAATCCAAATAATTCAATGTAATCAATTAACTGAAACAAAAATAAGTTAGCTTTTCAGTTAAAATTTAATTGAAAATGTGTGTATAGTAAAGCTTTCATCGCAACAACAAAACAAGTTATATACAAATAGGCCTATCATGGAGTGGTTTCTCGTGCACTTTAGGCGGGATGGGGGTGGATCAGGTTCAAATTCTGTTTATTGACAAACTGTTGGATCTCCACTGGATCACGTATGACGCGCTCTATGGCGTTGGTAAATTATTGCTACAAAGCGTCCTCAAGTGTCTTATTGATTTTTTATATATTTCAGCACATGTATGTCTTACCATTAATATAATATCGTACAGTTTCTGGAACAGGAGGTACGCAACCTTTTCGAACCTTGATTGGGGATACGCAGTACGGAAAAGGTGTGCAGGAAAATGTGAGCAAAATTAACAGATATAAATCTTTGGGGAAGTTAATATGTAGAGGTATGGATATTTAATCTTCTGGACATCAAGAGTGATTCGACTGTGAAGTGAATTAACATTATTTTAGGAAATTGTAATATGTAAAATAAATGAACATGGACCTCGTGCTCCCTAATGTCAGAGGCGCCATAGGGGGGGGGGGGGGCGTGTTGGGGAGCCAACTGATCTTTGCCCACTCCAAAGGTTATTCTGAGTGGTGCCTGTCTGATGTTGATTTTTTGACCACACATAAAACAATTCGTTTAACTTTTATTTCAGTTTAATATAAATTATGTTATCCGACGCGGGACTGACATTTTAGCTGAACTGCCAAGTAAAGTGAGCACCAGGAGAGCTCTCACTCATCCAACCATTTTACATCGGATTACAACCCTCCGAATTCGGATTTTAATTCTCCGAATTAGGAACAAAAATGTCCGAAATCGGTGACGCACAACTACTAAAATCCGATAAAGGAGAGACTTTTCACAGTGCAACCGACCATCCAAAGACCAGAATTGTAAACATATCCTGTAACATTTAATATATATAATATATATATAAAATAGTGCAACGACAAAAGCAGACTACTGCTGTATCTTTCCACCGCAGGACAGGTTTCACTCCATCACCAACAAGCAAATGTCTGTGGTTTACGTATACACTAAACGCATGCGAGAAACCAGTTGCAGCCTGAATCAGTACGATGCTGACTACCTGTTAGGAAAAAGTCATTGTACTCGGAAGTAGTGATAGAGGGAAGATATGGTGATTAAACTTCTTCTAATATGCCTAGTTGGGACTAGCTTTGCGTTACCCCAAGTCTCTTACGATGATTTGTTAGAAGCATTTGCAAGAAGCAGGCATATTAGAAGAACAGACGAACATGTCCTTAGCAAGGATCGATATGTTCGCTTCACGGAAATGGAGGATTGGATGAAGGTATTACTTTTATTTTAAGTTCAGTAACGCAAAGGATTCGAGCTTTGGTGGCGGCAGAACGCTTTGTGGGTTGAGTACGTGTTGGGGGGCACATTTATGCTCAGTCCAAGAATTTATGGGGGGAGGAGCTTTATCTTAAGGTTGGTTTAGGACCTGATGAACTGAAGTGGATCGTGAGTTTTCGGGCAGATGCTTTACCGGTGCGTGCGGAAAGAAAATACGTTGTTAGAATTAAGTACGGTTCTGGTCCTTATTTTTCCCCCGTTATGCGGAAAGATGGATGAAGATGTGGAACACTTGGTTTGTTCTTGTAGTGAGTTGGGGGATCTAAGGAGAGAAGTTTTTGGTAAGGAGGTTCTTCAAGGGGGGTCTTTGAAAGATTTGATGGGTACTAAAATTTTTCCAAGAGTTGCGTCGGTTGGGTAGATTCCTGAAGGTTGCCATGGAGCACCGTGAACGTGTTATTGTAGGTTGATGCTGTGGAAGGGATAGGTATTAGTTTGTTTAATAGTTATTTAGTTGTCAGAGTTATGAGTTGAGTGTTGAATATTTGGACTGGTACATTGCAGTTGGAGTGCTTATTTATTTTTATATTTTGTCCCGCTATGACCCAAAGGGCTTTCTGGGAATACATTCATTCATTCATTCATTCATGGGATGATCGACATAGTCGAATTATTCAGTAGACATAGTAAGAACCCGCGACACCGGATCAAAATGTCAAGGTTTGATCTTATAAGAAAATTACAGTCAACCTTTGGAAACTTTATGTATGTTCAATGTAGACTACAGCAGTGATCGAGGTAGTGATCATCGTCCCTACCTAGCGGTCGACGTGGAAACTACTAGGAGATAATTTGAAAGAGGGATGGGAAGCATTCAGATTTCAGAGGCTTTCAGGCGTGTGGCTTGGAGGCTAGGGCTACGGAAGGAAGTTGACTGGGACAGTAGGGAGGGGATGTTGGGACTCGTGCAGGTCGGGACTTGTAGAGAGCTAGCTCGGCTAGTCTTGCGTAGTCTACTGATTGCAGGATCCCTGTTCTGGTGGTTTCGCCTGGAACTTCGCCTCCAGAGTGATTGTGCGAGGGTCAATATTATACGTCTAAAAGTGCAAACACACGATCTAGATAGGGAGCTCCCAGACTAGACTTCCGGCCCGGATTTTCAGCACCATCACCACTTCCATATGGAAAAGTTGAAATTTTTTCAACTTGTGATGAGAGTGCAGTAAATCTGGCCGGGAAATCCTGATAGTGTGTTCGCTCCATAAAGCTTGGAGTTCTTTTGAGGCAAACAAATGAGCAATTTGGCAGAGAGGAACACTGCATGGCCAAATGGAAAGCACTTATAACGTAATGTAAATTTATAATAATAATAATCGTTCATCCTATCTAGACTCTCGTCCAGCCTGTCCGCGAATTGATTGGGATCCAATTTATTTTACTAACTAACCTTTTTTAAAGAAATTTTTCTTTTCTGTCTTGTCCTTTTTCTCAACGTAGGCTAGTGGAGAGGGGGGCAGGTTCGTTACGTTTTGCTTTTGTGCATACCAAGAATTCGTTTTAGGTTCTGTTGATTCCAGTTTTTCCTGACTGTCTAGAATCATCTCTTAGCTTTCATTGTTATTTTGTAGCATCTTGCTACCTGCAACATTTTCTTTGTAAATTCAGTTTTCGTATTAACTACGCTTGTCCGGACCTGCCCCCCAGACTGGGCGCTGGTGGTGGTGGCGGATGGCTGGGGCAGGAAGGACCCAGGAAGGACTGTAAAGAAAGTTGTATACACATTTTATCATTTGCTTTCGTTGCCGCAAGTCAGTTTCGTTTGTTTGCTTCCGTTTGTGAAAACTGTACCTGTATACCGTCACTTTATCAACATATGTTATTATCATCCCCCGATGAAAAATTTAGTTGTATATAGTTTTGTAAAATAGTTGTACGAAAAAGTTACATGGATTGATATGTAATTGTAAAGAATACTATCATTTAATGTGCCTCATAGTGGCCAATCTTAAGCGGTGGTATCCAGTAGCATCCTGTCTTGCTATAATGGCATCCGGTCTTGGTAATAGTAGCATGCAATAGAATGCAGTAACACGGTAGCCTTGACATAGAAGCATGTAGTAGCATCAGTTGGTAGGCTACTGCATGCTACTTTTTCGTACAACTTCATACTACTATTTGAACATAAATTTTTCATCGGGCCGGATATGGTGTTACCGCGAGGTCTGAATATGACTTGCTCTCTTCCGGAATGGGTCATACAGACTTTTTGAGCCTTTTTGCTGAGGTTTTTTCCTTCCCTGGTCCAAATTTCTACTCTTTAATTATTTTCCTTTTTTTTCCTTCAGCGTCCCTTTCTTTGCTGTCCGAACCTGCCCTAAGTGTTTTTGTCCGGATCTGCCCCTGGTGCTGTTTTCACAGAAATAAATTTGTAACTCTCAATCTTTTGTAGCAATTACGGAACTTCGTTCTTAAACTACGGTACCGAAATAAAAATCACCGACGATGTAAGTGGCTTTGGAACTACCAAAATTAGGTGCCAACCCCATGACGTAGAACTTAATTCCGTGCAAAAAAAGTGCCACTAACATCGGTTTGCTATGATTGCAAGAGTGCAACTGCGGGAATTTTCAACAGAAGAAGCGTACAAGTGTAACAGCTCTGAAAAACAATTTCGCGTAACTTAAATTTCAATAATAATATAATAATATTGTATTTAAAGCCTTAGGGCCATATACATAGTGAGGTTTGTAAAGCAGACGTCCGGACCTGCCCCCCTCTCCCCTACGGTATCTATTTAAAGTGCAAGGATTGGTTCGCTATGGTAGTTACGTAGTTCCCTTGAATAGGGTGTACTCCCCTATGAGTCTTTACAGTTTCCAATCCGGAAATGGACATACCAAAAATATCCTCCTTTTTAAATTTGTTCGGGTTAGTGCGATATTTTTGCCTTTTCTCGTGTTTTTCACTCGCGTGCTTAATATCTTCTGTTTGGCTCCCGAACAGTAAGATGTTTCCGAAGACTTTTCGTACGGAATGCTTAGCCTATTCTGTTGTAAAACAGCCTATGATACATCATACGCTGGTGTCTTTTAAAGGACCTGTATTACCTATATTACTAACGTAACCTACTTCCGTAGTCACTCCATCCATTTCTAAACCCGGAGACCCGAATTTTGTACGGTACATTATAACCCTTCTAACAAGAACTGATTTTTTTCAATTGCCGTGTTTTGCTACCTTCGATGCGTATCACGCTGTCGACGGTCGTCTGCGAGAACTTTTTCCATCAGAAAAACTGGTTTGTAAATTTTTCCCCGTTTTCGCTACGAGTCGAAGGGTATCGAACAATGCTTAAAACAGCCACAGCTGTGGATAATTTGTTGAAAACAGAGCCTCGTTTTGAAGTATTCAATAATTTTTAAGGACATCTCGCACTGTTTACTCTTCAACTTGCAGTATTTTGAAATATTTGAAATACTTAAAAGCTAGGCTGTGCTTTCAACAAATAACCCACGGTTTTGGCTGTTTTAAGCTTTTTCCGAGACCCGTTGAAATGTAGCGAAAACAGGGAAACAATTTACATAACCGGTTTTACTGATGGAAAAACTTCTCGCAGACAACCGTCGACAGCGCGAACACATCGAAAGTAGCAAAACATGGCAAGTGAGAAAATCAGCGTGGTTTTGTGAGAGGGGTTAGACTGTACCGTACGAAATTGGGGTCTCTGGGCTTAGAAATATATGGACTGATTATGAAAGTATGTTGCGTCAGTATTATAGGTAAGACAAGTCCTTTAAAATACTGGAAGTTGAAGAGTAAATAGTGCGAGGGGTCTTCTAAGTTTTTCATTAGGCGCTACTAGATCTCATCCGTGACCAAAAATGTTGTTGTTAGTTTCATTTGGGTTTAAGGGACGAAATTTGAAAGTTTTGGTTGCACAAAACAAAAATAGGCGCGCTTTTCTTGAAGGCTTATGCTGCGAACAGACGAGCAAACTTTCCGGGCCGAGTTCTTCACTTTCATTATGAAGTTGAAAATAATCTAAACTTCCGTATGGAATTGATGATGGTGGCGAAAATCCTGGCAGGAATTCAAGTCCGCGAACAGCCAACCGTGGATGTCTGTCCAAAACATTACTGACTATGCTTGTAGGACTCGAGGTAGCAGTGTTGCCAGATTGGCGGATTTTACGCCAAACTGGCGGATTTTGTCAGAGACTGGCGTAAATATTTTTGCAACTGGCGTGTGGCGTAAAAGGTGGCTGTTTTTCTTTTTAACTGGCGTATTTTTTGGCGTTATGTGATAAATTGACTATCTTTACGAAAAACCGACTGTTTTTCAGAAAAATCGACTGTTTTTACGTCATTTTAACTGTCGTGACCGAAGGCCGGAAAATTTTTTGGGGTTCTCTGTTGATAGTAATTGAGTTTTTGGGAGGTGTAGATTTTTCTGCCGTATTTTCGGCGTATTTTTCAAAGGCCGCGGCTTATCTTTTTTACCACGATCTGGCAACACTGCGAGGTAGGAGTTGCGATAAGATTTTTAAGTCAAAAGGATGGATAGACAAACGACAAACCGCACATTTTGATTTACGATAAAACTTGAACACAAAAGGATTGATAGAGACTAGACAAACCGCAAATGTTGCCTTGCGATAAACTACGACAAAACTTTGACGCAAAAGAGTTAATAGAGGCGAGCCAAATCGCAAATTTTGTAGAAACGCATTTGACTTTGGCTTCAGACTATTCGTTTAGACTTAGCGTATGTCGACGCAGCTGTGTCATTTTGTAAGGGGCTTAAAATCTTGAAATATAGCTGTACTCATATACTTGAATAGAGCAATTCCATTGACAGTGTCTGCAAACTTCATAAATGCAATCGATTTTGGCTTTAGAACATTCATTAAGAAATAGCGTATGTTGATGCAGCTGTGTAATTTTCTAAGGGACTACATAAATGGAGAAAATACTGTATCGTTATAAGTAGTGAAATGAAAGACAAAAGTGCTCCTCAGTCGGGGTTTGAACCCACGGTCATTGGCTAATAAGGCCATTGCTCTATCATTGAGTTACAGAGACTTTTTTCCCGATGAAAAATTTATCTCAAAATACTAGTCCGAAGTTGTACGAAAAAGTAGCATGCCGTACTAACTGATGCTACTACATCCTTCTACTTCAAGGCTATCGTGTTACTGCATACTACTATTAGCTACCATTCAACTACGCAGGCTACAAATTTGTCATCGGGTTGTCACGGTAAAAGTTTGCTGTAACATTACTGTATTGTGTTAAACAAACTAGATTCGTCTATTCGTCTGTTTGACTATTGAGTAGATTTTGTTTGTATGTGTTGTGTTTTCCCTAATTATGTCTTGTTCTCTGTACTCCACTGTTTTCGTCTTGTAAGATTTGTGGGTTAAAAAATAAATAAATTATTATTATTATTAATTCCAATAAGCGGATCCACCAAATGTTTGTCAATTTTGTCTCCTGTTATTGAAAGGAAAGAAACCAGCTCTTTCAAGGTTTTTCAGTTTTGGCAAAAAATAAATTACCGGAGGAGGAAACGTGACCTGGTGAGGACTACAGCTGGCCTCACGCGAGATTTAGTAAAATGATTTTTATGATTTATGATTAATTTGCACATTAAAGCCATCATGCCATCATGCAACAACACAAAACAAAAAGGGAACAATCTTACATGCGTATACACACACTAACACACTCTTAATATTTTTAATTTAGAATACTTTACTACGGTAACACTACAAACACAACTTCCTCATCAAAAGAAATCTTCCCGGTGTTTAAAACCTAACTTGAGGAACTTCCCAACATTTCTTATTTCTTTAAAATCTTTACTTACCATCATTTTAATAATCCCCCCACCCCGAATATCTCCTCCCTTAGTCCCCGTAACTCTCTACAGTCACACAAAAGATGGCATATATCCTCATTCATTTCTCCACACACAGGGCAGAAGTAGTAAGGACCCGATCTTTCCTCTTTTTTCCTCTTTCCTCATGTTTTGTTTGGCATCTTAGTTAATCTGCCAAAATCAAGCTCCGGCTAGGACCACTGGAGAATGGGAGATTTGTTTGATTGTTTTGTTCAAAGTTCTAGCCCCGCCTAAGATTTGGCGGCATATTTGTTCGACGTTTGGATAACTTGATAAAGTCAAGCTCTGACGAGCACTACGATTCGCTCAGTCTCAGTCTAAGAATACTTTGTTAGACAGCATTGAATAACAAATCGTCTCATTTGATATTTGTAGTACATCTCCGGTATGTTTTGTTTGGTGTCGTAGAAAATTTGTTAATATCAAGTTCCAGCTAGTATCATAGTTTGTTCTATCCGAGATTGAATGAATGAATGAATATATTTTATTTACCCACTTCTGTAAAATAGAAATAGTGGTGCACATAAAGAAAAGAAAGAACACAACTTAAATTAGAATACAAATTTACACTTCGAACAGATTGTTCGCCGTTTTAATTTGTTTGGAAAAATCAGGCTCTGATTGAGATTCAACGCGCCTAAGATTTGCTTAAAAATTTCGTTTTGACTTCTGAATATTTAGTTTCGGCCTTGACTACAGCTTGCTCCACCTAAGCTCTGGTAGAATATTTTGTTTCGCGTTTCAGTTAATTTGTCCAGTTCACCCAGCAACAGTTCCGTGGTTCCCTGGGCGATGTTTTGACGGCTGGATTTAGTCCCAGGCAAAAAAGTAATCAGTTGGCACAAGGTCGAAGTTTAGCAGTCAGGAAGAATGCATATCCGTGGACACAGCCGATCTAGAGGTTCACTTTGAAGGGGGGGGGGGGCTCTTGAGTTAAATGACATCAACATTTAGGCTAAGTTAAAGATTATTCACAATTATAAACCTTCGAGACAGTTTTCTTAAATTTGCTGTGTTTTCGCTATAGCTCTTCTATGATATATTTTATTCATTTTTCGGTATTTTTTTTTCCCGTTTCGATTGTGTACAAAGTGACAAGTAGTTTACTTTAAAGGATCTAGTTTTGTAAGTTTTGTAACGAAAATAAATTCACTCACTCTGATACTCACAGTAATAATTTTAGTTCCAGAAACCTGGGAAAGAAACGTAAGCATGTAAATATTTTTGCAGACATTAATTCTCACTTATTTTTCCACACCGAAACATTCTAATGCAGACATCTCTGTTGTTTACGTAGTGTATCTAATATTATTATATGTATTTCCAGATCCAAGGGCCACAAAGTAAAACAAAAACGCATTAGAAAAGCAATAAATCCTTGCGGCTATGGAGCCTCACTACGAGCGTGTTCCACCCTACTTACCGTATTTACTACGCATGACGTCACGAATCGTGGCTTCTTGGCGTCAAGGCTGGAACGCATTTTTCTATTTTCCCCAAAATATCGTGCCAGGGGCTAGTCCGGCCAATCACATCACAGAGATTCGTAGTTACCACACTTACTATGCTCCCGAGCGTTGTAAGCAAATAGTTATTATTAGTTACTATTTCGAGAAGGATGGAACGGTCAGCGTAGTAACTTTTCACGAAGTTGGAACGAAAATTGTGACTAATAGTTACTATTGTTAGAAGGGTGGAACCCGCTCTACGTCAGTGATTCCCAACCGGTGGTACGCGTACCCAAAGTGGTACGCGAGACCCTTGCAAGGGGTACGCGGTACCAAAATCGGTTTAGTCTGTAGCTTCAAAATCTCGCCCCACTCATTTTGAATTGCCGAATGCCTAATATTCCCAGCAGAGGCAGAATATCACTACTAGCAAAATATTTTTGGGGGGGCTAGGTATTTTTACTGACTGGCTGGTCATTTTCTGATCGTTTTTACGAAAAATCGCGGCATCGTTTCTTATTAACAGTCTGACCGACTACTTTGCGGGGAGGGTTGTTGCCAACCCGTGTGTGACGCCTCTGATTACAAGCCCTAGTGAAAGACAATGAAATAATGTTGATTCGAAAAACAGCTAGCCTACTGCCGTAAAATCTGTTCCTGTTTCAAACAACGTTGTTTCAAGAAGAATCGAAGACATTGCAAGTGATATTTTCATTCAGATTGCGAAATAAGCTAACGAAAATGTTTGCGATTTAGCTTGCTGAAAGCACGGAGAATATCAAACTAAACACAGAAACACGCTGACTATAAACAAAAAATGCCGTTGATGACGTCGAGCCGAGATATGCAATTTTTTTTCTATAAAGCAGGCTCAAATGTCTGATTGATTTTGTTACATCTCTACACATATATGCCTTGCCTTATCATTTAAGATAATAAACACCGTCTTTTTCGCATTCTAAAAAATGGGGTAAGCAACCTTTTCAAACCTTCATTAGGTGGACGCGGTACGAAAAGGTTGGGAACCACTGCTCTACATAACTTACTGTCTTATAGCTCCAGCGCTTGTAATCCTTTCCGTGGTGCTTTTCAGGATATCAGGAAGAAGCAAAAACTACCCTTTAAAATTGAACTCCGAAAGCTTCTGAAATCAATTAAAGAATCCCTCTTTCTTTTCACTATTTTCACTCCCCAGTGGCGACTCACATGGTCATTACTGACTTCTGAAATTTCCCTCTTGAAAAAATCCTTCTGAATCACTTTATTTGAACTTCCCATTTTTCGGCGGTAGCCGACATTTTCCTGGGTTGCCAGACAATAATTTTGCTTTTGGGATCCAAAACGTAAGTGGAGAGATCCCTGCGTGACTTCGTAAAAGTTGCTCGTCTGTCCGCCCGTCTGTCCGCCCGTCTGTCCGCCCGTCTGTCAGCACCATACCTCTCGAAGGGAATGGGATAGTTTGATGAAACTTGGTATGAGGATTCTTTGGTTCAAGGGACAGGTCGAGTTTGGAGATGGCCTCTGTAGCCCTACATTTAGGGGTGGGGAGGGGGCTCAAGTTAAGGGGCGAACAAACTATTTGTTGACAGCTAATGAGATAGTTGATTTAGGGGTAAGAAGACATGCTGAATCCGTAAATGACAATCATTTTCTACCCAACATATGCCCGAATCCAGCTGGAACCGGAAAATTTGCTATAAGTAAACGTTTTATCTGAAGTTGATTAGAGGTTCAGTATAGTGGTAAGAAAGCATGCTGAGTCCGAATATGACAATTATCTCCTCGCGGACAAATAGTTTGCCCGGAAGCCGGCCAAAACCTGAAAAATTGTTCAAAGTTAAAGTTTTATCTTAAGTTGATTAGAAGTTCAGTATAGGGATAAGGAGATATGCTGAGTTCGTTTGTGAGCTTTAGTTTTCTGCCGGACACGTATTTCGTGTTGATCAATTTCGTCAAGTAGATATGACGTATAGGGGTGTACACACATGCTGAATCCATATCTGAACTAGGTTTTCTCAGATGATTAGCGATTGGCCTTATTCTTTTTCTAAATTTTAAAAGTAAAAATGTTCAAGGAGTCTGGCGAAGACCGGATTTCTACAAGACCAAATTGTCTGTATCTTAAATATAAAATTTTTGGGATCCCTTCGAAACCTTTGGTCTTGTTGTTTGAGACGCTAGCGAACAGGCGCTGCCATGTCGGATTTTGTCACTGCAGAAGGCACCCGTTGACGGAGGTGCCGGGACCCGCTACGATTTCTCAGCATTTAACAGGCCGCGCATTTGTTTTATTTTTTTTTTGAGAAAACGAAGTACCTTTGCGCGAAGCTTGGTCAGAGCAGGCAAGCACTAACAAGAAAATCGCTGATTTGACTTTGCAAGTATGATTACAGTAGAGGTATGCTTATGTGAACGTCTGCTAACAGTGAACGATCGCCGAAAAAACACTAAAACCCAAACCAGGCATTTTTACTATGAATACTTGTAATGACCACTCACGCTTTTGTCACTTTTGAATATTTTGCTAATTTCACGGCTGAAAGTGACTCAACTGACACCTGGTTGGCTTTTTACAATTTGAAAAGTTTGCCACGAAGAACGCACCGTCAATGAAGAAGATGGCGGTCCGAACCTGCAGATGCCCTCAAAAGAGGAAGGACCTTTTTACTAAATTCGAAATCAAAGAAAGTTAATTGAATTTCTACTTCAAGTTTGTGCCGGGATAACCCTGAAACAGTTGGCTGTTAGCTGATATCAAGTTTGTATTTTTTCTTTCCCATTTTACTATTTTATATTCAAGTAACGAAGCCAAGGTAGTGGAACAGTTAAAAAAGTGTTCAAATAAGTAAGTAAGTAATAAGTAATTTATTTATGACCCGCCATTTTGAAAAGGCGGAGTAAATGAAGAAATTAACAAAACACATAAACACACAGAAAAGACACTTAATTTTTAATTAAAATAAGCATACCTCTACTGTATTTTTCAAAAACACGACTTCCGAACCATTTTATCTTTGAAAAAGCTAATTCTAGTAAGATCTATGACTTAAAGACGATGGTCTATGCCATTTGGTTTCTTCGTTTTCTAACCTTATACCGTTCTACCTTTCTTCTGACTGAATTTTCTTCTAGGGAGTCGCAGCCTCACGACCCGACATAGTTCGCTTATACTCAATTGGCAAATCCGTCCAAGGTCGGGACTTGTGGGTCTTCGAATTCCGACGCAATGCGGTTGGCGAAGAGCGACCAATCGGCATGCCGATGGTCAAGTACATCGGCAACATGCATGGAAACGAAGTCGTCGGCAAGGAGCTTCTCCTCTACCTCTCAAGCTTGATTATCCGAGAGAGTGAGAGTCCTCGCATTGCTCTTCTTTTAAACACAACCTCACTTCACATACTTCCGACAATGAATCCGGATGGCTTCGAACGTTCAACGGTAAGAATTTGCCACCAACATGATTTTGAAAGTTTTGTTTGTTTGGGGGGGGGGGGAGTCATGACCAGTCTTATGAAGGAGCCAACTAATATACTTTATACGAGTATGTTCGCTGCACAGACCTGTCGAGCCAAATGATCGAATTTCGGAATGTTACCGTCCTGGGCTGTCGAACATTATAAAAAATGAATTAAAATTGGCACGGCAAGCAGCTTATGTGTCAGCAGGGAGTTGCAGGGGCGTCTCTTTTGGGGGGTGGGGTGGGGGGTACCCCCCTCTCGAAAAAAAAGCTAAAGTGGGGCGCCCACAGAGCGCCCGACCACACAAATTGAGCCAAAGTGGGCGCTCGCAGAGTGCCCGACCAAACACATTTAGCTACACTGGGCGCTCACTGGGGGGGGGGGGGGGGGTCTGGCAGTGCGCCCGGAAAAGTCAGTAAGGCTAGTTCAGGACTACTATAAGAAACTGGGTGGACATCAGCTTGGACATCGGCGGCTCTAGGTTCTCGACCGTTTGAGACTTAAGGAATTGCATTCTCAGTCGCATCTTTCGAGCTTGCCAGATTGACATAAAAGAGGCGGGCTATTTCTAGTTTGGATACGAAGAGATTTTTTAATCGTATTTTGTCGGAATTAGAAGTATGATTGTCCTTCCAAGACCGACAAGAGACGTTTGTCTGTTGTGTACCAGTATCTCTTGATTCAAGTAAAAATCAGGCTGATTTTCCTTGTGGCATAAAAATCAAAAAAGCAAATTTTTCGCATGCAAACCGGTTAAGGTTCTCACAGCGCAGGTGCCGATCTCCTGATACTCCGCCCTCGGCCGCGTGGTTGGGAGCAAATCATCCGACGCTTCCCGGCATACCTTTTCAAGAATTTGTTAGTTTCGTGCAAAGATACTTTGTATTTTAACAGAAAATAATTTGATGATAAGAATTTTCCTCCTGTGCGACGTTTAAAAATAGATCGATTCGCGTCAGCAATGAGAAGATGTAATGACGGGCTTGATTATTGCAACAGGTCATTTTATTTTTATTTTGTTTTCTATCTATAAATTCAGAACAAGTCTGCTCTGTTTCAAATTTTTTTTCTCTGGATGATCAGTAGTTCTTTTTCGAACATTTTCTGGATTCGTCTTGAACAAACACGGACGGGCAGATGGCCCTTACTTTCATTTAATCACAGATTTGTACATATACACTTTTAAAACGCACATTTTAATATTCGTTATTTTATTTGCATTTGCATGTCGTTCAATCCGCATCGTTCTTCTGGTTTTTAGTTACATGTCGTTTTATGGTTTGTTGGTTCCGCATCGTTTTTCTGTTGGTATTGTGTTTGATCTTATGATTTAGTTTTTTTTTTCGCTGAGGAAAGTTTGCCGGAATTGCAACCGAAATATTCGAAATTATATTTATTCCTCGCACATCATCATCTTAGAGGGATAACTAGCTGATCGCCAAGAAACATAGCACCACATGCGGGAAACTGTACGAATTTAAAGAAACATTAAAGCTAGTATACGGTTAATGTGAACGTCATTCGTAATAAGAGGAATTCACTTCCGCAAAAGCCCGACCTGCAGCAATTTCTAATGACTGCATATCACACAGAATTAAAATGAGCGCCACAGGCGAAATTTTTGAAGTAAGCTATGCCTTTTTTCGTGCAAAACACTACATCCCCCCAACAAAAACTAGCTTTTTAACGTGACCCAATCCCCAAGATTCCAAGACTAAAAACTCGAATGAAACGACGCGACCTTCCAGTAAATAGAGCTTAGTACGAAAGGAGCCGCAGGCAAATTTGTGGAATCCGGTATGATCAGAACGTCTTTTCGGATCCCAAATGGAAGTAAGGGCCACTTCACACGGATCTGTCCGTCTGTCTTTGTTCAAGACGAATCCAGAAAAATGTGAGACATTTAGCTGGAAATTCGACCCTTTCGACCCCCGAAATTCGCCCTGCCCCCCCCCCGCCCCCCCTCGAGTTTTGGCTAGCGATGTCCCTGGGGAGATGCATGCGAAATCTTTGTAACAACCATACAGACGGAAACGGCGCAAAAATGACTTTGATTTGACTAGATTTGACTTGCGGTAAAAAAACGTTAAATTTACTGTGTAACCGGAAAGTCAAGAGTGCTTCCTTCTATAGCTGGCAAACATAGCAAGGTCGTTCACTTGGTAGACCGGAAAAGTATAGTAGTGCTTCCGCGACCATACATGTTTTGGCTACGATTCTGATAATATCAGCCGTTTTAAGCGGCTCGAATTTTCTTAGTATTTTATGAGAGGAAAGCCTAGGGAAAATGGGATAGGAAAGACTATAGTTGTACCCAAGGTGACTGCATCTGAGGAGAGAAGTTTTTGTAAGGAGGTTCTTCAAGGGGGGGCCTTTGAAAGATTTGATGGGTACTAAATTTTTCAAGAGTTGCGTCGGTTGGGTAGATTCCTGAAGGTCGCCATGGAGCACCGTGAACGTTTTATTGTAGGTTGATGTTGTGGTAGGGATAGGTATTAGTTTGTTTGATAGTTATTTAGTTATCAGAATCATGAGTTGAGTGTTGAATATTTGGACTGTTACATTGCAGTTGAAGTGCTTATTTATTTTTATATTTTGTCCCGCTATGGCCCAAAGGGCTTTTTCGGGAATACATTCTTTCATTCATACATATTGTGGTCAAATCTCTGATTATATCAGCCGTTTTCAGCTGCTCTAGTTTCCGCAGTATCATACGAGAGGAAAGTCTAGGGAGCAAATAGGATTGTAGATGGAAGCACTATAGTTGTACTCCGGTGACCTTAAATTTTTTGGCCACGTTTCTGATTGTATCGGCCATTTTTAGCTGCTCGAATTTTCTCAGCATTTTATGAGAGGGAAGTCTAGGGAACCATGGATGTCTTGGGATGCCACAACGTAAGTGGAGAGATACCTATGACTTCGTAAAAGTTTTCCGTCTCTCCGTCCGTCTGTCCGTCCGTCTGTCCGTCCGTCCACCCGTCCATGAGCACGATAACTCTCGAAGGGAATGAGATATTTGATGAAACTTGGGGTGAGGATTCTTTGGGTCAAGGGACAGGTCAAGTCCTTCTTTTCATTCATATAATACTCTCGTAGATGGGCCCCAAGGCTGCATATTTGGGGGTGGGGGAGTGTTTTTTCAAACAATGTTTACAACGGATACGTCAGCTACGATTCTTCATCAGCGATATTTCGGCCCTTCTCGGCAAGAGTCCTCGTCAGGCTGTCAATCCTCTGGGTCAACGTCGGGGAAGGAAACAAACCTGTAATAATCAGGTCAGGTGGGGGAAGGGTTTCAAATTAAGGGGCGAAAATTTGTTTTTTAAAAGTGATTAATATGGTTAGGGGTAAGAAGACATGCTGAATCCGAAAATGAAAATTATATTCTCGCTGGACAAGTAGTTCACCCGGTATCCGGCAAAAAACGTAAAATTCGTAAAAAGTAAAAGTTGAATCTGAAGTTGATTAGATGTTCGGTTCTTGTGTAAGAAGACACGCTGATTCCGAATATGATTTTTTTTTTCGCCGGACAAGTAGTTCGCCCGGAATCCGGAAGTTTAGCATGAAATGTTAAAATCCAGTGATATAGTCGATAAGTGTGAGGAGCAGAGGCGTTAGTAGCCATAGGGGTTGGGGGGGGGGGGGGGGGGGGGGCATGTATTTACCGACTGTCTGGTCATTTTTACCAACTGTTAAAAACCGCTTTTTTAAGAAAAAAGGACCGTTTTGATGAAAAAACGACTGATATTCAGAAAAACCGACTGTTTTTAAGAAAAAATCGATTGTTTTACGAAAAACCGACTGTTTTCAAGAAAAATCGCCTGATCGGTTATTTTTTACCGACTGGACGACAACATAGGGGGGGGGGGGGACTGAACATTTTGTGGCTCCAAAATTTTCGCACTCTTGTACGAGAGGAACAAAAGAATGTAGACCGGAAAGACTATAGTCATAAGCATAATGCGCGTACAGTCTGATAATGTTTCGAATGCGAAAATACGCGTTCCAAATTCGCGTCACTATAGGCGTATTCTCGCCGTTCCCCGAGGACTTCTCGGGGAATCAAGGGGAACGGCGAGAATATATTGAGTCACTCCACGGGGACTCCGCGTACGGAAAACAGCGAGAACACGGGGAACGCTTTCAAAATGGATTTTGTTAAAAACAAAAAAAAAGCTGTTGACGGAACGAGTCTGGATCCCTTTATTTATGGTTTTGCTTATTCTCACGGTTTTTAATCAATTTTACATCGTCAATACTTCCGAATAAAAAATCTTAACTACAATGAATAGGATGATTTTTTCTCAAAATCAGTTTTAAACCGTAACCAAACTCAATATTGATCTCAGAATTTCTTGTTAATCATCTCTAATATCTGTTTAAAACTACAAGAACACCAGCAACTTCCAAATAGATTCCCCTCTGAATCTGAAAGGGAGTCGTCCTCGATGACGGGGATGATAATCGGAGCATTCCCTGTCCGTGGGGACTCGCGAGATTCGGGTAGGGAGTCCCTGGGACAAACAACAAGAGCTGAAAGCTCATATGACACTTGCAATGCTGGGTCAGAGGATTAAAGTAGGAATTCGTCAATTCGTGGGTTCGTTCTGATCATTTGTAAGCAAAGACCTTGAGACAAGAATGGTCATGGGTCCTTGGGAATCATGAGAATGTGTTGTTCTTAAAAAACTATTTTATTTGTGCCTTTGGCCGTGATGATGCGCATTTTAAGGGCACTAGAGATTCATCAGTAACAAACAATCTTGAAGAACAAATGATGATAAACTCATTGGAATCATGAGAATGTATAGTTTGCTCAGAATTATTGTTTGTATTCCAAGAAATTCAGTTGTAAGCGAAACCCTTGAGGCAAAAATGATCATGGGCCCCTGGGGCTCATGAATATATATCGTTTTGATTACAGCATTTTTATGACTTTTCGGTTAAGAAACGCACTTTAAGGGTGCTAAAAATTAGTTTTTGAGCAACACCCTCGAGTTAAAATGTAAACTTAGCTATTATACTTATACTTATTTAGCGTGTTTGTACTTTGCGGTTAGGATTAGTAATTTATGGTTAGGATTAGTACTTTAAGGGATGGTTGGAACTGAGAAGTGACAATTTCTAAGCCAATATTGCCAAGTTTCTAATGTTCAAGTCAAGTTCCACCGCCCTAGCACATCTGGAAGTACCTTAATTCGCGATCACCGCCCCCCCCCCCACCAACTCTCCTCACAGTGCCCGATCCCGGTCGGGTTTTGTCACTGATGTATCTAGTTCTTGTCGTTGTTCTTCTCACCAAGTTTCATCCCAATCGCTCCACTCTAAGTGTGTCACAAGATTTCCGCCCCCCCCCCCCACATTCATCGGATCCGGTCCGGAATTAAAACGGGACATCCGAGACGTGAGGTCTTTCCAAATATCAAGTTTCTCCTTCCATCACTCCTTCAAAAGTTATACATACCTCAAAATGCCAGATTCCCCCTCCCTCCACTCCCCAACGATGATTGGGTCGGAGAACTGACTATTTCTAAGCCAATCATGTCAAGTCTCTAATGTTCAAGCCAAGTTTCATCGTCCTAGCACATCTGGAAATACCTTAACTCGCGATAGCCGGAATTCCGGACTCCCCCCTCTAACTGCCCCCACAGTGCTCAAATCCAATCCGGTTAAATCACTGACGTGTCTAGTTCTTGTGCTTGTCCATCCCACTAAGTTTCATCCCAATCGCTTCACTCTAAGCGTGTCCCATGATTTCCGGTTCCCCCCTCCGACTCCCCCCCCCCACATTCATCGGATTCGGTCCGGACTTGAAACGGGACATCTGAGACATGACATCTTTCCAAATATCAAGTTTCATTAAGATCCGATCACCCGTTCGAAAGTTATATAAGTCACTAAATTCCGGATTCCGACTCCCCTCCCTCCCCCCACGATGGTCTGATCGAGCAAGCGACTATTTCCAAGTTAGTTTGGTCGGGTCCCAAATATGCCTGCCAAGTTTCATCATCCCAGCACATCTGAAAGTACCCTAACTCGCAAACACCGGACTGACCGACCGACCAAACGACCGACCGACAGACCGACGGAAAAGTGATCGGTATCCATAAAAACGCGTGGACTCCTCGAAAGGAGTCCTCGGGGAACGGCGAGATGCGATGGCCTTGTATGCAATGCGTACAAATTCCGAGCGAAGGGGAAATTCGCATCTGACTGCGAAAATCGGGCTTAGTGAGCACGTATTGATACTCCGGTGACTATCCATTTTGTGGTCGCGTTTCTGATTAGGCGACGTCTGTCGTTTTTAGCTGCTCGTTTTTTTTTTAGTGTTTTATGAGAGGGAACTGCAAGTAATGTTTCGAGCCAAGGTCTTTTTTGAAGTTTTGTGGGTAAGTTTTGGTCTATGGCATGGGGTTCGTCCTGGGGCCTGTCGGGTCAACCTCTGGACCTTCTGGTCTCCAAGTGCTACTCCTTCACCAGTTTCATCTAGTCACAATGATATTTATGATACTATACTTATTTGACGTAACTGTCAGGTAGGTGACTATAGCAATTTTACGACTGATGTCTTAAATGCGCCCGCTTGTAGTTATTATTGATTTATTTACCACCAACTACAGAACTCTATATAAATACGGAGAATGAAAATAGATACTTATATGGGGATTCTGAGGCCATGCCAACAGGTGCTAGTGGTAGTTAGGCTTGAAGTGGTTTTGCAGATCATCTCCGCAGTTACTGCCCGACAGAACTTCCCAAATTAACAAATACGCCTTCAGGAAGTTCAGTAATTGGATTCCTTTGTATTTAGTTTAGTCTCCACTAACCGAGTCACTTCAAGCTTTCAAAAGACCAGTGACGTCCTTCGTCCCACAGCCGCCAGTTTCAGTCCGACAAACTTTTTTGTCTGACGTAGAATACTGACGCAATTATCGATCTCTAGAACGGCTAGAACCAGCACTAAAGGACAGCTGTTTATCTCACTTCGGGAACCAATTTGCCTTGGGAGCTGAAGTTACTCCCACGCCACGTGCCTTAGAATGGAAACCAACAGATGATTGTTAGGGGAGGTGTTAGAGGTTTTACTAAGTTGGAGCATTTCGCAAGCCAAAGCCCGGCTTCGCCTTCCAGTTTTTTCTACCGGATATCCGGATCCGGAAGACGAGGCCAGGCTTAAAACCTCTGGAAGTCCGGGGGCTTGGGCCCCAAGATTCCGGAGATTGGAATAGTGTCACAGAGGCAACACATTTTGAGAAGTACTGATGTGATGTGGAGGCAAAAGATAGGCATCGGGGATTTTAGTAATTGCAAAATTAGCTTTCATCATTTGGTACGAAAATCCGGAAAGGTTAGATTGGTGATTCGGAAGCCCTGGAAATCCGGGATTGTAGAAGTTTTGAAGCCTGGTCTTCATTCTTCCTGTCGTTAAGATCTGTAGAGAATCGAGAAGAATTAGTGGCAAACAGGAGTTGCGTTTTTGCAGTGTTGGCATATCTGGTCTGCTAAACGCTTATTTTGTCTCAAGGCTTAGTCCACATATATCAATCGATAAGCAAAATTATTAATGTGTCAAAGAAACGGAAAATATCAGATCTTTGTGATTTTACGTCCTGTCTTCCCTGCTTAACTCTCGCGAAACGCGATATCATTTCTTAAAAAAATCCTGGACGATGATTTTTTTGCCATGCGAAATCAAGAAGTTCTTGTATAGTTCGCAAAAAATGGTCAAAATGAAAAAAATTTTGGTGGTGAGAACCATTCTTGAGGCTCCTTGTGACATCGCATTCTTTTTCAAACCTTTTAAGTTGCTGAAATTGTACTTCTCAGCCTGAATTTACTATTCCGTTCTTCTAAAACAGAGGAGGTAGGTCGCCTATTTAGTATTCCCACGAGTAATGACGCGAGGATGTGCTGAAACGTGACAGTCCATCTTCAGTGTACTTGACATTTTCTCCACACTCAAACTCGACGCTTAAGCTTGGGGGTTGAACGAGGGCGGAGGCCTATCATCCAGGTCGATTTTTTCCCCTCGTAATGTCCTGCAGAAGGTATTTTTGGACAAGGTTAGAGTATTCAGGCATTGTTGGAGTAGCAAGATGGTGGGAGGGCTTAAGGAGCTCTTGAGACCAAACAGAAATCAGACGTTGCTAAAGGTAGGAGTAACATAGTGGGAGACAACCCTGTGTAAACTTAGAGCTTTGACGAAGGCATTGGCATCAATGCATTGACTAACAAAGGAAAGTGGGAGCGGAACTTAAGTAGCTCTGTAATACCAAGGCTTTAGCTAGCATAAGTTTAGAGTAGCAATTTGGGAGGAACACTTAAGTAGCTCTTGATCCGTAAGAAGAAATCTGAGACATGTAACATAAGTGGGAGTAACAACATGGGCGGGGGGGGGGGGAACCAAGTAGCTCTTGAGCCCATACTGACTAAAGCATTTGCTAGCAAAGACAACCTTTCTTCCATGTTGGATGACAGCATAGCCAATACATTCGCGATAACTTCTGTTGGTTTTTGGGATCCTAAAACGTTAGTGACGGGATACCTATGACTTCGTAAAGCTTGTCTGTCTGTCTGTTAGCACGATAACTCTCGAAGCGGTTGAGATATTTTGTTCCAACTTGGTATGAAGATTCCTTGGGTCAAGGTACAGGTCAAGTTCGTAGATGGGCTCTGTACCTCTAATTTAGGGGTGGGGGAGGGGTTTCAGTGCTGAATTCGAATATGAAATTTAGATTCTCGCCTGACAATTAGTTCACCAGGAATCCGGCCAAAATTTGTTAAAAGTAATAGTTTTATCTGAAGTTGATTAGAGGTTCGAAGTCGGGGTAATGAGACATGCTGAATTCGTTTTCGAACTTTACTTTATGGTCGGACAAGTAGCCCGGAATCCGGCCGAAACCGGAAATCTGCCGGAAAGTCTTAGAACTCAATGCTATCGATGTAGCGTCAGCAGACACGCTGAATCCTGATCTAAGACTAATTTTCTCGCCGGACAACAAGTTTACCCGGAATCCGGCTAAACCTGTAATTCAGTAAAAAAACGAAGTTTATTCCTGGTTCATTCTTAATTCGATTAGAGGTTCGTATCGTGGGTAAGAACACTCGATGAATCCATCTCGGAACTTTATTTTCTCGTCAGACAAGTAATTCTGCCGAAATTTGCCAAAAACCGGAAATTTGGATCGAAAGGTTCTTGGTTCGCCTCTCAGTGTCACCAGCTCTTTTGCTCTGCATGCAGTTCGCCCACAGCTAAAACGAGGAATTTGGTCGACTTTACTATCGGACTTTACTATCGCCTTTACTAAAGTCGATACGAGATGAGATATAAGGGTAAACATGCATGCTGAACCCATATCTGAACTAGGTTTTCTCATCTGATTAGTTGTTTGGCCGTAATTTGTAAAAAAAAACGGTATAATTTTTTTAGTTTTCAAGCGGTCGATTATGGATAAGTTTAAACATGTTAAAAGGGTCTGGCGAAGACCGAAAAGATCAAGAAGTCCAGTAAATATTAGATGTTGGGATCCCATCGAAACCTTTGGTCTTGTTCTCTTCCCGATGAAAAATTTATCTCAAAATAGTAGTACGAAGTTTTACGAAAAAGTAGCATGCAGTACTAACTGATGCTACTACATGCTTCTACTTCAAGGCTACCGTGTTACTGCATACTACTGCATGCTACTATTTGTAAGACTGGATGCTACCATTGGCAAGACAGGATGCTACTGGATACTACTACATAAGATTGGACCAGTCTGAGGCACATTAAATGATAGTATTCTTTGCTATTACGTAGTATTACATGCAACTTTTTCGTACAACTACCATACAACTACGCAGGCTACATATTTTTCATCGGGCCAGATTTGGGTAACCGTGAATAATTCCACGTGGGTCAGTGTAGCAAGGTGGAGGGAACTCTTCATTCAGAAGAAAAAACGGATGTTCATTTTAATTGACAATAAGTTAGGGCATTAAACATGGCCCACAAATTCCCTGTTTCTGCGAGACCTGCAACTCTAGACCTACCATCTATTTCATGATTCCTCAAACTTTCTTTTCTCCTAAGCTTTAAACAATGACAAAGCTGCTAGTGCTTTCACTTGCTTCAGGCTTTTGTTAAGGAGTGTCTAACCCTTTACTTCAGGCTTGTAATTTGGGAACATTTTCTGAGTATCGCCGGTTCTTTTGAAGAAGAAGCAGACTGATGATTTTACCCACGTCATTGTCGAGAACCCCACCTAGGAACTCAGGAGAACGGTGGCGGATCACAGTATTTCTTTCCTGTTTTTTTTTAACCAACCGAACGATGTGCTGATCCCTTTCACTATCCTATACCCATGGTCACCAGCAAGAATGATAAGAATCCTAGGATTAACTTTACATCCTTTCTAATGTGACGAAGGTATAGCCCTTTGAGAACTTTAATCTAGCCGACAGTCCCAAAGAAAGGCTTGTTGCCATTCGCAGTGCACGTAAGTCATGCACTTATAAGTCTGTATGGGGACACGTGTCCGGGCACCCAAAATCAGCGTTGCCACTTTTATATGACGAAACCTGTGACAACTGGCCGTAAAAACCTGTGAGATTTTGCGCCTATGAAATTTGGTTCTTTTTAGTTTCAAGGAAAAACATAGATTTCTGTGGTTGACCAAAGGTGCTTTTTTAAAAGTCCTGTTGTTACAGGTAGACCGTTAGCAGATTTCATAATTTCCGGTTTTAAATGACGTTGATTTCAATATTTATCAGCCACTTGGAAACCGAACGACTGAAAATCCGAGAAAAAAGAAATACGTCACAGCTTTTTTACGTGATAAAAAATAAAAATTGATTAGTTTTGAAATTAAACTTTCAGCGTTTTCTTATTAGACGAGCTAATGTTTGTGAAAATTTGCAAAAAAAATTTGAAAACGCGGAATTTTCCGACCCTTTTGGCATCATTGTGATTTCCTGTTGCAATTTTTTTTACAGCTGTGAACCTGGGGAGAAGTCGAAAACCTGTGACAAATTGCATAATTCTGCGACGAGTGGCAACAATGCCCACAATTCTTTTTGAACACGACATAGAGAGATTGCACCCGACCCGACGAAACGGATATTACTACACCATCATCACGGGAGCATAACAACAAAATTTAACATTAGGAGGTATAGGACTTTTGAATTTGAGACTAAATTATTGGCCTTTGGTAACCATTCTGAGTCAGTGAGTTAATGGAAACGTTAATCTGGCTTCTTCTTGTTCGTGAACTTTTGCAAAAGAGTTTTCTTGACTAATGAGAGTTTGAAGGCTTATTGTAAACAAAGACGGAGTCTCGCGTCCTATTGGTCGGTTGTGACGCGTTTTTTGAAATCCGACCAATAGGTAGCAGAATCGTTTTTGTACGGAAAGTTTGAAGGCTTCAAGCTCCAGTTTCTGATGAAACTTTTCTACAAAGCCATAATTATACAATTAAGAAAAAGCCAGTGAACTGTTTCCATCAGTTTACAGGCTCAGAATAGTTATCAAACATGAATAAATCACTCTCAGATTCGGAAGTCCCATACCTTGCAATGATAAATTACTCCTTGTCTGCCTTTTTCCGTTTTCGTCGGGTAGTCTGCAATCTCTCTATAGGCATTTGCACCCTAAATTCTTTCAGCCCAAGCTGACTGCGAGTCGTAGTTGATAGCGAAAAACGGTAACGTCAGCTGAACGTCAGCTATTAGTGCGATATTTGACAAGTTCACTTCCCAGCGGCATGAGCCTGAAGAGGGCCCTTGCCAAGAAGGGCCGAAATATTGTTCTAATAAAGTTAAGGTGACGTATCCGTTTGTCACTATCCACTATGGTTTACAACCTGACCGACGAAGACGGATTTCAGTCAAAAATAGCAAACTTGACCATATGGACTACCGAGCATTTGACTCGAGTAAAAATTGGTCACTAGTATCCGTCTTTTACCATTCCGTCGTCGTCGTACTCTCGGTGCAATCCCTGTATCCATCGTCAGAGTAGTTAGCGGTCATGTACTTGTGAATCTTCAATATCACACCAGCTGCGTTTTCGATCGAAGTTTGAAGTTACCTCCAACCTCACAGATCTTTGTTTAATTACCGTTTTTAGTCGCCGGTCACAATTATTCGTCCTTCAAACTCTGAACGTCAACTTCGTGAGCTAGCAAGTTCAAAGTTTGCTTGAATCGTCGAAGAAACGTCAACCCGGCAAGGATCGCCGGAGTCGTAAAAACACTAATTAAGCAAATGGCGAACTTCGACGGCGACGAAAATTAAGCAACCGGCTACGCTAACGGCGAACAAAACTTCGATAAAAAACGCAACTATCGTAAATATTTCGTTCTTCGTTTCTGGTTACCGATTACCATCTCGTCGAATCTGGTCGTAATCTGGATGTAGGAAGTAAATAACCGACTAGCCTCTCATTAAGTGCGAATAGCTGCCTTTCAATGCACCGAAGAGTACATCGTGCCTGCTATAAACATTTTAACTAGTTGTTGGCACAACTTTGGTCAGCTTAAATTACTGCTTTAGCACGCCTGATTTTGAAGGCCGCTGGAGATCGATGGGGTACTTGATCTCTGACTGATGTTGCAAATCTCAAAGACACACTGTCAGAAGTTTCATAACAGATAACACTAGGATGCGCGGTTTCAAAAGACGACGTGTAACAGATAAAACTTGGGATGTTATCTTTTGTGTTTGAAAACGTTATGTATTAAATGCTATGCATACCAAGCTTTGTTAGGACGAGCCAAAAGAGCATCTACTGACTTTATTCTTTATCGTCGTGATGTCGGAAAACTTAGCAGATATTTTTGGCGGTTTTTCGGTTCTCCCTGATGGTAACGCTTATTTGCATAACATTTTGAAACACAACAGATAACATCCGAACTGTTATCTGTTACGCATTATCTGTTGAAACCGTGCATCCTTGTGTTATCTGTTGTGACACTTCTGACAGTGCAATTCTTCCACATTTATCGAACTGGATTTGCGCACGTTTCTGTAGATATCCCCGCGAGATCGATTTGAAGTTTTTGTAACTGATGTTTTTTTTTTTTTCGTATTGTAAGACGTTAGTGTTGGTGTAGTGTTAGAAATATTGTGAACCCCCTCCTTGTGGTGATGGCGAGCTTTTGCCAATTTCGCTCTTGTGGGGCATCCTGTTGTACTGTAGGTTCTTGTCAGGGCCGGATCAAGAGGGGGGAGGAGGGCTAGGGGGTGCACCCCCCCCCCCAAAAAAAAAAAAAAAACACCCAAAACATAAAAAATAACCGTTGTTTGTAAGTTTTAACCTCTGACCTATGTTTTGTCCTACTGTTTGGTATGGATTAGGTGCGATCCGCAGGTAGAATCCCCCCCCCCCCTAGAAATAAATTCCTGGGTCTGGACCTGATTGTTGTACCTGGTTTTGTCCCGTTGTATCAGTTTTTTTGTTATTTTTTTTTCTGTTTGACCCTAGTTCCTAGCCCCTTCGGCCAGGTGCCATATAGCGATCACAATTTCTGTCCGTCCGTCGGTCGGTCGGTCGGTCCAGGTTTTTCTAGTTCGGGCACTTCCACACAAGCTAGGACGATGAAACTTCGCAGGCATATCAGGGACCCGACCAGAATAACTTACAAATAATCACTTCCCCAATCCGACTTTCCCCGGATCCGGGAGTCCGGAAACTAGGAACAACGGTAGCAAAAGGAGAGCAAAAGAGCGGATGTCCAAATGCGGTATCGATCCAACGACCACTGTGGTGTAAGTCCAGCGCTCTACCAATAGCTCCACGTATGGTTGAATTTAGAAGCGAATGCGGGAAAATAGGGGAAATATATATATAAGTATATTTATATTATAAATATAAGCTTAAAGGAAGACCAAGTGGTCAGAACGAATGCTAAATGCTAACCAGAGCAAAATAACCAGAGCAAAATAACTAGAGCTATTTTGCTCTGATGCTAACTAAACTTAAACTAAACAAATCTCGTGAAACGCTTCCACATAAGCTAGGACAATGAAATTTGGCCGGCATGTCAGGGAACCGACCAGATTAACTTGGAAATAATCACTTTCCAGATCCGATCATAGTGGGGGGAGTGGAGGGATGGGAAATCCGGAAACTATTAACATGCATAACTTTGGAAAGGGTAATCGGACATGCGTGAAAATTGACATGTGTCAAGAACAAGTGTTTCGGATATTCAGTTTCCAATCCGGACCAGATACAATACCTGTGGGGGGGGGGGGGGCTGGAGGGTCACCGGAAATCTCCTGAAACGCTTCCACATAAGCTAGGACAATAAAACTTGGAAGGCATATGAGGGAACCGACCAGATTAACTTGGAAATAAACACTTCCCTGATCCAGCCATCGTGGGGGGAGTGGAGGGATGGGAAATCCGGAAACTAGAAACATACATAACTTTGGAACGGGTAATCGGACATGCATGAAACTTGAAAGTGTGAAGAACAAGTATCTCAGATTTTCAATTTCAAATCTGTCCCGAATCCGATAACTGTGGGTGGGGAGTAGAGGGGGGACCGGAAATCTTGTGAAACGCTTAGGGTCGAGGCATCGGGATGGAACTTGAAGGGAAGAACGAGCATTAACCCTAGATACTTTATTGACAAAATAGGACCGGATCGTGTCGCAGTGGAGGGTGTCGGAGGGGGTTTCCTGGATTTCCGCGGTGATCACGAGTTAGGGTACTTCCAGATGTACCAGGACCATGAAATTTGGCAGACATATTAGGTACTCTCCCAGGTCGACTTGAAAATAGTTCCTCCCCCGATCCCATCATCGTTGTGGGAGAAACAGTTATCAGTGAGTGGAATAACCATTCAGGTTTAGTAGATCAAGCCGATTTTCAGATGAAATGAGTATCGGGAGAGAGATGCAGCCTTGACAACTGCAAACCGTATCTGACAAACATGCTAACTGTTGTTACAAGTGCCATATGAGCTTTCAGCTCTTGTTTCTTATTGGCGATTTTTATTTTTTCGTCTCAGGCTCCAGTAGTAACGTTCAGAACATGCGCTGCCTCTACGACAAGTCAAAATTCATCCATCCGTGGTGAATTCAATTTGATTCGAATCCAAAGGGTACATATTTGAATCAAGAACAAATAATCTACAAGAACCTCCGTCTCCCTATCTCTGCAATACGACCATGCAGAGTCAAATATATTCTGATACCCTACCGAGTATATTCTGAATATATTCCGATACTCCTACCGCAGACGAGCGGAGGAGGAGCTATGCAGAACATCATAATTTCTAAATAATTTCTAAAAATAATTTCTAAATCATAATTCACTATTTCTAAATCCGAAAGTTTGTCTCGCTTTAAATGCCGCAAGCGTAGTGGGCGGCGCTACGAGTATCGCCCGTTTGCGAAGTATGGAAAGCATAGGTCTTTGGGCTACTCCCTAGTGTTATTTTGCTCTGGGCGGCATAGGAATATAGATCCTGTCTGAAGGCAAATTCATCTAAGAAGTTCAGATCCCTCAAAATCCTCCGTACACTGTAAAAAGTTCCTCCGAGTAAGGATTAAAGTTAACTGCAGTATTTGCTACTGGGATTAATCTTCTTATCTCTACTGAGATAAGATTAATCCGAATTAGAGATAAGATTATCTTTTTAGAGACGAGAGCCAGGGTTGGTCACCAAAAGTAACTTCGTACACCCTGGAAAGTAACCCAAAAGTAGCTCAAAGTAACCCAATGCAACCTAATGTAACCTAATGTAACCCAAAGTAACCCAATGTAACCCAATGCAAAGTAACCCAATGTAACCAAAAGTAACCCAAAGTAACCCTGAGTAACCCGAAGTATCCTGTAGTAACTCGTACACCCTGGTTCTTGGTGACCAACCCTGGGACGAGAGTAATATCCAGTAGCAAATCCTGCAAGATTTTTGTTTACAATGTATTGCTGTTGGCGCTTTTTTAGTATATTGTAGGATACTGTGTTAAGCCGGCTTCACACTGACTTAAGACCCCTTTCACACTGGAGTACTTAGGCCTCTTAAGTGAACTTTATGCGTCTAAAGTTGCACCTAACGTAAGAAATCTCACTTAACTTTAGTATTTTTCAAAGTTGAAAATTTTTCAACTTTCTACACTCAAAGTTAAGTGCACTTAAGGCTGACTTAAGGAAGAGAGGAGAATATTCGCTGATGATGAAAGGGTGAAAATCTAGGAAGAAATGAAGAAAATTTACTTAGCTTCAGCTCCTTGGTGTGAATGGCCTAAGTACAGTGTGAAAGGCTTACTTAACTTAACGTAACTTTTGCTACTTAACTTTAGTTCTTAAGTGGCAGTGTGAAGCCGCCTTTACGGTATTGATCCAGACTGTGGAGATAATTGGAATTATATTTCAGGAAGGAGACTGTTATGGTGGAGACTATTCCTCCGGAAGAACCAATGAGAACTCAGTTGACTTGAACCGAAATTTCCCAGATCAGTTCAGAGAGCCACAGATGAAGAAGGCGCCTATCGATCAGATTTTGCAAGGTATACCCAGCCCCTTCCAGAATGTTCTTGGGGTTCCTACTTTTCTAGCCCAGTCAGTACAAAACAAGACCAAATGTTTCGATGGGATCCCAAAATTCAATATTTTTTGGAGTTGCTGATCCAGACAATCTCTGTTTCTCCAAAGAAAATGAGCATCGACAGCAAAAAGAACAGAACTGAGTTTAGATCGTAAAAAGAACAAGACTAAAAGTTTCGATGGGAAAAATTTAATATTTTTTGAACTTCTTGATCCAGGCAATCGAATCTTGTGGATTTCCGAGTCTTCGCCAGACCCCTTTAAAATTTTGCTATATATCCTGCACAATCAGACGCTTGAATATGTACAAAAAAATATTACCGTTTTGGAGAGTTTTGACGAATTACGGCCAAGCAACTAATCAAATGAGAAAACCAAGTTCAGATATCGATTCAGCAAGCATGTTTACTCCAGTATCTCATCTCCGAATTCAGAAAGGTCTTTTAGAAAGTATTTTTCTTTTATTTAACAAATTCCTCGTATTTTAGCAGCATTCCCGGCGAGAGCAAAAGAGCTAGTGACATTGAGAGCCGAACCGTTCGATCCAAATTTACAGGTTTTGTCAAATTTTGCAACCTTATCCGTCAAGGAGATAAAGTTAAAAATTCGATTCAACGTGTCTTCTTACCCCAGAACCGAATCACTAATCGACTTCAGAAACAACTTTGAGCTTCGGCCAAATTTCCAGTTTCGGCCGAACCCGGGTGAATCATTTGTTCGGCAAGGAAACTGAGTCCAGATATGGATTCATCGGGCCTCCTTACCCCTTAAACGACTATTTCACTAGTAGAAAAACAAATTTTTTTACTTTACCCTTAATTCGAAACCCCCCTCATCTGCCCCTAAATATAGGGCTAAGTGACCCATCTACGAACTTGGCCCGTACTTTGCCAGTGAATCCTCATACGAAGTTTGAACAACATATATCAACCCCCCGACACGACAGACTGCCACACAGCTCACACTGCCATGACTAAACCACCTATTCTTTACACCTATAGGTGTAAAGCATAAATACAATATAAAATAATGTATAAAACAGAACTATGCCTAAACCATCTGGTCCATTCTGTGATAAATAATACTATAAAAAATACACACGATTTCGGCAACTAAATTACAGTTGTTTACGTGCTATATTATTCACTTGTTAAAAAAGTAAGTAGTAGTAAGTAGTCCTTAACTGATCAAATCCGAGAAACAGTGCGAACTGTACACGGCACACGCGGCTAAGTCCAAAACACGCCAGTGATCCTCGAGAAGAACGAGTAAACGTAGCACTAACGACTCAAACTCAACGACTCAATCCTGTGTTAACCAATCTTGGCGATGTTGGGGAGCAGCTGTGATACCGCTTCCGGCTCTTTCGCTAGGTACAGGGCGATTTTGCATCGGCAAGAAGAGTTTGTCATAAAGAGTATTAAACAAAGAGTGTCGTCATCGACGCAGAGCTTTCGCTTGAAAGGAAAGGGGCGTCGCAAGGTAGGGGTGCTGCAGCTCCTCCCCCCAACTTTTTGAGATTCGGCAAAATTTTGGGCCGTAGGCCCAATATTTCACTAAAGTTGTTTGATATTTTTCGGTACCAGAACTATTCGGTATATTTACGGGGACTCGGTCGTTATACTGAGTCCAAAATATGCTATCGGTACAAATCTATTCGGTATAATGGTCGGGATTCGGCATAATTGCTAGAATTCGGTAGTTATTACGAATTCGGTGAGCGAATTCACTGAAATTGTTTGGTAATTTTTCGATGCCAGAACCATTCGATATATGTATGGAGATTCGGTAGTTACACAGAACCCCGGAAAGGCTATCAGTCCGACATTAGTCGATATCATGATCGGGATTCGGTAATTTATTCGGTATAACTTTTAGGATTCGGTAGTTACCACGAACCTCGGCAATAGTTCCAGTTTCGTCGAAAAATTATAACGAATACGAAATATTCCGTAGATTTTCGATACCAAAACTATTCGGTAATAACCGGGATTCGGTATTTATACAGAATCCCGAATAGGCTATCGATCCAAGTTTATTCGGGATAACAACTGGGACTCGGTAATTTATTCAGGATAATTGCCAGGATTCGGTAGTTGCAACGACCGTCGAAAGAAGAGGTCGAGTGAAGCACTTGTCGCAGACAAAAGGACTGATATATGATTTCATCGGTAGTCCTTAATTTTATTTTGCATCGCAAATACACGCTCTAATCTTAAATGTTTCGAACATTCCGCCTGCGGCGCTTTTCCTAATATTCTCTGTTTTGTGGGATGGCGCGTCATTTAACTGGGGTTTTCCTCCAGTGTTAGAATTGGGATTTGAGAAAACATTAAAAGCTAGAACTGAATGGAAGTAGTTAATTTGGCTTGAAAAATCGAACTTGAAAAAATCTGTTTGTGAAAGAAGAAGTACAGCCGATTGCCTTAAATTACATTCTTACGGCCGAAACCCGAATTCGAGCCCGAACACACAAGGAAACAAAAGAAAATGTGATCTGTCTCAGAGGGGCTTCGACCCTGGCCGCAATTTTTTTTTGTAAAGCTGAAACTCAGTTTTGCATTTTTGTTCGTTTCAGAACTAAATTCCGGCCAGATTACAGGAGTGGAAACCTTGTGTGACATGTCTTTTTGGTCTACAGAGGAAGGCCTCTTTTTTTATTATCACTGATGTGAAGACTTTGTTCAGTATTCTCGTTTTGTCTGTGACCGAATTCCGGTTGGGTTATATTGTATGGTATGTGACCGGATTCCGGACGCAAACTAGTGCTAATCTTTTTTTTTGATAATCTCGGGGAGTTACCGGTCATGGCTGGCACGTTCCTGGATTCTGGCTTCCAGTTTTCGGCAGACTATGCTTTTCGGCTGGAATTCTGTTGTGTACAGGAATACGTTCGTCGAATCCGGATTTGACTTTTCAAAATCAGAAATGTCTAGTGGTCGACAACTTCCGCAAGAGGGATCACACTATATTTGCATTGCTGAATGCTCACATTGTTGCCATGCTGGGATTCCCGGTCTTTTCCCAGCTTGGGTAACATAGACATGCCGGTTTGTTTTAATTGTTAAAGCACAACTCTTACTAGAAATGATCTTTTGCCTATGAAAGGGATCAGAAAAAAGTTTTCCCAAAATACCATTACTTTCCGCCTGAAATTAGCGATTTTCTTGTTAGCGCTTGTCGACACTATCCAGCCTTCCTGCTCTCCGACGCGCTGGGTGGGAGCAAAATGTTTGAAAACTGAACGCGCCGTGGTTAAAAAGTTGGAAAACTAAGCAAATAAAAGAAGTAAAAAACAGGAGATTCTCATCTCAAAGAGTTGTCAGCGGACATTGAAGACTCTAGCAAACTTTGCTTTTTGTGACGCGCGAAACTCGGCATGGCCGAAAAATGGAGAAAGGTGGGGATTTTAGAAGCTTATAATTCCACAAGGGAGCTAGGTATATTACAAATCCTGTCTAAGGAAGACTCGCCTGAACGCAGCCGATGCCCCACAGAATAAGAAGGCCTGGGAGAACGTCATTCGCTCGGACAAATGTAATCCGGAGGTACCTTCCATCCTCTCTTGTTTGGACTGGTTGTCTCACTATACAAGATTGTTTTCTGTCTGCAATGAAAAGGTATCTTCCGTCTTTTCAGTCTACACTGACCGTTACTTGTCACCCAAATTAAAACAGCATGAAGTTTTCCCCATTACAATATCTGCCATCCAGAATGCATTGAAAACCATGAAGAAAAAGAAGAACCCGGATAGAGATGGCATTTCCCATGAGCATTTAAAGTACGATTTACCAGCTATTAATAACCACCTCCAGCTATTATTCCAGATGATCCTGTCAACATCCACCTTACCGGAGAGTTTTCTTCTCGGTACGATTACCCCCGTCTTAAAAAGAGGCAAAGATGCAAATCACTGCAGCTCTTACAGACCAATTACCGTTTCATGCATCCTCAGCAAAATTTTCGAATACACTTTGGCACCAGAAATTATTTCCAAATGTGACTTTGGAAGCCTACAGTATGGTTTCAGAAAACGAATTGGATGCTCCCATGCCCATAAGTCTCTGATCCAAATTCTAAAGCAAGCATCAGCAAAGAGAGAGACAGTTCATCTTTGTGCAATTGACATCGCTGGAGCTTTTGACAACGTTAACCACGTCCAGGCTCTAGTGTCTTTGATGGAAAACGGCGTAAATAGGTCGATTATATTAGCCTTAAGATCGTGGTACTCCAAATGCAAGCTGGTAGTCAAATGGCAAGACAGGCTGAGTGACCCTATTACAGTGAAAAAGGGAGTTCCACAGGGCAGGGTCCTATCGCCACAGGTTTTTAAATGTGCGATTGCTCAGTGCCTAAGAAAGCTTACGCCAACTTTTAACTTCCGTGGAATTGATGTTAGCTACCTGGCCTATGCTGACGACGTCCTCCTTATCAGCCGATCCAGGAAGGGCCTTGAAACAAACGTTGCTAGCCTGAACCATTCCCTTGGCAAGATTGGCCTATCAGTCAACGCTAGTAAATGTCGGTACGTTTGTTTCAATGCTCCTGCTACTCCTCGGAAACCCTCTCTGAATGTTGGAGGCAATGTTCTCATAACTGAGGAAAAAATTCGATGGCTAGGGATTACAATTGGGCAAACTATGCGAAAGGTTTGCGAGGAAGCAGTCAAATCAGCCGCTAAAGGAATCAGATTTGGTTACTGCAAAATTGTGCCGAACCGTTCCAGGTATAGCAGACCTGGGCTTGGGAAATTATATACTGCCTTTTGCGCACCGTATGTTAACTTCCTTGCTGGATTGCATTTTATACTTAGAAGAAAGGACCTTCAACGCCTACGCTCGACATACTTCAGATATCTGAGATTTCTTCTCTACCTACCACGGCGCACGCGGAACCGCTACCTGATCCGCCGTTTGTTGCTTTCCGACCCATTGTTGACGCTCGAAGCCCTCTCCTCTAATTTGTGTTCTCCGATTGGAAACTTACCTGTCCACGACCCCATCAATGTGATTCTAAATTAGTGAAAATATGTGATTATTTTATATTTCTTTGTCCTTTTTACTGCACTTACGCCCTTGGGCAGTGCGTCATAAATCCTTCATTCATTCATTCATTCATTATAAAAAGCAGAATAAGCAAGAGGGGCCCTTTAATGCTGTAGGCTAGGGTTTTGTTGTTTCGTATTATGAATCAGTTAGTTAATTGACAAAGCGTTATTTTTATATGCCACTGGCGTGTCTGACGCTTTTATGACATTGGAATTATCACCATTTGTGTAAATTTGTGCCTTACATTAACTGAAACAAATCCCAGTTTTTTTCGGTCTTGTTTTGACAACTTCTTGTTCCAAACCACGAACCCAAAACTGGCTAGTCCCTAACACACCGACACAGGAAGTTGGAGCGGATCGGGGTATTCTTTTAACGAACAGGCTACCGATGATAGTAGCAATATTGTTAGTAAAATTATTGTTAGTAATATATTAATTAGTAGTAATATTGTTCTGGCAGTTAATTTTGCTTGCCCGGACCTGATATCATGAACCGGATAAGAGAGGAAAAAGGCGTCACTTGTTTCAGTCGAAAAGTTCTGGTACCTCAGCAGTTGGCAGGGCGCAGATACTGCGCGTGGTAGCCATGACCAGATACATGAACGCACTATCACGGCATGTTTTGAAAGACCGCTTGGATTGTATTATACTTTGCCATACAACCAGTTTTGGCCGTGTGTATTTACACACATAGTACATACAATAAATAGTCTTTGAACCCAAGCTGACTTTGAAACATATATTCAAATAATGCATACCGCGGATATGTCAGCTACGATGCTTTGGCAGCAAAAGCATCCAGAGCTGCCAAAGCATCGTCGCTGAATATCCGTATTATGCATTATTTGAATATAAGTACATACAGTACATAGTTCTATGTAATAGTCGTTGTGCCAGGCGTTAAAGCCCAACCGGAAAGGACTGGGATATGACAATCTAGTTGCCCATCACTTATTCGGTTGAATTGGCTTGAAGACCCGCTGAAAATGCGTTACTTCGTTGTTCCGCTATTCACGAATAATCGATTTTCAAATAGTGGAATTTCCGTATGATTTGGGGTATCTCTATGCGCTTGTATTTTGTCGTATGCCTCACGAGAAAGATTGATGATTTTTTTTTTTTTGTGGGGGGGGGGGTAAAGAAAAAGAAATGAGAAGGTTAAGACGAGAAATGTGTGTCACCGTTTGTAATAGGTAAGTAAAAGTTGAGCACTCCCGCACAGGACACGGTTGTGCCCTTCTTGGGAGCGTTGCGTTTGTTATTTTTGTATAAAGAATGTTGAAATTCAAATGATTTGAATTGAATTTCTGTTCATGCACTAAGCGATCTTTTCCAATCTCACCACTGCTCACTGAAAAGCCACGATTGTCTTGAGATTAAAATTTCCCGCCTCATAGTAGAATTAACGTTGTGGGGACAGTCGCAGATATTCTGAACGTCAGAACTAGAGTACATAGTGGAAAATAAAAAATTCCTTTGCAGAATCCAAATAATTCAGTGTATTCAATTAGATGACACAAAAATAAGTTGGCTTTTCAGTTGAACTTTAACGTACTATTGCAATTTCTAGGTCGTCAGCCGGAAACCAAAGCCATGATGAAATGGGTCTTGACCAACCCTTTCGTCTTGTCCGCCAACCTTCACGGTGGAGCGGTAGTCGTCAGCTATCCATATGACAATTCGGCGTAAGTAGATTCTCCTTCCTTTCATACCATACATAAGTTGTGTTTTTGTAGGTACCATGGTATCTGATACCGCGGTCTGAAGCCGTTTTTTCAGTTATCGTGGTATCTGATACCACGGTCAAAAGGCGTTTTTGCAGTTATCCTGGTATCTGGACAGTTATCGTGGTATCTGATATTCAGCTACAACGGTCCGACCGTGGTAACTGATCGCAGTATCTGAAAAAGTCATCTCACTTCCATCAGTTTTTGTCAAGTTGATGGGAAAGAATTTTGGCACTTAGTGATGTGACTGAATATAAGTTTTTCTTTTGGGATGACTCCTCACAGACAACCGTCGACAGCGTGATACACATCGAAGGTAGCAAGACACGGCACGTGAGAAAATTAGCGTGGTTTTGTTAGAGGGGCAGAATGTACCGTACGAAATTGGGGTCTCCGGGTTTAGAAATATGTGGAGTGATTATGGAAATACGTCGCGTTAGCATTTTAGGTAAGACAGGGTCCTTTAAGAACATAGGGCTAGCTATGAACATGATAGCTAGCGCAAAGTAACGTTAGTTTTTAAGGACAAGTGATAGGAGAATGCACTCTTTTTCATTTGATCGCGGCTCATCTTAAAGCGGACCTAAAAAAATGGTCTTTCTACCACACACACAATGATGACCATCCCTACTGCCACTATGAGTGTTTAAAACCACAAAAAACACCCTCAAACAATGAGCAAGTTAAAAAAAAACACCAAATTTCCTAGGTTTGAAACAATTCGGTCTGGACTAAATCTCAGCCGATTATCCGGGGCAGCCGTTATGGCACGTAGGGAGCCAAGGACCAAAATAATATTCCATCTAATGCTCCAACTGTTTATCACACATACAAATAAATTAAAAAACCAAGACCAGTGTGGTATTCCTGAAGACATAACAAAAAATAATCAATTAAGTCTTATAATTCTTTGCTAATCAAACATGGAAAATTTCGTCATCTTTTTTCTCGAGCCAGAAGAAACCCGGCAATCAAGTTCAAATCTAAATAAACTGGTGGCTTGCGATCAGTAAGAGAAGGTAAACAGAATGTTTGGATTAGGTCTTTAAACTATACCACGCGGTTTCTCGAGACTTTTGTTTATGTACGGTCCATGTAACTGCATTAGAAGAGCAGGAAGTTGCTGGAAACCTTCAGCTGATTTCAGTCGAAACCATAAGTAGCCGCCACTGTAGGCCACATCACAAGATTTCGAAACTAGAAGAAACATCGGTTTTCAGAAAAAACCTGGAACTACTAGCAACTTTAGATACTTCAGTATAATCAAGGACTTCAGCCAGCTCACGTGCCGAAAGCCAAACGGGTGAACGTGTCCATATTATTTTTGTTTTAATACGGTTATCCACATATGCAGGAACATATGTACAAAAACACTCAAAATGGATAAGTCTGCTAGGGTATTCTTCAACGATACTTCGGCCCTTCTTGGCAACTGTTCTCTTCAAGCTGAAGCTGGAGAAACGAACCTGCAATGTAGCTGGAAAAAAACGAACCTTTATCGCTGAAGAATATCCTAGCTGACTTGTCTGCTTTGAGTAATTTTTTAATTTGATAAAAATTATTTTAGACGAGCTTTGCAGAGGCCAATTGACTATTTTCTGTTTTTTGTTGTTATTATTATTATTATTGAAAGGATGAATCGATTGATTTTAATATATATTTTTATTGTGATCATGTTTGTAAATTCGGCGCATGCGCTGTCAGAGTTACAGTTTATGAAAAGGACTCTACTCTACTTTGATTCCCAGTCAGCTTGGACTGAAAGGGTATTTATGCGAGAAAATCAGATTCGTAAGGTTAAACAAAAGCCTCCTCGGACCCAGAAGTTCCTGGCATACCTTCGCAAGATTGTCTCGTCCCCTAAATCATAAAGTAAGTAATTTATTTATAACCCGCCATTTTGAAAAAGCGGAGTAAATGAAAGAAAATAAACACATAAACACACAGAAAAAGACACTTAATTTTCAATCTTCGGCCAGGAAGCAGTGGATAACGTCGTGCGCTGGTTGGGCACTGTTGTCCATGATTTTGAAAGTGACGAGGAAACATCCAAAAGGGTAACACTTGCATCTTGAACTTTGAACTTCTCCGTCAATGTATGGTTACGACATAATTTGAACATTTGGAGTAGGTACGTTACATATTTAAAATAACATAATCTCATCTTTTTAATCTCCTTCTTTCGCAGAAGATGAGTGACACCAGAACGAAATAGTATAGGAGCGCAGGAGGTAATAAACGGGCTCCCCTTACGATATGACCTGAAACTGTAGGCTACCATAAGGAATGGTACCCGATGAAAAATTTATCTCAAAATAGTACTATGAAGTAGTACGAAAAGGTTGCATGCAGTACTAATTTTGAAAAAGCGGAGTAAATGAAAGAAAATAAACACATAAACACACAGAAAAAGACACTTAATTTTCAATCTTCGGCCAGGAAGCAGTGGATAACGCTACTACATGCTTCTACTTCAAGGCTAACGTGTTACTGCATAATACTATATGGTACTATTAGCAAGACTGGATGTTACTATGGCAAGACAGGATGCTACTGGATACTAATACATAAGAATGGACCAGTCTGAGGCACATTAAATGATAGTATTCTTTGCTATTACATAGTATTACATGCAACCATACTACTACGCAAGCTACAAATTTTTCATCGGGTAGACCAGAACAAACCTCAGCCTCTGTCGCTACTCTGCAGCTACACTTGAGTAAACAAGTCCAGTAACTTCTATCGTCCAGTAAGGCATTTTTTTGTATCATGACGTCTACTTTCATAACATATCCTGGAAGTAAAATGAAAGTCTTTTGGTTGCTAGGAGACAAATAGGTTGCCCGGGAGAACCTGCTTGCGGATCTTATAATGAACTCGTATCCCGTAAGTGATTGTTGAGTGGAAGAGAAATAACGACGGAGCAAGTCTAAGTTAAAAGGACCTGTCTTACCTTTATTACTAATACAACCTACTTCCACCATATATTTCTAAACAGGAAACCCCAATTTCGTACGGTACATTCTAACCCCTCTAACAAAACCACGCTGATTTTCTGACTCGCTGTTGACGATTTGTCTGCGAGAAGCCTTTCCATCAGAAAAAACGGTTATGTAAATTGTTTCCCTGTTTTCATTATAAGTCAACGGGTCTCGGAAAAGGCTTAAAACAGCCAAAACCGTGGGTTATTTGTTGAAAGCACAGCCTAGTTTTAAAGTATTCAAATATTTTTAAATACTGGAAGTTGAAGAGTAAATAGTGCGAGGGGTCCTTTAAGGATGCCCTTCATCCAAGCATATCCCAATTTGGGTAGTGGTGAAGTGATGTGGAAAATTCGAAGCTTAATTTGATGTCTGGCGTGAGTGTCAAACCTGACAGTCGTCGCCGTTACTAGAATCAGCAGTACTGGGTCCGAACTTGTACCGATACCTTACTTTCCATTGTAAATTTGCACAGAGCTGCGAGGCCTATAAATTTGCAAAAAAAAAACGAGTGATGCCATAAAGGGCGATTCTGGCGGTCTGGAAAGCTCCGCAAGCTTTTGCGCCGGCTGTTTTTGTGACTTCGGCTAAAACTCGCTTCGCTTTCCAAAGCTGTTCTCGCGCTCCACTAGTTTCTGCCAGCACTTGGAAAGCGAATCCACTTCGCGAGTGGAAAGTGAGTTCGGCACGTTACCGAGAAAGTTGTAAAGGTGCAACTCAGGCGAAACTACTTTCCGTTTGTTCTTGCGCTCGGTGGATTTTCTCTTTGCTTTTCGGAAAGCGAATCCAAGAGATCGCCAGAATTGCCCTTAATAATTACACAGACGAAAAAAAAGGAAAGAAAAGAAGACGTTGAACTATAGAATTAAAGACAAATTCGTCGGTCGACCAAAGCTACCTAAAGGAACCTTACCAGTCTCTTAATATCTGGAAAGCACGTACTTCCAATCACGCTACTCATCCAGACTTCTTCGTTTATTCTGCTCTCGCTTCCAAACATCTCCGTCCGCAGTTCTTCTTCTTCGGTAGGGTTTTGGCCGTTTCGGACAGCGCTGAGCCCCACTTCGGCGTTTTCTTCAATTTTCTACTCGGTTATTCAATTCAGTTCGCCTTCTTTTTCCAAAAATTCTTCGTTAAGAAAAATAGCATCGGAAATGTCAACGTAGTCACAGAGATACACTGATATGGGAGTACATGTGTGAGGTTATGAGTAGTAGTCGTCGCCCTCCATTGCTGGGGTTAGATTGCTTGATTTTGATTGGCGCGTACTTAACAGCCGAGTAGCAGATAGTATGGTTTTCAGTCAAGAACCGGGAAGTTGTAAAGACAATCAATCAACCAATTAAGTCTATTTTCCAAATAGCTTAAATTTCAATGGGCACATCAAACTACCCCAATCCCACTCTGTAACAACCTAGGAACAATGCTTACCCCCTAGCTCAGCAGCTTTTTCAGCAGTTTCCTCTCTGTGATATTTCAAAGCGTAATTTTTTGGGCCAGTACATGCTCAATTTACTAGCTTGGATAAAAGTGATGTTTCTTAAAACACTTAGTAGATCTTTATTTCATGCATAAATCAGCTTGTCTAATTCAGATTTGAATAGGCAATTTGTTTTTGAATGATTTTTGTAGCTACGTTATTTTTTATAAACTTATTGCATATTCTGGTACATTTTTATAAAGCAATTTAATTATGCTTCACAACACTATTCCACAAAGAAAAACTTTTCATAGGCACTTAAAACATGGAACTTCTGATGAAACACTAGAACAATCAGTTAAACTGCATCTGCGGCTTGACTTATTGGTGACATCTCAAATATATCCTTTTCTATCAGGCATTGCTGGGAGTTTTTGAATTTCCTGCCACGATATCCCAGCTCTTAAGACAAGGGATAACAAGAAAACGGCCGATTTTCGTAGCGCCTTCTAAAGGAAGTCGGAAATGTTTTTTTGTGGAGCATTTAATACAAAATAAAGCATTAGAAGTGTCCATTGTGCTTTAAAGCTAGAAGAGGAATAAAATATTTACGAAATACACAGAGACGGAACAAATTAACTAATACACTTACAAGATATGACCAGAAATAAATGATGGGATGAAACTTTTTTTGTTGTTGTTATGTGTTATATGTTGTATTGTCTTTATTTCTTTTCTTTTCTTTGATTACTCCACTATCCTAATCTGTACAGTGGGTTACAAATAAATATTATTATATATTATATTATATTATTATTATATTATATATTATATATATTATATTAATATTATATTATATTATTATTATTACTATGTACAATTTGGGCAGAATAATTAGCAGGATATGGAGACAACTGATTGCCAGCGTTTCTCTCGGACCGACGCACTGGGGAATAGACGTCCCATCTGGGACAACACGTTATTAAATACTAGGAGATCATACTGTGAGGAAGTTGAGAACTAGGCCCGAGAAAAGAAAGAAAAGGAGGAGCTATCTGAGTAGCCTACTTGGATTTATCCCAGAGCTCGGCTTCCCTCTTTTTATGCCCATTCTTATATGGCAGCTAGGCTGAAGTGAGAACAGGATAGAATCCTAATGTGTGCACATGTTGACTTCACTTTAAACGAACAAGGTCTAAAATTAAAAATTGTTCAAAAGGGTGGCTAACCGAGGCTTTGGCGTAATGACTCCTTGGCTGTAGTCATCGCGAGTTCACGAAAGGATTACATTTTGTTTCAGTTATTCCGGCTTGATTTTCGAGTTCGGTTGAAGAAAAATCCAGCGCGAATACTTGACAAATAATTCAGTTATGTTTGTCCAAGGCGTCACAGCCACAGCAAGCGCTTTTCACGCAAAGATGGAAGTCATACAAGGGACTTGTCAACCGTGACGAATACACCTGAAATAATTTCTAATCAAATTTAAAATTCTAGTACTCTGATTACGGAGTCTCATGTGACAGTCCAGGCCGTTGAGGGCAGAGCAGAATAACACTAGAGAGAGAGAGCAGCGCCAAGACCACAGCTTATCAACCTAGGCAGTTAAAGGAGTTATATCATAAGCGTTCTAGCACTTGCAACGTCTAGAAGCCCCCCCCCCCACACCCAAGACCCAAGATAAAGCCACGGCTCGATCCGACCGCTGGGTCATCTAGCGGTGCGGGTCGGAAGCGCCGGTCATGGGGAAGATGGAACCATAGTTTGACTTTCGGTCTAATAAAATGTTTTTATTGTAGCAGGCATATGGAAAATCTGTAGACAAATTAAACTAATTATTTGCATTGTCGGTTTCTTTAAGTATTTTGTTTTCTGTTTTTTCTTGTTAATTCCCGTAAGTCCAAAGAATTAAGGAAGGAAACTAGATCGCAATAAACAAACACCGTAAATTATACTAAATCCGTTATAGTGATTTCTTAAAGATTCTGTAGGTGAGCTAAATAACACTCAGCTTCCAAGACCCAAAAATGTCAAACTGGCCGATGATTTCTTCTTCCTACACATCTAAACGTCCACAGGGTGATATACTTAGTTGTCTTAATCCTCTTACACGCCACTCAATCTTCTCGAAGGTTCTAGTAATCTTGTGACCAGTGGCAGGAGATCAATGAATAGTTACTTAGCAATGGCGGATTGGCGTTCATGAGTGAATTGTGTTCAAGTATTTTGTGGATAACGTTGGCTACCGTGAGGATTTTGGGGAAAACAAAGGTAACAGTGTGTTCGTAAAAATCCGACCCATCGGAAAATGATGGTGTCTCCCACCTTCTCGGCCCACATGAATAACAGATTTTGAGCAAGCTCCTATCTTCCCTATGAGAAATTTCTGGGACAGAGCTCTGAGCCCGGTGCCTGCCTCCTACGCGTAGATCCACCGGTTAACGCAGTGGCGGGAACGGAAATTTTTCTAGCTGTTTTGCCTTTCCGTGAGAATGCAGGGGACGGCTCTCTGCCTTGCTTTGACAAGGTTTTGTTTTACTTACAATAAGATGAATAAAATAATACATTGTGGGGATAAAGAGGAATGCCCGCCAAGTTTCATCGTGAAAATCCCCTAAACACCATCACCGGAATTCCGGGAAACCGCTCTCCCCCCCCCCCCCTAAGTGTCCGGATCCAGCACAATTGTCTAAACGATTTATCTAGAGCAGATGCATGTTCTTCCCAGCAAGTTTCACTCCGATCCCTCCGTTCGATCTAACCGTTTCTTGAAATTTCCAGTCTCCCCCCCCCCCCCCAACTCCCCCCTGGCTATCGAATCCGGTCAAGACTTTAAACGGGACATCACAGATATATAATCTATTCAGTTATTAAGTTGTTTCATTACAATCCGATCACCCGTTCGAAAGTTACATTCCACTCAATTTCCCGGATTCCCCTGCCCTCCACTCCCCCCCCAAAAAAAAATGGTCGGATCGGAAAGCTGATTATTTCTAAGTTTGTTTGGTCGGGTCTCTGATATGCCTGCCAAGTTTCATGGTCCCTTGCATACCGATCACAATTCCGTCTGTCGGTCTGTCCGAGTTTTTGTCACACTTTTTCGAGTTAGGGTACTTCCAGATGTGCTAGGACAATGAAACTTGGCAGGCATATTAGGGACCCGACCAAACTAACCTGGAAATAATCAGTTTCCCGATCCGACCATATGCGGGGGAGTGGAGGGCGCTGGAAACTTGAAAATTTAGTGCATTTTGTCACACTTTTTCGAGTTAGGGTACTTCCTAACTCGAAACAGGTTCAGTACGTCTCCGTACCCATCATAATAATCAAAGCTCAACATTAGATAAAACCTTTACTTTCCCTTTTCCCACATTTCGGGCGAACTATTTGTTCGATGAGAAAATCGTATCACACTTGCATTACACTCGCAGTTTAACGACCATTTAAATTACGCTTGCATACACAGCTTACCCCTTGCATATCAGGTCACACCGCTAGCTCCGAGCTCACGTTTCCTACTGCGAAGTTCCACCGGTTTCCGTAAGTGTCGCATGGTTATGGCTCTCCGGCGCCGCGCACTGTGTCCCAAAAATAAATTGAGCTTGCTAAACTGCCTAGGTTGATAAGCTGTGGCCAAGACCTATCTCTCCATGCTTTGCAAACGGACAATACTCGTGCCGCCACTGCCCCACTGCCGCCCACTACGCTTGCGGCATTTAAAGCGAGACAAACTTGCAGGTTTAGAAATTTCTAGTAAAGCAAAGGTGCGGTCTGCACATACCAAGGACACAATGGAGGATGTATCAATTTTTTTGCTATGTTCAGAACATGAAGTTATCGTAGCCAGCGCTGATGAACGACTGAATGAGTTTCGGTGGGGATACCGCTAAAGGAATCAGATTTGGTTACTGCAAAATTGTGCCGAACCGTTCCAGGTATAGCAGACCTGGGCTTGGGAAATTATATACTGCCTTTTGCGCACCGTATGTTAACTTCCTTGCTGGATTGCATTTTATACTTAGAAGAAAGGACCTTCAACGCCTACGCTCGACATACTTTAGATATCTGAGATTTCTTCTCTACCTACCACGGCGCACGCGGAACCGCTACCTGATCCGCCGTTTGTTGCTTTCCGACCCATTGTTGACGCTCGAAGCCCTCTCCTCCAGTTTGTGTTCTCCGATTGGAAACTTACCTGTCCACGACCCCATCAATGTGATTCTAAATTAGTGAAAATATTTTTGAGTGTTTTGTGATTATTTTATATTTCTTTGTCCTTTTTACTGCACTTACGCCCTTGGGCAGTGCGTCATAAATCCTTCATTCATTAATTCATTCTCTATCGCTACGCTGCTATTTGAGTGTGTGTCAATCTTGTCAAGTCTTGGCACTACTCCCTAGTGTTATTTTGCTCTGGTTAATGGCAGAGACCCATGGAAAAATCAAAGCAAAGACGAATATTTGTAGATTTGGAGGAAACAACAGAAAGTGCTTCAGTTATGCATAAAAATATCTAGCCTACTTATAAGTTCAAGTTCTTTCTACCGATTTTAAGCTGACTGACTCTTCTGTTTACCTAGCTGCCGTCCAAGGAGAAATCGATCTAAGAAAACCCAGTGGTGTCGCTGTCCCGGAAAAAATCGGTCTTTTTTCGAAAAGATCGGAGTTCCAGTCTGTAGTGTGGCAAAGAATCAGCGGAGAGGAAAAAGGTGGCGGAATGCTCGATAGATAGGCATGAATATATAGCGTACTTGAATGCGTATTGAAAGTATCACACTGAAGCATGACGTAGACGTTAGAATGTACAGTAGAGGTATGCTTATTCGAACGTCTTCTAACTTAGAACGAAATCAGAAATTACTACTCAGGATTAAAGTTTAACTGAAAAGGGCAGAGATAGGACAGTCTTGTTACCCTTCACTTATTCACTTACTGAGGCTTGAAGACCCGATGAAAATGCGTTACTTCGTTGCTCCGCTATTAACGAATGATTAATTTTCCAATAGTGGAATTTCCCCGTCGGATTTGTAGTACCTTTATGCGCTTGTACCTGTGTCGTATGCTCGACGAAAAAGATTTATGCAAACTTTTGTTCAGGCACCAAGCAGTCTTGACCAGGCTCATCACCGCCGACTGAAAAGCCGCGTTTGTGTTGAGATTCAAATATTCCGCGTCATAGTAGAATTTGCATCAAATCAAAAAATTTCTTAGCAGAAACCAAATAACTCAGTGTATTCAATTAGGTGATACATAAATAAGTTTGCTTTTCAGTTAAACTTTAACCGTTTATGCAAGAAGAAAGCTAAAACAGCTATCAAGTTTGTTTATGTCCTCTCCATTTGCCTGTTCTATGAGCAATAAACAAAATCAAGGTAGTGAAACATTTAGATAAGTGTTCAAATAAGCATACCTCTACTGTACTAAAGTTCTAAACCATAGGGTTTGTCCTAATACACACGTGATACGTCTACTCGCTCCTTTTCTTTTCAGGCTCACGAACTAGATATGACAAAGAACAAATAATCTGACAGAATCTCCGTCTCTCTATCTCTGTAATATGACTATGCGGAGTCGAGTATTTCCCCATAGCCTGTCCGCTACGAACGAGCAGAGGCTAGTAGCTTCGCGCCACATCACGTTTCGTTACCTCTACAAATAGCTAAATTGTTGTGGGCTGTGAACCCGCTTGTGAGGAAAAGTAGAAGTCAAAGCTGTTTGTTTCTATGGACGCGCTCTAGAGCGGGTCAGCGCCCGGGGTACGCCTCCTGCCTGCTTCCTGCACTATTTTGTCTGCGATAAGCAATTGCGAAGACGGAAGATGAGTAAACCGGTATCAACATCAGCTTAAAGCTAGAGTAAATACCGCTCAGTTTTGTCGGGGCATTCATAGTCGCTGCATGAGACTAAGACAGAACTTCCATCATATTATTTGTTCTTGATATGACACTCTGGAAACTGTAAGATTTTGAATCGGCCCTATCTGAACCATTTTTACCCATCAAGCTTATGCCCATGTTGTACCAGAGCTGGTGGACTCGTCTCGAGACGCCTTTTTCAAGGACTCGGACTCGTCTTTCACGAAGCTGTCTTTCCGCCAGATCTGTGGACTCGGACTCGTCTCGAGACGCCTTTTTCAAGGACTCGGACTTGTCTCGGACTCGGATTTGCCGGACTCGCATCAGTTCTGTGTTGTACAATGCAAAAGCTCAAGATTGTCCTATCTAGTTATTTTAAGTGAAAGAAGGCGGAAGAGTAGATCCACGTCCAAATGAGGGTGTTTGCCTACCAGCGCCCCCTAAGCGTACAATTGCGTAGCCGGGGACACCAATGCCATAGCATGAGAAGGGAAGGAATGCTTGTCAATACAATCAGATTAACGTCTTGCCGGCCCTTGTCCTTGTTCACGGCTTACTAACGTTGAATCTTGTGCCTGATTTTTTCTTGAACGAGTTTACATGAATGACTTTACACCATACTCTAGGCATAAAAGTGCATGGCTCACTCTCGCTACAAAATCAACTAAAGTGGAGTTGGAGTCAGAGATGGGCGAATCCGATCATGAAAGGATTCGATTCCGAATCCAGGGCTAGGTTGATTCCGAATCCGAATCCAACATTTCGTGCTGAGGATTCAAATCCGGAATCGAATTCCGGATTTGAACCCAACCTTAAAAAAAAATCAAATCATGTACAAAGGTTATAGTTAAAACGCAGAGGTGACAAAAAACACTGATATCTAAGGTAATCGGATAACGTGATAGATTACTGAGGATGGTTGGTGGTGGAGACCAAAAAGTTAGATTGACTAAGCACACTGTGTAAAAATTTGGAAAACGGAAACTATAAGGACGTAGACTAGAAATTTGAGCGGATTCGTAAGATTGAGGGTTTGGAATCCGAGTCCGAATCCGAATCCAGCCTGATAAGCAGAAGATTCGAATCCGGATTCGCACCCATCTGTGTCGGAGTCCGAGTTTTTGCCATTCTGACGACTTGCAGATTGGTTTGCGACATCCTCGTAGCCAACAAAGATCTTTGCGATGTGACGTAATGCCAAATAACCTCGTAATACTACGAAAGCTAACAATGAAATAGAAGATAGCCTCGTAAACGTCGCACTCTCGAAATTTTCAATACGAATTTCGGGACGTGGGGCTTGTGGGCAGGCTGTGGTTAAAGACAAGACATGTTTTCCAAAGTCTATGAAGCTTTGAGTGTCCGTACTTGGTCGGCTTACCGTGATTAAGACAAAGGCGAACGAAGCTGACGCCTTCGATCAGTCACACTACCTGGGTGCTCTCGGCACACTGGGAGGTGCTGCATCGGCAAAGATGGCTACAGAGTCACATTCTCAGAATCTGCATTCTTAATCTCGAGAGTAGTGGGAAGTATTGTGATTGAAAGCGTGTTCCACTTACCCACTTACCATAGTTACTAAGCATGACGTCACGAATTCTGGCTTTTTGCCGTTAAGGCTGGAACAGTTTTTCTATTTTCCAGCAAAATATCATGCCACGGGCGAATCCGACCAATCACGTTACAGATATGCGTAGTTACCACGCTTACTACGCTCCCGAGCATGGTAAGCAGATAGTTGCTATTAGCAAGCTATTAGTTACTATTTCGAGAAGGTTGGAATGGTCAACGTAGCAACTTTTTACGAGGTTGGAACGAAAATAGTAACTAATAGTTACTATTGTTGGAAGGGTGGGACACGCTCTGAGTAGTTAGTAGTGTGGTTAAAATAAGGTCGAACTGGATTAATCGTTCGAACTCTTTTAGCTGAACGGGCCGCATTTGACCTATCGCTGCCACCACGGCTGTGGCTTCAGCTGGTTACCGTAGTACTGCCTCCTAAATAAACCGTTGAACTGATGCTTCTTGCCTTCTGTAAAATCTTCTTGTCTTTTAAATCGTGCTGTCTATTTTACAGAGCAGGCTTCCCCATCTCTGGTGCCAACAGCCCGTCACCAGATGACACAGTCTTCAAGCGTATTGCTTCCATTTATGCGGAAAACCACTCGTTTATGTCAAAGGGAGAGACGGGTTGCGATCAGTTCGAGGGAGGAATTACCAACGGTGCTAAATGGTACCAGCTGGACGGTAAGTTACCTCCCACGTTCTTCCGCCAGGTTTCCGTTCTACGTACGCTGAGGTCTATTCCCCAGACGGAATGCAGCGCTTTCTACCGCTCGTTTTCTGTGTTAAAAAACAAGAGTTGCGTTTTTGCAGATACCATGGTCAGGGGCGTCACGACCGGAGGGGGGGGGGGGGGGTCAAACTTTAATTTTTTCTGCAAAGAACAGTCGGTAAAAATTACCAGCCAGTCGGTAAATTCTTTGGCCTCCCCCCCCCCCGCCCCCCCCAGACTTTTTGGCTACAGTTTAAAAAAAAAAATCTTGCAGTATTTGCTACTGGGGTTAATGTTATCTTTACTGAGATAAGATTATCCCTAATTTAGATTAATTTTATCCCAATAGAGATAAGATTAATCCCAGTAGCAAATACTGCATCCTTTTTCGGAGAATATTTTTACAGTGTAGTAGCACCTCTGACCATGGTATTTGATATCACGGTCTAAAGTCGATTTCGCAGTTGTCATGGTATCTGATACCACGGTCAAAAGGTGTTTTTGCAGTTGTCGTGGTATCTGGTTAGCTATCGTGGTATCTGGCCAATTATCGTGGTATCTGATATTCAGATAACACGTTCTGACCGTGGTAACTGATCGTGGTATCTGAGAAGTCACCTCACTTTCATCAAGTTTTGTCGAATTGGTGAGAAAGAAGTTTAGCACTTAGTGATGTAACTGGATATCAGTGTTTCTTTTGGGATGACTTCGAAAAGCGCAATTTCGGCAATTATCGTTTTTGCAGAGCAACCGTATATCAGATACCACGGTTCTGCAAAAACGACTAATTGCAGATTCAGTTACCGTGGTAACAGATACCATGGTATCTGCAAAACGCGAAAAAGATCTCCCGAGGCAGAAACAACGATGTAGCAGTAAAAAACAACCGAGGAACACTGGACTAATGGTTTCCGGGAGCACACTGGCATATGGGCGGTCCCAGTTCACAGAAAATTTCACTGGTGTTATCGAGACACCCCATAGCACTTTGCTCTGCAATAGTCCTCCTAGTTGTTCCCTCCCTCTATCGCCTACTTTTCTATATATCTCTTCAGTTTTAATCACCATCATTAATTTCCCGGCATCGTGACAATAGGTCACTCGGTCTTCACCCCCTAGCTCGAGTTAGCTGCTGTGCTAATCCAAGGTCAGGCTTTAATCCATTTCATTCAACGTATTCTGGCTACGGACTGAGCCCGTAGCCAAAACAGTTCTCTCTCATCCTTAGTCCAAGCAGGACCCCCCTTTAAATCAGACCTTATGGTAAGGATCATTTATATATTTAGTTAGGGACTCAGTGTTTGCTTTATACTTACTTACATATTATGTGCCACACTCTTGCTCATGTAATATGAGTGAATTAACTACTGTCGTAATGGTCCATCTCGGCTAGTAGGCCTCGGACTTGACTGGATATGTGAATTCCAGCTTCGCTAGGATGTGTGAACTAGCTTGATTAGGGATTCCTGGATTGACTGCGGCTGAGCTGTACAATTCCCCAAGGCTTTCCCTTGTTTCTTATGTCCGGTTTCCTGACTGGTCCTGGGGATAGTGGGCACCTACGGTGTCAGAATGTCTTCAGCCCACACCCCAAGAGCCTTAGCTTCACTAAACCTCGCCTACCACATGACCATCCTTCATAACACTGGACAATTTCGGCTCTAAATAGAGAAGAAGACGGTTATGCTGTTATTACCATTGTTGAGTGTGGGCGTGTGATAAGGATGGGCCAGGGAGGGGCAGAGATATTATAAAAGGGAGTGTCGGGAATCTGTTTTGGAGATTTGAGTTAGCCGGGTTGGGTTCCGGAGGGTTAGTTCACATACATCTTATTAAGCTGCCTGGTTGTAGTAAGGTGCAGGATAGAATACTATCCTGCGCACTTGCGGAGGCAGGCAGTGCAAACCAGTTGTTTCTCACTATTCTGGTTTAGGAGGAAAGAAAGTTTGGCGAGAGCACCGTACCGTTTGAGTTCGGAGGATTGCTCTAGAATGACGTTCAGAATATCTACGTCCTCAACAATGTCCTCACAGCGCAGAAATCGATTATTCGAATAGTGGAGCAACGTACCCATCACTTATTCTTTAACTGAATAAGTGATGGGTAACTAGATTGTCATATCTAAGCCCTTTTCAGTTAAACTTTAAGGTGGATTTTATAAGTACATTTTATAAAGTACAAAGGGAGTAAGGGACTTGTGGGCAGTAGCTTGTGGGTGTAAGTGTTAAGGGTAGGGGAATTTCTGAAGCAGCGTTCTTGTTTATCTGTTATCAGTCAGTCAATAAGGTGAAGCGTCGAATGAATATCGATGAGACCATTGCGGTTTTAATTTAGTTAATTTGTATGGAAGGTGACGCACAGTGAGTGTCAGCCACAACAAATAACGTCGGTCATGTCTGACCGTAGTCTGGTCATGTTTAGGACAGGAATTCGTACAGTGCAGGGAAACACCTAATTAACGGATTAAGGAAGGTTCAGCTGATTTCTCTTGGCATTCCTTATCACATTCATACCTCATAAAAAAGGGTGGAATGTGCGGAATATGCTTGGATTAATATCAAAACCTTAAAGGACCGTCGTATCACTCGTATCTATAGTTGCGTTTTTGCATATACCATAGTATCTGATACCACGGTCTAAAGTCGTTCTCGCAGTTACCGTGGTATCTGATACCACGGTCAAAAGGAGTTCTTGTAGTTATCTTGGTATCTGGCCAGCCATCATGGTATCTGATATTCAGATACCACGTCCGACCGTGGCAACTGACCGTGGTATCGGAAAAAGGCGTCTCACTTCCATGATCACCAAGAACAGAGCCTAGGACTCAAATTCGTGGGAAAGAAGTTTGGCACTTAGTGATGTGACTGGATATTAGTTTTTCCTTTGGGATGACTTCGAAAAGCACAATTTCGGCAATTGTCGTTTTTGCAGAGCAACCGTGGTATCAGATACCACGGTAACTGCAATAATGACTATTCGCAGATCCAGTTACCGTGGTAACAGATACCATGGTATCTGCAAATCCGCAACTTATGTAACCGTTAATACGCCCCCAGTCATTCCATCCGTCTCATTTCGCGGATTTCGAACTTCTTATCGAGGGTTTGCCCACTCTCGATTTTGGTGTACAACACGTACTCGGTGCCGTGGTACCCGGCCGATGCTGGCAACAACTGGCGCCGGTTTAAATACTAAAATCAGCATGTTTAGAAGCATTTGAAAGATGAATCGCCGAATTTATGGCCGGCACCGCTGGTTTCGGCCGGTGCCGAGAAAGGGTGTACTGTTGCGAGGATGGGCGAGTGGTCGGCGAGATCTGAAATCTTTCTTGTGATACCTTTGTCGAGAGGATGGTGGATGCGAGATTTAGTGTAGCTAAGGTTCCATGGGTGTGAGCTGAAGACATTCTGACACCATAGGTGCCCACTAGCCCCAGGACCAGTCAGGAAACCGGACATGAGAGGCAAGGGGAAAGACTCGGGGAATTCCATAGTTCAGCAGCGGTCAATCCAGAAATCCTTAATCAAGCTCGTTTACACATATTAGCGAAGCTGGAATTCACATATCCAGTCAAACCCGAGGCCTACTAGCCGAGATGGACCATTACGATAACAGTTAGTTTACTTGATGAACCGCTGACAGATCATTTACAGGAGTTGACATAAATAATATAGCACCTATAGGTCCTGCACGGACCAAGGATGAAAGAAAACTCCGCTTGGCTGTGGCTCATTCCGTAGCCAAAACACTTTAAATGAAATGCATCAAACCCTTCGAATTACGATTAGCACAGCAGCTAACCAGAGCTGGGGGATAAAGACCGAGTGACCTATGTCACGAGGCCGGGAAATTAATGATGGTGACGAGAACCGGAGAGATATATAGAAAAGTAGGTGATAGAGGGAGGAAATAAATAGGAGGACTATTGCAGAACAACTGCTCTGGGATGTCTCCATACCCCCCCCCCCCCCTTGGGCAGAGTGGTTTACGGGCTGTAAAAGGTTCTATAATGTTTCCATTCCAATCCCAGCAACCAACATGTGTTTCCCCAAACATCCTTTTACGCTCCCCAACAGTATATGCATACCCGACCGCCTCGATACCGTCGTCCGTATGCCCCTCCCGTAAACCCCACCCACCCCATCCGGCTCCCCAGGACTTGATTGCGTTCAACGATTTGTCGTCCCCGAAACCCAGAAGTCACTCTGGCTCGGTTACGGCTTAAGCTAGAGATACCCAAAGAAATTCTGACTTTTAACGGAGAAACAAGCGTGGTATCCTGGCTTGAGCAACCTCGACAAAAATTTTCATTCTGTGGAGCTGCCAGCAGTTCGCCATCCTCTCTTCTCGGCTGGTTTCGCCGTTGACCAGTTGGGTTGAAAGTTTGGACGCTCTTCAAAAAGTGTAAGTAGTAAGTAAGTAACTTATTTATAACCCGCCATTTTGAAACAGCGGAGTAAATGAAAGAAAATAAACAAAACACATAAACACACAGAAAAAGACACTTAATTTTCAGTCTTCGGACAGGAAGCAGTGGACGTCGTGCGCTGGTTGGGCCCTGTTGTCCATGATTTTTGAAATCGACGAGGAAACATCCAAAAGGGTAACACTTGCATCTTGAATTTTGAACTTCTCCGTCAATGTCATGGACAGCATTCGAAACTTCCCTCCAGCTCCGCTGTCGGGGCAGGGGGGACGAGTTTCGTCTAGCCGAGGAACGAGTCATATATCAGAAAGCACCTTAGACGCAAGTGTTACCCTTTTGGATGTTTCGTCATCACTTTCAAAACTCATGGACAACAAGGCCCAACCAGCACACGATGTCGTCCACTGCTTCCTGACCGAAGATTAAAAATTAAGTGCCTTTTTCTGTGTGTATATATGTGTTTTGTTTATTTTCTTTACTTTTGTCATTTACTCCGCCTTTTCAAAATGGCGGGTTATAAATAAATTACTTACTTACTTACTTACTTACTAATAACCTCTTCTATGGTCAGTTGATCTTTGGTCTTTGGAGTTGCATTACTCTTATACTCCGACTGACAGGGCGAAGAGTGGGTTCTTAGGGTCTACTTCGAATTCACTAGAGGACTCCCCATCCCTTAATATAATGAGTTAAAGTGAAGGAACCTGGCCTAATTTTAAATAGCATTTGACCATTTGTACGTACTTTTAAATGTATATGTTATATTCAAAGAATGTTTACAACGGGTATACGGGTACTTGAATATATGTTTCAAAGTCAGCTTGGGCTCAAAGAATATGTATATGCTATACTGATAAATTTGTGCATGACAGTACTCACCAGTTTTGGTTTTGTAACCGTGAAAGTGTGAGCGAGTAAATTATTATTCTATTCTACTCTGTTCTATTCTACTAGTCTTCCACAGGCGGCAGAGGTTTTGCGACAGGTTACAATTTACAATTTACAATTCGGTTTATTTATCCATAGATATCTTTTACAGACACAAAATAGTGCTGGACATGTCATTACAAATAAAGAGATCAACCAGGGGATATATTTACAATGGTAACCTATGATTTATATATACAGTTCACGGTTTAAAATACAATTCATCAGAATACGAACGCGAATTACAATGACAAGTACAAAAATAATTCGTCATAAGTGTCACTACTATTATACAATTCACGGTTTAAAATACATTTCATGAAAATACGGACGTGAATTAAAAATGACAAGTACAAAAATAATTCATCGTAAGTGTCACTACTGTTCTAGAATTTAAACAAATTGGCTGATCGTGCAGCTAGGGATTATCATGAGGCAGCATCTTCCCAGTGCAACCCCTCGCTATTATGTAATGGTTATTCACACTACTTCAGATATCTGAGATTTCTTCTCGAACTACCAAGGCGCATGCGGAACCGCTACCTGATCCGCCGTTTTTTAATACCCATTGTTGACGCTTGAATCCCTCTCCTCTAATTTGTGTTTTCCGGTCGGAAACTGACCTGTCCACGATCCCATCAGTGTGATTCTAAATTAGTGAACCTTTATGGAAAGTATTTTCTGAGTGTTTTACGATTATTTTGCATTTCTTTGCTCTTCTCTACTGCACTTACGCCCTTGGGCAGTGCGTCATAAATCCTTCATTCATTCGTTCAGTAACGTCACTACATTTTCATTTCAATTAAAATTCTACCTCACCTTACTTCACCACGAGAGAGAGAGAGCTACTTGTTTTGAAACGCCAGATGCCTTCATAGAAAATGTGGATCTCACCCAAAAGGAAGCGCCACCTGGTACCGTTCTAAAGCCACCATCTACTTGATGTAACTGTAGCCGCAGATACTTTACCAATACTTACGATACGCAGATACTTACTCTACAAATACGATACGTTACTAGCCAAAATGTTTTGGGTGAGGGGCAAGGTATTTACCGACTGGCTGGTTATTTTTACCGACTGTTTTTGCAGATAAAAACGACAATTATTGAGAAAAAAACGACTGTGTTGACGAAAAATCGGCTGATTTTAAGAAAAAATACTAAACTATATGAGAAACTGACTGTTTTTACGAAAAACAGCTAACAACTATTTTTTTACCGACTGGCCGACAACATTCAGGCGGCATCTCCCCCCCCCTCCCCCCTAGTCGTGAGGCCCCTGACTGTAGGGGAATTCCGCTCGAGGATGTAGTCGTGGAATCCATCTTATCCCATCTATATTTTCAGGAGGTATGCAAGACTTCAACTACGTTTACTCTAACTGTATGGAAGTAACAATTGAGCTTTCTTGCTGCAAGTACCCACCGGCAGCAGAGCTAAGCAAAGAATGGGAAAATAACCGTGAAGCCCTACTGAAATACGTCGAAGCAGTGCACAATGGAGTTAAAGGTATGTCCGGCTTTTTTCGGATGTTACCTTCTGTCGAAAATGGAGAACGCTATAGTGGCAATAATAATTGATGCACTGTTTGCCACACTTGGTCAAGGACTTTCCGTTTCAAAGGACGGTCCGTCGTGGACGAATGGTTAGTACGCCGAACTCCCAACCAAAAGGTCGCTGGTTCGAGTCTCAGTTGTGCCCTACAGTTTGGTTTGGGGCTGGGATTCGTGGCGTGACCCTGTAAGACAACCCAGAGTCCACCCAGCTTCAAATTGGTACCTGGAGAAATCTGGGGAAGGTGACAGGAAGGGTGTGCGAAAGCACCAGGATGGCTAGCCTCCAACCGCCCATTGCACTTCCTGGCTGAGCACCGCGAACACAGAAGAAATAAAATTGTGTATGCTTTTATCGGATGTCGGTCGATTTAATTCTGCAATTTATTTATAAGAAATTTATACATAAGAAATACAAATGTGTATGCTTTTATTGGGCGTCGGTCGACTCGTCGGCAATTCGGGTCCTTTTCTAAAATTCTGCAAACATTTGTCGGGCAAAACACAGAAGAAATCGAATTCTGCATGCTTTTGTCGGGGCTCGGTATTCTCGTCGACAGATCGGGTTTTTTTCATACACCATTCTAGACTGATGCTGATACCTTTACCTAAGTTTTTTCATTGGTGTACAAAAACACTTTTATTCGTAAAGGTAAAGCGATCGATGTTTCATCTACTCTATGATTGCAACTACCGATTCTGTTAAACTAGAAACGCATGCTCGTTGGCGTGGGCGCGTGGGAGATGTATACCGGGGGATAGAAATCTGACCGTTACATACTGGGTTGGGGCCGGGTATCGTTCAGGGTTGCCACAGGTCGCACGATGAATTGCCACTCTATTTTGTTTTTGTCACTCTTGTCCTACGTAGGACATAAAAATCACTCTATTTCAGAAAATGACCAAATGTGTCATTTTTGCAGCAGGGATTCCGACCAGACGTAACTATTTCAATTTTTTTTCATGAAAGTAAAATTAAAATGTGTCATTTTTACAGAGGCGATTCCGACCAAAAGTGAACAATTCCTGAAAATAGATTTCACTCCCAATTCACTCTCTGTTTTGGGCCAAAAGTCACTCTAAATATTTTTGGTGTGGCCACCCTGGTATCGTAAACCTGGGTCCCGCCCGTTAGCCTGGAGTCGTCGATATGTATTTCTAATTACGTTGGGGGACGATGGGCTCAAGGTTTTTTCTGCAACGCGGAAGATACTTTATTGCCAAAAGAATGAACGGAGGATGGTAAGTAAGTATTTAAGTAAGTAATTTATTTATAGCCCGCCATTTTGAAAAATAAAAATGAAAGAAAATAAATAAAACACATAAAGACACAGGAAAATTTTTCAGTCTTCGGTCAGGAAGAAGTGGATAACGTCGTGAGCTGGTTGGGCCCTCTTCTCCATGATTTTTTATAGCGACGAGGAAAACATCCAAAAGGGTAGCATTTGCATCTTGAATTTTTATTTATTTAATCTATCAAAACGGCCAGCTTGGGCCATACTAAACAACTAACAATAAATATTAACAACTAACAGTGGGGGTGGGCAAAAATATAAAAACAACAATCTACCCAACACCAAATGCTGAATACAGCTCACGGTTCCATGCCATCCACACAGGTAACGATAGCCGAATGTTTGGGCCCGAGAGAATCACAAGGAGTGGATTGCTAGACCGAAGGATCTAGAATTGTGAACTTCTCCGTCAATGTATGGTTATGACATAATTTTGACAAGGGGAGCAGGTGCTTTGCATATTTGAAATAACATGATGGTGAACTGCGCAATCCCCCCGCTTAAGCTAGCCCTAACACTGAAATAGAACTCACTGTCAGACAAATCATAACAAGTAACACAAGGATGCGCAGTTTCAACAGACAACACTTGGGTAATGTGTTGTGATTTTGAAAACGTTACGCTTTTTGCAACAAGCATGAACAGCACGAGCCGAAGAAGCATCTGCCGACTTATGTGTTTCTCATCACGATACTCAGCGATAATTTCGGCCCTTCTTGGCAAGGGCCCTCGTCAGGCTAGTCAGCTTGGGCTGAAGGAAAATCTGTTCACGCGTAAACTCTAAACAAAAATGCCGTAAAAAAGAACGCGGGAATAAGGGCAGAAATCTTAGAAGCTCTTCACTGAATCAGGATTTTTTCTGGATAAACTAATTTGGAAATAGAAACGAATACCGGGGTACGGTCCATGAAATACGGTGAAGTATACTATAATTACATCATAAAAAGGCTTCTATATTTAACTTGCAATCAGGAATTGCATGAATCGAACAAGAACTACAACCTCCTTCCTAGGCTACAGATAGCTTCAGGGTTGAGTGTTTCCGACTGAGACGGGCACGCGTACAAGCAAAAATAATCTTAGGTTTGTCTTCCTACAAGTTCGTTTTTCCATGGGCTTTGAGCCTGAAGAGGATCTTTGCCTGGGTGGGTCGAAGTGCAGCTCTAATAAAATTCAGCTGACGTATCCGTTTTGCACTATCAAAGATGCGTACAAAGGGACGTGGAAGGGCCTAAGATTTTCTATCGTCGTTCCCGTTTTCGAAACCATTCCTTCTGCTCCGTCTGCATCTTCCTTCAGACGAACACGGGTTAAAATTTTGTACACTGCCCTCCTATGGCGCTGAGCCCGCCCTTCACTGACAGTCGGAGTTCTTGTACTTCCTTACTTGACTTCACATTTTGTCACACAGCCTGGTTTCACTTATTGACTGTTTAAGCATGATGCATTGAACATCCAGAGTCGGATAAGTGGGACATAATGTCGACTAAATCAAAATTTCCGAATAGTCTGGCTTCAATGTCCATCAGCGAATCAGAAAAGACAATCGCGGGGCTTGGGGCGTGGCCTGTAAAGCATCGTCCAAATAGGTGTTGTAAGGTGTATTACGGCGTATAAGGCTTATTACAGATTACTCTTTTCCTCGGGGCGCGCTGTAATAAGGCGAATAAGGAAAATGGAGCTCGGCTCTATTCTCCCTTATGCAGAGCCAATCAGATCGCTTGGTTGGTTCCGCCAGCGGGCCGAGGAGAGGAGCAGCGTCGTCAGGGTTGCCACGGGAAGCACTGAAGTTCTATAATTTGTTGGAAGCTGAAGAAACAACTTTTCTTCAAAAGAACACGTTTTGTTCTGTTACGACTGCTTAGGTAGTTCGAGGACCAATGCTGTCCATCCGTAAATTTAATAGCTTTTTACAAAATATTGGGCGTCAAATTCTACTGGTGTACTTCAAGTAGTACTAAGAACACTTTTTCTGATCTTTAGAAACTCGAAAAACTGTATCAGCGTGGCAACACCGAACGCTGCATTCAATAAGAACCTCTCGGGTTCCTATTTGAGCAGGCGTGTGTATTAAGACGTAAAAATCGCGTATAGGGCTATTCAGCTTATTACACCTATTTGGGCAACGCTTAAGTATCGGATATCTAACCCCTGAATAGGCGAGAGATGAAATTTTGGATTTCTAAATCTCGTAAATTTGCGATTGTTCGAACCTGGAAGCTCTAGAAGGGGTGTGGATTTCGCATCACATTTTGGTAACGAAACGGTTGCGGGAACAGCGGGTGAAGTATGAAACGCTGTTAGGTAGTAGTAAAAGTGACCCTATTGACCTTTCAGTGTGCGATCTATGAACTGAGGGTACAGTTGACGAGGAGATCACTAGCTAGAACTGTGGCTACTGGTAGAATAATACATACTGCCATAAATATTCCTTCAGCCCAAGCTGACTGCGAATCATATTTGACAGTGCGAAACTGATACTTCAGCTGAATTTTATTAGAGCCATATTTCGGACCTTCTTGGGAAGGGTCCTCTTTAGGCTCAAAGCCGCTCAAGTTTGAAATACGAACTTGTGGAAAATACTGCGCCGGCTACCTGCATGACATCCGTTCCAGGCTACATACGGACCAGCACATCAGCATGGTCCCTGAATTAATGTAGCTTCCTTTAATATAAGGTTTGAAGCCAAGCTGACCATTCACTGGAAACAAAATAGAAAAAACGAGATTTTCCAGTTCTCTGGAAGGTTTTGTTCGAAGTGTGTAAAAAATATTAAGGGATTTTTGGAGTTGGCCGTTTTCTGGGTGAAAGCTTCTGCGCTTTCCCAGACGGATGGTTACACATACAAGCAGTAAATTGTAAATATACACAGAACTCAGAATTGTAAATAATCACAGATTTGCAGCCAACATGGACACTTTGAACATGCACATTTTATCTTTCGTTATTTTACTTTTATCTGCATGTCGTTCAGTCCGCATCGTTCTTCTGGTTATTAATTACATGTCTTATTGTTTGTTGGTTCCGCATCGTTTTCCTGTTGGTATTGTGGTGGATTTTATGATTTAGTTTTGTTTTTTTCGCTGAGGACGTTTTGTTGGAAGTGCAACCGAAACATCCGAAATCTTATTTATCCCTCGCACTTCATCTTGGAGGGGTACCTAGCTGATCAAGAAAAAAAACGAAAATCTCGTTTTTCTATTTTGTTTGCTTCCTTTAAAGGACCCCTCTTGCTTGTTCTGCCTTTTATAATATACTTAGCTCCCATATGGAATTATAAGCTGCTAAAATCCCTACCTTTCTCCATTGTTTCGTTTCGTAACTACGAATTTTTAGCGCTTTTTCGGCCTTGCCCAGTTTACCCGTCACACAACGAAAAGTTTGCCGGAATCTTCATTGTCTGCTGACAACTCTTTCCCACATCAGGATGGGTTAATCTTCTGTTTATTACTTTATTTATTTGCTTAGTTTTTCCACTTTTTAACCAAGGTACGTTCAGTTTTCAAACCATTTGCGCCCAGCCTCGGCGTCAGAGAGCAGGAAGGCTGGATATAATCGACAAGCGCTAACAAGAGAATCGCTAGCTTTAGGTGGAAAGTAATGGTATTTTCGAAAACGTTTTTTCTGATCCATAATATAGGGAAAAGATCATTTCTAGTAAGAGCTGTGCTTTACAAGATTATGCCTGTTTCAGGAATGGTACTAGACGCAGTTACTGAGAAACCCCTTGCTGCAGCCCGGGTTGTCGTCCTAGGCCTTGGTAAAGACATTGTCTCCTCAAGGAGAGGAGAGTATTGGCGACTTCTTCCACCCGGCAAATACAGCGTTTATGCCAAGAAGAATGGGTAAGTCCGAAGTTGTCAGAAACTAGAACAGCTGTAGAGCATCTTTTCAGGTTCCATAACAAAACTGAAACATTCATAAGTGTGTCTTAAAGGACACCTGAATGAAGAGTACCAAGTTCATCCCTATCTGTATGACTTCCGTTAACAGTGCCTGCAGAAAACCCAATCCAAATACGAAATAGAGTTTCCAAGCTGTGATTTTTGCTCCATTTTGCATCTGTCCTTATTTCAGTACCGAGCAATTTTAGAAATGAACAAATATCTTCGAGCTCTTCCACGATTCTATTCACGCGTACTACGGGGCCAACCGCATATTTACGAATGCAAATAGATCTACTTTGCAACGTCAAGTGTTGCGGGAGCACCACTTTGGTTTCGTTTCTTTGCTATCGGTTAAATGCTGAAGTTGTCTACCTATTGAAGCTTTCAAAACGGTGTGTTCCCAGAAGAACGCTATCAGTATTCACATGATGAAAGGCTATCGAAGAAGGGACTAAATTGACTTAGCAGCCAGTTGAACTTTATCCTTTTCAATCGTAGACGTCGTGACGAATGAAAACTTGGAACATTATCTTGTATAATCTAGTTGGTATTATAAAGCTATCCGTAACATTTCAGATAACTTTTATAAGTAGTGAACTGATAGACAAAAATGCTCTTCAGCCAGGATTTGAACCCAGGACCCTCTGCTTACAAGGCAGTCGCTCTACCATCTGAGCTACCGAGGGGCTTGTGAACAGAGTTCGCAAACCACTACAATAGTCTGGTAGAAGCCGGCCATAGGAACAGTGATCCCGCCCGAAGGCAAATTCATCTAACCAGTTCACATCCCCATGTCGCGGAAATTTATATGATACATAGATGGCACTTTTATACAGGGGACTTGTACCGTGACCAATAAACCACTGGTATATTGGTCACGGTACAAGTCCCTTGTGTAAAAGTGCCATCTATGTATTTTTTCAGATACCATAGATGACAGCTGAACAAGAAAAATAGTTTGCGGGTATGATCAAACGAACTAAAATAAAACATGAAAAGACATGTAAAACTCCCAAAGCTTATGATCTATTTCGGTGGGTTATAGTGGATCATTAATAGTCCAGTATTGACCAGGACCTATCCGCTATAGACCATATGGAAGTGATCCGCTGTAGACCGTTTTTCTTCCATCGGCAAAGTGGCTTTTGTGGCTAAACTCGGTGAAGGTTAATTCGCTAGATCGAGTTTGCGTAAATTAGACCACAAAATGAACATTCTGGCAATTCTCATTAAGTTTCAGCTGAGATCTGAAAAGTTATAGCGTATTGGTATTTCAGGATCTCTGGTTTTGGAGGATAGGCACAACATTTTCATAAAAAACCGAAAAAATGAGATTTCAACACACCATTTAGGTTGCATTCCGGGAACTTAACAATTGTTAACAATCGTCAATTTTATTTCGGGGCGGAGCTAACTGCAGCTTTAACGGCTTTAACAGCTTTAACTTTTCCTAAATTCTACAATTGTTAACTTTTCCCAACGATGCTCACCAACCATCGTTACAAAATATTTAACAATCGTTAAGCTCTGGAACGGAAATCGTAGGTGGGCGGAGCTTAACTTTCGAAATTAGAAACCTGGAACGCAAAAAGTTAACAATCGTTAACCATTTTTTTAACGGTCGTTAAGTTCTGGAACGCAACCTTAATTTAAACTGCCCGAACAAAGGCCAAATAAGAAGCAAACTGACGAAAGATGACTCCTCTGGCAGTTGGAAACTTGAAGTTACGAATAATTATCCAGTATAGACCGGCTTCCCCTAAAGTTCGTAGATGGGCTCCGTAGCCCTATATCTAGAGGTGAGAGAGGGGTTTCAGATTAAAGCTAACGAGATAGACGATCTAGGGGTAAGCTGGAAACATACTGAATCCATATCTGAAACTTGTTTTCTCGCCGGACAAGTAGTTCGCTCGGAATCCGACCGAAACAGGAAAAATTGTTAAAAAATAAAAGTATTACGTAAAGTTAATAAGAAGTACGTTTGATTCTTGGATAAAGAGACATGCTTTGCAGTTACCGTAACTTGAAATTCTGTAGTTTCTTTCATCGGGTGTCTGGAGTTTCGAATCCAGTGATAAGAAGACATAGAAAATTGATCTTTTTTCTCCGTTTTCATGCGAGTCGCTAGGTCGTCCAGGTTCCCCGGAAACAGTTATAACTAGAAAATTTGGCAGTTTTAAGAAATGTCTGTGCCCAGCTGTTTGTATTGGTGTAGATATAAGACGACTACTTTGTAAGATTATCCTTTAAATGAATTCTAAGATCACGTTTTAATAAAAAATGGAAATTTGGGATAGAGCAGAATCCTCCGATAAAATAGGATGGTGTATACCGATGTATATACACATAAAGGAACATTTTGGATGAGAATACCCTCTGAGTTTTTGACTAGCCATGGTACTCCGTTGTAATCTGCGCTAGACTGGAAATTAAAGACACAAAGGAATTAGCTACCAGATCTGATTAAGTGGTTGGTCACGGATAAATAAAATGCTTACGGGATCTAGTGAAGACTGGAAATCTATAAGACCTGATAATGTGGACAAAGAAGTCCGATAAATATTCCCCTTTGTGATCCCACCGAATCGGTCTTGTTCGTAATACTATCAACTCCCAAGAAAATTCAGTAACCTGTTGTTTAATCAATATCCCTGCCTTAGACAAGCACTCCTTTTGTGCTTTCCTGGCAGGAACATTAATTCTGTATTTTTTTGTTGTCTTCAAATATAGTACAATGAAAATGAAATATGACAAAAAAAATCTGAAAATATTCGTCCACGCCACAACAATTTTTGCGCAAGGATTGTGTCTAAACAAGCGCCCCATCCACGTGTCGAAAACTTGTAGGCGAACTAGGAAAGGCATACACTAAACTCTTCTTAAGCTTGTTTTTTTATTTTAATGGATCAGGTGAGTACAGGTGCAACTGATGGGTTTATCTTCGTACTCGTACTCGAAACGACCCAACAGCTGGCTGCGTTTCAGAAATAGTTGGCTATACTTAGGTTGTTTATTTATCTATTTAGCTATATTTGGCTTTGTCATTTAGTCCAGAAATATTAAGCAGTTTTTCGCGGTCACGCACTGCTTCACGAATAAATATTTTAAGTTAATTTATCGATAGGAGACTAACATGTGTTCTTTCTTTAACAGATATCAGAACAGCCCCACAGTCGAAGTTGAAATCGTCGAAGGTCAGCCGTCTATTATCAATCTGAAGCTTTACCCGAAGTCGGAAGAGGTTGCCCCTGGTGCATAAGAGAAAATATTTTAATTTTTAGGCTATCCGTCTTATTCTTGGAAAAATATCGTTTGTCAAAATTGTTGCCTAGCCTGCACAACCTTTGACATGGTTAAGGAAATCCACGAAATATTCTTATCTGGTTGTTGTTTTCCATCGAATCGTTCTATTTTTCTCTCAGAACGTTGTTACTTGCACGTCTGTGTGTCATATCAAATTTTTAAAGTATTTTGCTGAATTGGTTTCCTATAATAAACTGACGGCTTTAAAGTCCTGCCATATCGCCCCCCCCCCCCTTCCTTGCTAAAGCAACAAAACCAGATTTAAAGCCGATTCCTTGCACTAGCCTAGGCAGTTTCGTTATTGTGCATTTACACACCGCGTAAAATCTGAGCGTATTTGAAATCCGAGCCTATTTTACGCACGTATTTGGGCTTGAAAAGATCTCTAGCAGGACGGACATGTTTGAGAAATCGGTCCGTTTTGTATCTAAATACGTCTTATTGCTAGAAATCTTTTCAAGCTCAAATACGTGCGTAAAATACGCTCGGATTTCAAAATACGCTCGGATTTTGCGCAGTGTGTAAGCCCACCATTAGTTGCGTTTTTGCAACTACGCTGGTATCTGATACCACAGTCTAAAGTCGTTTTCGCAGTTACCGTAGTATCTGATGCCACGGTCAAAAGACGTTTTTGCAGTTACCGTGGTCAGTGGGACCGTGGTATCTGAAGCATTCGTCTCACTTTCATCATCACCAACACAAGAACCTAGGTTTTTGTCAGTGAATTTTCTTTCAGCCCAAGCCAACTGCGAATCATATTGACACAGCAAAACGGACACGTCCGCTACGTTTTGTTGGAAAAGAAGTTTTCACTTGTGATGTGGGTGGATATAAGAAGATAATTTCCAATCCAATTTTCGGTTTCTTGTTGGTTTTCTGCTTTGTTTTGGTTTTCTTGGTTGTTGATCTTCATCCTCGTTCTGGCATTTTTCCTCTAAATTTTCTGTCTGCGCTGAAGAAGTGAGGCTTTATTGGCCATTTTCGTTGGTTGCTTCGTTGATTTTTTTTGGGGTGGATATCAGTTTTTATTTGGGATGACGTCAAAAAGCGTCGTTTTTGCAAAGCAGCTGTAGTATCGGATACTACGGTAACTGCAAAAACGACCATGTGCAGATCCAATTACCGTAGTATCAGATACCATTTTCTGCAAAAACGTAACTATTGTGTTGGGCAGGGGGGCACACGTATTAAATCTTAAGACATCTAGCCGGGTGGGGTGGGTGGTTTGGTCCGAAAATTGCGGGATTTAATCCGGGGTGGGTCCCTTCAAAGTTACAAAATTTGGGATTTTATACCTTGATAAATAGGGTGGGTGGTTTGTCAATTTCATTTTATTTTAGGGACGAGTAACATATCATTCGATAGCTCACCACATAAAGACTGAATAGGTAATATAGAAAACAGTCGTCGAGATGGCTTTAAGCCGACAGTATAGGAAAAAGTTCATTTCCTGAAAGGATTACAACCCAGATTTAGGTTTCCCATGCACTGTGAAAATTTCCGGTGTTTATGAACATTCTCCGGTGTTTATGGTTAAGCGACTGCCTTCCAACTTATATGTCTGTGCCCAAAAATAATTTTATCTTCCGGCATATTCGAGTACGGGAGGTTATTCCCAGGATTGCTACCGCGCTAGACTTGCTAATTTTATCTTATTTCTCCTTTTTTCATGTATAGTATAAAGACAAGCCCAATTTAGTCGGAAACGCTGTGATAGGTCCTCCCTCCTTACCACCGGACCCTTCCGAGTACCGACAAACGAAAACAGGACACCAGGAAAACAAAAACGGGACCGATCTAGCTAACCAAAGAGGACCCCTTGTGAACAGCAGACATACCTCCATAATCGGGGCAACGAAGGAGACCCATAATTTAAGAAACAAGGACCCTTTTTCTTTGTGAAAAAATAGTATAAGAGACTAAAAAAGTTGTTCCTAGTTGCCTCTTTTGATTATCGAAACACTGTGGGGAGGGGCACGTCATTTGGAGGTGTTGTTGTGTGCAGATTAAGGTGATCTGATTCGGTCCTTCAATATACACTGTTAGGAAACTAGCCCTAGCGCCCAACAAGTCTGGTTCAGATCAGGCAACTCTTTATGTGGCGGTCGACAAGAACTCCTCATTAGGGCTCCTACGACCGGGTCGAAAAAACATATCTTATCTTCCCACCAAGTTTGGTTAAGATCAGGCAACTCCTTCTGAAAGATGAGATGAAACACAAATTAACCACCTCCTCCTACATGGTTGGATTGAATTCCTCCCTGCAGTGGTCCGATCGGAAGGAATGTCGACGAACCCAGCTATACCTTTCCACCAAAATTGGTTGAGATCTGGCTAGTCCTATTGGTAGATGTGTTGTTTACAAACGTATAGGGACTCCCCCCCCCCATGGCTCGGTTTCGGACAACGTGGAACAACCTTTTTATATTCTTCTACTATTTTACTATAAAGAACAAGGGCTGAAAGCTCATGTGGCACTTGTAAGGGTAGTTAGCATGTTCATCAGATAGGGTTTGCGCTCTTCACCGAGATCCCGTTCATCTTAAGACGGGCTGTCATAGTGAATTTGGAGAGGTTGTTCCATTCGTTGACGAATGTTCAGAATATAAGTTGTCATGGGATTGGTGCCATCGTGATTTATTAAGTACCACCCAAACTGGATAACCCGTTTGAAAGTTAAACAATCTAGTCAGATCCCTAATACAGACCTTAAGCGGAACATCCAAGACGTGTGAATGAATGAATGAACGAAGGATTTATGACGCACTGCCCAAGGGCGTAAGTGCAGTAAAAAGGACAAAGAAATATAAAATAATCACAAAACACTCAAAAATATTTTCACTAATTTAGAATCACATTGATGGGATCGTGGACAGGTAAGTTTCCAATCGTAGAACACAAATTAGAAGAGAGGGCTTCGAGCGTCAACAATGGGTCGGAAATCAGCAAACGGCGGATCAGGTAGCGGTTCCGCGGGCGCTGTGGTAGGTAGAGAAGAAATCTCAGATATCTGAAGTATGTCGAGCGTATGCGTCGAAGGTCCTTTCTTCTGAGTATAGAATGCAATCCAGCAAGGAAGTTAACATACGGTGCGCAAAAGGCAGTATATAACTTCCCAAGCCCAGATCTGCTATACCTGGAACGGTTCGGCACAATTTTGCAGTAACCAAATCTGATTCCTTTAGCGGCTGATTTGACTGCTTCCTCGCAAACCTTTCGCATAGTTTGCCCAATTGTAATCCCTAGCCATCGAATTTTTGGGATCCCAAAACGTAAGTTGAGGGATACCTATGACTTCGCAAAAGTTGTCCGTCTGTCCGTCCGTCCGTCCGTCTGTAAGCACGATAACTCTCGAAGGGAATGAGATATTTTGATGAAACTTGGTGTGGGGATTCGTTGGGTCGGCGGACCAGTCGAGTTCGTAAATGGGCTTTGTAGCCCTACATTTAAGGGTGGGGGAGGGGGTTCAAATTAAGGGGCAAACAAAATATTTTGAAACAGCTAATGTGATAGTCGACTACGGGGTAAAAAGACATGCTGAACACGATGGTGAAACCCATTTTGTAATCGGACAAGTAGTTCGCCCGGAATCAGGCCAAAACCGGAAAGTTTGTTAAAAGTAAAAGTTTTATTTGAAGTTGATTAGATGTTTGATTTAGAGGTAGGAAGACATGCTGAAGACGATGGTCAAAACCATTTTCTCGACGGACAAGTAGTTCGCCCGGAATCCGGCCCAAACCGGAAAGTTTGTTAAAAGTAAAAGTTTTATTTGAAGTTGATTAGATGTTTGATTTAGAGGTAGGAAGACATGCTGAAGACGATGGTCAAAACCATTTTCTCGACGGACAAGTAGTTCGCCCGGAATCCGGCCCAAACCGGAAAGTTTGTTAAAAGTAAAAGTTTTATTTGAAGTTGATTAGATGTTTGATTTAGAGGTAGGAAGACATGCTGAAGACGATGGTCAAAACCATTTTCTCGACGGACAAGTAGTTCGCCCGGAATCCGGCCCAAACCGGAAAGTTTGTTAAAATTAAAAGTTTTATTTGGAGTTGATCAGATGTCCGATTTAGGGCAAGAAGACATGCTGAACTTTTATGTGAAAACAATTTTCTTCCCGGACATGTAGTTCGCCTGGAATCCGGCCAAACCCGGAAAATTGTTAGAAGTTAAAGTTTTATTTCTAGCTGATTAGATAACCGATTTAGGGGTAAGAAGAGACGCTGAATCCGTGTGTGACAATCATATTTTACCCGGACATATAGTTCGACCGGAATCCGGCTGGAGTCGGAAAATGTGTTATAAGTTAAATTTTTATTTGAAGTTGATTAGATGTTCATTATTGGGGAAAGAAGATACCCTGAGTTCGTTTTTGAGCTTTCTTTTTTCGCCGGACAAGTAGTTCTAGAGTTTGGCCGAAACCGGGAAATTGGCAGAAGTGGCAGGAACTTTTCGTCAAAACAGATATGACTTATACGGGTAAACACACATGCTGAATCCATATCTGAACTTGGTTTTCTCAGATGATTAGCTATTTGGCCTTAATCTGTTTCTGAATTTTAATTGTAAGAATGTTCAAGGATTCTGGCGATGATTGGATCTGGCTAAGACAAGACCCAGTTGTCTGGATCAGATATTGAATTTTTGGGATCCCATCGAAAAGTTTGGTCTTGTTTCCTCAGTTATGAGAACATTGCCTCCAACATTCAGAGAGGGTTTCCGAGGAGTAGCAGGAGCATTGAAACAAACGTACTGACATTTACTAGCGTTGACTGATAGGCCAATCTTGCCAAGGGATTGGTTCAGGCTAGCAACGTTTGTTTCTAGGCCCTTCCTGGATCGGCTGATAAGGAGGACGTCGTCGGCATAGGCCAGGTAGCTAACATCAATTCCACGGAAGTTAAAAGTTGGCGTAAGCTTTCTTAGGCACTGAGCAATCGCACATTTAAAAATCTGTGGCGATAGGACCCTGCCCTGTGGAACTCCCTTTTTCACTGTAATAGGGTCACTCAGCCTGTCTTGCCATTTGACTACCAGCTTGCATTTGGAGTACCACGATCTTAAGGCTAATATAATCGACCTATTTACGCCGTTTTCCATCAAAGACAGTAGATCCTGGACGTGGTTAACGTTGTCGAAAGCTCCAGCGATGTCAATTGCACAAAGATGAAATGTGATGTGTGCTCGTGTAGTTTGTCAAGTTCCAGAATTAAGCATGTCAGAAGATTTCTGGGATTACTCCAGGATTCCTCCAGCTCTCCCAACAGTGCCCGGATCCGGTCCGGTTCTGAAAATTATGTATATCGCTTACGCTTGTTCGTCTTGCTATATTTCTCATCCCGATACTTCAACTCTAAGCGTGCCACGACATTTCCAGTGATTCTCTTCCAACTCGTTAATTGTTGTCTAATCCGTTGGTTCAGTTTGTCTGGTGTCAATTCTTTTAAGCCTTTGAGAACCTGATCTACTGAAAAGCTTCGGGGCCAGTGTATGGTTTTCCCCCAATATTCCAGGCAATTTTTCCTGTAGGTGCACAAAATAGGACTGTGCGGTTAAGATCGACACTTTAAGGTGGTCAGGATTCATTTTTAATCTAAACCCTTGAGGTACAAATGATCATGGTCCTTTGCCGACCATGAAAGTTTAGGTATCGTTTGATCAAAACTATTTTCAGCAGATTGATGTTAACATGCACACTTTAAGGGGTCTTCAAGTTCTGTCAGTTTTACCAGAGTTTGGTATGCCACAAAATTAACGGGCCTTCCTCTCCTCCCAACTCTTCCGATAATGCCCGGATCCGATCCAGTTCTATAAATGATTGTCTAGAGGTTATGCTTTTCCTTCCCACAAAGTACGGTCCCGAGCACTCTATAATAGGCTAAGCTTGTCATGGGATTTCTGGTGCTCGATGCCACATAGGTGCCCGATCCCGTCTGGCCTTGAACTGAGTACCGAGGGCAACTACTCTTACTAATTATCAAGTTGCATTCAGTTCTGATCACCCGTTCGAAGTTATGCATGCCGAAAGTTTCCGGATTTTCCCTCCCTCAAATCCCCCCAGAATGGTCGGACTCGGGAAGTTGCAGTTACCAAGTCAATCTTGTCGGGTCCCTAATGTGTCTGTCAAGTTTCATCGTCGTAGCACAACTGAAAGTACCTTAACTCGCGATCACCGGAATTCCGGACCCACCGCTAACTCCCCCACAGTGGCCGGCTAGAGCAAAGGTATGTTATCCCCACTAGTTCAATCCGATCGCTCTAGTCTAAGCGTGTCACGATATTTCCAGTCCCGCTTACGACCTCCCCCCCGACAGTTGTCGCATTCGCTCTGTATCACCAAATAGAACACCTATGCCATGTCCTCGAAAGTTGTGCATTACACAAGATTCTGAATTCCCTTTCCCTCCACTCCCTCCAAGATAGTCTGATCGGGGAGATGAATATTTCCAAGTTAATCTGGTCGGGTCCCTAATTCGCCCGCCAAGTATCATTGTCCTCGCCCGTCTGGAAGTACCCTAACTCGCGATTACCGGAATCCCGAGGAAACCCCCTTCAACTCTACCCACGGTGCATTGAACCGGTTATGTTCCTTCAATAATGAGTCTAAGAGTTATGCTTGTTCTTCCCACCAAGTTCCATCCCGACGGTTTGGATTTAGTTAGAGTGTGTTGGATCCAGTTCGTTGGTGTAGCACTCTTGAGCTGGAGATGAGGCAGTGTTTCACCTCTATTTTTGCTCAGAACGTCACAATTATCTAAATATCGGCATGACATTGTACAAAAACTGGTCCAAATCATCAATCTAGACCATCTGATATCTTTTTTTTTTTTTTTAGTCTTGTGGGTGGTGGGGTGGGTGGTTTGGAACTAAAGTTGTGGATTTATTCCAGGGGGTGGGGGGGGGGGGTCCCAAACCCCAAAACGGATTTTGTACCCTATGGTCGGGGGTGGGTAGGTCCTTTTCTTGAAAGTTGACTGATTTTAGGCTAGATATCAGTAGATTTCATACCTGCGCCCCCCTGGTGTTGGGTATTTGAAAAAAAGGTGAGAACTAGTATGAAAGAAATCAGGGCACCAGGAAGCAATTGGAGCAGTTCTTTTCCATCCAGATTTGTAAGAAATATCGCAACTATTTAAAAAAAAGTCCTGGTATTTATGTGATGACGGAATACGTGGTCGTATTTGCCATATCTTTGCATTCGTGGTGTAATGCAAATTATAACATTCGGCGCGAATAACGTCGCCTCGCGTCATGAAGGACTTCGCGACTCGTGCAAATATAAAGCCGCTTTCACACTGACGCATTGAGGATTTCACACTGAGCTACGCAACCTCTGCGTCACGCTTGCGGCGACGTAACGCAGAGCTTACGCAGACAAATAAAACGCAACGCAAGAATAGAATCAAGTTCTATTCTTGCGTTGCGTCGACGCGTATGCATCAGATTTGTCAGTGGAAAATGGAAATTTTTGAAGAAAAACTAAACAAAAACATGCTGATGATGAAGAAAAACTTGCTACTAATGAAAGAAATTAAAATCCAGCAGAAGAAACCGAGAAAGGAAAATGCCAATGAGCTACTAGCGCGAAAGCTTCTCGCGCAGGTGTGAAAGATACGCTGCGCAACCTGTATGCAATTGCAACGCAAGATAAACGCAGATGCAACGACGCGTCAATGTGAAAGCGGCCTAAGGCGTTTTTCCGTAACAATCTAAATTGACGATCACAATCCGGATTCTCCGAAATGCGCTTTCTCTGATAATCCGGATTGTGAAAAATCTTTTCTCTGACAATCCGAATTCGTTCTTGGATCGTCAATTCGGTAATCTTGCAACGGAGTGAGACTGTCGGATTGCCGTTTTGTATGTTCGATTTGCTGTTTCACTGATGAATCAGTAATCTATTATAGGATTATAATACCTTGCCTTGTCACTTTAGGCGTATTCTCGCAGTTCCCCGAGGACTCCTCGGGGAATCGAAAGGAACGGCGAGAATAGAGGGAGTAACTCCACGCGGACTCGGCGTACAGAAACAGCGAGAACACGGGGATGCTTCCAAAATGGATTTTGTTCGAAAAAAAAAATATGCAGTTGACGAAGTTAGTCTGGATCCACTTTATTTTTGGTTTTGTTTATTCTGATTGTTTTTATTTAATTTTACACTGCACCAACACCAATCCGGTCCTGTTTTGTCAATAAAGTATCTAGGGTTAATGCTCGTTCTTCCCTTCAAGTTCCATCCCGATCCCTCGACCCTAAGCGTTTCAAAAGATTTCCAGTCATTGCTCTACCTCCCACGCCCAGTTATCGGATTCGGGCCAGATTTGAGATTGAAAATCTGAGACTCTTGTTCTTCACACTTGTCAAGTTTCATCCGATTACCCGTTCCAAAGTTATGTTTCTAGTTTCCGGATTTCCCATCCCTCCACTCCCCCCACTATGATCGGATCTGAAAAGTGATTATTTCCAAGTTAATCTGGTCGGTTCCCTGATATGCCTGCCAAGTTTCATTGTCCTAGCTTATATGGAAGCGTTTCACGAGATTTGTTTAGTTTCAGTCTAGTTAGCAACAGAGCAAAATAGCTCTAGTTAGCATTTAGCATTCGTTCTGACCACTTGGTCTTACTTTAATCTTTAAAGTTTAACTGAAAAGGGCTGGGATAGGACAATCTAGTTACCCATCACTTATTCACTTAAATTGGCTTAAAGACCCGCTGAAAATGCGTGACTTCAATAGTAGAATTTCCGTGTGATTTGTGGTACCTCTATGCGCTTGTATCTGTGTTGTATGCCTTACCAGAAAGATTTATGATATTTTTTTTTGTCCAGGCACTAAGCAGTCTTCACCAAGCTCACCACTGCTAAATGAAAAGCCGCGTTTGGCTTGAGATTAAAATTTCCCGTGTCATTATAGAATTTACGTTGTGAGGACGGCTGCAGATATTCTGAACGTCATAACATGAGCAGATAGTGGAAAATAAAAAGAATCTCTTAGCAGAATCCAAATTATTCAGTGTATTGAATTAAATGACACAAAATTAATTTGGCTTTTCAGTTAAACTTTAAGGAATTGCATTCTCAGTCACATGTTTCGACCTTGCCAGATAGACATAAAGAGCCGGGCTATTTCCAGTCGTTGGGATACAAAGAGATTTTTTAATCATATTTTGTCAGAATGTGATTGTCAGATCTCAGCTTCCAAGATCGACAAAAGACAGTCAGGGGAGTCGCTAGCCAAAACTCTAGGAGGGGGGGGGGGGGGGACTGCCGCCTATTTTAGCTTTTCGTCACACATATTGTCCTAAAACATGCGATACCTTGCAAGCGTTGAAGTCTGAAGAAGCCTATAGTCGTATCTACGAGCTCAGGGGCGGTTTAAAGGGATTGGGCGTGGGTGGTGACTACCTCAAAATATAGGACAAATTTCCAGCAAGGCTCAAGAGTCATACCAGTTGGAAAAAGTAGCCAAGAAACACAGCATCACATGCTGTGCGAAATTACAGAAACTTAAGGTGAACGTCATTTGTAATAACAGGAATTCGCTAACGCAATAGCCCGCCCCACAGCAGGTCCCAATGACTGTATATCAGACAGAATGGAAATGAGCGCCGCAGGCGAAATTTTGTAAGTAGGCTATGACTTTTCCTGGACAACATCCGCTAAATCTCCTATTCAAAGTCCTGATCCAATGAATGTTGAGGGTGTGTGGAGGTGAGAACCAGAAATCTTGTGACACGCTTGAGTGGAGCGATCGGGATGAAACCTGGTTATGGAAGAACAGGCACAAGCCCTAGATACATCAGTGACAGAACCGGACCGGGTTCGGGCTCGGGGGGGGGGGGGATTTCGGTGATCGAGAATCAAGGTACTTCTAGATGTGCTAGGACGATGAAACTTGCCTTTGACATTAGAGACTTCACAAAATCGGCTTATTTCTCCGATCCGACCAACCCTTAAAGCACTAATCCTAACGGCAAAGTACAACAAATACTTTTAAGCAAAATATACATTTTCACTGATCCCCATGAGCTCGTGATCATTTTTTGCCTCAAGGGTTTTGCTTAAATCGAATCTCTAGCACCCTTAAAGTGCGCATCTGAACCGAAAAGTAAAAAAACTACTCTTGACCAAACGATATATATTCATAATCTCCAAGGCCCATGCTCATTTTTGACTCAATGGTTTTGCTTACAAGTGATTTCCTTAAAGTACAAACAAAGTTTTGAGCAAAATATAAATTTTCATGATCCCGATGAGCTTACCATCATGTTTGCTTCAAGAGTTTTCACTACCGATGGATTTCTAGCGCCCTTAAAGTGCGCGTCATCACAGCCAAATGCAAAAATATGATGATTTTTACAAACGATACATTCTCGGGATTTCAAAGGGCCCGTGATCATTCTTATCTCAAGGGTTTTGCTTACAAATGATCCCAACAACCCACGAATTGACGAATTCCTACTTTCATCCTCCGACCCAGCCTTGCAAGTGCCATATGAGCTTCTAGCTGTTGTTGATTGATCTGTTCTATGTAGTCCTGACAATAGTTGGGAATAATGTCCATAACAGAAACGTTTCAGTTTAATAAAAACAAATCCTAACAAAAGAGGGGTTGCTGAATCTTTGAACAAAAAAAGACAACAGACTAGCCTTTCGTTCACACTGGTATCTCCTATCCCAAACCTAAACCAAGGGGATGTTCACTCTCCTTACCAATAGTTACTAGACCATCGTTAACAACCGTATGAATGGATACCCAGGGTATAATGCCTACCTGCAACTGTTGTAGGTCGGAAAACACCCCAAAAGTCTAAGTTAAACTAGGAGCATATTAGTTGTCTTTTCACAAAACTAAATGTCTACATAAAGTTTCTACACTCATATGGTACTTGATTCCCTAATTAGCTTCTTAGAGTCTTTGACGCTTCTTCACAGAGTCTGGAGGGGGCATCCCCACAAATGACGCCATAATTTTATATCTTACTAACTTGCTCATAGCGAGGTGCTATACGCGGTTGGACTAAATGACATAATATGCCAATAGGGCTGACAGAAGAAGCAGAATCTGCGAGGCAAACAAGTTTGTGGATGCGCTTTTGCCGGCATCTTTGCTACAGCGCATACCTGAGTGGCCGAAGGTGACTTTGACTTGTTCCAGAGATTCGCAAGCAGAATCTGTAAAATGAAAACAAAAACAAGACTAGTCTTGAAACATTCGGGTATCCGAGACCCCCCCCCCCCCCCCCCGCGCTGCGTATGGATCTTCCAAAGCTAGAATAGTTGCGTTTTGCAGACACCATGGTAACTGAACGTGGTATCTGAAAAGTCATCTCACTTTCATAAATTTCGTCAAATTGCTGAGAAAGAAGTTTAGCACTTAGTGATGTACCTGGATGTAAGTTTTTCTTTTGGGATGACTTCGAAAAGTGCAATTTCGGCAATAGTCGTTTTTGCAGAGCAACCATGTATCAGAAACTACGGTAACCGCAAAAACGACTAATTGCAGATTCAGCTACCTTGATAACAGTTACCATTGTACCAACTAATGACACTTTGAACTGATAACCTTAGATATGTTCAAATTGTACACATATTTGAATCTGTATATCTGTTGCAAACGTTGGATTGACGATGCTTTTGTTAACGACTGTGTTGACGAGAAATGCAAATTCGGCATCCCTGCTGTGAATGAAAGCCATTTTTAAATCAAATTCTACTCTACTACTATACGGGTCTGACTACCTTTCAAGTTTCCCCCGGATCTCCCACTCGTTCCAAAGTCAGACGCCCCCTCCTCCAGCTCTCCCATCCGCGATGGTTGAGACTCCCCAAACCGGCACAATGTAGAACCGGTACCTCTACCCCTTGGGGCACTTGTGAAGGTATCCATACCCCTCTTCATCACGGTTTCGAATAAACTTCGTGGGAATATTGACACTACGCTGTCAGAAGTTTCATAACAGATTGCGCATAATACTTTCAAGAATAACACCTTTTCACTTAAAAAAAAGTGTTATGACCAATTAAGTTTATATTTTTTCGTGCCCAGATCTCCAACAACACCTTCAATAGGTAAAAATACTACACTGTCAGAAGTTACATAACGATAACAGCAGGATGCGCGGTTTCAACAGATAACACTTTGGGATGTTATATGTTACGTTTCTTTCGTTCCCGTTAGTATTTTTACCAATTGAAGGTGTTGTTGGAGATCTAGGCACGAAATAGTGTAAACTTAATTGGTCATAACACTTTCTTTCTAAGTGAAAAGGTGTTATTCTTGAAAGTGTTAAGCGCAATCTGTTATAAAACTTCTGACAGTGTAGAGCCTAAACTTCAAAGATTATTAGATAAGTAGCGGACACTTCACGCTCTTCCCATTTTTTAACAAGTGAACAATATAGTGCGTAAATAGTTGTAATTTAGTTGCCAAAATCGTGTGTATTTTTTATAGTATTTATGTGTTACTGAATGGACCAGATGGTTTAGGCATAGTTCTGATTTATACATTATTTTATACTCCTTAGTTTTGAGGGAAATAAATGAATAAATAAATAAAACTTATTTTGTTAAAGTTTGACCGAAAAGGGCTGGGATAGGACAATCTAGTACCCATCACCAGGGACGTCCCGAACCTTTCTTCATTGGGTGAAGCTTCAACTCTTTATCGAGAACCTGGTAAATACTGACCGAATCGGTACCCGATTTTGACTGAATTTTGTTTCTTCTAAAAATGCAGCGAGCTGCCTTCAGGAAGCAATGTAAAAGTTGTATAGTATGTACAAGATCAAGTTTAAAGAGAAAATTTGGCGCGTTTTCACGCTCTTCCGCTTCTGTTACCACAACCACAAGTTCGTTTTTCGAACTTGAGCGGCTTTGAGCCTGCACAGGACCCTTGCCAAGAAGGGCCGATGCATAGCTCTGATAAAATTCAGCTGACACTATCAAATATGTCAGTAATCCTTTATCGGACTAGAAGTGCTGACAGAATTTTGGAAACAAAAATATTTTTTTATGAGAAGTATAAAAAGTCAAGCGGCAAGCGAGCCGTCACGCGTTTACATTTAATTCGCATGTTTATGGAAAATCTGGGCTTAGTCAAAACTGCAGTTTTCAATAAGATTTTCTGATTTCCTATATGCTTTCATTCGGGGGGGGGGGGGGGGGGTCACCCAGACACCGTCGCTTAAAGGACCCCTCTCACTATTTACTCTTCAACTTACAGTATTTGGAAATATTTGAATACTTTCAAACTAAGCTGTGCTTTCAACAAATAACCCACGGTTTTGGCTATTTTAAGCCTTTTCCAAGGCCCGTTGACTTGCAGCGAAAACAGGGAAACAATTTACGTAACCGATTTTTCTGATGGGAAACACTTCTCGCAGACTGCCGTCGACAGCGTGATACACATCGAAGGTAACAAAACACGGCAAGTGAGATAATCAGCGTGATTTTGTTAGAGGGGTTAGAATGTACCGTAAGAAATTGGGGTCTCCGGGTTTAGAAATATATGGAGTGATTACGGAAGTAGGTTGAATTAGTATTATTGGTAAGACAGGTCCTTTAAGACACATTTCAGATTGTTCGCACATAAACTTTCCTGTGGACGTGGATGTTTAAAGTTTATCTGAAAAGGGCTGGGATAGAACAATCTAGTTACCCATCACTTAGTCACTTAATCTGGCTTGAGGACCCGCTGAAAATTCGTTACTTCGTTGTTCCGCTATTCACGAATTATCGATTTTGAAATAGTGGGATTTCCGTATGATTTGTCGTACCTCTATGCGCTTGCATTTCTGTTATATGTCTTACCAGAAAGATTTATGAATTTCTTTTTGATGAGGCACTAAGCAGTCTTCACCAAGCTCACCACTGCCCACTGAAAAGCCGCGTTTGTGTTGAGATTAAAATTTCCCGCGTCATAGTAGAATTTACGCTGTGGGGACGGCCGCAGATATTCTGAACGTCATAACTAGTTCAGATAGTGAGAAATAAAGAAAATCCCATGGCAGAATCCAAAATATTCAGTATGTTCAGTTAAATGACAAAAAAATAAGTTGGCTTTTCAGTTAAACCTTAAGAAAGCCTTACCAGGGCAAGAAGTAGTGTCTTTTAGGTCAGGAACTCTGATCGAACCATAAATAGGCGTGCAGCTACCGCTCATGCACGGGACTCGGTGGTTTGTGAAGTCTAAAGTTCCACCAGACTCGGGTACGGCTTTGCAAACAGAGAGGGCACTGGCCGATTTGGGTGGCTCTTGATTGCGGGAAAGACAGACTTCTGCACTACCGTACTGAACACCAAACTGAAATTAAAAAGTAGAAGATAAATGGATGCCCGGGGATGAGCAAAGTATTGCCGTTTTGCAGAAATGTTCGACAATAACGTTTAAGATAAGCCGAAATAGACTTAATCATAATAAAGTACTTTATTTCCTTAATAGCCTGTATCACGCACGCTAGCACTGGATGCAAATAACACATGACAGTTACATAAGTAGACATTTCATCTATAGGTACAACTTAAAAATATAATTTGACTTAACTAGAATTAAAATATTGGCGAATGGCGAATGGTTATAGTTCTGTTCCTAACCCAAACAATGTTTAAAAAGCAAAGATCTTTCCTGTAAGTACAATTCTGAATCGAAACCACAATTTCAGTTATCAAAAAGTGTATCAGAATAATATATAATAATAATAATAACAATAATAACTTCTATTTCAGCCAGAGGCCATATACACACACAAACAAAAACACAACAAAAGTTAACAAGCACTAGAACAAGTTAGGGACACACGTCCCAAAGGAGCGCTCTCCTCACAGGAAGGCAGCTGAAAAGGGGATCAGCGGCATTCCCGACAAGAAAAATCTCAGACCAGAAAATTCTCTGGTGAAAGGACGTTTTCGACGGACACTTCAATGAACGCTTTGTTGTTTCAGATATAAAATCCTGGGAAAAGGCATCGCAATCCATACAGCACAAATATCTCCTCCAAAACCATACCAAGAAACAGTTTCAGTTACCTAAACGTATTTAAGATCGGCTATGATGGACTAGGGCGACAGTTTGGTTGTGTTTCGAATCCAGAAATTCCGGCAAAAATCCCATCAATTCAATTTCAATTTATTTTCAAAATTCCTTCACGGGCAAGCCGAACGTTGGATTTTTCGTCGTAAATATAATAACATCAACATCTTTGTCATAATTTTGTCATAAATAATAAACTTATATACAATTCGAATCACTGTAAGTGATCATTTACAATTACACTTATATCAGAACTAAAAATCAAATAATTATAACATAAACAAGAGTTACGACGAATTATGCATTTCGACGAATGACGTCACATTACACGTCTATCAAAACTAGGATTCAAACAGTTATAAAATAAGCAAGAATTACGATAAGTTATACAAGAATTACGATGAGTTATGCATTTCGATGAATGACGGTAGGAAGCTTGTTTTGTGTCGGTCATGAGATGCAGAAACAGGATGTAACTTAGGAATGGCTGTGAAACCATTCGCGCAGGTCTAGGTCTAACGGGTTCAAACTCAGGCGGGAAAATATCTCGCAGACGAGGATTCTCAAGCGTCTTAACTCCAAATTTAAGGCACATTTTTTCCCGACGTTGGGCCAAAGATGACGTCGACTCCACGACGGAGTCGTTGTTTAAATCAGAACAGAAACATGTTACTATTCCATTATTTTAATTCTCACAGAGCAAAGTAACACAAGGGAGTAGCGTCAAGACCTATGCTTGCTTCGCAAACGGGCCGTGGTTATAGCACAGCCCACTACGCTTGAGGCATTTAAAGCTAGACAGACTTGTGGGTTTAGAAATTTCTGGTTAAGCCAAGTCGAGGAAACAGGGAAGGTTGTATCTTTTTTTGCTGTGTTCGGAATATGAAGTTATTGGAGCCAGAGCTGGTGCACGACCGATTGAGTTTCAGTAGGTACGTTCACTATCGCCAGTGGTGCTCAGGGGCGTTACTAGCCAAAATGTTTGGGGGTGTGGGGGGGGGGGGGGGGGGCAAGGCATTAACCGACTGGTTGGTAATTTTTACCGACTGTTTTTGCAGAAAAAAAGACTGTTATCAAGAAAAAATGACAGTTTCGAAAAAAAGGCGACTGATTTTAAGAAAATCTGGCTGTTTTCAAGAAAAAAAGAAAAGTTTTTCAAGAAAAACTGATTTTCAGAAAACCAACTGTTTTGACAAAAAATCAACTGATTTTCAGAAAAACCGACTTTTTTCGTGAAAATAATCAACTATTTTGACGAAAAATCGCGGCGCTTCGCGCCGACTCGGTTATTTTTACCGACTGGCCGACAACATTGGGAGGGGGCGTCTCCCTCCCTCCCCCCCAGTCGTGAGGCCCTGGTGGTGCTAGCGTCGCTGCTGTTGGAGTGCGTGTCACTTTTTTCAAGTCTTGACGCTACTCCCTAGTGTTGTTTTGCTCTGCTCCATAATGCGCATAACCAGCCCGCCTCTAAGAAATGAACCAACTGGATGCCGGTGGTGGGAAACTGGAGCGATAAGCTCTTCAATGGAACTCTAGACACACAAACCTTTCGAGCAAAGACAAACCCGGATTAAGTAAATAAGTAAGTAATATATTTATAACCCGCCATTTTCGAAAAGCGGAGTAAATGAAAATAAATAAAACACATAAACACACAGAAAAAGACACTTAATTTTCAATCTTCGGCCAGGAAGCAGGGGATAACGTCGTACGCTGGTTGGGCCCTGTTGTCAATGATTTTTGAAAGCGACGAGGAAACATCCAAAAGAGCAACACTTGCATCTTGAGTTTTGAACTTCTCCGTCAATGTATGGTTATGACATAATTTCGACAAGTGGAGCAGGTGCTTTGCATATTTAAAATAACATGATCTCATCTTTTTAATCTCCTTCTTTCGTCGCAGAACAGGAGTGACACCAGAACGAAATAGTGTAGAAGGAGCGCAGAAGGTGCTGTACAAATTTCCCAAAGCTTTACGATTATAGCGCCCCCGGTGGGACAATGCCCCCATAGGCGGTACGGATTGATTTACAAACAGTCTCGGGAAACAGTCTCTATCAAGCAATGGAAAAGGCACAGACTTACAAAGTTTGATAACTTACGGTAAGCTTGAGGTCTGTGCTGAGGTCCATCGATGCGGGCATGATCTTAAAGTACTTCTGAGTCCCAGGCGTGACGTAGATGTTGTGAGTGAAGTTGCTTTCGTTCATTGGTGTAGAACATTCGGGATATACAAAGCGAGCAGACACTGAAAGATATACAATAGACGAACACCTGGCTTTTCGGTTGGTTGGTGACACCGTTCGCAAAATCGAGAGCCTTCTTTAGACAGAAGAATTTCAGAATTATGAATAGTGAAGTGAAAGACAAAAAAGATCCTGGGGCGGGATTTGAACCCACGACCTTCGGCTTTCAGGACCTACGAGCTACCAACTGATCTACCGTTCGGCATCAAGGTTTTCAAGCTGTTAAAATGCTAAACCACGAACTCAAACCGATGAAAATGTGTCGCCTGCGTAGTTGTATGATAGTTGTACGAAAAAATTGCATGTATTGATATGTAATAGTAAAGAATACTATCATTTAATGTGCCTCAGACTGGGCCAACTTTAAGCAGTAGTATCCAGTAGCATCCTGTCTTGCTATAGTAGCATCCAGTCTTGCTAATCATAGCATGCAGTAGAATGCAGTAACACGGTAGCCTTGACATAGAATCATGTCGTAGCATCAGTTCGTACTGCATGCTACTTTTTCGTACAAATTCATACTACTATTTTGAGTTAAATATTTCACCGGGAAGAGATCAAAAGCCTCCAGGTTCTTCCGTTCGACAAACGGAACGCATGGAAAACCAGAAGAGATAAATCCTGCAAGGAATGAATCGGCTTCGATCCCGGCTTTTTGCTGCTGTCTTTTAGCAGCAATTTCAGGGAAGCAATCTCAGAACGGAGCAGAGATACCCACGACTTCAAAAATCTTTAAACTTTAATGCCCAGGCCCAACTATAGTCACACCTGAGCCTCCTTTTGTTACCATAGTGCCGCTGCAGCACTTCTTTGCTTCTGCACAAGATGCGTTTTTGGATTCGCTGCCTGCAAGATTTCTTCTGGATTGAAGCAGCACCTTGCACGGAAGCACGGACTTGGTCGGTGAGCAAGTCTGCGATTCTCGACAAGCGCTGCAGTGCAAAAACGCAGTTTAGCAGAAGCGGCCGAGAAGTGGACATGCAGCGTGCAACAAAAACGAGGCTCTGGTAATAACGCCGGTAATAAGACCGCTTACGGTCCGAAATTTGAAAAAAAAGACGCTGAAAACATAAGATAGTTGAGATGGAAAAATCCATCTCCGCCATTTTGAAACGTATCTATGGAGTGTGTGGAGCAATCACAGACCAGAGTCACTGACTTTAGCCAGTCCTGTTTACCTTTGAGTGATGATGGTGGTAATATGTTTCAGTTTATTCGTTCCAGGTGTGACCAGGATGAGACGTAAGAGTGGGTAATAACCAAATTAACGAACCAAATTACGTACAGATGTGACTGAATGTGGCCCAGACATAACTGAAAAGCCTGCTTACTCTCATAAATATCTTGGATCTCAATATAGTAAATTATTCTGAATCCTGGGGGGGATCCTTTATTTTCCATCCTGGGCTCTAACAGTGACGTTCGGACTTCGGAATGTGCAGTGCACTGTTAGAATTTATATAACAGCACAACACAAGGATGCGCGGTTTCAATAGACAACACTTGGGATGTTCTCTGTTAAATATTCCTTGGAGCCCAAGCTGACTTTGAAACATAAATTCAAATCATTTGAACATATGTTATCTGTTATCGCGGCAAACATTATGCATGAAATGTTATGCATCACAAGCATCGCCAAGACGAGCCGAAAAAACGCCAAAAAACATCTGCTATCTTAATTGTTTGTCGTCATAATAATGGAAAATTCAACAGATGCTTTTTTGGCGGTTTTTCGGCTCTTCCTGGCAATGCTTGTTATGCATAAAATTTAATGCATAACGTTTGTCGCGACAAAAGATAACATCTTAAGTGATGTCTGTTGAAACCGCGCACCCTTGTATTGTCTACTGAAACTTCTGACAGTCTGCTGGCCCGTCAAGTTGGTCCCGGCTTATCGACGAAACGTCCCCATGACAAAACGTCTCCGTGACAAAATGTCCCCGTTTGCGAAACGTCCCCGTGACAAAACGTAGGCCTAGCTATCCCCCAGCGATGAGCAAAAAAAAAATCTGTAGCCGGGGACGTTTTGCCATGGGACGTTTCGATTGGTGACGTTTTTTCGTGGGGATGTTTCGCCATGGAGACGTTATTCCGTGGGGACGTTTTGTCATGGGGGAGTTTTGTCATGGGGACGTTTTTTCGTGGGGACGTTTCGCCATGGGGACGTTTTGTCGTGGGGATGTTTCGCCATGGAGACGTTTTTTCGTGGGTTCTCATGGGGACTTTTGGCCAGGGGACGTTTCGCCATAGGGGCGTTTTTTCGTGGGAACGTTTTTAGTGGGGATGTTTTGTCATGGGGAAGTTTTGTCATGGGGACGTTTCGTCGGGGATGTTTCGCCATGGAGACGTTTTTTCGTGGGTTCTCATGGGGACTTTTCGCCAGGGGACGTTTTGTCGTGGGGACGTTTCGCCACGGGGCGTTTTTTCTTGGGAACGTTTTTAGTGGGGACGTTTTGTCATGGGTATGTTTTTATCATGGGGACGTTTCGCCGACAACCCAGTTCGACTATGGATCTAACAAAATGTATTTTTTTTAGCAGGTAAATGGAAAACGTGTAGAAAAATCAAACTAACTACTAGCTTTATAGATTTCTTTTAGTATTTTGTTTTCTGTTTTTTCTTGTTAATTCCCGCAAATCCAAAGAAGAAGGGATGTAAACTGGATCACAATAAAGAAATGCCATAAATTATCCTAAATTCGTTATAGGTATCTCTTGAAGATTCTGAAATTTAGCTAGATAAGATTAAGCTTCCGAGACCAAAAAAATGTCAACTAGGCCGATGATTCCCTCTTCCGACATACTTTAACGTTCATGTGGTGATATACTTAGTTGTATTAATCCTCTTACTCGCCACCCGATCTTCTCGAAGGTTTAGTACCCCTTTTAACCTCCGGCGGGAGATAACTGAATAATTAATGAGCAACGGCCACTTTGAGACACACTTTGTGACCACACGAGCTCGAATAAAATGTAGCTGACTTATCCGTTTTGCCCCGTCAATTATAACGGCCACTTTGCTATGAAGAGTGGATTGTGTTCAAGTAATTTGCGAATTACGTTCGCTATAGGCTACCGTGAGGATTTTAATGAAAACAAAGGTAACAGTGTGTTCGTAAAAATCGGACCCATCGAAAGATATGAATAAATGAACGAATGAACTTTATTACCAGTAAAAATGCAAAACACAAAATACGGAGTATTGTGAAAGAAGCAAAACGATAAATAACGAAAAAAAACAAACAAAAAAGACAAACAACAACAAACAAACTAACACACTCACGAAAGAACATGAAAAAACTAACCAGCATCAATAACAAAGAATGTCCGCAGGGGGTCGTAAGCATGAATCAAATTAATGGTCTTTTTACATAGGTCTAGGTTAGTTGCGTTTTTGCTGATACCATGGTATCTGTTACCACGGTAACTGGATCTGCAATTAGTCGTTTTTGCAGTTGTCGTGGTATCTGATACACGGTGCTCTGCAAAAACGACTATTGCCGAAATTGCACTTTTCGAAGTCATCCCAAAAGAAAACAGATATCCAGTTACATCACTAACTGTAAACTTCTTTCTCACCAATCTAACAAAATCTGATGAAAGTGAGAAGACTTTTCAGATACCACGACCAGTTACCACGGTCGGACCGTAGTATCTGAATATCTGATACCACGATAACTGGCCAGATACCACGATAACTGCTAAAACGCCTTTTGACCGTGGTATCAGGTACCACGATAACTGCAAAAACGACTTTACACCGTGGTATCAGATACCATGGTATCTGCAAAAACGCAACTATTGGTTTCTCACGTCTTCTCCGCCCAAATGAATCAGATTCTTTAAACTTGACAAAAATCGAACTTACGGGATTTCATCCTCATAGCCATCACAGCTGCAGCTTCTTTGTTAGTGGCGAAAAAGCTCAGTTTGAAAATGTCCTTATCTGGATCCTGAACGAATTGCTTGTATACTTCAGAGCTAGAGGTGCCACCTACGGCAAAAAGGAGCCGAACATCTGAAAGGAGAAACTAAAACGTTAGCTGGCGCGTATAGTCAAGGGGTCACAAGATATCCAGGACTCTTTTTAAAGCACAGCTCTTACTAGAAATGACCTTTCACTATGAAACGGATCAGAAGAAACGTTTTTCGAAAATACCATTACTTTTCACCTCAATTTAGCGATTTTCTTGTTAGCGCTTGTCGACTCTATCCAGTCTTCCTGCTCTGCAACGCGGTGGCTGGGCGCAAAATATTTTAAAACTGAACGCGCCGTGCTTAAAAAGACGAAAACTGAGCATAGAAATAAAGTCAAAAACAGAAGATTCTCATATGCTTATGTGTGAAAGAGTTTTCAGTAGACGTTCAAAATTCCCGCAAACTTTACGTTATGTGACTGGCAAAAGTCGGCACGGCCGAACAAGCGCTAAAAACTCATAGGCACAAAACGAAACAATGGAAAAAGGTGGGGATTTTAGAAGATTATAGTTCCATAAGGGAGCTAGGTATGTTATAAAAGGCAGAATAAGCAAGAGAGGTCCTTTAAATACCGTTTTGGTCGACGGTGACTGTAGTGTTGGGCGATATTTTGGGCGAGTTTTCGATATATCGATGTGTTCACTTTCGATATTCGATAATCGATATATCGATATTTTGGGACAATGATTCGCTACAGTACACGTCTCGTTTCACCAAAATTTAAGAGCAAAATCGTCGCAAAAAAGCATGTTGCATCAACTCAAATTTCGAATTTAAAAACCGAATTATGAAGAACATATTGCTCCAGTTTCGGATATATAAATGCACCGTGTTCTTCAAAACTGTGCCAACTGAAATTTTTTTGAAAACTGAGTTAACTATTCCATTGGAAAGAACATAGCTGATTTGGTATCCTGTTAAAATTGTGCTAATTGTCAGATGACGACATGAGCACCATCTAACAGGTAGATTAGTTTTAACTTTCTGAGTTCCTACTTTTTTCATGCAGATGGCATACATAAAACTGGGCCCAAAAATTATGAAAATGTAGTTAGCACAGTTTTGAAGAACACGGTACAAATGTAACTTATGTTGGATCGCTTACAATAATTATAAATCAACAAGTATCGTTTTCGATATCGAAATTTTCGTTTCGATACGATATCGATATTTGGTCCGATGTATGGATATATCGTTATCGATAGTGAATATCGCCCAACACTAACACTCATAGTCCGATGTATGGATATATCGTTATCGATAGTGAATATCGCCCAACTCTAACACTCATAGCAGAGCTGTCATGTGAATAACTATGAACAACACACAATGTGCTATTAGTAGAACCAGGGACCCATAAATTTCCTGTAATGACTCGCCATTCAGGGGGCTTGTCATTTCCTATGCTTCTATGTTGCTGTGTTGCCCGAGCCTCATCTAGTTTCCAAAAATTCCGCTTGGGTCGAATCGGCGTTCTTGCTCAGATAGACAAAATTTGTTGGGACTATTCCGCATGCCACCAGGTACCTAGCTAGGACAAAAGATCCAGGATACTCTTCGATTACAGAGAAATATTCCTAGTTCAGCACAACAGCTGCGAAAAATTCTGTCTATCTGGATAGTCGGGTATTTTATCCCCGTGGGTATTTCTCGAACTATCTGAAGCTCGGTCAAGAGCGCATTAGAAATCTGTTATTGACAAGCCCCCTGAATGGCGAGTCATTACCGGAAATTGATGGGTCCCTGGTAGAACAAAGAGCGCGTTCCACCCTACTGACCGTAATTACTACGAATGACGTCACGGATTCTGGCTTTTCGCCGTCAAGGCTGGAACGATTTTTTTATTTTCCAGCAGAAAATCATGCCACGGGCGAATCCGACCAATCACGTTACAGAGATGCGCAGTTACCACGCTTCCTACGCTCCCGAGCATGCACTGTCAGAAGTTTCATGACAGATAACACGAGGATGCGCGGTTTCAACAGATAATGCATAACAGATAACACTTCGGATGTTATCTGTTGTGTTTGAAAACGTTATGCATGAAATGTTATGCATAACAAGCTTTGTTAGAAAGAGCAAAAAAAGCATCTACTGACTTTATTCCTTATCGTCATGATGTCAGAAAACTCAGCAGATACCTTTTGGCGGTTTTTCGGTTCTTCCTGATGGTAACGCTTATTATGCATAACATTTTGAAACACAACAGATAACATCCGAAGTGTTATCTGTCACGCATTATCTGTTGAAACCGCGCATCCTCGTGTTATCTGCTATGAAACTTCTGACAGTGTGGTAAGTAAATAGTTAGTATTAATTACTAGTTCGAGAAGGTTGGAACGGTCAGCGTAGTAGCTTTTCGTGAGGATGGAACGGAAATAGTAACTAATAGTTACTATTGTTAGAAGGGTGGACCACCTCAAAGAATTAAAGGACCTAAGGCGTTTTTCCGCCATCCCATAAAGAGGCTGTGGCTCTGAAAGAGTTTACGCGATAGTTTCTGTGGTCCGTAAGTCTCTTTCCACGACCACGAAGGCTTTAGCGGTTAAAATTTGACAAGAAATTCTCGAGGTGATTTTCAAGTTTGTAGCTCGAAATTTAGCGGGAAATTCAAATCCAAATGGTGAAATTTTTCTACAACAGTTAAGTTTTTGCGAATACCATGGTATCTAATACCACGGTCTAAAGCCGTTGTTGCAGTTACTGAGTATCTGGCCAGTTACCGTGGTCTCTGATGCCAGAAACCACGTTCCTACTGTGGTAACTGACCGTGATATCTGAAAAAGTTATCTCACATTCATCATCACCAAAACTTGAGCCTAGGTTTTTGTTAAATTGGCGGGAGAGAAATTTGACACTAGTGATGTAAGTAGATTGGGTACATCTTCTGAGTTGACTTTTAAAAACACGAATTCGGCGATTGTCGTTTTTGCAAAGGAGCCGCAAAAACGACAAAGTGACAAAACTGAAAACTGCAACCATAAAACGACAGAACTCTATTCACCTCATGTAGTTAAAGGACCCTTCTTGCTTATTATGCTTTTTACAATATACTTAGCTCCCATATGGAATTATAAGCTTCTAAGATCCCCGCCTTACTCCATTGTTTCGCTTCGTAAACCTCGAATTCTTAGCGCTTTTCGGCCTTACCGAGTTTTCCCGTCACCCAACGAAAAGTTTGCCGGAATCTTCATTGTTCGCTGCCAACTCTTTCACACAGAAGGACGTGACAATATTCTGTTTATTATTTCTTTTATTTGCTTAGTTTTTCCCCTTTTCAACCAGGGCTCGTTCAGTTTTCAAATCTTTTGCGCCCAGCCACCGCGTTGGAGAGCGGGAAAGCTGGATATGGTCAACAAGCGCTAACAAGAGAATCGCTAGTTTCAGGTGGATAGTAATGGTATTTTCGAAAACCTTTTTTTCTGATCCATTCTATAGGGAAAAGATCATTTCTAGTAAGAGTTGTGCTTTAAGGATTCTCCCCGGAGAGGAATACTCTAGGCAAAGTTTGTGCCAGCAAACGCGGTCATACAACTTACAGAAGTAAATGTTGAAAAAAATCGCTTAATTTGGTTGATTAAAGGAGCAGATCCAGTTCCCATGGTAACTGCAAACACGCAACTGACCATTTTTTTTATCAGTTTGTGGTGCATTTACACACTACGTAAAATCCGAGCGTATTTGAGCGAGCGTATTTTACGCACGTATTTGGGCTTGAAAAGATCTCTAGCAGTACGGACGTACTTGAGAAATCGGTCCATTTTGTATCTAAATACGTCCGTATTGCTAGAAATCTTTTCAAGCTCAAATACGTGCGTAAAATACGCTCTGATTTCAAATACGCTCTGATTATACGCAGTGTGTAAATGCACCATTAATTTGGTTGATTAAAGGAGTAGGTCCAACTACCATGGGGATCTAGATCCTTAAGCTAAGGATCTAGATCCTTGCGCTTTGATCAGATACCATGGCATCTGCAAATACGCAAGTGATTCATTTTGTTATCAGTTTAACACCAAAACTGACAATCCTTCTATTGTGTCACAGATTTCAGGTCCCGTGACAAACGAGTGGGACACAAATCCGCTGCAGAAACGCTCTCCGCCTTGGCGTTCGGTACAAAAGGGTCATTCAATTTTGCCCGTTCGCTAAATTCCGATGGCGATGCAGGAGATTAAAGCCGAGTTGACCTGCCGTACCCTGAAAGGTTTCTTCAATGCGCCGAACCGAAGAGTAGTAAAGAGTCAATAGTTGCGTTTCTGATCTGAATTCTCAGTTTTCCGTCCTCGCTTCTGAATTCTCGTACAAATTACCGTTTTTGCTCCTCTCGCTTTTCCATTCTCGCTTTTGACAAAAACACTAATTTTGCAGCTCCTCTGCAACCCGGTATACCTGTTTATGCATATTGAAAACCCGCACTCTGTTGACCAATCAGGGAGGAGAACGGAGAGAGTAGAATCGAGAACTGACGAAAACCCGCGCTCTGTTGACCAATCAGTGAGGAGAACCGATAACTCACTATCGGAGCAACTTCTCGATTCTGGAGAATTGCGAGGCTTTCCCCGTCTCGATACTCTATATGACTAAGTCCAAAACACGCCACTGATCCTCAGGAAGAACGAGAAAACGTCTCACTAACGACTCAAACTCAAAAACTCAAGTCATGTGTCAACCAATCACGGCGATCGTTGGGGACAGCTGTGGTGCCGCTTCTGGCTCTTCCGCTAGGTACACAGCGATTTTGCATCGGCAAGGAGAGTTAATCATCAAGAGTATTCTGACTAAAACGCAAGAAAAGGAGAATTCACTTCATCTGAGTAGTCCAAAAACGCGAAATAGGAGAATTACGAGAAGAATCGCTAGGAGATGATGATGATGATGAAATTTTATTTATGCACTTAAAGAACCCCTCTTGCTTATTCTGCCTTTTATAATATACTTAGCTCCCATATGGAATTATAGGCTTCTAAAATCCCCACCTTTCTCCATTGTTTCGTTTCGTAACTACGAAATTTAGCGCTTTTTCGGCCTTGCCGAGGTTTCCCGTCACCTAACGAAAAGTTTGTCGGAATCTTCAATGTCCGCTGACAACTCTTTCACACATAAGGATGTGATAATCTTCTGTTTATTACTTCTTTTATTTACTTAGTTTTCCCACTTTTTAACCAAGGCACGTTCAGTTTTCAATTTTTTTGCGCCCAGCCGCCGCTAACAAGAGACTCGCTAGTTTTAGGTGGAAAATAATGGTATTTTCAAAACGCTTTTTCTGATTCACTTCATAGGGAAAAGATCATTTCTAGTAAGAGTTGTGCTTTAAGAAGAGAAAAATAGTGCAGTATACACAAATAAAAGGAAAAAATACACTGAGCTTTCAATAATGCAGTAAATGCACGAGATAAAAAAATAAACATAAAAATTCGATAAAAAACGCAACTAATGATTGGTCAAATCCACTTGCTCAGAGCTTCCTCTGGACAACGCTCAATCCGCTGCGGAGTGCCATGTTGATAGCAGGGTTGCCACATAAAAAATATTTAGAGAGTGACTTTTGGCCCAAAACAGAGAGTGAGTTGAGAGTGAAGTCTATTTTCATGAAATGTTCACTTTTGTTTGGAATCGCCTCTGTAAAAATGACACATCTTAATTTTACTTTCATGAAAAAAACTTGAAATAGTTACTTCTGATTGGAATCCCTGCTGAAACAAGACCAAAGGTTCCGATGGGATCCCAAAAATTCAATATCTGATCCAGACAACTGGGTCTTGTTTTAGCCAGATCCAGTCGTCGCCAGACTCCTTGAACATTCTTACAATTGAAATTCAGAAACAGATTAAGGCCAAATAACTAATCATCTGAGAAAACCAAGTTCAGATATGGATTCAGCATGTGTGTTTACCCCCATAAGTCATATCTGTTTTGACGAAAACTTCCTGCCACTTTTTCCCACAATTTCCCGGTTTCGGCCGAACTCCAGAACTACTTGTCCGGCGAAAAAAAGAAAGCTCAAAAACGAACTCAGGGTATCTTCTTTACCCAATACTGAACATCTAATCGTAATCAATTTCAAACAAAAATTTAACTTATAACAAATTTTCCGACTCCAGCCGGATTCCCGTCGAACTATAGGTCCGGGTAAAATATGATTGTCATACACGGATTCAGCATCTCTTCTTACCCCTAAATCGGTTATCTAATCAACTACAAATAAAACTTCAACTTCTAATAATTTTCCGGTTTTGGCCAGATTCCGGGCGAACTGCATGTCCGGGTAGAATATTTTGTTCACATAAGTGTTCAGCATGTCTTCTTGTCCTAAAGAACACCTAATCAACTCCAAATAAAACTTTTAATTTTAACAAACTTTCCGGTTTGGGCCGGATTCCGGGCGAACTACTTGTCCGATAACAAAATGGTTTTCACTATTTTGTTCAGCATGTCTTCTTACCCCATAACCGTCTATCACATTAGCTGTTTCAAAATTTTTTGTTTGCCCCTTAATGTGAACCCCCTCCCCCACCCCTAAATATAGGGCTACAAAGCCCATTTACGAACTTGACTGGTCCGACGACCCAACGGATCCTCACACCAATTTTCATCAAAATTTCTCATTCCCTTCGAGAGATATCGTGCTTACAGACGGACGGACGGACAGACGGACAACTTTTGCGATGTCATAGGTATCCCTCCACTTACGTTTTGGGATCCCAAAAATGACACATTTGGTCATTTTCTGAAATAGAGCGCTTTCGTATTCGAGGGGTTCGTTGTTCTGTGGGAGCTTCTTGGCTCCTATGGAACTAAGTGACCGCGAGTGATGTTTTCTTTTGGTAATTTTGTGCATAAAGCACTTTAATTGCGAAGTATTCCCGATGAAAATTTTTCGAGAATTAGTCGCATGGAGTTGTACGAAAAAGTATCATGCAGTAGTAACTGTTGCCACTGCATGCTACTACTAGTAAACTGGATGCTACTACAGCACGATGGATGCTATCGGACACTACTACTTAACATTAACCCAGTCGGAGGCATGTTAAATCAAAGTATTCCGTACTACTATTAAAGGTTAACTTCAGACATTGAGGTTGGTATCGGAAAATAACACCGAGACGGTCATTGAAAATAACTTATCCGAGCCGAAGGCGAGGTAGTTTATGAAAGATATCTACCGAGCCGAAATTTTTATATGGCCATCGAGGTTGTCATTCCGATATCAACCGAGATGGATGTGTGTTAACTGTTATAACTTTTTCGAACAGAAATCATCTCTGGAGGCTGATATGACTTATATAATCCTCTCAGGAGGCTGATATGACTTGTATCATCCTCTCATATTTACCGCTAACTTTCTGCGTGAAGATTATCGTAAAATAACTGACCGTGGGTCATAGGAGGATATGCATTACATACCTGTTCATACATGCAACTTTTTCGTACAACTACACAGTCAATGAATTTTTCATCGGGTGTTTCTTGGTTTCTATTTTTCTGTACTAGTTGTTATTTATGATATCCTGTGGGTTTTTAAATGTCGATATTATTATTGTTATCCTTTATGCCTAACGAGTTCCAGACTGAATACTTACCGTTATGAGCCTCCTTAAAGAGTTCATACTGCTTCTTGAGCTTCTCAATATCGTCGGTGCTTGGAGCCCGTCCGCTGACGGAGAAGAGGACAACCTTGGCGTTAGTTCCGGATATCTTTCTGGCAGTCTCTCCTGACCTCTCAGCATCCAGTGACTTCCCAAGTTTGGCTAGAACATCGTGGAGCTTCCGCTGGTTCTGTACAGCTGTGGAAGAGGTCGTGTTAGTTTAAAGGACACCTCACACTACATAGTGTTTCTGCTAAGATGCTCTGAGGAGGGTTTTCGCGAGATCTCGGAATCACTTTCCGGTGAGCGAAGCGCATCGCGAAAACTGTGGAAAAGCGATTCTACTTTCCACTTTCCCGCTGGACTGATCGCGAAAACGTATGGAAAGCTGATATCGCCAAGAAAATGTTGAATTACAACCTTTTTCGACTAAATATGGTTCACTTAACGGTTCTTTGGGTCTCATATATCCCATCGAAGTCACCTTAATTACGATTGCCATTCTTTTTTTATTTATTAGTGACACTTGCACTGTTTATCTCCACACTTTTGAAATTCCCGCCGAAACATTCAACTTTCCGCTGAGCCTTACACTAACCTCGTGGAATAACTTTCCGGGAAAGCTGCTTCGGTTTCCAAAGAGCAAAAACCGGGTTGAAAAGTTCGGCAACTTTTCGAAGTAGCGCGAAAACCATTGGAAAGTGATTCCGACTTTGCTTTCCAGCTCAAGAAAACCCTCCTCTGAGCTAGTTGACAACTTTAAAGGACCCCTCACACTATTTACTCTTCAATTTACAGTATTTTAAACTATTTGAATACTTTAAAACAAGGCTGAGCTTTCAAGAAATAACCCACCGTTTTGACGTTAGTATTATAGGTAACAAAGGTCCTTTAAAAGTTAGCTGCGCTTACAGAAAGATTCGGCTATTTTTAGCTTCGGTCTTAGGCTTCTGAGTGATACGTCACGTAAAGAGAACATCGTGGCAAGCGTGATAAGCTGTGTAATCGAGATTTTTTTCTCTCTCTCGTCTGTGATTTTTCTCTATCCTCTCTGCATCGGTTACTATTCACCAGTCTTAGAACCCGTTTTTGCACTAATCGCTGTCCAGTTTTATCTCACCGGTCCGGACTAACCAGAACCTGCTAGGGAGCCCGGCTCTACCGAGAAGTTAGCAACTTTTCGTCAGTTGACGGGGTTTTAGACAAAACACAGAATTTAGGCCGTTTTTGCACTCATCGGTGACTACCCACCGGTGAACCAAAAAACGCGTTACAAGAACCGGACACCAGTGACAAAACACCAGAGACAGCCCGGAGTGCAACGAACGCAACTATTATCTGCCTCTGCTGTAGTCAAGTTTCTAAGTGACTTCTTCTCTATCGTCTCTACGACAACAAACTGTCCTAGATGTAAAGAAAAAAATTCAATTTGGTTATTCGAAAATTGTCGCTAACCGTAGGCGGTATAATACACGAGCTCTTGGTCGGCTGTATTCAACTTTTTGCGACCATTCTATATTCTATGTTTCTGGACTTCATCCACTTCTTGAAAAGAAATACCTTCTTTCTCTCCGAAAAAGTTCTGCTTCTGCTGTAGTCAAGTTTCTAAGTCACTTCTTCTCTATCGTCTCTACGACAACAAACTGTCCTTGATGTAAAGAAAAAAATTCAATTTGGTTATTCGAAAATTGTCGCTAACTGTAGGCGTTGAAATACACGAGCTCTGGGTCGGCTGTATTCAACTTTTTGCGACCATTCTATATTCTATGTTTCTGGACTTTATCCACTTCTTAAAAAGAACTGTCCTTCTTTCTCTCCGAAAAAGTTATTTTCATTACTGTAAATTCCTTCTTTACCTCCCCCTTGGCATCGGAATAGAGTAATTATTCGTAAGTACGGTGTTCCAGATATTTCGGAGAAATTGCTAATGCTACACCTGAAGCTGTCGGGCTCAGCCTACTCTAAGTTTTCACCACACCACCCCCTTACCCCCCTGTGCTAGTGTTTTTGTATGTATAGTTATTTAAGTATTTTCTTCCTTTCTTTATCTTTATTGTACTCCAGTTGTTTTTCCGCTGGAATTTGTGGGTAAGAAATAAATTACTATTATTATTATTATTAAGCGTCCGCTTTGTTCTGGGGGACCGTCTTTGGCCTGTGCTTGCGCTTGGGTCTTCGTCCGTCCGGAAAGGTAGTTCAGCAATAGATAGATAGATACATTAATTTAGCCGTTAGGCCATACACAAAATCATACATTTTCAAACACTTCGAGAGAGCGATTATATAAACTCACATGTAAAACGCTTTAAACTTTGGCAAAAGATAGACTAATCACCCTTGCATCTATGATATCTACGATCTTCATCCTCGTTTTGGCATTTTTCCTCAAAATTTTCTGTCTGCGCTGAAGAAGGGAGGCGGTTGTCCTCCCGAAAAAATCGCCTTTTATTTCAGTATATTCGTTGGCCTTTAGAAACCGCATTTTCGTTGGTTTCTTCGTTGATTTTTTGTGATCTATGATTCCTTTGAAAATGTCAACCCGCGTTACTTCTGCGTCATTCCTTTAGTTGCTAAGGAACGCAAACGACGTGCCTGATGCGCGTAAATATTTTGGTGATGGCTGTGACATATGGTTCGTATGAAACAAAATATATAACAAATCATAGTAGGTCCTTCCACTTATTACTCCCAGTCTCGTTCCTTTCGATCTCGACCCTGTCATTTGACATGACAGGAAAAATCACCAATAGGTCCCAGGTCCGTCAACTGGCGAGGAATGAAGTTGGAAAATTACTGATGGCACACGGATTACACTGTAAAAAAAATCTTGCAGTACTTGCTGCTATGGGATTAATATTGTCTCTACTGACATAAGGTTATTTCTAATTCGGATGAATCTTATCCGAGTAGAGATAAGATTAATCCCAGTAGTAAATACTGCAGTTAACTTTAATCCTTTCTCGGATAAACTTTTTACAGTGCACTTAGTACTCCCAGTCTCGTTCCTTTCAGTCCCGTTCCTTTCGATCTCGGCCCTGTCATTGACATGACAGGAAAAACCCCTAGGTCCCAGGTCTGTCAAATGGCGAGGAATGAATTTGGAAAATTACTGATGGCACACGGATTACACTGTAAACAAAAATCTTGCAGTATTTGCTACTGGGATTAATATTATCTCTACTGAGATAAGGTTATTTCCAATTCAAATTAATCTTATCCCAGTGGAGACAAGATTAATCCCAGTAGCAAATACTGCAATTAACTTTAATCCTGTCTTGGAGAAACTTTTTACAGTGCACTTAGTACTCCCAGTCTCGGTCCTTACAGTCCCGTTCCTTTCAATCTCGACCCTGTCATTTGACATGACAGGAAAAATCACCCATAGGTCCCAGGTCTGTCAAACGGCGAGGAATGAATTTGTAAAATTACTCATGGCACACGGATTACGCTGTAACAAAAATCTTACAGTATTTGCTACTGGAATTAGTATTTTCTCTACTGAGATAAGGTTATTTAAAATTCAGATTAATCTTATCCCAGTAGAGACAAGATTAATCCCAGTAGCAAATACTGCAATTAACTTTAATCCTTTCTCGGAAAAACTTTTTACAGTGCACTTAGTACTCCCAGTCTCGTTCCTTTCAGTCCCGTTCCTTTCGATCTCGACCCTGTCATTTTACATGACAGGAAAATTCACCCGTAGGTCCCAGGTCTGTCAAACGGCGAGGAATGAATTTGGAAAATTACTCATGGCACACGGAATACACTGTAACAAAAATCTTGCAGTATTTGCTACTGAAGTTAGTATTTTCTCTACTGAGATAAGGTTATTTAAAATTCAGATTAATCTTATCACAGTAGAGACAAGATTAATCCCAGTAGCAAATACTGCAATTAACTTTAATCCTTTCTCGGAAAAACTTTTTACAGTGCACTTAGTACTCCCAGTCTCGTTCCTTTCAGTCCCGTTCCTTTCGATCTCGACCCTGTCATTGACATGACAGGAAAAACCCCTAGGTCCCAGGTCTGTCAAATGGCGAAGAATGAATTTGGAAAAATACTGATGGCACACAGATTACACTGTAAAAAAAATCTTGCAGTATTCGCTACTGGGATTAATATTGTCTCTACTGAGATAAGGTTATTTCTAATTCAGAATAATCTTATCCCAGTAGAGACAAGATTAATCCCAGTAGCAAATACTGCAATTAACTTTAATCCTTTCTTGGAGAAACAGTGCACTTAGTACTCCCAGTCTCGTTCCTTTCAGTCCCGTTCCTTTCGATCTCAACCCTGTCACAACCACCTGTCAGGTCTGTCAAATGGCGAGGAATGAATTTGGAAAAATTACTCATGGCACACGGAATACACTGTAACAAAAATCTTTCAGTATTTGCTACTGGAATTAGTATTTTCTCTACTGAGATAAGATTATTTCTAATTCGGATGGATCTTATCCCAGTAGCAAATACTACTAGCAAGCCGTAGTACCTCCTACGGCTTCCACCATGTACTAGCAACCGTTCTGTGACAAGTCGGTATGGGATTATCGACCCTGATGAAGCGATCATAGCTCAGATCGCCAGATACAACTCTGGTATTGTTGCTCATCCTTGGGCAACTATTTTGAGGCAATAGTTCTGTCTTTTGTATTTAGATATCCATTTTGTTCTTTTTTTTTGTGTTAGTGTATTCTCTCGTAGTGTGTTTTTCGTTTTCTTTTCATCTTATACTCCATCTGTTTTCATTTGATGGGAAATAAATACATACATACATACATACAACTTTAATCCTTTCCGGAGAAACTTTTTACAGTGTAGAAAACTGACATGTTTGTAACAGTAAAGCAAGCATCAAACTTTTGTTCATGCAAACTAGGGAAAACCATTGCAAAGAGTGCTCGATGTCACCGTGATTTCTCATTACAAAAAAAAATCACCTTAGGCGTATTCTCGCCGTTCCCCGAGGACTCCACTTGAGGAGTCCCCGCGTTTTTGTTTGTCCCGGGGACTCACTCCCCGTATTCTCGCGAGTCCCCACGGACGGGGAATGCTCAGATTATCATCACCATCATCAAAAAGGACTCCCTTTCAAATTCGGTGGGGAATCAATTTTTGCTGTTGTAGGTGCTATGTAAAATTAATTAAAAAGAATCAGAATAAAGAAAACCAAGAATGAAGTGGATCTAGACTAATTTTTTCAGCTGCATGTTCATTTTTCGAACAAAATCCATTTTAGAAACATTCCCCGTATTCTCGCTGTTTCTGTACGCGGAGTCCGCGTGGAGTGACTCCATCTATTCTCGCCGTTCCCTTCGATTCCCCGAGGAGTCCTCGGGGAACGGCGAGAATACGCCTCTTGACGGCCTCTAAATAATACAAAAGTCAACACTGAGGCACACTGAGCGTGTCTGAAAGCTCGGAAACGAACGAAAATACTGAATTAATTCAGCATTTTATGCAGCATTTCCCTTTCGGACTTAAATTTTCGCTCAGTTCATGCAGCACTGATTCATCGAAAAATTCAGCGAAGATGCTAAATTTTACGCTGAATTTTCAAGAAGAAACCGGGGAGCTGGCGATTAAGGCTAAATTTCGGAATTAGAAGTGTCAGAGAAGAAATAAAGAACGTGTCCGAAAGCTTTTAGTGCTGTAAATGCTGCAATTAGTGCTGCATATAAGGTAAGAGCTTTCGGACGATCAAAAAAAAATAAAAATGCAGCATTAAATGCAGCATTTACAGTCCTGAAAGCTTTCGGACACGCTCACTGCCACCCACCTGCTTGCATTAAACTGACATGTATCACATAGCCCGACACCTTGTGTCGTCGAGAAACAACTGCTGGCGCACAATTTTAACCTGCGACCAGCAGATGGCAGATAATCCGCATTTTTATAGCAACTCAAAAATATGACGGCCTTGGTCCGCAAAACTGGAAAAACTATACTTTTCGAAAGAAGATGTATTTTCATGATCAACAAGGGCCCATAATCGTCTTTGCCTCAATGGTTTTACTGACAAATGAATTCCTTGAAGTACTCATCTTAACCTCAAAGTATAAAATCACTTTTGAGCAAACGATACACTCTCATGTTTTCCAAGGGTCCATAGTCATTTTTGCCTTTACGGTTTTGCTTATAAATGAACTCCTAGTCTCCTTAATTACGCATCATAACTTGCCTTTAGGGTTTTGCTTACAAACGAACTCCTAGTCTCCTAATTACGCATCATAACTGCAAAGTATAAAAAAAATACTACTGCCAAATCGATAGATTTTCATGATTCCCAAGGGTTTGATTAGGAATGAATTCCTTGAAGTACTCATCTTAACCGCAAAATAAAGAATATACTTTTGAGCAAACGATAAATTCTGATGATCCCCAAAGGCCCATGATCATTTGTGCCTTAATGGTTCTGCTTAGAAAGGAATTGCTAGCCCCCTTAAAGTGCGCATCATAACCGGAAAGTGTAAAAAAATACTTACGACTAAATGATGCATTCCTATACATCCCCAAGGGCCTATGAACATTCGTGCCTCAAGAATTTTGCTGATAAAGGATTACAATTAACCACCGGGTTGACAAATTCCCACAGTCATCCTCTGACCCAACTTTGCAAGTGCCATATGAGCTTCTAGTTCTTGTTTTTTGATGGGGTACATCCTAGTTATACTTACGAATGGATTTCGTTTTGATTTCACACGCTAGTTGAGCCTTGTTCGTAGTGTTCTTGGTCACTAGTTCATTTCCATCATAGCTCGAAACCAGGCTTAGCTGACTACCACCAGGGACGATGTTCAAATGTAGGGCCAGCCATCTAAAAAAAAGAAATTAAGTTTTTCTTTGTAAAATGATAGGAACAGTTGTTAAGAAAGATATCCCATAGCATTGCACTTTGCTCTGCAACAGCCTACTAGCTGGTCCCCCACCCTAATACCACTTTTCTATGGACGAACTCTCTTCCACTCGGGATCAGAAAAACGTCTGGTGGTAAAGCCCCGTTCACATGCATGCCTTAGCCAAGCACAGCTGTCTAGGCACGTGCCTAGCATCACCGTTCACACCAATACCTAGGCACAGATTTTGGGCCAGCCACGGAGTTCCAGGCTCTAGAACTCGGTGCGCCTGAGCGCGTGCCTAGGCATCTGTGCTTGGCTAGGCATACTTGTGAACGCGGCTTAAGAGAAAACGATTGAGATTGCCTGTTTCGTTTGACTGCGAGCGATAACATAGTTGCCACGAGTCTCCTTTCCTAATAAAGGTAGGGGATGACTCTTCCCTGGTATTTTGACGTCTATAGGAATTATGAAAACATACATTGTCAGTAGAGCATGGAACGATCAATTTAGAAAGCTGACAGTTCTTCGTTGAAGCACAACTCTTACTAGAGATGATCTATTCACTACGAAATGAATCAGAAAAAACGTTTCTCGAAAATAAAATCACTTTCCACCTGAATTTAGAGATTTCTTGTTAGCGCCTGTAGACTCTATCCAGCTTTCCTGAGCCTCGTTTTTGTTACAATAGCGCTTCCACATCGCTGCTGCAGCCCTTTTTTGCTTTTGCACAATATGCGTTTTTGGATTCAATTTCTTCTTGGTTGAAGCGGCAGCGCTGCAGCATCTTGCAGGGAAGCGCTGCAGTGCAAAAACGGATGTAGAAAGAATCAGTCCGGAATCGGCGGAGAAGTGGACCTGCAGCATGCAACAAAAACGAGGCTCTGCTCTCCGACGCGGCGGCTGGGCGCAAAACGTTTGAAAACTTAATGCGCCGAGGTTAAAAAGTGGAGAAAACCAAGCAAACGAAAAAGTCTAGAACAGAAGATTCTCACATCCTTACACGTGATAGAGTTGTCAGCGGACGTTGAAGATTCGGGCAAACTTTAGGTTGTGTCACGGGCAAAACTCAGCACGGCCGAAAAGTGATAAAACTTCGTTGGCATAAAACGAAACAATGGGGAAAGGTGGGGATTTTAGAAGCTTAGAATTCCATAAGGGAGCTAGGTATATTCTAAAATGCAGAATAAGCAAGAGGGGCATTTCAAGCTTACTACGATTAATTAATTAATAATTTTATTACCCATCATAATGTATAAATACAAAAAAAATGGAGTAGGAAAAATAAGGAAAAGCTACACAATACACAACACTACGTAATCAACAACACATTATCAACTATTTCAGGAGTCTATACATATCGCTTGTCGGATCAAGGTCTTCTCTATACCGCAGTAAACGCTTCTGCACAGCAATTACGGGCTGGGCTACTCCGTACTTCCTTGATATGCTGCTGTTACTTGACCAAGGCGGAAGTCTCAACAGATATTTTGCAAACTTATAAAAACACTTGCATAATGCTTTAATATCTGACTCAGTGAAAATACACCAAAACGGTGCTAATGCAAGGAAGTGGGGAATAACGAACGCATTATACACTTTACCTAGAATGCTTCTACAAAACTTTGTATTGATTGCTGAACAGTATTTATATCGATTGGATTGAGACGGAGTATGGCCCGATGGGGCTGGCACTTTCGGCTCACAAGCTCCCATCTGTGTAAATAAGCTTAGATCGAGGTTACATAGTTTATTTTATTTCTTGTCACGCCTGACGGTTGGTCACAACTGGAACAGAAGTTTATTTCAAAGCGGGACTGAAGAGGGAGGAAATAAGGGATTTGATTAGTTGTAGGGCAGACAGTCTGCCTCTTGGGGAGAGAAGGCGGTATATTGGGAGGGTCCTTACTCATGTCCGATTTGTGGTAGTATGGATGAGAACATGAAACATCTCTTGTGCGAATGCGAAAATTTTAGCGATTTTACGGAGTCAATGAAAGACGCGTGGATGAAGATTGGATCTGCAGGGTCATGGGGAATAGTTTTTTTTATAAGTATTAAACAGTTGGCGAGGTTTTCTCAGGGTAGCCCTAGCCCATAGCGGTAGGTGCTTACAGAAGGTATTATTTTTGTTTGTCTGCGTTTATTTTTCTTGTATTTGCCATGGCCTTTGGAGCGTAACTAAAATCTTTTCTTATCACATCTTATCAGTTATGATCTTTACGATTCTATCATTTTTTTTTTGTTCCACCGTCCGGCGTGACAAGAAATAAGCCCCTCCCTCTTGTCTTTTCGATCCAAAGAGTCACGATCTTTACAATTTCGGGTCCTATATAACAACTCGTTCCGGTGGCTACATGGACTTGCATGGAACTGTAGTGCGGGTGGGAACTGTATGTTTGTGGGTGAGGGCCTTCCTTCTTTCGGGGATCTTCGGCGTCGGGCTATTTTTCTCTCCAGACCCGAATTCTTGCTATCGAAACCCCATGCTCATGCTTCTTTCGAGTCCCCATATGGGACTGACGTTGCCTGTGTGGTTAGTTTGGAGCCCCGAACTTTACGCGTGCAGAGTAGAAGGTTCGTAATCTTAAAATGCATTTTTTTTTTTTTTTTTAAGTGCTGTATGTTAAATTGCTCTAGAAGCCGTAGTCAAAGTTAAATAAATTTACTTTTGAGGGTCAAAAGCATCAGAAGTTAAAAAAAAATATTTGTTCATCAAGAACTCAAATCAGAATGGTGAGATTTGTCCGCACTAGCATTACCATCGTTCCAGCTCGATGAAAAATTTATCTCAAAATAGCAGTAAGAAGTTGCAAGAAAAAGTAGCATGCAGCACCAACTGATGCTACTACATGCTTCTACAGTAGAGGTATGCTTATTTGAACACTTTTTTAACTGTTCCACTACCTTGGCTTTCTTACTTGCATATAAAAAAGTAAAATGGAAAAGAAAAATAACAAACTTGATATCAGCTAACAGCCAACTATTTCAGGGTTATCCTGGCACAAACTTGAAGCAGAAATTCAATTAACTTTCTTTGATTTTGAATTTATTAAAAAGATCCTTCCTCTTTTGAAGGCATCTGACGGTTCGGACCGCCATCTTCTCCATTGAAGGTGCGTTCCTCGCGGCAAACTTTTCAAATTATAAAAAGCAAACGATTCTATCGCACGACGCTCAGCAGTAACCAGACAAGAAGAAGAACAGAAAGGTGGAAAGGGATTGGCTCCAAGCCAGACCCAAAGCCAATTTGAAGTTGAAGGAAGGAAGGAAGGGTGTCAGCTGAGTCACTTTCATAGATGAACTAGCAAAATATTCAAAAAGCGACAAAAGCGTGAGTGATTATTACTAGTGTTCTTAGGAAAGAATGCCTGGTTTGGGTTTTAGTTTTTTCTTCGGCGATCGTTCACTGTTAGCAGACGTTCACATAAGCATACCTCTACTGTACTTCAAGGCTACCGTGTTACTGCATGCTACTATTAGCAAGACTGGATACTACTATGGCAAGACAGGATGCTACTGGGTTCTACTACATAAGATTGGACCAGTCTGAGACACATTAAATGATAGTTTTCTTTGCTATTACATATAGTATCACACGCAACTTTTTCGTACAACTACCATGCAGGCTACGCAGGCTACAAATTTTTCATCGGGAGTGATGATAGTAACTACCACAATAAAGAGCTAGCTCCTCTTTTATCACCATGACTCGTAGTAAACCTGTGGAGCGCAACCTGACTAGATACCCACTCCAAGCGTTGACTTAGGACTTACCCTGCAAGTTCCTTCTGCTTTACGATATCTTCTTCACCATATGTGTACTGATCAATAACAAAAGTAATATCGGAGTCGGTTTTCGGGGCTTCCGCGGTTGGTAGGGTGGCAATTCCTTGGCAGGGTGGGAAGTTCTCTTGCATATCTTCAGCGTTATCTGGAACGTTGAAAGTTGACGATTTGCGAGACTGTTTGAAATTTAACTGGAAAGCCAACTTATTTTTGTATCATTTAACTAAATATACTGCATTTTTGGGATTGTGTTAGGGGATTTTTTTATTCTTCACTATTTGCTCTTGCTCTTTGCTCTTGCTCTTGCTTTCCTTGTTATAGAAGGGCCTCGTTGTTACGTGGCCATATTCAATTAGTGGACGAGCTAGGGCCTTAAATAAAATAGGAAACAGGGAATTGTCCTTGAATGTAAATGTTCTTCTCATAAGATTTACAATTCTAGTAGTTTTCTTGATGATAGTTTCGTAATGTGTTGAAAATTTTAGATCTGTGTCCATAACTACCCCGAGGTCAAAATTGTCAACATATACTAGAAAGTTGTCAACATATACTAGAAAGTGGTCAAATTACAAATAGAATACTGAGAACAAACATTATAAAAAATAACGATTGGGTTATACTAACCTACTAGTTTATGTTACGTAGGGAAACAAAGGAGGGGACAAAACCATTCTTGTGTCTCACGTGTCGGCAAAACACTGGTTGAAGGGTAGGGACTGGTTCGGAAGCTTGTCTTTGAGGACTCTCCCTTTCTGTTGTAAAGTGTGGGGGGGGGGGGGCAGGATGTCGCGAAGGACTGGGTTCAGAAGAGCTTGGACACCAAACTTTAAGCACAAATTTTCACGACGATGAGACAGGGTTGTCAGATAATATTTTTTGAGGAGATGGATATAAGGGATTTATCCGTTTTCAGGAGAGCTCAGTTTTGTATCCTCTCTAGGGCATCCAATTGCTCGCGAGTCACACCAAAATGCAATACAGGACAGCATATTCTAGGACTGGGCTAATGAACGAAAAAAAATGCGCAGTAGATGTTCGGAAGGGACACCATGCCGGGAAAGAAGTTTGAGTCCCCGAAGGCCCATATTGGCCTACTTTAAAATGGAATCTACGTGCTTTTCTATGTCCTGCCAGGAAAGCACAAAAGGAGTGCTTGTCTAGGGCAGGGGAATGAGATGTTCGACGATTACCGCGTCATAAACTTTTGGTAGTTATATATCAGACGTAAAAATAAGCTGCCTTTTCAGTTAAACTTTAAGTAGCCCGCTGAAGTAGCCTGAGACTCTGGAAGCCTTAAACTGCCCTGTTTTAAAAGGCTCAGTCACTTTCAAGAAGACAAATTTATCATATCTTTTTTAACCGATATTAATTAAACAAACAGAATCAACTAACTGAATGCCCTATATAAAGAAAAAGGGAAGAGACGAAAAAATAACCAATGATTTCAACTGTAAATGAAAAAGAGAGAAAAATAAGGGAAACAAGGAGCGAGAAAAAAAGAAGAAAAACAGGGGAGGGGTCCAAAGGAGGATAACACTAAACAATTTTCCTGTAATGACCTTTCGCTGCTCGCTTGACTCTCAGCCCTTCCTGTTAAACTTTAACCGTTTCTCGCCCGGAAGTCAACATTTTTAGCTCATCACATCGACCCACTAAACGAAATATATGCACATAGGGCACAAGTAAGGACCAGGACTCAACTTATATTTCCTTTTAAACTTTCTTCTTCCCCCAACGGGGCAGGATCCGCAGAAGGAAAATACTATAAACGACTGTTTGGCTCCCAAAGCACTAGCAACGGGGATTAATTTTCCACGAACAGGCCGGGGTCCAGAGCAAAATAATACTAGGGAGTAGCGACAAGACATATGCTTTCCACGCTTCGCAAACGGGACAAAGTCATAGCGCTACCCACTACGCTTGCGGCACTTAAAGCAAGACAAACTTGCGGGTTTAGAAATTTCTAGTAAAACTAAGATGCGGTCTGGACACATCGAGGAAACAGTGGAGGTTTTATCTTTTTTTTTTGCTGTGTTCAGAATATGAAGTTATTGGGGACAGCGCAAGTGCATGACTGATTGAGTTTCAGTAGGGACGTTCACTATCGCTGGTGCTAATGTCGCTGCTATTCGAGTTTGTGTAACTTTTTCAAACTCTCTAGTGTTATTTTGCTCTGCCGGGCTCAAACGACTTACTGAGGAGCTTTGTGAGATCGTTGTATGTAGTCTTGACGAATTCCTCCGCCTTGGCAAATCGATCAGTTGTGGGCTTGAAGACTGGGATTCCTGTGGTGTCCGTGTCGTAATAGGCAACAACGAACGTCAGGGCCTGAAGAAAGGTCAGAATGAAGGAACATTTTTATGCCTTTTAATGGCGCACTTTTTAAATTTTTAACCAGAATCCGAAGAAAGACAAAGACGCCAACGTTGAACCCAATGGCTTGACCTTTAGGATTTGTTTTATAATTTCAAGCGAGTGAAGCTGCAAACTGACAGAAATATACCCATCGAAAAGGTTATAGCTACTCAAGAAATTAGTTACTACGATACCATACTTTATCTATAGGTAAGTAGTTATGTGGACTTTAACGCGAATGCAAAACCTCATAGGTTTTTTCTCCAGCGCGAAAGTGTTGTTTTTTATTTATTTATTTGTGAATCATAAAAAACTTGAACTTGAACTTGAACTACTGTACAATGAGCTTTCACAGATTTGGATTGCTGAACTTGCCGCTTTTGTCGGGTACATCATAACTACATAACGTCATAATAAGGTGATTATACATAATAAGGCAATAGTCATACATAAGAAGGCATTAGGCAATAGTCATAACCAATTAAAATAAAACACTAAACAGTAAAACATGGGGGGGATACGTCACTTGTTTAAAACTTCGACAAACGCTAGTACAAAGCTCGGTTCTTGTACTGATGGGGTTCAGAACCGGGACTTTTTGTGCTTTAGCTCGAGGTAATCTAGGTTTTGGCGGGCAATATGGGGCTGGAAATAGGTGCTCAAAACTTGGGTGGGAACGCAGATTGTTCCCGAAATTAGTACAAAGAGTAGGGATCGTCTAAAAAGAGGCACGGCACGGCACGGCATGGGATGGTACAGGAGGCATGAGTAATAAGAATAGGGTAGCAAGTAGTAAAAGTACACATGTAAGTGAGAGTTCGTAATTCTAGACCCTAAAAGAAGGCACGTGCTGCCCCTCACTTTGAAGCTTAAAAGGGCCCTTTTAGTTTTCGAGCCTATTTTTAGTACTCGTGCCTCCTAAACTATGTCGTGCCGTGCCGTGCCACTTTTTTAGTCGACCCCCAAAGAGTAACACGTCGGACTGCTAAGGTTGGGAGGCGGAATTCATTAAGGAGGAGGATATGTCCTGGCAGTAGATAATTCTCAACTACTAATGAATGAATGAATCTTTTTATTAACCCACTTCTATAAAACAGAAATAGTGGAGTACATAGAGAAAATAAAGAAACACACTTAAATTAGGATAGAAATTTACACTTCGAACATTTTACACTTCAAACAAACGGACAAGACCGTGATGCGGAGAAAACGCGGCGACCGACAGATTCCTATGCAGCTCGTCAAGTTTAACAGTTACATTAGTGACTGAAAATTTATTTATCATTTTTCGATTTTTATACCAAATTGGCAAGTAGAGGAGGAATTTACAGTAGCGGAAGTACGCTATTCGAATAGCTGCTACATCCTTTTTCTTCAGCAGGGGGTACGTTTTGTCGGTCTCTTAGTCAAGCAAACAAGCCAACTTTCGCATGCCAGCCGGTTCAAGGACCCCTCGTACAATTTACTCTCCAACTTACAGTATCTTACCGGGTTTAGAAATATATGGAGTGATTATGGAAGTAGGTTGCATTAGTATTATACGTAAGACAGGGCCTTTAAGGTTCGCACAGCGCAGGTGTCGCTCTCTTGATACTCCGCCTTCGGCTGGGAGAGTGATGCGTGGTTGGGGGCAAGTCATCGGACGCTTCCCGTGCTTTTCCCTAGATTTCCCTAGGTACCAATTTGAAGCTGGGTGTACTTTTAGCTTGTCTTACGGGGAAATGCCTCTTACGCCCTAAACCAAGCGGCCGGCACCACCGAGACCCTATCCAGCGACCGTTTGTTCAGCGAAGCAACCCGCTCGATCACGGACGGACAAGCGACTACTTTGTCTACTTTGAACTTTGTCAAGCGCCTAACCAATTCTATTTACATAGCGGAAGCGAATACTATCGGCCGCCTTGTCTAGAACTTACTGCGGAACCGGCGGAAAACGCAATTTACTCCATCTAATTTAACTAATCGATTGTTTAGTTATGCAACAAAAAGTAAGTCTTATTATACATAACCTTTCCAAACACAACAGATAACATCCGAAGTGTTATCTGTTACGCATTATCTGTTGAAACCGCGCATCCACGTGTTATCTGTTATGAAACTTCTGACAGTGCACTGCCCTAGGTTTCACTTAACCCACACTGCCAGAGTAGCCAGCTTCCATCTCTCCATGTGAATATTGTTTTACTAGAATCCCAAGAAATTTCCCCATCGCATTGTTCCGGCGATCCCCACTTGGCTCTTTTGTTTCCCTTGTTTAAACGATGAACTCCCAAATTTCTAAAGAACTTTTGGGAGACCCTTCTAGTAATGAGTATTGAACGTTTTTTACCTGTCTTACTTTCGCTTGGAAGCTTTCAAATTCCTCTAATTTCACGTCAAGGATAGACACAAAATAATAATAAAAATAATAACCCGATGAAAAATTATCTCAAAATAGTAGTATGAAGTTGCACGAAAAAGTAGCATGCAGTACCAACTGATGCAACTACATGATACTATAGCAAGGTTGGAGGCTACTGGAGCAAGGCGGGATGCTACTGAATACTACTGCTTAAAGGACCTGTCTTCCCTATAATACTAACGCAACCTACTCCATAATCACTCCATATATTTCTAAACCCGGAGACCCCAATTCCGTACGGTACATTCTAACCCCTCTAGCAAAACCACGCTGATTTCCTTATTTTGCGTGTTTTGCTACCTTCGATGTGTATCACGCTGTCTGCGAGAACTTTTTCCATCAGAAAAACCGGTTATGTAAATTTTTTTCATTGTTTTCGCTGTAAGTCAACGGGTCTCGGAAAAGGCTTAAAACAGCCTAAACCGTGATATTCAAATACTTAGTATTCAAGTATTCAAATATTTTAAAATACTACAAGTTGAATAGTAAATAGTGCGAGGGGTCCTTTAAGGTTAGCCCAGTGTGAGGCACATTAAATTAAAGTATTCTGCCTGTACTACTGCATATCAATACATGGTATACAACTTTTTCGATACCATAAAACTACACAGGCTACAAATTTTTCATCAGGAAGAGCTTGGACACAGTAAGGTAATGGTAAAATTTTTGTTGAGCCTGAACCCTAAAAAATAATAATCATGCCAAGATTTGTATTTGTTATATTGGTTATTATATGAATCGGTAAACTACTTTGCTTTCTTACTTCAAACCATCTTAAGCTGGAAGAAGAAGGGACGGGTGACTCCAAAACCAAAACACAGAAGAATCTCTACCCTTTCGACGACCCAATCGAACAGCAAAAACAGGCAACCGTGTCCAGAATGAAATCATAGCACCAGCTTTAACTCAAACCACTTTTCAGAGAAGTTCACATAATCAGATATTTAAGGAAGAATCTTTGATTGCTTTTCCACAAGTTCATTTTCCATCTTGAGCGGATTGAGCCTGAGCCCTGAAGAGGACCCTTGTCAAGAAGGGCCGAAATATAGCTCTAATAAAATATAGCTGACTTATCCGTTTTGCTCCGTCAAGTATATTTCAAACTCGTGTTTTGAAACCAGTGATATGACCATTAAAGCACAACTATTACTAGAAAATGATCTTTTCCCAATGAAATGGCTCAGAAATATCGTTTTTCGAAAATACCATTACTTCCACGAGAAATTAGCGATTTTCTTGTTAGCGTTTGCCAAACCTCTCCAGCCTTCCCGCTCTCCGATGCGGCAGCTGGACGCAAAATACTTGAAAACTAAACGCGCCGTGGTTAAAAAGTGAGAAAACCGAGTAAAACAGAAGAAGTCCAAAATAGAAGATTGACCTGATGAAGGCCTACCATGTCCTACAAAAACTTCCGATTCTGTTTTTTCTTTAAACCCTGAGGTATAGCAACAATGACATAGTTTCACAATAATAGTAAAGTGGCATCTATGGTATTTTGATCCTGAAAAGTGACAGACAGCTTTACAATACCAACTAGTTTATATAAGTGAATGTTCCAAGTTTTCACCAGTCCTGATGTCTACGATTGAAAAGGATACAATTGAACTGGCTGCAAAGTCAATTTAGTCCATACTTCCGATATTGTGCTTCTTCTTTTAAGGACCCCTCTTGCCTATTCAGCCTTTTATAACATACCTAGCTCCCTTGTGGAATTCTAAGCTTCTAAAATCCCCAACTTTCGCCACTGTTTCGTTTTGTGCCTACGAATTTTAGCGCTTTTCCGGCCATGCCGAGTTTTGCCCGTCACACAAAGCAAAGTTTGCCGGAATCTTCGACGTCCGCTGATAACTCTTTCACAAATAATGATGTGCGATCTTCTGTTTATTACTATTTTTATTTGCTTAGTTTTCCCACTTTTTACCCACGGCGCGTTCAGTTTTCAAACGTTTTGCTCCCACCCGCCGCGTCAGAGAGCAGGAAGGCTGAATAGTCTCGACAAGCGCCAACAAGAAAATCGCTGATTTCAGGCGGAAAGTAATGGTATTTTTGAAAAAAAAAATTCTGATCCCTTTCATAGGCAAAATATCGTTTCTAGTAAGAGTTGTGCTTTAAACCCTGGGGTATAGCCATGTGATTATGGATTCTGTCATCAGTTCAGAAAAAAAGAGTAAATCGGTATATGGCACTTGAACGAAGCTGCAAGTGCCATAAACATCACTTTGAAGCTTCTTATGTGCTTATGTGTGAAAGAGTTTTCGGTGGACCTTGAAAAACTTCGCTCGGTTGAAAAATCGCTGAAAAGTACAAAACAATGGCGAAAGTCGGGGATTTCAGAAGCTTATACTTCCACAAGGGAGCTAGGGATGATATAAAATGCAGAATAAGCAAGAGGGGTCCTTTCAGTATTTGAACAATAATTTTTGTTTGCTGGAAGGCATCCGGAAAAAAAAAATTTAAATCATTTCTTGAAGACCTAATCCAAACATTATGTTTACCTTCTCTTAGTGATCGCATGCCACGGGTTTGTTTAGATTTGAACTCGATTGCTGAATTGCTGTTTTGGCTCGAGAAAAAACCCACGCACAACGTCTTCTTTTGTAGATGGCGGAATTTTCCAGGATTGGTTAGCAAAGAATTATAAGACCAAACTAGTAATTTTTGTATGTCTTCGGAGGTACCACACTGGTCTTGGTTTGATAATTTAATTGTATTTGTAAAAAACAGTTGGAGCATTAGATGGAAATTATTATTTTGAGCCTTGGCTCCCTACGTGCCATACCAGCTGTCCGGGATAATCGGCTGAGATTTAGTCCAGACAGAGATATTTCAAACCTAGGAAATTTTTTTTTTTTTTAATTTGCTCACTGTTTTACGGTGTTTTTAGTGGTTTTGAACATTCATAGTGACAGTAGGGATGGTTAGCATTGGGTGTGTGGTAGAAAGACCATTGTTTGTGGCCCGCTTTAATAATACCTTATTTTCATTATACAGAAGTTACTCTTTACTCTTCAGTGTAAAATATTTACGACCAAATATTTTTGTTCGCTGTTGCAAGCTTAATTTGAAGCCCACTTAAAATACCGATCCCGTGACTCAAGGTCACACTAGGAAATCCATGGCTCAACTAAAGTCACCTACTCTATTTTGCTCCTTCATCAGAAATAAGTGCGATCTCCTGCCACACTGTCAGAAGTTTCATAACAGATTGCGCATAACACTTTCAAGAATAACACCTTTTCACTTAGAAATAAAGTGTTATGACCAATTAAGTTTACACTATTTCGTGCCTAGATCTCCAGCAACACCTTCAATTGGTAAAAATAGTAACGGGAACGAAAGAAACATAACATATAACATCCCAAAGTGTTATCTGTTGAAACCGCGCATCCTGCTGTTGTCGTTATGTAACTTCTGACAGTGTTTTACCTATTGAAGGTGTTGTTGGAGATCTGGGCACGAAATAGTATAAACTTAATTGGCCATAACACTTTTTCTAAGTGAAAAGGTGTTATTCTTGAAAGTGTTATGCGCAATCTGTTATGAAACTTCTGACAGTGCAGGCCATGAGAGTTTTTCAATGTGAACTGTAAGGTTTTGTTTTCTCCTCACATACTTCAGAAAAGCTCTGTAGAAGTCACGGTTTCCGTTCACACATATCTCTGAGCACAAACTGACAAAAGGACAAAAGAGCTGAAACAATTATTCAAAAATACATCACCTGGTCTTTCAGCATGACATGGTCGACTTTATTCGGGTCCATAAAATTGTTGATGCGATTACACGCCCTGTAGCTTCGATCCTGTGGAAGTCCTTCAAGGGAGTAATAGGACGAAAGAATAGCGGAAAGCTTCAGATAGTCTTTATCCCAGGTTCTCAGTTTCAAGCCCAGAAGAAGTCCTGTGGAAGTCAGATATGTTTAGCTGAGCTCTTATCTAACTGTATCAAGCCATGATAATCTGCTTAACATCGATCCTGATCCTCACCCAGTCCTGTCAGCACACTGTCAGAAGTTTCATAGCAGATGACACGAGGATGCGCGGTTTCAACAGATAATGCGGAACAGATAACACTTCGGTTGTTATCTGTTGTGTTTAAAAACACTATGCATGAAACGTTATGCATCACAAGCTTTGTTAGGAAGAGCCAAAAAAGAATCTACTGACATTATTCCTTATCTTCACGATGTCGGAAAACTCAGCAGATACTTTTTGGCGGTTTTTCGATTCTTCCTGATGGTAATGCTTATTATGCATAATATTTTGAAACACAACATATAACATCCGAAGTGTTATCTGTTACGCATTATCTGCTGAAACCGCGCATCCTTGTGTTATCTGCTATGAAACTTGTGACAGTGCACTTACCCTTTCTTCTAGAACTCCTATACATGGCTGATATAAAAGTACGGCACGGAAGGGTATCACTCATGATAATAGTGTGTTTAACAAAAAAAAAATTAATAGCCTAAAACTAGCTTTAAAAAGCAAATTAAGATGGAATGATTTAGCACTCAGTGACGAAACTTACACAAACATATTAGTTGCGTTTTTGCAGATACCAAGGTATCTGTTACAACGGTAACGAGATCTGCAATTAGTCCTTTTGGCAGTTACCGTGGTATCTGATATACGGTTGCTCTGCAAAAACGACAATTGCCGAAATTGCACTTTTCGAAGTCATCCCAAAGAAAAACTGATATTCAGTCACATCACTAAGTGCCAAACTTCTTTCCCACCAATTTGACAAAAACTGATGAAAGTGAGATGACTTTTTCAGATACCACGATTAGTTAACACGGTCGGACCGCGGCATCTGAATATCAGATACCACGATAACTGGCCACCCGATGACAAATTCATCTCAAAATAGTAGTACGAAGATGTACGAAAAAGTAGCATGCAGTACTAACTGATGCTAATACATGCTTCTACTTCAAGGCTACCGTGTCACTGCATACTACTGCATGCTACTATTAGCAAGACTGGATGCTACTATGGCAAGACAGGATGCTACTGGATACTACTAAATAAGATTGGACCAGTCTGAGAAACATTAAATCAAAGTATTCTTTGCTATTACATAGTATTATATGCAACTTTTTCGTACAACTACCATACAACTACGCAGGCTACAAATTTTTCATCGGGCAGATAACATGATAACTGCAAAAACGCCTTTTGACCATGGTATCAGTTTCCACGATAACTGCGAAACGACTTTAGACCGTGGGATCAGATACCATGGTATCTGCAAAAATGCAATTATTGGTAATACTGCACGCTGAATAAATTTTCTCCCAACTTTCTTTTGGTTGTGTTTTAATTGTCATTTCCGCGCACAGGTTGCAACACATGGAATAAATATTGTCTGCTTGATCCGTATCCTACACGAGTTGCGTTTTATTTGAAGTTCATAGTACAGTGGACTGTTCGTTGTCGTTTTATTCGCCAGCGGGCCGCACGCTGGGAAGGCGCGGGGTTTCCGGAGCCGTTTTATTTGCCAGCGGACCGCCCGCTGAGTGCCAGTGGACCCGCTAGTTTGTACGCTGGGTGAGGCAGAGAACTGTTCTGCGTACCTTCTGACGTAGTACGCCAGGAATAAAACGGCAACTTACAGTTCGCCATCCGCTCCCGCTGTACTATGAACTTCAAATAAAACGCAACTACGGTCAGACGTTTGGTAACTTTTCACGCATGTTAGCTCATCCGTGTGTTAAATTTCATGATAGAAGATTATCAGAGCAAAATAATACTAGAGGGAGTAGCGTCAAGACTTAAAAAAAAGTGACATACACTCGAATAGCAGCGACAGTAGCCCCACTAATGATATAGAAAGTCCCTACTGAAACTAATTCAGTCGTGCATCAGCGCTGGCTCCAATAACGTCACGTTCTGAACCCAGTAGCAAATTGTATATGAAATATTTCTTATAAATTTTTTACAATTTGATTGTATATATTTGGTAAACAATAGTCCTGTATTAGTGTAATTTTGATATGTGATGTATACTATCACGAAATAAATAAATATTCCTTGAGCCCAATTAAGCTGACTTTGAAACATATAGTCAAATAATGTACACAATGGATAATACGAATTAAATAACTTGATTGATTGATTGATTGAAAGATGAAAGATGCACCCTCCCCTGTGTCCTCGATGTGTGCAAACCGCACCTTAGCTTTTCCAGAAATTTCCAAACTCACAAGTCTGTCTCGCTTTAAATGACACAAACGTATGGGTGACGCTTATAAGAGTATGGCCCGTTTGTGAAGCATGGAAAGCATAGGTCTTGGCAATATTTCACTGGTCTTTGCATTGATCAAAATATTAATGATATGACTAGTGTTGAGCAATATTTGGATTTTTCAATATATCAACTTTGGACTTCGTTATTCGATAATCGATATCTATATTTCGGTACCATGTTTGCTATAGTGTAACTGTCGTTTCCCCAAAATTTAAGATCAAAGTTGTCATAAGAAACCGTCTTGCATCATCTCAAACATCAAATAAATAAAAACTGAATTACGAAAAATATGTTTCGGATATATAAATCTAACTTGTGTTGGATTATTTACAATAATTATAAAATGTACGAATATCGGCTTCGATATCGATACTTGGTCCTATATAGGCCTATCGTTATCGATATCGCATATTGTTAAACGCTATTTATGACGGTTTAAATGCTATTTTTTGGCGAGACACAAAATTTAGAAGGGTAGTGACAGACATTTTGACTTGATAACGTAACGCTTAAAAAGGGTCTACACAGGAATATCCCAAGGCTGAGCATTCATGTGTTATATCCACTGATCCGAGGCTTTCAAAGTAGGACCATAATTACTATAACAAGAATAAAATTCCTTCAGCCCAAGCTGACTGCGAATCATATTTGATAGTGCAAAACGGATACGTCAGCCGAATTTTAATTTATTTAAAATTATTAATTTAAAATTCAGTTGACGTATCCGTTTTGCACTATCAAATATACTATAACAAGGTAAGACAAAGTGATAACCCTTCTTTTCAAACAGAACGGTCTCAGGGGACAGAGCTGGAAACTACGTGGGAGAAATTTGGAAAAGACTTTAGTTGCGTTTTTGATCCGAATTCTCAGTTCTCGATTCTCGCACAAATTACCGTTTTCGCTCTTCTCGATTCTCTGCTCTCGCGTTTGACAAAATAAACTAATTTAGCAACCGGTTAGTGCCTGCTTATACGGTCGAACATCCACTCATTGTTGATCAATCAGGGAGGAGAAAGGAGAACGAGAGTCGAGATTTGACTACCGAAGCAACTTCTCGGTTCTGCATGATAGCGAAGCTTATACGGGTTGAACATCCGCCCATTGTTGACCAATCAGGGAGGAGAACCGAGAACGACAATCGAGATTTGACTACCGAAGTAACTTCTCGATTCTACATAATAGCGAAGCTTTACCCGTTTTCTATTCTGACAAAACGCAAGAAAAGGAAGATTGGCTCCATCCCAATAGTCATAAAATGCAAAATAGGAGAACTGAGAGGAGAATTGCAAGGAGAACTGGAAGAAAACGTAACTATTGGAAAGTGGAGCTCCAGAAACCGGATAGTGGAATACTGGGATCATCTCCGTGAAAGTGTCGTAAATCCTATAAATATTCCTTCAGCCCAAGCTGACTGCGAATCATATTTGATAGTGCAACACGGATACGTCAGCTGAAAAAAAAACAAAAACAAGAGCTGTAAGCTCATATGGCACTTGCATGGGTCAAGATGATTTGATTGATCAAAAGTAAGTTTTGACTTTGCGGTTGAGATGCGCACTCTAAGGGAGCTGGAACTTCATTTGTAAGCAAAACCCTTGAGGCAAAACTGCTAATGGGCTGATGGGCATCACGAAAATGTATATATTGCTTAAGGTATTTTTTTTACTTTGCGGTCAAGATTGGTACTTTAAGGAATAATCGGATTTGGGAAGTAGCAATTTCTAAGCAAATGTTGTTGAGTCTCCAATATTCCAGCGAAGTTTCATCGTCCTAGCACATCTGGAAGTACCTTAACGCGCGATCACCGGAATCCCAGACCCCCCCCCTCCTCCAACTCCACCCACAATAACCGGAGCCAATCCGGTTCTGTAAATGATTAATCCAGAGCATCTGTTTGTCATTCCCACGAAGTTCGATCCAGATCACACCAGTCTAAGCGGGTCAAGTATTTTCCGCCCTCCCCCAATAATTGCCGGATTCGGTCCGGAAATGAAAAAGGTCACCAGAGAAAAATGTCCTCTGTTTAATTATTAAATTTCACTCGAATCCGATCACCCGTTCCAAAGTTACGCATGACTCAATATTCCGGATTCCCCTCCCTCAACTCCCCCCCCCAAGATTATCATATCGAGGATTTTTTTTTATTCCAAGTCAGTTTGACCGGGTCCCTGATATACCTTCCAAGTTTCGTCGTGAAAATCCCCCAAAAAACGGAATTCCGGGAAACCCCCTTCCCCCCCATCAAGTGTCCGGATCCAGTCAAATTATGTAAAAGATTTACATGGACCAGATGTTTGTTCTTCCCAGCAAGTTTCACTCCGATACCATCATTCTAACCGTTTCTCGAGATTTCCGGTCCACCCCCCCCCCCCCAGCTCCCCCGCGGTGCACGTAGCCAATCCGATTCAGCAAATGACTTACCTAGAGCATCGGTTTGTTCTTCCCACAAAGTTCCATCCCGATCCCTCCATTCTAAACGGGTCACGTATTTTCTGCCCCCCCCCCCCAATAGTTGCCGGATCCGGTCCGGATATGAAAAAAATCTTCGGAGAAACGGAGAAACCCCCCCCCCCCCCCCATAAGTGTCTGGATCCAGTACAATGGTCTAAAGGACTTATCTAGAGCAGACGCTTGTTCTTCCCAGCAAGTTTCACTCCGATCCCTCCATTCTAACCGTTTCTTGAAATTTCCGGTCTCCCCCCCCCCCAACTCCCCCCTGGCTACCGAATCCGGTCAAGACTTTAAACGGGACATTACAGATATATATTCTATCCAGTTATGAAGTTTCATTACAATCCGATCCTCCGTTCGAAAGTTACACACTTCTCAATTTCCCGGATTCCCCTGCCCTCCACCCCCCCCCCCAAAATGATCGGATCAGAAAACTGATTATTTCTAAGTTTGTTTGGTCGGGTCTCTGATATGCCTGCCAAGTTTCATGGTCCTAGCACAACTGGAAGTATCCTAACTCGAAAAAGTGTGACAAAATGCCCTAAATTTTCAAGTTTCCAGCGCCCCCACTCCCCCGCATATGGTCGGATCAGGAAACTGATTATTTCCAGGCTAGTTTGGTCGGGTCCCTGATATTCCTGCCAAGTTTCATTGTCCTAGCTGATCTGGAAGTACCCTCACTCGAAAAAGTGTGACAAAATGCCCTTATTTTTCAAGTTTCCAGCGCCCCAACTCCCCTGCATATGGTCGGATCGGGAAACTTATTATTTCCATGTTACTTTGGTCAAGTCCCTGACATTCCTGCCAAGTTTCATTGTCCTAGCTCACCTGGAAGTACCCTAACTCGAAAAAGTGTGACAAAATGCCCTAAATTTTCAAGTTTCGAGCGCCCCCACTCCCCCGCATATGGTCGGATCGAAAGAAACATCGAAAGAAACATAAAAAAAACATAAAATAACCGCAAAAAACTCAAAAAATATTTTTCCATAAAGGTTCACTAAGTTAGAATCACATTGATGGGATCGTGGACATGTAAGTTTCCAATCGGAGAATAATGTGGTTTCAACCTGGAACCTGGATGGCTACTTTACAACTTTTGAGTCGATATATTACAGTCCGTATTCTCCCAGAATACGAAGAAACCACCGAGAATCGTCCGAGGACACGCTCAAATCTAGAAGCTGGGAAGCGAAAGTTAAAAAAACCACCCGTCAAGGCATCAACAAGATATCTCCACTCGTTTGTAATAATTTAATTCAACACTATAATGACGCTAAAAAACATAAAGAAATAACCGATAGGCCTACAGACAATATTATTAAAATTCGACAATGTATTTTAGTGTTTTATTGTATAAGAGAAGATAAGATTAGATTTATTCCACTAAAAGGACAGAGGCCATGGGAAAAAAAGAAACACAAACAAAAAACACAAACCAAATAAATGCTAACTATTTTACATATTCCTTTACAGGAATCTTTCTCTGTGGTTCATCGAAACCGAAAGGAATCTTCCCAACTTTTCAATATCAGCATATATTTTACTTCCCATTACTTTTACCAACCAATCCTCCCCCCAATTACTAACACCAAAAATTTCCCCACGAAGATCTGAAAGCTCAGGACATACGCATATTACGTGAAAAACATTTTCGTCCAAATGTCCACACGTTGGGCAAAAGTAAGGACCAGACAACACTCTTACCTTACCCAAATATCTTCTACGCATTCCTAAAGGTAGACAATCACCTCGTAAACTCATTAACAACCTCAAATGATATCTAGTGATGTATTTTAATTAATTTGACAAACCAATTGTATATAAATATTCTAATTGTCTCTTTTGTCGTGTAGTGTACAATTACTTTATGTTCAGCCTATGCTATCCAATGGATATTTTGGTATTAATAAATGATTGATTGATTGATGTAAAAGTCCGCCATTTGGCCTCGAGCCCTCTCTCTACCAACTGGCTCTTTATGTTGCAATTAGTTTGTCAGTAAACATAACTTGAACTTGAAAAAAACATAAATTAACCCCCCCCCCCCCCGTCCCGAGACACTGGATCGCTTACCATCAATGCCACCGAAGATTTCAGCGTTGGTAAGGAAAGAGGGGTCCTCATCTTCCAGGGAATATTCCTTGGGGCAAAGGGCAACGGTGTCATTCCAGCGACCACTGGGTCCAGCGGTTGTGTGGGACATGTGGATCCGAAGCAGGCCGGACTGCGCAATATCAGCTGGAATCAGAAGGAATCTGACGTCAGAAATCTAAAGACCAAATTATGTTGAATGTCGTCAAACCTCTCAATTTATTTCCGAAGAAACGGAAAACACAAACTAAATGTGAGTTTTTCCGAATATTCTATGATTCGTGTTGAAGAGGCGTTACTAGCCAAAATGTTTGGGGGGGGGGGGGCAAGGTATTTACAGACTGGCTGGTCATTTTTAACGACTGCTTTCAAGGAAAAACGACTCTTTTAAAGACAAAACAAACTGTTTTGACGAAAAGTCGACTGATTTTCAGAAAAACTGAATGTTAAAAAAAAAATGCACTATTTTTACGGAAAACCGACTATTTTTAAGAAAAATCGACTGTTTCTACGAAAACTACTCGGTGATCTTTTACCGAATGCACTGTCAGAAGTTCCATAACAGATATCACGAAGATGCGTGGTTTCAACAGATAATGCGTAACAGATAACACTTCGGATGTTATCTGTTGTGTTTGAAAACGTTATGCGTGAAATGTTAGCAAGAGCCAAAAAAGCATCTACTGACTTTATTCCTTATCGTCATAATGTCAGAAAACTCAGCAGATACTTTTTGGCGTTTATTCGGGTTTTCCTGATGGTAACGCTTCTTACGCATAACATTTTGAAACACAACAGATAATATCCGAAGTTTTATCTGTTCCGCATTATCTGTTGAAACCGCGCATCCTCGTGTTCTCTGTTATCAAACTTCTGACAGTGTATGCAAGCGTTATGTTTAGTAAAACAATAAATTCCTTGTGAGATGTTTTCCGGATGTTTCAACATCTTTCCGTAAAACATGACACACAAATCGTAATAGCTTGTTTTTTTTTGTTTAAGGCGCCTAACAAATTCTATTTACATAGCGGAAGCGAATCTACACTTTCAAAAACTTGGTCTTCGATTGTTAAAGACGTATGTACATCTATCCGTACCGCTTATGGACGCATCGTCCCGAACCGTGGGCGCTACAAGAGAGCTTTAGGAAATTTCTACAGTTCTTTTTGTGCTCCATCCATTTTATTTGGCTCTGGTGTCGCACATGTTCTACGGAAGAAGGAGTTGCAGAAGATGAGAAGATGCTATTTTAAGTATGCGAAGCACCTTCTTTATTTGCCAAAGTTATAGCATGCTAAAGCTGCTTTCACATTGACGCGTCGTTGCGTTGCGTATGCGTTTATCTTGCGTTGCGTATAGGTTGCGCAGCGTATCTTTCCCACCTTCGCGAGAAGCTTTCACGATGGATGCTCATTTACATTTTCCTTTCTCGGTTTCTTCTACTGTGTTTTAATTTCTTCCACTAGTACACTGTCAGAAGATCTGTTACGCATTATCTGTTGAAACCGCGCATCCTCGTGTCTTCTGCTATGAAACTTCTGACAGTGTGCTAACAGTACTGGGTGAGGATCAGGATCGATGTTAAGCAGATTATCATGGCTTGATACAGTTAGATAAGAGCTCAGCTAAACATATCTGACTTCCACAGGACTTCTTCTGGGCTTGAAACTGAGAACCTGGGATAAAGACTATCTGAAGCTTTCCGCTATTCTTTCGTCCTATTACTCCCTTGAAGGACTTCCACAGGATCGAAGCTACAGGGCGTGTAATCGCATCAACAATTTTATGGACCCGAATAAAGTTGACCATGTCATGCTGAAAGACCAGGTGATGTATTTTTGAATAATTGTTTCAGCTCTTTTATCCTTTTGTCAGTTTGGACTCAGAGATATGTGTGAACGGAAACCATGACTTCTACAGAGCTTTTCTGAAGTATGTGAGGAGAAAATAAAACCTTACAGTTCACATTGAAAAACTCTCATGGCCTGCACCGTCAGAAGTTTCATAACAGATTGCGCATAACACTTTCAAGAATAACACCTTTTCACTTAGAAAAAAAGTGTTATGACCAATTAAGTTTATACTATTTCGTGCCCAGATCTCCAACAACACCTTCAATAGGTAAAAATACTACACTGTCAGAAGTTACATAACGACAACAGCAGGGTGCGCGGTTTCAACAGATAACACTTTGGGATGTTATATGTTATGTTTCTTTCGTTCCCGTAAGTATTTTTACCAATTGAAGGTGTTGTTGGAGATCTAGGCACGAAACAGTGTAAACTTAATTGGTCATAACACTTTATTTCTAAGTGAAAAGGTGTAATTCTTGAAAGTGTTATGCGCAATCTGTTATGAAACTTCTGACAGTGCAGCAAGTTTTTCTTCATCATCAACATGTTTTTCTAGTTTTCCTTCAAAATCTTCCATTTTCGACAAATCTGATGCGTACGCGTCGACGCAACGCAAGAATGGGACTTGGTTCTATTCTTGCGTTGCGTTTTATTTGTCTGCGTAAGCTCTGCGTTGCGTCGACGCAAGCGCAACGCAAGGCTTGCGTAGCTCAGTGTGAAAGGCAAACGCGTCAATGTGAAAGCAGTTTAACGGAGCCTTTCCAAGTTAAAGATGCAAGCGTCACACTTTCGGAAATTTCGTCGGCCCACTGCCAAAAATCATGCACAACAGTGCCCAGCCAGCACATGCCACTCTACATTCCTTTCTGGCCGATGACTGAAAAATTGTTTACTGTATTTGTTGTGTTTTATTTCTTCTTTTCTTTTATTTTACATACTCCGCTTTTCAAATGGCGGGTCAGAAATAAATTACTTACTTAATTACTTATTAATTACTATCGTCCGCCTTGTCTAGAACTTACTACGGAACCTGATCTTCAATTGCGAAACGCAATTTGCTCCAACTAAGTGAACTAATCGACTGTTCCGCATGGATATTAGTTATGTAACAAAAAGTCATAAACAAAACTCCTACGGCAACTTAAACCTGAATGAGACCACTGCCTTGGTTGTCGCTTAACCCAATTCGCCAGAGCAGCTAGCTTCCATCTCTCCTTGTGAAAAGTATTTTACTAGAATTCCAAGAAATTTCCCCATCGCATTGTTCCGGCGATCACCACTTGGCTCTTTTATTTCCCTTGTTTCAACGTCGAACTCCCAAATTTCTAAAGAACTTTCTGGAGACCCCTTAAAGAAAAATATACCCACTAACAGTAGAGAATTTTAGATTCTCCTTGTCCCAGGTCTTCCTTTTTAATCAAAGATTTTATACAACCGGCGATTTTAGTTTATCTGGACACACCGGGTAAGCTAAAACTGAAATTCACAAACATTTTTAGTAAGTAAGTAAGTAATTAATTTGTGACCCGCCATTTCGAAAAAGCGGAGTAAATGAAAGAAAACAAATAAAAGACATTAAGACAAAGAAAAAGACACTAATTTTCAATCTTCGGTCAGGAAGCAGTGGAGAAGGGTGTGCACTGGTTGGACTCTGTTGTCAATGATTTTTGATAGCGACGAAGAAACATCCAAAAGGGCAATACTTGCATCTTGAATTTTGAACTTCTCCGTCAATGTATGGTTATGGCATAATTTCGACAAGTGGAATTGATGATAATGAATTTCCGGTTTCGACCATTAGGCTACGACATATTCGTCAATATATTATAATATTATATCAATATATTATATATTCAAATAATGTGTACAACGGATACGCCCCCTACGATGATTCATCAGCGATATTTCGGACCTTCTTGGCAAGGGTCCTCGTCAGGCTGTCAATCGTCACGGTCACGTCGGGGAAGGAAACAAACCTGTAAACCTTGCCAAGAAGGGCCGAAATATCGCTGATGAAGCATCGTAGCTGAAGTATCCGTTGTCTACATTATTTGAATATATGTTTCAAATTTATATTCGTCAAATCGTCCTCGATTATCGAATATCCATTTTCACGCACATTTATATTTATATTCGTCAAATCATCCTTGATTATCGAATATCAATTTTTACGCATACTTGCCCCAAGGTCTAAACTCAGAACATCCAATAGCGACACAGAACGATGCCTACTGAATTTCCGGGCTTCACCGGATTCCGCCCGAAGTGTCAACCACGCAGGAAACAAAGCAGATACATCAACATCCCAGTTTAAACCCCACGATAAATGTGTTGTTACTGTGAAAAAACTTGGACGTTGCGGCCTGGCTTGCGATGGAGCGTAGAACGAGATTGTTTGAATAGGAGGAGTGTGTTAGTTCTATAAGTTAGTCAATTATTTATAAATTTTTGTTGCCACGGCCCACGGGCTTTTTTTTTTAAAGCATACTCTATTCTATAGCAGTGGTTCCCAACCTTTTCCGTACCGCGTACCCCTAATTAAGGTTCAAAAAAGTTGCGTACCCCTTTCTGAAGAATCATTGTTCTACTACTCTACTAAGATTTGTCGTGATAAGAACGCCAAAGAGACGACACGGGATTATAGTGCGTAAAAATTTACACAAATAAATGGGATACTTGAGGCTGCAAGGTTGTCAATTTCATTATCGTCCGCAAACTGGTAAAAAACACATGCGCTGTTTCTCTGAACCTTCGTAAGCCAAAACTCTACTTTCTTGACGAAATCAGACATTTTCGACTTCGGAGATTATGGACCTTCGCGTACCCTTTACGAGGGTCTCGCGTACCCCCGGTTGGGAATCACTGTTCTATAGCAACTCCAAGCCATGTGATTAAAAAATTACAAAGGCTACCGAAACCCCGTTATTGCTGGATTCTGGACGAGTACCGGTCCAACAGAAACAGAAAGTGAAGTGCATTTACTCAAGAGCATTGCCAGCGTTGTATGAGTTTTTCCGAATGTTACTTTTTATGATTCGTATTTACTTATACCCGATGAAAAATTTGTAGCCTGCGTAGTTCTATGGTAGTTGTAAGAAAAAGTTGCATGTAATAATATGTAGAAGAAAAGAATACTATCATTTAATGTGCCTCAGACTGGTCCAATCTTATGTAGTAGTAATCCAGTAGCATCCTGTCTTGCCATAGTAGCATCCAGTCTTGCTAATAGTAGCATGCAGTGGTAGGCAGTAACACGGTAGCCTTGAAGTAGAAGCATGTAGTAGCATCAGTTAGTACTGCATGCTACTTTTTCGTACAACTTCGTACTACTATTTTGAGATAAATTTTTCATCGGGTAGTGCATTAATCAACGTGGCAGGAAGAGGCGTTACTAGCCAAAACCTTTTTTTTAAGGGGGTGGGGGGCAAGGTATTTACCGACTGGCTGGTCATTTTTAACGACTGCTTTCGCAGAAAAACCGACTCTTTTAAAGAACAAGACCAAACTTTTCGATGGGATCCCAAAAATTCAATATCTGATCCAGACAACTGGGTCTTGTCTTAGCCAGATCCAGTCATCGCCAGAATCCTTGAACATTCTTACAATTAAAATTCAGAAACAGATTAAGGCCAAATAGCTAATCATCTGAGAAAACCAAGTTCAGATATGGATTCAGCATGTGTGTTTACCCGTATAAGTCATATCTGTTTTGACGAAAAGTTCCTGCCACTTCTGCCAATTTCCCGGTTTCGGCCGAACTCTAGAACTACTTGTCCAGCGAAAAAAAGAAAGCTCAAAAACGAACTCAGGGTATCTTCTTTCCCCAATAATGAACATCTAATCAACTTCAAATAAAAATTTAACTTATAACAAATTTTCCGACTCCAGCCGGATTCCGGTCGAACTATATGTCCGGGTAAAATATGATTGTCCCACACGGATTCAGCGTCTCTTCTTACCCCTAAATCGGTTATCTAATCAGCTAGAAATAAAACTTTAACTTCTAACAATTTTCCGGTTTTGGCCGGATTCCGGGCGAACTACATGTCCGGCAAGAAAATTGTTTTCACATAAAAGTTCAGCATGTCTTCTTGCCCTAAATCGGACATCTGATCAACTCCAAATAAAACTTTTAATTTTAACAAACTTTCCGGTTTGGGCCGGATTCCGGGCGAACTACTTGTCCGTTGAGAAAATGGTTTTGACCATCGTCTTCAGCATGTCTTCCTACCTCTAAATCAAACATCTAATCAACTTCAAATAAAACTTTTACTTTTAACAAACTTTCCGGTTTTGGACAACTACTTGTCCGATTACAAAATGGTTTTCACCATCGTGTTCAGCATGTCTTCTTACCCCATAATCGACTATCACATTAGCTGTTTCAAAATATTTTGTTTGCCCCTTAATTTGAAACCCCTCCCCCACCCCTAAATGTAGGGCTACAAAGCCCATTTACGAACTCGACTGCTCCGCCGACCCAACGAATCCTCACACCAAGTTTCATCAAAATATCTCATTCCCTTCGAGAGTTATCGTGCTTACAGACGGACAGACGGACGGACGGACAGACGGACAACTTTTGCGAAGTCATAGGTATCCCTCAACTTACGTTTTGGGATCCCAAAAAACAAACTGTTTTAACGAAAAATCGACTGATTTTCAGGAAAAACGAATGTTTAAAAAAAATCTACTATTTTTACGAAAAACAAACTGTTTTTAAGAAAAATCGACTGTTTCCAGGAAAAAAATCGACTGTTTCTACGAAAACTACTCGGTGATCTTTCACCGACTCCGACAACACTGGGGGGGGGGGGGGAGGGCTCTCCCCCCCCCCCCCCATACGTGACGCCCCTGGGTAGCAAACATAATAGTATTATAGCAATAGTATTACTTAAAACAGGAATGAAGGGACAAAGTTTCGTCACGCAAGAAAAAAAATGTGTTGAAACTTTTCGGAAATAAATATAGCAGATTACTTACAGGCCAAGGTTGTAGCCCAGATGTTGTTGACAGTACGGTCCATGACAGAACTCGTCCAGTTGTTTGTCGACTCAAATCCAATCCATTCTTTGAGACTGATGGTCTCAGGTTCAAGCCCGGCGGCAATACCAGCAATAAGAGCACCTTGAAGAACAAACAAACTCACAACAAATGCGCGTCACAAAAGCTTAACATATCTCCCAATATAGGTATTTTGGGGACCAGAGGCGTTACTAGCCAAAATTTTTGGGGGGGACGAGGGATTTCCCGACTGGCTGGTAGTTTTTACCGACTGTTTCTGCAGAAAAACAACTGTTTTCAACACCAAAAAATGACAGTTTTGAAAAAAATCGACTGATTTTCAGAAAAACCCTTATTTTGACGAAAAATCGACTCATTTTCAGAAAAAAACGACTGTTTTCATGAAAAAAATCAACTGTTTTTACGAAAAATCGCGGCGCTTCGCGCCGTCTCGGTTATTTTTTACCGACTGGCCGACAGCATCGGGGGAGGGGGCGTCCCCCCCCCCCCCCCAGTCGTGACGCCCCTGTTGGGGACTACTTCGACAAATTCAATTATTGCGTTATGTTGTTTTATAGAGAAAGGCGTGGAGGCGCGGAAGGCAGCGACTTGAACCTGTTGAGTGTTATCGTTTTTCTTTATTGTTTATTTTTATGTCTGTACTTGTGTATATGGGCACTGGCTTTTCAATACACGTATATATATATATATATATATATATATATATATATATATATATGGACTGATCGCTCTGTGTGATGACGAAAGTGGCTTAGTGAACCTAATATCCTTCTGCATACCAGGTCAGGAATGTTATACCGACATACTGCATCAAAAAGGCTTTCGCCTCTATATAATACATGTGGAATTGAATGAATGGAATAAGGAGGTATTTGGTGAGAGAGTGTATAATGAAGAATGGATGGTATAAGGATGATGAAGGATGAATGTTTTCTTACTGTGAAAATACGTGTTCGTTACTTGAGGCATGCGATGGAGCATAGAACGATATTTGTAGAACAGGAGCAGTGTGATAGTTCAGTAAGCTAGTGGGATTTTTACACAATTTTTGTTGCCATGGCCCACGGGCTTTTTTCTGTAATTACATTCTATTTTATTGTTCTATTCATAGAGCAAGTTAAGAAGAAGGAAGCAAGCTTATGAGTTATTAACTTGTTGAAAAAGGGTGCAAGAACTGTCATTAGTTGCGTTTTTTGCCTTTCCTCCGTTGGTCGGTTAACCTACCTACTTGTTCCTATTGACCGTTTTTTCGTCTCGCCGGTCGGTTCGACTGAGCTCTAAAAAACGGCTTATAAGAAAAAATGGCGTCTTCCAGTCGCAGGCGCCTATCTCTCCAATGAGAATTTTGAATTTCGCGCCGTGCCAAGAGCGTAGGTCGGTTGGATGGAGCTCAGACCTCAGTCCACTCCACAGGTCGGTTAACCGACCGATGAAAAAACAGCTTATAAGGATTTAGGTCGGTTAGCCGAAGAAAGAAAACGGCTTAAAGAGAGAAATCTCGCAGGTCAGTTAACTGGAATGGATGACGGCAAAAAACACAACTATTAACTGATACAGAATAGCGCTTGGCTTGTTCCATGCCATATCTCAAATGTCAGTTATGAAATTATAACGGTCCCACTGGAAATCAACCGCTGGTTGAAAAAGGCTAACAGACGATTTTTGTTGCCTTGGCCCATTCCGAAATGCTGAGCTCGAAGGCTCAGGACAGACTGACAGAATGACGGACGGCAGGTGGTTACCGATCCTACCTTATCAGCAATCCGTAGTTTAATGGTGGGTTTACACACTGCGTAAAATCCGTGCCTATTTTCAAATCCGAGCGTATTTTACGGACGTATTTGGACTTGAAAACATCTCTAGTAACAAGGTGGTATTTATATAAGAAAAGGACCGATTTCTCAAATACGTCAGTATTGCTAGAGATCTTTTCAAGCCCAAATAAGTGCGTAAAATAGGCTTGAAACGCTCGGATTTTACGCAGTGTGTAAACCCACCATAAGTTAGAACAGACAAAGGTTCTTGGCCCATTACGAAATGCTGAGCTCGAAGGCTAAGGGCAAACCGACAGAAGGACGGACGACTAGCGGAAAGAAACCAGAGCGAGACGAAGCCTCTCGCTACCGATCCCACCTTATCAACAATCCAAAGATGTTGCTAACAGGGGGAAATACAATCGGACAGCTCTTGGCAAGCTATACTCTTCCTTCTGTGACCATTATATTCTTTTCTATCTGGTGTTTATCCTGTTTTAAAGAATCATCTTACTTTCGTTTTTGTGAATTTCTTCTTTTTCTCCTTCCTTAGCAAAGAAATTCTAAAATTCTTGGTAAGTACTCGCTACCGGATATCACGGAGAAATTGTCTGTTCTCCACAGAAAACTATCCGAAAGGGCGTACGCGCGTCTGTCGTCCTCTCATGGGCTTATTCGTCTGTTTGATTCTTGAGTAGATTTTGCTTGTATGTGTTGTGTTTTCTCTAACTATGTCTTCATATTTTCTTTAGTACTCCACTGTTTTCGTCTTGTACGATTTGTGGGTCAAAAATAAATCATTATTGTTATTATGATACTTACCGGCCGCCACGGTTCCAAATGGCGTGTGAACAATTCCACTTTCTAGCGGTGACTTGCTAACTGGGATTCCATAACTTGTCTCTCTTTTCTTCCTCGAAAAGTTATCATCAACGGTCTCATCTTCCCAGGCATCATCTGCAACTCCGACTGCGGACTGGACGGTCGAAATGCTAGAAATTTATTTTCCTTTGATACTATAGGTGCGTTTTTTTATGTAGTTTGACGTACTTTTGTTTAGTTATGAAAGTACAGTATTATGAAAGTACAGTACCCACTGCTTCCTGGCCGAAGACTGAAAATTAAGTGTCTTTTTCTGTGTGTTTATGTGTCTTTTTTTATTTTCTTTATTTTCTTCATTTACTCCGCCTTTTCAAAATGGCGGGTGATAAATAAATTACTTTACTTACTTAGTATTCGGAATAGACGAATAAAACGGTACACATACTGCACTTTCAGAGCTGACACAAAAGTACGTCAAACTACATCCCAAAATCGCACCCTTTATTGATTATGGATACGATCTAAGCAAATAAATAGAAACGTAGATACCCTCTTAAGAGTAGGGTTAAATTATTTGAAAGAAATTCCCGAAACCCGAAGTCATGTTATACTTGCTCGTTATGTGGTTTGGAAGAGGAGAATCTGTCCCACTTACTGTCAAGATGCAAGGGGCTCTCGGATTTGAGAGTAAGATTTTTTGGTGAAGATGGGTTGCTCTTTCCTGGTATCCTAAAGTCATCTTCACGGTCAGCGATAATGGCAGTTACAGGTTTTGTCAAAGAAGCGTTAAAGAGATGTCAATAGTTACTGGTGGTGGGAGTTTAAAGCGTTTTACATGTGAGTTTATATAATCGCTCTCTCGAAGTGTTTAAAAATGAATGATTTTGTGTATGGCCTAACGGCTAAATTAAAGTATCTATCTAATCTGATCATCCAATGAATGACAAAGGTGGACAAAAAACAGACGAAATGATGGGAATCTTCAGACTATGGTATCCTACACTCTCAAAATCGACTAGACTACACGTTCAACCTGCGGCATGTCACACAGCTTCTAAAGATGGAAATACTGAATAAAAAATACACATCAACAAACTAGGGCTGTTACGCCTATTTCTTCACTATTTACAAATTCAGCTCCGCAAATTTGGAGACCAAGACATCAAACGAACGCTATCTACAGCTATCTATTACCACAACAAAAGCTGAATGTTTTTCGGAAACATGCAACCAAAATCACATTTATTTTTCACAAACTGTCTTGACTTTTTACTTCTCGGTTTTATAGCACTTGCAGCCTTAGACACAAATGCCATTTAGCAATCGTAAGGTTTGTCCTTCGGTCTTTCTCCCTCTGTTTCGCTTTTGCTAGTTCGAGCATTTCTACCTATGCTAGGACGATGAAACTTGGCAAGCATGTCGGGGACCCGACCCAATGCTCAACAGAAACTTCTTTTTCCGGGTTCAATCATCTGTGTGGAAGTGGAGGGAGGGGAAATCCGGTATCTTATTTTTTTTATTCCAACGGAAAGTAGAGTGAGAACACGAAAACAAAATGTCCCATTCTATTATTTCCTTCTTCAGTGAACAAGACCAAAGGTTTCGATGGGATCCCAAAAATTTAATATTTGATCCAGACAATTGGGTCTTGTAGATATCCAGTCTTCGCCAGACTCCTTATACTTTTTTACTATTAAAATTTAGAAACAGATTAAAGGCACAGAAAACTTGACTACGCAACTTTCCGGCCATCAAACCGATCTGGGGGGCTTAGATAAAGATACAGGGACTTATTTTCGACAGGACCCCACTTCTTTGTTATCTCGAACCCCCTCCTTAGTGCTCCCAAAACTAGCTGGCAGGCCCTTGCCCCTTATGCACTGTAATTATGCACTTATACACTGTAAAAGTTCGCCTTTCGCCATGTTGACTAACAGATCGGGACAGTAGTCAAGTGGTCGTGCGTTCGATTCCTACTCCCGGCACACAAACCTTTTGCTTTTTTTTTCTACTAACTCAAAAGTCGAATTCTCGGAAACTGCCCGGAAACTGCAATGGTCGTAACGATAATTTTTCTTACTCTCATTATCGACTCAGGGTACATTCTTGATATGTCAGCTAGCTCCCCGAGTCAAGTTTTCTGTTCCTTTAAGGCCAATGGTAATCGTCTGAGAAGACCATCTAAGAAACGTGGCCAACGGTTACTGATGTCTTGAAACCGAAGGAGTTGGACGCAAAGCGGAAGTACGTCGTCGTGGTGCCGAACCGATTCGAGCTACTCCACACACTCACGAACAGTGTATTTCAGGAGAAACTTCCTATGACATAGAACTAAGGCAGAAGGCTAGACTCCATGGAGCGTCTTACAGAAAGCTGAATGGTATCCGCAATAAACTCATTCACCGAGACCGAGCAAACTTCGTTCAAAATAAAGCTGACGAATCGAGGAAGCGGCAAGGAAGAAAGACATAGGCGGTCTGTTCAAACATCTTCGAGATCTAACAGAGGGCAAGGCTCCTACAGCGGAACCCGTCGTTTCAAGAGATGGGACTGTTCTTTAGCGTGAAAGCTCGTGCCTCGATCGCTGGAAGGAAAATTTCTCCTCGCACCTGAACAGAACTAGTCCCCCTGTAGCAGCCGACGAAAGACTCAGTCAGTCCCCCAGCCCAGCCACTGAAGTAGTCGATCTTCACACTGAGCAATTTAACACCTCAGAAACAGAAGCGCAATGAAAAGGCTGGAAAACAGTAAGGCCGATGGTGTAGGTTACGTGGCATAAGTTCTCAGTTGCTGAAATATGCTTGCCCAGCCATGCTCTTCCTTCTGTAGACTCTCTTTTCTGTTGTTTGGGAAACGGATATCATTCCGGGAGACTGGCGAAGAGGAATCATCGTCCCCTTATAGAAAAGGAAAGGCAGGCGAAGTGACTGTGCCAATTACTTAAACCCTTTTGTCAGTACCTGGCAATTGTTTCTAAATGGTCCTACTGGATCGTTGCCGAAACAGTATCAACCGAACCCGGCGACCAGAACAAGCCGGTTTTATGTCAGAGCGATCGACCATGGAGCAAATATTCACAGTTCGTCAAGAAGTCGAGAAAAGCAGAGAGTTTCGACAGAAAGCGTTCATCGCCTTTGTCGACTTCCGAGCTGCTTTCGATGCAAGCGACCGGGATGCCCTGTGGAGCATCTTAAAGTCCATCGACCAGCCAGATAAGTACTGCAGGCTTTTCGAAGTACTCCCAACACGGACAGAGAGCTGCATCCAAGTCAATGGTCGACGAAGGTCTCCTGGCGGAATCCATGGACCAACTGATGGAAGCACTTCATATCCTACACGAAGAAGCTGCGAAAGTAGGACTACAGGTCAACGGCGACAAAACCAAGAATATGGTCGTAGATCCATCCTCTGGCATCGCCAATCCTCCTGTGGCCCTGGACAAAACGACTACTGTTGAGATAGTCCAGCAATTCACGTACTTGGGCTCTGTCATTGCTGCAGACGGCTCACTTTTCCCTGAACTACAAGCAAGAATAACCAAGGCATCCGCTGCCATGGAGAGGTTAAATCGTCACTTCTGGCGGAAACCAAGTATTGGTCGGAACACGAAGCTGCAAATCTTCAACGCCCTGGTCGGCTCTGTAATTCTTTATGGAACACAGACCTGACCGGCTAAATTCACAGCTTTCAGGACCGTTGAGGTTTTCCAGACGAAAAGCCTTAAGAGGATAGAACAGATGATTCGACTTCGTCAACAACGAGAAGTTACTGCAGACAACGCAGCAGACACTGTTCCCCGTTCAAATAGCGCAGCGTACCCTACGATGGTACCGTCAGCTCCTCAGAATGCCATCAGACCTACCTACGAAAATCGTGCCGGACTTCTACCCCGCAGAAGCCGACTGGAAACGACCCCGCGAGAGACCGAACAATGGATGGTCCGATAATCTCTCCAAATACTTGAAGTTGGCAAACATCGACATCCACGATGCACCAGTGCTAGTTGCTGATCGCACCGGTTGGAGGAGGCTGACATCACTTTCTACGCTGAGCGACGCCCGGCAGGAGACGTAAGTAAGTCACTACCACCAGACAGAAGCGGTCTGTAGGAAGAGTTCCCGCTGACGACACATTCCGCCTAGTAGTTCACATCCCCATGCCACGAGATTCATATAACCTATACAGCATTCTTTACTTCACTCCGTTTTTCAGAATGACGGGTTAAAAATAAATTACTTACCTACTTACTAGTAAGTCTGGCAGAATTTCCGACATGAAAACGTGACCAGGTTTCTGAGAAAAAGAGCTGCACAGTGAGATACTACCTTAAAGAGGCTAATTGCGTAGAGAACAAAACGACTCCTCACCTTGGCACAACTGATTCTTCCGCCTTATCCTCCATGATGACATCTAGTAGGCTGTTAACAATGTCGTTGTCAAGACTGTCGACAGAGCGAGTGTTCGGTGACTGCCGAGGAAATCGTTCTTCAGCACGCATCGTTCGATTGACAGAGTAAGATAGCATGAAGTGAAGGGCACACTAGAAAAGAAAAGATTAAAATCCAAGGTGAATCAAAATTACACCTTTATTTAATTATTGCTCTGTGGGGTACTTTGGTCGAAAGGCCACAGATTTTGCCTCAATGCCCCCAATGAAAACTGATGGCAAGCCATTAACCTAAACACAACTAATGAAAACACCACTCGTTGTACCACTTGCTGTTGCGTTCTTCTCGATACAGCTCCTTCAGACGTACTTTTCTCAGAGCAGCAGGCATGTCGAAACTCAGAGATCGGAATGCTTCTAGTCGTTGTCTTGTCCGTGCTTGGACAACCTTGAAAAAAAAATCGTATTCGTCCCTACCTTTATTCCACAACGGAGTCAATTTGGAGGTCAACAAGGTCATTTTGAACATTGTCGACAGAGCCAGTATTCGGTGGCTGCCGAGGAACTGGTTCTACAGCAATCAACGTTCCATTGACAGCTTACCGCCGGCTAGTGCTTTTGTTAGTCGTCATTCCTGTGTGACTTGTGATCGCATTCAGCGATTGGCTGATTTGTTTTACGACGGCCAGGCTCGGTATCTGTCATGTGGGTCAGTCTCATTGCCGATTCCGACTGTTTCCCGGCAGGCGACCAGGTCTTCCAGCTGCCGTTTAATACTCTTGATCACTCACTCTCCTTGCCGATGCAAAATCGCGGGTAACTAGCAGAAGAGCCAGAAGCGGTGTCACCTCGGGTATCACAGCTGCTCCCGAAGATCGCCGTGATTGTTTGACACAGGATTTGAGTTGTTGAATTTGAGTCGTTAGTGACATGTTTTCTAGTTCTTCCTGAGGATCACTGGCGGGTCATATAGAGTAATAACTTTTTCGAACAGGTATGTAATGCATTTCCTCCTATGACCCACGGTCAGTTATTTTACGATAATCTTCACACAGAAAGTTAGCGGTAGATATGAGAGGATGATATAAGTCATATCAGCCTCCAGAGAGGATGTTATAAGTCATATCAGCCTCCAGAGAGGATGTTATAAGTCATATCAGCCTCCAGAGAGGATGTTATAAGTCATAGAATTAGAATAGAACAGAATTTATTGCACAAAAAGCCTGAGGCCATGGCAGTCTAGTACACTAGCCCCTTTTCAGTCATGGTGCTCAAATTTCTAGCACCATGCCTGAGTGCTAGACGTTCAAGCACTGTACCTTGGGTTTCATGCATGGTGCATGGATTTCAGTATACAGTGCATGCATGAAAAACACAGTTTCTGTCATCACAACTGAGCACCAGCTCGGACAGGGCGGAAATTACTACCATGAATCAGAGAAATCAAAGACAATCCTTTAATTTGTCACAACAAAAACAAAAGGGCTCGACTGATGATGGAGATGCAAAACCTAACAGCACCCTATCTATTTTCCATGTAGAGTGCCCCAAGAGCCAATATTCTGGTTGGCTGCTAGGTAGAAAAAACTGAGGCACAGGACACTTTGCATGCATAACCCTTGACTATGTAGAAAAGGAAATGAGGTTTTCACGTCTGTCATCAGCCGAGCAATGTTGTTTTTGTTATGAAAAATTTGATAAGGATGGTCTTTGATTTCTCTAACTCATGGTAGTAATTTCAGCCCTGTCCGAGCCGGTCCTCAGTTGTGATGACAGAAACTGTGTTTTTCATGCTTGCACTGTATACTGAAACCCATGCACCATGCATGAAATCCAAGGTACAGTGCTTGAATGTCTAGCACCCAGGCATGGTGCTAGACATTTGAGCACCGTGCCTGAAAAGGGGCTAGTGTACTAGACTGGGCCATGGCAAAAACTGAAACAAAAAAGAGAACACTTAAACGAAATAGTAGAACTAAACTAAAAGAAATTTTCTCTGTGGGCTAAAGCTACCTTTAGGAACCTTACCAGCCTCTTCACATCTTGAAAACACTTACTTCCAATAACGTTCATCATCCATACTTCATCATTCATTTTAATTACATTCCCAAAAATCTCAACCCGCAGGTCATCTAACTCACGGCATTCACACATCAGATGCAACAAATTCTCAATCTCACTACCACACATCGGGCAAAAATAGGGACAAGTACGTCCTAGTTTATTCCCCAAATATTTCCTCCGTTTTCCCAATGGCAAACAATAAGCTCGGCAACTAATTAAAATTATTAGATCCACCCACTTAATCCCAGCCTTAAATTAAACCTCTTCCCCCCATGTATCTTTGGCTGAAGTATAAAACCTTAAAGAAGGTGTCAGACTTTTTGCTAGATGCCATGCTTGGATTTCCTGGTCCAAAAGTCTCCCTGCCACCGCACGCGCAACCTCTCCCACGGGTAGTCCTGGTCCATCACCGCCGTTCAACCATATTGAAAAACCACAATTATCTAACATATCCTTAATATTATTCGCCCAAGAGTCCGACGACTCGTCCCTTTAACATTCCTTATAAGCTGCTTTGACTATTCTAATACGCGGTAATTGCAATAACTTCTCCCATAGCCCTATCATACTTATCCATCGCTTACGCCGTAGGCTTGATAGTCCTAGATCTCCTGTTATGACTATTGTACTCGTTGCATTACAAACACCTAAAATTCTCTTGAAATATCTTTACTGTAGCTGTTCTATCTTCTCACTTCTACCAAAAACCCCATAATTCGGAACCGTAATGCGTCGCGGGGATAATCTTTGTATCAAACACATGCTTCTGTAACTTGATATCTTCAATCCTACTTAACTTACTCCTAAGATTCATATTTATACTACGTATTCCCTTTTTGCAACTAAAATCAAACTGACTAGAAAATTTTCCATTAAACTTCAACTTACAACCTAGGTATGTGAATTCATCACTACATTCTAGATCTTGACCTTTAAATTTTAGCCGAGGTTCCTGATATACCTTACCGCTTTTCCGAAATACCACCACCACCGTTTTCTTAGCGTTCAGCTCTAATTCCTTAATTTGAAGGTATTGTTCTAACATATCAAACAATTTTTGAAGCGATTGTCGGGAATCTGCAATCAGGGCAATGTCATCTGCAAACAGTAACATGCAAAGTGTTATAACGTCTAGGCTTACCGTGGGGGCTCCGTTATTCATCATAAAGTTTCCAAATCATTAATATATAAAGAAAACAGTTTCGGCGACAGTGTGCATCCCTGCTTAACACCTTTCCGGGAACGAATTTTACGAGACAATTCCCTGCCTACCCATTCTACAAAATATATACTAGAGTATATCTGTATTATGAGCCTGACTAGCTTACCAGGCAATCCTATATCCATAAGGGTCTTAACTAGGAGTCCTCGCTTTACATTATCAAACGCTCCTTTCAAATCCACGAATCCTACGTATAACCTTCCCTTTCTAACAGATAAATGTTTCCTAACTAAAATACTGAACGTGTAAATCTGGTCAACCGTACTATACCCCTCTCTGAAAAATCATATCACCCTCCAGAGAGGATGATATAAGTCATATCAGCCTCCAGAGATGATTTCTTTTCGAAAAAGTTATAACAGTTAACACACCTCCATCTCGGTTGATATCTGAATGACAACCTCGATGGTCTGAATGACAACCTCGACTCGCCTTCGGCTCGGATAGGTTATTTTCAATGACAGTCTCGGTGTTATTTTCCGATACCAACCTCGATGTCTGAAGTTGACCTTTCTTAAAAACAGAAAAATAAAAATTTGAGAAAAATATAGACTGTTCTATGATTACAAACAACCAATATTCCGGACAGAGTGCAATGACGAAGGTGTGCTATACACCTACGGACAGAACACGCCTCAAGAAGAATAACAAAGCAAACACGAACCTTTTCTTCACCGCTAAGCACCTCTTCTGGGAAATCGGAAGTCTCTCCTGGGATGAGACTCCAAATGAGGCTGTATTTGTCAGCCTCAGGCGCGAACTTCTTAATTGGTGTTGTGAATTCTGTCTGACTTTCTGCATCTTCAATACCGTCATAACGGAACCTAAAGAGGAAGGCTCTCAATTCTCATATCTTGATCTATACCAGCTGCGAATTTTCTAATTTTTTATCGGTACCGCCTTGAAAAACTGCGATCAGAAGCAGGCAGATAATCAGGGGCTGGTGGCCCCAGAGCAGAATTCATGCCAGACCCCAGCACCATCGCCAATGGCCCAATGGCATACAGCAAAGCCGAAGTTTATTCATCTATCCTCGCTGGAACTGACGAAGATGGACAAAATTATCCAAGACAATCTGACTGTATGACCATACAGTAGAGGTATGTTTATGTGAACAGTTACTTTAATGTGAACAGTGCAGTTTTGTGGTAAATGGTAGTGTAATACCCCAGAAGACACAGTGTATGTTTGGTTCGATAGCCTGGGGGAGAATCGTGGGGTCTCTTTCCTAGGGCATGTAGAGTTGAACAAACTAGGTTTACAAAGTATTTTATTAACCAATATCACTCCAAGTCGATGTTAGTCTATAGATAATCCTCACTTTAATACTATAGTAATTGCTCCCAACTGTACTGTATCACTGCTAGTCTTAGAATTCTCTGATGATTAAACATGGAAATTCTTACCTATATTATTTATAAAATTTACCGCTCTCCTAAATAAGGCAATAGCTTACTTGCGCAATTGCCAATTTTGCACCTGTCATCGATTCTTGGATTCTTGGAGACGGTAATTCCACGAACACAGTGACCTGGCCAGGTAGCAGTCACACTGCTGTGACTCATGTCTGCCAGCTTGCTGTTCTGAGAGTTGGCAAGTCGGCAAGTGCACGTTTGTTCAGGGGTTCAAGAATTACAGCAATCTACGTCAGTACAGTAGAATGAAGATCCAAATCTTATTCAGGTGTTTTCAGATGCCCATAATCAGCCCTTAATTACCTAGTTTGGCTAACTGATAGTTAGCTTAGACACAGCAAGCGCATGAAATGGGGAAGTCCATAGTCAACAAACGTTCACATAAGCATACCTCTACTGTACCACATCCAAACTAGGACTTCTGTCAGCATTATTTCCAGCTGTTTTCTGGGACAATTCACAGGGACACAAGTGCTGCATCGCCCAATCTACTACAAATACCTATTTCTCGGATAAACTCTGTCAAACCTGTAATATCTGTCATTTTTATTTTATGAAAAAGAATCATTAGATAGATAGATCAGCTTTTTTGAAAGCCCATGGGCTTGCCATGGGCCATATACTGTAAACAAAAATGTCTGAGCATTAAAAGAAAATGAAGGTGGTGACACATTTTGAGACTTGTGTTCAAAGAAGCTAACCTGACTTGTATAATAAATTTGCTTTCCAGTAAAAGCTATAATACACAACAAAGTATTAAAAAAAGAAAAGAGGAAGATCAAGTAAGTACAACTCTCTTACTAACACAAACAGCTTAACAAACACGAGGAACAAGATTGCAATTATCCGCCAAAATTCAGATTTGTCGGACGGCACCTAGCGACGAAGTAGAGTTTTGCATCAACGTGTCCAGTAGTTATTCGTCCCGGCCGAGTGCACGGCAGTCACGAACCGGAAGTTGTGAAGTAAGCAGTGAAGTGAAGTTAGGTTTCAAGTTGGCATGTTGGCCAGTGGAAGAAGTTGTATATTGAATTAACCACTAATAGCAAACTGTCTTGAAATGGATCACCCATAATTTGGACTGGGTAGGGCTGCATAGCCCTCAGTGTAATGTAAGTATGCTAGCCGAAAGTTTTATGTAGGCTACTGTAGACAGTGCCAGTCAACCACAAACCCTTGATTTTTGAATACGCTATGCCTAACGCTCGATACCCTATGCTAAACCTGTGCTAAACGCTGGATAGCTGTTGGTACCCTAATCCTGACCTGATCCTAACCTGGCTCACTACCGATGAATTCTGATTGGTTGATTTCTGAGCTTCACTTAAATCATCAATATTTTATTGGGTACCAGTATCCAGCATTTGCCATAAGGCCTTTTTACGCGACACAATTGTGGGCCACATAGTTCTGAGTGTTTGTCGCGGAAACACTATTGTATGCCACACAGTCGAACCACTAGTTGAAACTCGCGGAAACGCCGATTTGTCTATTTTTTTGGCGGTAATTTCAAAAATCGGAAAATAAAAATAAAACTCAAGTAAAACTTCAATAAATAGAACTCCAGGCTTACTTCCTTACCATTCTGTCCATAACGTATCCTCAGTTTTAAGTCCATATACTTGAAAAAGTAGTTAGATTTATTGTTTAGACACTATTTTGCTGCTTAATTTGAATTTCCCGCCAGAATCGAGCCACAAAATCGACAATCACCTCGCCAGTTGTTTGTCGAATTTGAGCCACAAAGCGAGCCACGAAAATCTTATTGGTCGCGGAAACACACTTGTGGGCCGCACAAAAGGTCGCGGAAACACACTTTTCGAGCCACAATCGACCCACAAACTGTTTGTGGGAGCACGGAAAAACGCCTATAGTGTATCCAGCGTTAGGCATAGGGTATACCAAACGCTAGATATACCCAGCGTTTGGCATAGGCTTTCCCAAAATCAGGGGTTTGTGGCAGACAGCCCTGGGGTAAGGTGCAGGAAGGTCAAAAGGAAATTGGTTCGTTATTTATATGACTGAAGATGGACTTATTGTCGTGTTAAGTCTAACATTATACTGCCCTAGAAAAGCGGATTTCCGAAAAATTCTGTTTGTTTTCTTGTCCTTGAAGATTTTCTGCCCATAATGTCCATCACAACTCAGAGACCTTCTTCTTAGAATTGCGGGGGAGTATCGGAGTTCTTCTGATCTCCTTTCACTCCTTATCTTTTGTTGTCTTTAGTTTCTACTGAGACCAGTGTTCGTAAGGATGATCGTCTGCATCTCGTTCTTCTGTGGCTATGGACGAACGTAGCTGCGCCTGCTGTTGTTCATCTGATTGCATTTGCTCTTTTGATCAGGGTTGCCAAGACCTCAACTCATAAAAGTGTCACAATTGCTGACAAAAAGGTTTTGTAGGAGAATAATTTTTTAAAACATTTCTGAACTGTTACATCACAGTTTTGTAACAAAATTTAATCGGAAATGAGCTTTATTTGAGGCTTCAGACTGTTTTTCTTTACAAAATCAAAAGTAAAGTACATGTTTTGGCAGTGTTTTGGGGGCGATAATCCGTCACTTCAGTAAAGTAAATGAAAAAGTGCTTTTCTGGCCTAAAGTGTCATTTGTAAAAAATAGGTGTCACTTTCAGAGAGAAAGTGTCATGGTGTCACCCAGAGGCAAAAACTGTAAAAAAGCACCAAAAGTGTCACACTTGGCAACACTGCTTTTGATCTGGTCGTAGCTGATGATGCTCATCTGAGTCATCTGACGTCAGTTGCTGCAGGTAGCTCTCGATCTCTGGCGGCTCGTGAAATGATTCGAAACCATCCTCCTCTGGACTGATGGTTCATTTACACACTGCGTAAAATCCGAGCGTATTTTACGCACGTTTTGAGCTTGAAAAGATTTCTAGCAATACGGACGTATTTAGATCCCGATGAAAAATACGTAGCCTGCGTAGTAGTATGGTAGTAGTACGAAAACGTTGCATGTAATACTATGTAATAGCAAAGAAGACTATCATTTAATGTGCGTCAGACTGGTCCAGTCTTATGTAGTAGTATCCAGTAGCATGCTGTCTTGCCATAGTAGCATCCAGTCTTGCTAATATTAGCATATAGTATATTCAGTAACGGTAGCCTTGAAGTAGAAGCATGTAGTAGCATCGTTAGTACTGCATGCAACTTTTTCGTACTACTTCATAGTACTATTTTGAGATAAATTTTTCATCGAGATACAAAACGGACCGATTTCTCAAATACGTCCGGATTGCTAGAAATGTTTTCAAGCTCAAAACGTGCGTAAAATACGCTCGGATTTTACGCAGTGTGTACACCCACCATGATAGAGGCTGTATGTATCGAACAGGAATTGGCGTGGCCGAGGCACAAGTTGTTCGCCAATTAGCGATAGAAAAGGTAGGATGGCTCTTTTCGCTGCATGGCTCTTCAGTGGTGGAGGCTTTCAAAGAAGTGTCTCTGCTTTCATCATTGTTGTCTGCGTTGCTGTACTGCCACTGAGACTTCGGGCAAGACTTTAAGCGGTTGACATGTATACGCTTTTCGATCCCGGTTTCTTCATTCATGATTATGAGCGTGTTCCACCCTACTTACCGTAGTTACTACGCATGACGACACGACTTTTGGCTTCTTGGCGTCAAGGCTAGAACGCATTTCTTAATTTTCGGTAAAATATCACTCCACGGCAGCTTCACGGGGTAATCCGGCCAATCACGTTACAGATATTCGTAGTTACCACGCTTCCTACGCTCGCGAGCATGATAAGCAGATAGTTACCGTTTCGAAAGGTTGGAACGGTCAGCGTACTAACTTTTCGCGAGGTTGGAACGGAATTAGTAACTAATAGTTACTATTGTTAGAAGGGTGGAACACGCTCTATATAGTTGTGGTCGTTATAAACTTCGACGGCGCGGTATGGACCATCGTATGCTGGCTCCAACTTCGATGATATGCCAGCTTCCGGGATGATTCTATGGCAGAGTACCCTCATCAGCCTTTAACTATTGCAGTTGGGTGTTTTTGTAGTAGTAGTAGACTTTCTGCTGCTGATAACACTTCGATGTTCTCTTTGCTGCTAGTAATCTTGCGTTTCCCACTCCTTTCTCGACTCTCGTCAGGTTGTCATCATACTTCTATCACTGCATGCTGTCATCTGCTTCGCTTCTGCCGAATACCATCTGATGGTGGAATCTACTATCTCTGAAGAAAAAGGGAGTTTCGACGCTGGCCTTAGGACTGTTGTTCATAGAGTATACGACATAGCCAGTGTCGGTGGTTTGCCTGAACAAACTTGGAGAGGACAGCTTTGAGGTCTCTGTGTGTACATTTTACATATTGAGCAAATTCTCTAAACTAATTAATATCTACGTTGAACTTGAACTTCCAACCCCCATTACACGAAAACATACTAGCTATCCTATCCACAAACTTAATATCCATCACTGATTATTAATACAAGAAGGTTAGCAAGAAGGTTAAAGCGGGACACAAAAAATGGTCTTTCTACCACACACACAACGCTAACCATCCCTACTGTCACTATGAATGTTCAAAACCACTAAAAACACCGCAAAACAATGAGCAAAAAGAAAAAAAACACCAAATTTCCTAGGTTTGAAATAACTCTGTCTGAACTAAATCTCAGCCGATTATCCCGGACAGCTGTTATGGCACGTAGGGAGCCAAGGGTCAAAATAATAATTTCCATCTGATGCTCCAACTGTTTATTACAAATACAAATAAATTATAAAACCAAGACCAGTGTGGTACCTCTGGAGACATACAAACATTGTCAGTTAGGTCTTATGATTCTTTGCTAATCAATCCTGGAAAATTCCGCCATCTAGAAAAGAAGACGTTGTGGGTGGGTTTTTGGGACCCCAAAACGTAAGTGACGGGATACCTATGACATCGCAAAAGTTGTCCGTCTGTCCGTCCGTCTGAATGTCCGTCTGTGCGCACTATAACTCTCGAAGGGATTGAGATATTTTGATGAAACTTTGTGTGAGGATTCTTTGGGTCAAGAGTAAGGTCGAGTTCGTAGATGGGCTATGTAGCCCTACATTTAGGGGTGGGGGAGGGGATTTAAATTAAGGGGCAAAGGAAATATTTTTAAACAGATAATGTGATAGTCGATTCTGGAGTAAGAAAACGTACTGAACACGATGGTGAAAACCATTTTGTCATCGGACAAGCAGTTCGTCCGGAATCCGGCCGAAACCGGAAAGTTTGTTAAAATTAAAAGTTGTATTTGAAGTTGATTAGATGTTGGATTTAGGGGTAGAAAAACATACTGAACACGATGGTGAAAACCATTTTCTCGCCGGGCAAGTAGTTCGCCCGGAATCCGGTCAAAACCGGAAAGTTTGTTAAAAGTAAAAGTTTTATTTGAAGGTGATTAGATGTTCGATTTAGGGGTAAGAAGACATGCTGAACAATTGAGAGGAAAGTATTTGCTGCCCGGACAACTTGTTCGACCGGAATCAGGCCAAAACCGGAATATTTGTTAAAAGCAAAAGTTTTATTTGAAGTCGATTAGACGACAGATTTAGGGGTAAGAAGAGACGGTAAACCTGTATCTGACAATCTTTTATTTACCGGTACATATAGTTCGTTCTAAATCCTGTTGAAACCGGATTTTTCTATTAGTTAAAGTTTTACTTGAAGTTGTTTAGATGTTCCTTATACGAATGAGGGGATACGCTGAATTCTTTTCTGAGCTTTATTTTTCTCTAGACAAGTATGGTAGTTCGTTCGCGATTGTCTGGATCAAATATTAGATTTTTGGGATCCCATCGAAAATTTTGGTCTTGTTTCTCGAGCCACAACAGCAACTCGGCAATCGAGTTCAAATCTAAACAAACCCGTGGCATGCTATCCCTAGAGAAGGTAAACTGAATGTTTGGATTAGGTCAGGGGGGGGGGGGGGCTGGTATGAAATCTGAGGACCCTAGCCGGGTGGGGTGGGTCATTTTTGCCACGATTTAGCAGATTTTATTTGAGTGGTCATCTTGGTTTTTTTTTTTTTTACACTGACCCAAGCAACATTTCATTTAGCAGGAAATCACATGGCCGAAACAGCTGGGACAAAGAGAACTATAGATCTCTTATTCTGAACATCGTACTCGAACATCTGAACATACTGAACTGTACTGAACATCGTAAGTACAAGAAGTCCATTCACTTTCCCGTCAAAGCAAACAATTTAGAAAAAATCTACCAACTTTATTCCAATTAAGTTAATATTTTGATTATTTAAAAAGTAGTTTAAAAAGTAGTCAGGTAATAGTAGTAAAGCGCGGACATCTTTCACATGTCTTTTGGTGCCAAAGAATGCTGGTGATGAATTTCATAGTGCCTCCTTACACCATGACGCCAAACTGCTTGTGCGAGTGAATGGCGGCACTGGTATCTTCCGTAACGCCAAACTGCTTGTGCAAGTGAATGGCGGCACTGGTATCTTCCGTCGTACAATCTGGGCACCTCACTGGGTGGTTCGTTGTCTCGCCTCTGGCCAACTTCAGCTTGAACTTGTAATAGTATTGGCAATCCGACTCGGCTCTTTCAGAAGATGCTTTCCCTCCCATATGTGCCAATCTTTATCTTGCGTGACGGGTCTGCCTTGAATTCCAGATTGAACAACATTGACTGAACGGTGAAACTTATTTTTAAGTCGGACTGTTTGTTATGGATCATTTTCGTGACAATGGTTTTCTTTTGAGCAGGAATCTCCGCCAGAAAAGTGGCACCTGTCTGCGTTGTCGCTACGTTCGTTCCGGAGGAAGTAGTAACTACCAAACCTGGCTCCTCCAATCACCGTAACTTATACTAGCTACTTTCTAACGCAAGCATTATTACACATGATGCTCCCAACCACCATAAGCAAACTGTAACGATCATAACTTTCATGCATTGAAAATGATAAAGGGAAAGACCTAGTTACGGACTATGTGATGAACAAGCTTAGCGTTACATCCTATTTCTTTGTTAATGAGTAAGAACCAAGGAATTGCTCTGAAATCGTAGTAAAGACGAAGCGCGACTCTCAGCTGCCCATGAGAAAAATTGACGGTTATAAAAATGGTTTACCGGAACAAATACCAGAAATTTAACGACGTGTTCATCATGTTAGACTGCTTAATTGTACTAACCTCCTCTAGTCCCGCAGAAACCGCAAGAATCAGCAGGAATATCGCATTTTGCAATGTGTGCACTGACATGCTCGCGCATTTTCTCCCTCTTCATCAATTTCCTGCAGTTGAGCTCGTACGTCGTACGTCGCATCTCTGACATCTCCTAATCCAGTTAGACTAGAATTGGAGCATAGCCTATACGCAAATTTCCGGTTCCCACTTCACCACCCTCCTCTACCGTGACCAGATCCGATACCAAATAACAAATCAAGGCCGCATTAACTCGGAACTGTCCAACTTGCATCCCATTCTGTACCCCCTCCCCTCGTCCAACTCTCCTAAACGTGCTCATATTACTCGGACGCATATTTTGCTTGTCTAGGTCATCAGTTCTTATCACCCATAAAGCTTCATTCGAACTGGACCACCCGTTCGCAACTTACGGAAGCCAGTGATTTCCGGATTCCCCTTCCCTCAACTCCCCAAAGATGGTAGGATGCAGAAACACAAGTTTTCCTAGGGCATTATGTCGGGTCCTTGAGTCATTAATAGGCCTGCAAAGTTTCATCGTTCTTAGAATAGGTGTAACTATCCTAACTGCCGATCACTGGAATTCCGGGAAACACCCTCCAACTCCCCCCTCAAAGCCCCGATACGATCTGGTTCCGTCAATTACGTATCTAGGACTAATGTTTGTTCTTCTCACCAAGTTCCATCCCAACCCCTCGACTCTAAGCGCTTCACGAGATTTCCACCCTACCTTTCAACCCCCCCCCCCCCCCCACAAGTATCTGATTCGACCAGGACTTAACATGGAATATCTGAGACGATAGCACTTTCCACTTGTCAAATTTCATTCAATTCCGATCACCCGTTCAAAAGTTATGCATGCCACCAGATTCCGGGCTCCCCCTCCCTCCCCCCCACGGTGGTCGGATCCAGGAAACGACTATTATCAAGTTAATCTGTTCGGGTCCCTGAAGTGTCTTCCAAGTTTCATCGTCCTAGCACATCCGGAAATACCGAACTAGCAGGATCACCGAAATTCCGGCGACCCCCCACAGTGCCCGAATCTGGTCCGGTTATGTCAACGATGTGTCTAGGAGTTGTGCTTGTTTTTCCCACCAAGTTTCATCCCGATCCCTCCACTCTAAGCTTTTCCCAAGATTTTCGGTTCCTCCCCTCCAGCTCCCCCCAAAGTCACCGGATCCGGTTCGGATTTAAATTGGGTCGTCTGAGACACGGGGTCCTTCCAAATATCAAGTTTCATTAAGATCCGGTCACCCGTTCGAAAGTTATAAATACCTCTAGATTCCGGATTCCCGCTCCCTCCACTCCCCCCGATGCTCGGATCGGAGAAGTGAGTATTTTCAACTTATTCTTTTGGGGTCCCTGATATGCCTGCCAAGTTTCATCGTCCTAGCTTATGTGTAAGGGCCCGAACTAGCAAAACCTGGATAGACCGACCGACCGACGGGCGGACAGAAATTGCGATCGCTATATGGCACTTGGCCGAAGGGCAAGTGCCATAAAAACGTCAATTTTTCCGTCGTCCCGCTGAAAGCACAAGTAGAAGACTAAGACATTTTTTGGCCAAGTGCAAAGCCTTGCTTGAAATCTGATGATAAAGTGCATTTGCGTCATCGATGGTACGCAAGAAAATCCTTCACGTCTGCTGAAATAAGCTTTTTACTTGGATAGTCTTCGTGATAATAATAAAAGGATTACAGCATACTTCTAACCTTGTAATTTGGAATTGAACGATATGCTACACACCCTGCTATTGGGGGTGGTGTGTGCAATATTTTTTTTGTTTTAATACAGATTTTTTCGGCGGGTATTGGGGTACCCCTAGCGGTTTTAGATTTCATTTCAGCCAGCCGGGGGCGGGTGGGTCTTTTTTCCGAAAAAGGCCAGATTTTAGGCTAGGGGCCCTCAGATTTCATACCAGTCCCCCCCCCCCCTGGATTAGGTCTTTAATATCTACGTTGAATCTTGAACTTACAACCCTCATTACACGAAAACATACTAGCTATCCTATCCACAAACTTAATATCCATCACAGATTATTTTAATGCAAGAAGGTTAGCAAGAAGGTTAATGCTAGTGGCCTACCTTCGAAGTATTGTCGAGCTTAACCTTGCCGCATCCCATGTCTGAGTACTGGGATGTAACTCGACCTGTCTAATAAGTGAAATCATGGTATGTATACTGTATGGAGGCCGCTGGGATCGATCGAGCAGGTTGCGGTTGGCATAGCAGACCTGGATATTATCCGGGATTCTCTTCCGTGCCCTGGTAGCTGAGACAGAACAGGAAGCTGAAAAATGATGAATATGATGAACTATTCTTACCGCCTAAGAAGAGTTGATGCAAGGCGTGCGACGTCCCACATCTGAACGGCTGAGTGTAGTTCGATTTTTCTGACGAGTGAAATAAGTCCGTCGATGCTCATTGGGTAACGGGCATAACGGTCGTTATATTTGGAATCGGCATAGCAAGCGCTAATTTCTGTTGGGATCCGTCGAGGATAGTCGGGGCTGGGAGCACAGTAACTAACTGAAACCAAGATAAAAATAAGCACAATCTACAGCGGTGTATGGCCTACGGAGTGTGGTATCAAAATGCGGTAGAACAAACGCCTCTCACGAACGTCGTTTGCTGTGAGCTTCGTTTCTGTTGCACGCTGCACGTCCACTTCTCGGTCGCACAACAGTGCACAACAGTGCTTCTGAGAACGACGGCAGCGGTTCTCAAGAATCTTGGACTTGCTCCCCGACCAAGTCCGTGCTTCCTGCAAGGCGCTGCTTCAACCAAGAAGAAATCTTGCTGGCAGTGAATTCAAAAACGCATCTGGCGCAGAAGCAAAGAAGAAGCAAAGAATTGCAACAAAAACGAGGCTCTGGATGTGTAATTCCCGACTGGGATATCGATGAAAAATTTGCAGCCGGTGTAGTTGTGTGATAATCGTACGAAAAAGTTGCATGTATTGATATGGAAAAGTACAGAATACTATCATTTAATGTGCCTCAGACTGGGCCAATCTTGAGCAGTAGTATCCAGTAGCATCCTGTCTTTAATTGCTACAGTAGCACCCAGTCTTGCTAGTAGTAGCATGTAGTGGTAAGGGAAACGGTTACTACTGTATGCTATCAAACTTACAAACACTATATAACTGATTCTTAACAAGTTTTCACCGGGATGAGCGCTATTGCTTTACCCGTGATTACGCACCCGCTCGGTGTTTACGGAACACGATTGCGGATGTTTACATGATACAGGGTCTGAGAAAAGTTCATTAATTAACACCTTGTTATGGCACTTGCAGCCTCTGGCTCAAGTGCCATATACCGATCACAATTCCGTCTATCGGTCTGTCGGTCGATCCGAGTTTTTTGTCCCACTTATCCGAGTTAGGGTACTTCCAGATGTGCTAGGACAATGAAACTTGGCATATCAGGGACCCGAACAAACTAACCTGGAAATAATCAGTTTCCCGATCCGACCATATGGCGGGGCGCTGGAAACTTGAAAATTTAGGGCATTTTGTCACTTTTTTCAGAGTTAGGGTACTTCTAGATGAGCTAGGACAATGAAACTTGGCAGGAATATCAGGGACCCGACCAAACGAACCTGGAAATAATCAGTTTCCCGATCCGACCATATGCGGGGGAGTGGGGGCACTCGAAACTTGAAAATTTAGGGCATTTTGTCACACTTTTTCGAGTTAGGGTACTTCCAGATGAGCTAGGACAATGAAACTTGGCAGGAATATCAGGGACTTGACCAAAGTAACCTGGAAATAATAAGTTTCCCGATCCGACCATATGTGGGGGAGTTGTGGCGCTGGAAACTTGAAAATTTAGGGCATTTTGTCACACTTTTTCGAGTGAGGGTACTTCCAGATGAGCTAGGACAATGAAACTTGGCAGGAATATCAGGGACCCGACCAAACTAACCTGGAAATAATCAGTTTCCCGATCCGACCATATGCGGGGAAGTGAGGGCGCTGGAAACTTGAAAATTTAGGGCATTTTGTCACACTTTTTCCGAGTTAGGGTACTTCTAGATGAGCTAGGACAATGAAACTTGGCAGGAATATCAGGGACCCGACCAAACGAACCTGGAAATAATCAGTTCCCCGATCCGACCATATGCGGGGGAGTGGGGGCACTCGAAACTTGAAAATTTAGGGCATTTTGTCACACTTTTTCGAGTTAGGGTACTTCCAGATGAGCTAGGACAATGAAACTTGGCAGGAATATCAGGGACTTGACCAAAGTAACCTGGAAATAATAAGTTTCCCGATCCGACCATATGTGGGGGAGTTGTGGCGCTGGAAACTTGAAAATTTAGGGCATTTTGTCACACTTTTTCGAGTTAGGGTACTTCCAGTTGTGCTAGGACCATGAAACTTGGCAGGCATATCAGAGACCCGACCAAACAAACTTAGAAATAATCAGTTTTCTGATCCGACCATTTTTTTTGGTGGGGGGGGGGGTGGAGGGCAGGGGAATCCGGGAAATTGAGAAGTGTGTAACTTTCGAACGGATGATCGGATTGTAATGAAACTTCTTAACTGAATAGAATATATATCTGTAATGTCCCGTTTAAAGTCTTGACCGGATTCGGTAGCCAGGGGGGAGACCGGAGATTTCAAGAAACGGTCAGAATGGAGGGATCGGAGTGAAACTTGCTGGGATTTTTCAAGCATCTGCTCTAGATAAGTCCTTTAGACCATTGTACTGGATCCGGACACTTAGGGGGTGGGGGGGGGTCCGGAATTCCGGTGATGGTGGTTTTGGGGATTTTTACGATGAAACTTGGCAGGCATATCAGGGACCCAATCAAACTGACTTCAAATAAAAATTTTGTCGATCAGATAATGGTGGGGGATTGGAGGGAGGGGAATCCGAAATTTTCAGTCATGCGTAATTTTGGAATGGGTGATCGGATTCGAGTGAAATTTAAGAATTGAACAGAGGACATTTCTCCGATGATTTTTTTCGTATCCGGACCGGATCCGGCAACTATTGGGAGGGGGGGGGGGCGGAAAATACGTGACCCGTTTAGAATGGAGGAATCGGGATGTAACTTTGTGGGAAGAACAAACAGATGCTCTAGGTAAGTCATTTGCTGAATCGGATTGGCTACGTGCACCGCGGGGGGGGGGGGGGGGGGTTGACCGGAAATCTCGAGAAACGGTTAGAATGATGGTATCGGAGTGAAACTTGCTGGGAAGAACAAACAGATGGTCCATGTTAATCTTTTACATAATTTGACTGGATCCGGACACTTGAGGGGGGGGGGAGGAGGGGGTTTCTCGGAATTCCGTTTTTTGGGAGATTTTCACGACGAAACTTGGAAGGCATATCAGGGACCCGGTCGAACTGACTTGGAATTAAAAAAAATCCTCGATATGATAATCTTGGTGGGGGGGTTGAGGGAGGGGAATCCGGAATATTGAGTCATGCGTAACTTTGGAACGGGTGATCGGATTCGAGTGAAATTTAATAATTAAACAGAGGACATTTATCTCTGGCGACCTTTTTCATTTCCGGACCGAATCCGGCAGTTATTGGGGGGAGGGCGGAAAATACTTGACCCGCTTAGACTGGTGTGATCTGGATCGAACTTCGTGGGAATGACAAACAGATGCTCTGGATTAATCATTTACAGAACCGGATTGGCTCCGGTTATTGTGGGTGGAGTTGGAGGAGGGGGGGGGGGGGTCTGGGATTCCGGTGATCGCGCGTTAAGGTACTTCCAGATGTGCTAGGACGATGAAACTTCGCTGGAATATTGGAGACTCAACAACATTTGCTTAGAAATTGCTACTTCCCAAATCCGATTATTCCTTAAAGTACCAATCTTGACCGCAAAGTAAAAAAAATATTTTAAAGCAATATATGCATTTTCGTAATGCCCATCAGCCCATTAGCAGTTTTGCCTCAAGGGTTTTGCTTACAAATGAAGTTCCATCTCCCTTAGAGTGCGCATCTCAACCGCAAAGTCGAAACTTACTTTTGATCAATCAAATCATCTTGACCCATGCAAGTGCCATATGAGCTTACAGTTCTTGTTTTTGTCGAACTGTCTGCTGAAACGAGTGTTAGGGAAAATGCAAAGTTGAAAACACACTGTCCATATGACTTTTCTGTGATTTGCTGACGAAAGATTCGGCCGTCGTAAAGTTGGAAATGTTCTCTTTGCAAGCATGGAAATGTTCTGATTTGGAAGTTCAGTCACGTTGATTTGAATATTAAAGTGCGTCTTTTTAAGACTTATTATACCCAATTTTTTGCAGTGTCCCTTGTTACGAGCCACACTGCTCGTGCTATGCGTAATATAGAAGCTTGTTACAATCGTATATTTTGACGGCTAGCACGAGTGGAGTTCAGAGCAAGTATAAGCCAGGCGCTACTGCGTAATCATTGCTGCACATTTGCTGAAATAGAGAGGGCGGCAAAATCTTGATTTGTCGTACGTGCTATAAAGTCAGAAAACAGCCTTGTAGCTATTGCAGCTAACCCATTGCTTCATTGCCTGCCTACTTGGTAGAAGCTACTTCTACTACGATAGATGTAGTTTACCGGTGTTTTAGGGTGTTTCTTTTTTTTTATTCAGTGATGTTATGTATTGTATGGCCTCGTGATGAGTAATAAAATTTATTTTCTGATATGAAACTCGTGCGAGGAGTGTCAACGCATATTTCGTCAGCTGTGCGTTGAACTAGTGGACGGCATGTCACCCATGTCAGTGATATAAATCGCAAAAGCCAGAATAACTTCTGAATGATTAGACTAATTAGATTAGATTATTCTATTGCTAAATTACATAATAGCCCATCATGATAGGCAATCGCCCATGAGAAGACATAAATGGACTGGCACTGGGCGGTTAACACAAACTACTTCAACTTAACTGAAACAATAACTTAATTCCATTTCAACACTAATTAATAAAAAAAAATCCTTATAACACACAAAAGAATAAAGAAGAAGAAAAAGAAGAAATAAGAAAAAATAAATAAATAAAGGTAATAAAAAGTAAAGGTAATAAGAAACTCCTTTAAAGTTTAACTGAAAAGCCAACTTATTCTTGTGTCATTTAATTGAATACACTGAGTTATTTGGATCCTGCAAAGGGATTTTTTTTTGTTTTCCACTATCTGCTCTGGTTATGACGTTCAGAATAACTGCGGCCGTCCCCACAGCGTAAATTCTACTATGACACGGGAAATTTGATTCTCAACACAAACGCGGCTTTTAAGTGCAGGCAGTGGGGAGATTGGTGAAGCTTGCTTAGTGCCTGAGCAAGAAGGAAATCATAAATCTTTGTCCTAGCGCATACAACAAAAATACAAGCGCATAGAGGTACCACAAATCACACGGCAATCCCACTATATGAAAATCGATTATTCGTGAATTGCGGACAGGGGCGTCACGGCTGGGGGGGCAGGGGGGGGGGACGCCCCCCCCCCCAATGCTGTCGGCCAGTCGTTAAAAAATAACCGAGTCGGCGCGAAGCGCCGCGATTTTTCTTCAAAACAGTTGATTTTTTTTTCATGAAAACAGTCGGTTTTTCTGAAAATTGGTTGATTTTTCGTCAAAATAGTAGGTTTTTCTGAAAATCAGTGGATTTTTTGGAAAATCAGTCGATTTTTTTCAAAACTGTCATTTTTTGTTGTTGAAAACAGTCGTTTTTTCTGCAGAGACAGTCGGTAAAAATTACCAGCCAGTCGGTAAATTCCTCGTCCCCCCCCCCCCAAACATTTTGGCTAGTGACGCCTCTGTCTGCGGAACACCGGAGTAACGCATTTTCAGCGGGTCTTCAAGCCAATTTAAGGGAATAAATGATGGGTAACTAGATTGTCCTATCCCAGCCCTTTTCGGTTAAACTTTAAGTTCCAACATCCTGAACAAAGGCAAGTTCAGTTCAACGAGTTCATTAGGCTAGGCTCTAGGTTACTTGACTTGCCATGACGGAATTGTACAATTCATTTAGGCATTTTCTCTTTAAGCTTTTAGCCTTCAGCCAGTGTTCACGCTTCCACTCATCCTGTTTCTGTTAAAGCGTAATCTAGAAGCCGATTCACCTCCAGGTAAGAAAACCCAAGTGTTCTTCTTTGCAGCTTGTTGAAACGTATCGTCATCATGGCCGTCACGACCGTGGGAGGGGGGGGGACGCCCCCCCCCAAATTTTGTCGGTAAAAAATAACGCCGCGATTTTTCGCCAAAACAGTTGATTTGTTTTTCGTTAAGACTGTCGATTTTTCGGCGCAAAAAAATTTGATTTTTTATTCATTAAAACTGTCGATTTTTCTGAAAATCAGTCAACTTTTCTGAAAATCAGTCGTTTTTTCTGCGAAAACAGTCGGTAAAAATTACCAGCCAGTCGGTAAATTCCTTGCCCCCACCCAAACATTTTGGATAGTAACGCCTCTGATCGTCAGCTTTTAAAAAAAAATGTGTTCCCATTAATTTCATACCCCTCCCCCACCCCTAAATATTGGGCTATATAGCCCATCTTCGAACTTGACCTGTGGGCTACTTTGACCTAAAGATTCCTCATGCCAACTTCGATCAAATATCTTCGAGAGTTGTCGTGCTAACAGACGGACGGACGGACAGACGGACAACTTTTGCGATGTCAGAGGTATCACTCCACTTACATTTTGGGATCCCGGAAACTTAAACTAGAACTAAAATATTGGCAATGATCGGGAACCCCTTTTAACCTGAAAAAAGCTGTAACCTAATGTAGCGCTTGCAAGGTTAGTTAGCATGGATATGAGCTAAGGTTCGCGCTGTCAAGGTCTTATGCTTCTTCCCAGAACTTCCTTAAAGGACTTGCCTTACCTGTAATACTAACGCAACCTACTTCCATAATCACTCCATGTTTCTAAACCCGGAGACCCCAATTTCGCACGGTGCATTCTAACCCCTCTAAAAATACCACGCTGATTTTCTCACTTGCCGTGTTTTGCTACCTTCGATGTGTATCACGCTGTCGGCGGTTGTCTGCATGAACTTTTTCCATCAGAAAAACCAGTTATGTAAACCGTTCCCTATTATCGCTATGTGTCAACGGGTTTCGGAAAAGGCTTAAAACAGCCAAGACCGTGAGTTATTTGTTGTAAGCACAGCCTAGTTTTAAATTATTCAAATATTTTTAAAGTTGAAGAATAAGTTGAAGAATAAACAGTCCGAGGGGTCCTTTAAGAATAGCCTACTATAGTCCTTTTCGTCAAGGCGCATTCAGATCTCCCATCCAAATAATTTCCAAGAACCCCCTGTTCTAACGGCCCCAGAGTGGCCAAGTTTGATCTTGACCTGTAACTTGAAATTTAGGACATTCTACTTTACGAATATAAATATTTTTGGCATTATGTGATTAAGATGCAGACTTTGGGGGCAAGAAATTCATTGGTAAACAAAACCCTTGAGACACAAATGATCTTTGGCTCTTGGGAAGCAAGCAAATTTAATGATCCAATTGTGACCTGAAACTGGAAATATAGGATATGTTTTTCTGTCGGCAATAAAGTTCCTCCAGATCGTATAATGAAAGTTATGCGTGTAAAATAATTCTAGATCCGCCCACCCTCTACTACCCCTGAATACTGGTCAATGACCGTTTACAAGTAAATCTAGCCAGGTCCCTAATACGCCTGTCATGTTTCATCGTCTTAGCTCATCCGCAAGTGCCCTAATTTATGTCCCACTAGAGTTCCGGTCCTTATTCGAATTTTCCATACAGTGACCAGATCAGAGCAAAATAACACTAGGCAGTAGCGCCAAGACTTGATAAAATTGAAACACATTCGAATAGCAGGGATACTAGCACACTAGCGATAAAGAACGTCTCTACTGAAGCTCATTCAGTCGTTCACCAGCGCTGGCTCTGATAACTTCATATCCTGAACATGGCAAAAAAAATGATACAGCCTCCATAGTTTCTTTGGTGTGTGCAGACCGCACCTTCGGTTTACTAGAAATTTCTACCCACAAGTTTGTCTCGCTTTAAATGCCGCAAGCGTAGTAGGCGGCGCCACGAGTATGGCCCGTTTGAAAAGCTTGGGAAGCATAGGTCTTGGCGCTACTCCCTAGTGTTAATTTTGCTCTGGACCAGATCTGGTCCAGGCCTGTAAACGGAACATTTAGCATGCTCGTGTCATTGTTCTGTCAAGCTCCATCCAAATGATCGTTCCTGATTTATGTTTGTCGCAAGATTTCGGGGCCCCTTACAGCTCTTTGTCACAGTGCCCGGATCCGATCTTGTTTATCCCACAATTCCCGGCCCGAGCTCTCCACTCAAGGGTTGCGGTGAGATTTCCAGTGCATATAGAAACTTTCAGAATAAATCCACAGCTGGATAATGAGAGGGGCTACGTGCTTCCTAAAACTGGAGGAAATAACAGTTTGTCCTCAGACACAACCGCACAATATTAGTGCGGTGCTCAGGTCCGTCCTTTCGCATCAACATGCGCGAGGGATTAGAATAATTCTGGAAAAGTATCGAGAGTAGCCATTTTACTCTGTGAAAAATCATGACTTAGATCCAGGCTTCAACTCCCAAGATACCAGACAGGCCCGTATCCAGGAATTTATTTGAAGGGGGGAGGGAGGTCGCCTTTCGAAGGGGGGGGGGTTGCCTGCGGGTCGGACAAAAAAGTACAAAAAAGACATAGATCAGAGGGAAAAGCCTGGAAAAATGGTTATTTTTGTATGTTTCGGGGGGGGGGGGGGTCAACCCCTACCCCCCCCCCTGGATACGGCCTTGATCCCAGATATCTGTTATTGTAAAGGCTGATCCGGAATCGAAGTCCGGGGAGTAGAACAGGGCAACGTCCGTGTATGTTATGTATTCTGTATTCTCGACCTTCACTTTTCTTTACGAGCACTATGTAATATTGCATACTATAGCCGTCGTCTCCTACGCATTCCTTTCGGCTACTTGTTTTTTGTTGTCACAGCAAGGAATTTTTAAACATCAGAACATTTTGTGTACTGATCGATAAGAATCGATTACGTCACCGGTTCGATCAATTCAGTTGGACTTCCCACATGGGAAATGGATGTGTCATTCCTTCAAAAATTTGCTCTAGAATAATCAAAAGTGTGTCAAACCTCTTCGCCATTGTGGTTTGCTTAAGGCCCATTCACAGCGGGTTTTAACTAATACTCGGCACCAGCCAGTTCTGGAAATCGCTTTGAGACCAAGAATTAGCTCGGTTTCTGCCGTTCGTAGTCGATACTGGTGCCAGTTTCGGATACCAGCTAGTCTCGCACCCAAGTTGAAATCAGTTCAACTTTTCAGGGTACTAGCCAATCACATTACTTAGGGGAATTCTCAGGTATGTTCCGATTGGCTAACGCTGAACGCGTCAGACCAAAGAACAATGACCTAAATTCACTTCCGGTTTTCAAACAGCAATGAGTGGATGTGATTTTATCTATTGGGCTTGGTTCGAAACTAGCCAATCACAATATTCCTCAATATCCCCCAAAATAATCTGATTGGCTAGTACCCTCAAAAGTAGAACTAATTTCAGCTTGGGTGCGAGACTAGCTGGTATCCGAAACTGGTACCAGTACCAATTACGAACGGCAGAGACCCAGCTCATTCTCGGCCTCAGAGCGATTTCCGGAACTGGCTGGTACAGAGTATTAGCTAAAACCCGTTGTGAATGGGCCTTTAAGGATTTCCTTCGTAAATTTTGTCTTGATATTGTACTACTACGCTAGGCCTTCTAAGTCCTAATACCACTTTTTGGAATCCCAAAACGTAAGTGGAGGGATACCTATGACATCGCAAAAGTTGTCCGTCTGTCTGTCCGTCTGTCCGCACGATACCTCTGGAAGGAAATGAGATATTTTGATGAAACTTGGTGGGAGGATCCTTTGGGTCAAAGTACAGGTCAAGGTCGAAGATGGGCTCTGTAGCCCTATATTTGGGGTGGGGGAGGGGTTTCAAATTAAGTGTCAAATTAACCGACTATCACAAATTAATGTGATAGTTGATTATGGGGTAAGAAGACATGCTGAGTACGATGGTGAAAACCACTTTCTTGTCGGACAAGTAGTTCGTCCGGAATCCGGCAAAACCGGAAAGTTGGGTAAAAGTAAAAGTTTCATTTGAAGTTGACTTAATGTTCGAATTAGGGGTAAGGAGACATGCTGGACACGATGGTGAAAACCATTTTCTCATCGGACAACTAGTTCGCCCGGAATCCGGCCAAAACGGGAAAGTTTGTTAAAAGCGAAAGTTTTATTTGAAGTTGATTAGATGACAGATTTTGGGGTAAGAAAAGACGCCGAGTCTGTATATGTCAATCATTTTTTACTCGGACATATAATTAGTCCGGAATCCGGTTTTAACCGTTTTTTTGTAAGTCAAAGTTTTATTTAAAGTTGATTAGATGTTCTTTAGAGGGATAAAGAGATCCGCTGGATTCGTTTCTGATTTTTTTTTTTTTTTTTGCTGGACTAGTAGTTCGCTTGGAATTCGGGCAAAACCGGAAATTTGGCAGAAGTAAAGCAGGAAGTTTCGGTCAGTATCCTCAGAATAGATATGGCTTATAGAGGTATATCTGAACTTGGTTTTCTCTGATGATTAGCCTGGCGAAGACCGGATCTGGCGAATACAGGACCCAATTGTCTGGATCAAATATTACATTTTTGGGATCCCATCGAAACCTTTGGTCTTGTTTGGCTAGCACTCATAATGCCCACGATCACAATGCACACGACTAAAAATGTCCACGATACCACAATAAACGCCCACGACTCATAATGCCCATGGCTCGAAATGGCCAGGGTTCAAAATGCCAACGACTCAAAACATCGATTGAATTATTTGAGGTGTTCAGTCCCTAGAAACTGAAACTAGTGATGAGCGAGAAACGAAAGGAGTAGACTGAGTACTGGTAATATCTCTATAATCATAGGTCCTTAGGACTTTCCTTTTGCTGCAATAGGATATTAGTCATGTTATTTTATTTTATTTTCAGTTTTTTGGTTAAAAATAAAAAACCTACCTACATCTGACTGAAACAAACTGAATCACGAACAGCGATGACAATTCTTACCTTCATGGTTCAAGACTTGGATCGCCTAATTCCGTTTTCTGCGTTGGAACAGTTTTGTATGACATTTCTTTGTACTTTCACGCAAATAGTTCTGATTTGATCAACAAACGATAAAATAATCCCTTTCATTATCTTTCCGTGGTAATCCCTGTCCCTTGTGATCTCGTTGTCCGTTGTCCCACGATATTTTGGCCTCCCCTGCTGACACTCTGAGCCGCCAGCATTTTGAACCAGGACGATTTTAGTCTCCCCTGTGCGGCATTTTGGACGGTTTCGATTTTGGGTCTTCGACCTCAATTTTGGGCATTCTAAATCGTGGGCATTTTGACCCGTGGGCATTCTGAGCGTGGGCGAGAGTGGGCAACAAGATCGTGGTGATTTTGGGAACTGTCCCTTTTATTATTGTTCAATTTAGTCCAGATTTTCAGACTACCAAATGGCTATTTTTTTTTCAAAACCTTTCCTACCTCGGCCAGTTTCCCCAAACGAGAATTTTCAAGTCACTTGAACTGACAACGCTGTTCCGAATTTCGCAACGTCATTTGTGTCGAATGAAGCTTGGCCGCTGCCTTTGATGTAACGCAGAGTCGTGAAAAGTCGTTACTACAATACCAGGGCAAACTTTTTCCAGATTTGGAATATTTTGCAACTACAATGGTAAACGATTGCTGAAGAATAAATCTTTCTGGGGACTAATCTTTAGCCGATTACCTATGGCTCGTGACGTCACACGAAAAGTCCATATTTTCCATTTACTAACGGAACTGATTGTCAATAGAATGGATTATAAGTGTAAACGCATCAGTGACGTCACGAAAACATCACGGGCCGAAGATAATACGATACGATTCGAACATAAGAGTATTGATGACTGAGAGAGATTGGATTTATTTTTTCTTTTTTTCTTTACATAGGTAAGTAGTTATGTGGACTTTCGCGCGAATGCAAACCCTCATTGGTTTTTTCTCCAGCGCGAAAGTGTTGCTTTTTATTTATTTATTTGTGAATGTTGAAAAAGAAAAAAAACTTGAACTTGAACTTGAAACTTGAACTAATAGTTAAATAAGACCCTATCAATAATTTATAAAACATACTGTCACTTACTCATTAAATTGCTTTTCAAAATATTGACGAAAAGAAGATCTATACCGGTTAGAAGCTGATGGTTTGCAGGGCTTTAATTTATTTTGATGTCTCGTGTTATATCCGGTTCGAGCCGGTTCCGGTAGCAAATAACGATGCTTACTTGATTTTAACGTTTTATTCCCGCATGTCATAGTAAGCTGGTGACGCCGGGTAACAGGGCTTTCTATTCCAAGGAGCTTTATACCTTCTTCACAATTCGTGTACTCCTGGCCCAATATCACACGAACAGCTCGCTTCTGCACATTCTCGAGGTCATTGCTTTGTTCCTTACTCAACCCTGGATGCCACACAGGACAAGCATATTCTAAAATACTTAATATATACAATTTGTAAAAATTTAAAAGTGAAGGACGACTAAAACCAAAACGCTTTGTAGTTACTAGATTCCGTAGTGCTATATTCGCCTTCTTAAAAATATTATGTACATGATCCGGCCATGATATCTTTGAGTTAAAAGTCACACCTAAAATCTTCATATTATTCATACTCTTTGACTAAGAATCTGTTTTTAAAAAAAAATGAAACTCTCATAACTGCTGACTCTTTCCTGTTGATTTTGAGCCGTTTTTCTTCGCAGTCTCACTCCAGACGACGAATTGTCCCATCCGTACTGATCAGGGATTCAAGCTTTTAATAAGCTAAGGTTTGGTTTCCACCCTTTTTGGGGCCACACGCAATGGCAAGCTTCGTTAAGAAGTGACCTTATAAACTGGAATTGAACATTTCCTAAGCTTTGCTTAATTAGCCTTTGAAATGCAGGTTTTCTTGAAACTCGAATTTTCCGCATCGGGATGAACTTTGTCTAGTCGGGCCAGCAATGCATGATATATAAATAGAGCGTGTTCCACCCTTCTAACAATAATAACTATTAGTTACTACTTTCGTTCCAACCTCGTATAAAGTTACTACGCTGACCGTTCCTACCTTCTCGAAATAGTAACTAACAGTAACTATTTGCTTACAATGCTCGGGAGCATGGATGGTAACTACGCATCTCTGTAACGTGATTGGTCGGTTTAACCCATGGCATGATATTTTGCTGGAAAATAGAAAAATCATTCCAGCCTTGACGGTAAAAAGACAGAATTCGTGACGTCGTGCGTGGTAACTGTGGTAAGTAGGGTGGAACACGCTCATAAGCTCACTTTTCAGTTAAAGTTTGAGATTGTCCCTACCTCAAGCATAGTACAGAAGTATTCTTACTGCCATATCAGCCGGGATTTGAACCCAGGAACCTCTGCTTTACAAGGCAGCCGCTCTACCATCTGAGCTACCGAGGGGATTGTGAACAGAGTTCGCAAACCACTACAATAGTCTTGTAGAAGCCGGCCATCTCTTGCTAAATTATATTCGGCTTTTACAGATCACTCGGTTTTCTTTCTTTCTGGTATTTACCCTATTTTCCATAAAAAAGATATCAGTTCAGTTCGTTCTTATTATTTCCGGTTTTAACCGCTTTCTATTGAATCTGCCTCCATGGTACAGAAATCGGAACCTAATATCTATTTACAGTTTTCCGGATATCGGGTCGAAGGTTACAGAACTTGCTGAGAAATTACCCCAGTTAACTTATAAGAATCTGCCCCCCCCCCCCACAGTGGCCTGTCTCGTTTGCTTTAATTTCTAGTTTTTTGTTTTGTTTTGTGAAGTGCTTGTTTTGTTTCTTTTATTGATACTCCGCTTTGATTTTTTTTATAGCGGGTCAAAAATAAGTTATTCTTATTTTATAGGCATTTCCATTTCCATTTCAGGAAAACCGCCTTTTTTTTAAAGAAAAATCTGTTATTTTATGAAAATCCGACTGTTTTTAAGAAAAATCGACTGTTTCCAAGAAAAAAAATCGACTGTTTTTATGAAGAATGTTTTTCCGACAATGAGGCCCTAGACTTCTAAATTATATTCGGAAACTGTTTCTGGTTTCGTGGCCACGGTACAAGTCCCTTGTGTAAAGTGCCATCTATGTATTATTACATATACAATTTCTGGATGAAGTTGTGTCTTACAACTACACAGGCAGGCCTGTATCCAGGAATTTCTTTCGGAGGGGGGTTGCCCGCGGGTTGGACAAAAAAGAAATAGATCAGACGGAAAAGCCTATAAAAAAATTATTATTTTTGTATGTTTCGGGGGGGGGGGGGGGGGTGTGAACCCCCTAACGGCGCTCCTTGGATACGGCCCTGTACACAGGCTAAACATTTTCATCAAAACAAAAGGGACGAGCAAGGCTGAAAACAACCGAGACGTGTTTGTAGGCCTTATATTTGAGAATGGTGTCATGTTTGCTAGAATATTTATTTATTTTATTTTTTATTTTATTATTACATTTGGCGTTTAGCTTTTAGGTTGTCGCCATTACTACACAAGTACAAACGGATAGACTTTACACATAGAAAGTGACACACTAAAAAAGCAACTGAGCAAAATGGGGTGTCGATTATACCACGCTTAAAGACCTAATCCAAACATTCTGTTTACCTTCTCGCGGGTTTGTTTAGATTTGAACTCGATTGCCGAGTTGCTGTTTGGTTTTCGATAAAAAACCCACGCACAACGTCTTCTTTTCTAGATGGCGGAATTTTCCAGGATTGATTAGCAAAGAATTATAAGACCTAACTGATATTTTTTGTATGTCTTCAGAGGTACCACACTGGTCTTGGTTTGATAATTTATTTGTATTTGTAATAAACAGTTGGAGCATTACATGGAAATTATTATTTTGACCCTTGGCTCCCTACCTGCCATAGCAGCTGTCCGGGATAATCGGCTGAGATTTAGTCCAGACAGAGTTATTTCAAACCAAGGAATTTTTTTTTTTTTTTTTTTTGCTCGTTGTTTTACGGTGTTTTTAGTGGTTTTGAACATTGATAGTGACAGTAGGCATGGTTAGCATTGTGTGTGTGGTAGAAGGACCATTTTTTGTTGCCCACTTTAAACGTTTGGATACTGCCTGAATCAACAACTTGCATCTTTGCATCAACAACTTGCATCTTTGCATCAACAACTTTGACAGAAACTGCATCTGTTGCTTGGTTTTTGCTCCTCAGAATGGCTGATTGGAACATGTAAGCCCATGGGCCCATGGCGGGAAGATTTTGTTTTAAATACGCACAAAATCTCAGCATAAACTCAACTCTAACTCATTAGCCGACGAAGGTTAGCAAAATTTTTCTTCTCCATAATATTAACCAGATCCTCCTCTTCCATCGTTTCCCGCGCAGAAGTCTGTGTTCTCAAATCTTTTGGCTCCACACATCGACCCATTAAACGGAAAATACAAGGAACTGCGTCAAAACTTAAACAGTTATTTGAATATACCAATATAATTTGATACATAAATTAATCATCTAGAGTATCTTCTCTTACCAGCCATCAAGCCTCGCTCGAATCTGAGTATTTCTTGAAAATTTTCGGTGCTCAGTTCAACCTTCTCCCAAGGTCGGAGCGATTGCGAAAACGAAAGTTCGCGTGATCAATTCCACCTCCCGCCCTTTTGGACTTTCAGTCCATCACCTAAGAAAGCTTTCACATACTCTAGGCCAATTAAAAAGGTAGTGCAAAACTTTCGGTATCCACTCCCGATGAAAAATTTATCTCAAAATAGTAGTATGAAGTTGTACGAAAAAGTAGCATGCAGTACTAACTGATGCTACTACATGCTTCTACTTCAAGGCTACCGTGTTACTGCATGCTACTATTAGCAGGACTGGATGCTACCATTGCAAGACAGGATACTACTGCTTAAGATTGGCCCAGTATGAGGCACATTAAATGATAGTATTCTTTACTATTACACGCAACTTTTTCGTGCAGCTATCATACAACTACGCAGGCTACACATTTTTAATCGGGCTCTGGAGACTGAATAATAAGAATATTATGCTTACCGACTACAACTGCACAGAGGAAACCAAATGTTCTAAGTAACATTTCTAGAATCTACAATACGATGAATACTCTACTATGACTGTAATGTAGAGCGAACACAGTAATTCTTATCTGTAGGCTAAGTATCCTTATCAGCTGTGCTCTAGACTACGGTTATCTTGAACATTACGAATCCATCTGAAAAATTCTGCGCTCCTTTGGTACATTTCCGTTGTACTTCCGGGCTATTTGCTTAGGTCGAATGTTTACCGTCTCGTAACTTGAAGAAGCAGTCACACCGCTTGATGTTTGTTAAAGCTGACGAAGTTTCGGACATTTTTAGTTGCTTTTTTCGGGTTTTGTCCGCAGAGTTATCACTAAGTGAGGAAAGAGGAAGTCAACCATGCAAGGTTCCAATCGTGGTGATGATTCTAGATATCGCTGTTTGCTGCTCTTTGCTGAGCTGATGCAGTTTGGGATAGTTGCTATTTGCTTTTGGCGAGTTATTTCCACATAGTTACCATAAAGTACGACTCCGCCGGAGGGATTCCAGGTTTATGCTTATGTCGAATTGGATCCGGAAGGGGACACTAGAAGCTTAGTCGTAGATGTCGCTGTTAGCCGCTTTTTGATGACGCTGATGAAGTCGGGACATTTTTACTTGCTTTTTGCGAGTTTTGTCCCCATATTATAAGTAGGGAAAGACCGGGCAGGATTCAAAGCTTCCTTTTCGAGAAGCTGAATTCCAGATTTTCGTTTATATGAAGGGCGCCATTTGACGGTCTTCTAAAGTTGGAGACAAGTTCTAGTTGCATTTTTGATTTAATTTCTGTTTAGTTTCAGTTTGGTTTATTCATAAGAAATAAAAACACCATTAATTCTTTGTGGTCCTACCATAAGGCCTAACATAAGGCCTGGCAATGGGTGGGGCCTATTTTTATTCATATAGTCTTAAGGGAAACAACCTAAAGAAATCAAAAAAGAGAGAAAAAAAGAAGAAGAAGAAAATAAGAATGAAGACATAAAAAACTGACAAGAAAAATCCACTAAGGAACGATCTTCCATCAACAAAGCGCCCTTGCCCCCCCCCCACCCCCCACAAAAAGGAAGGAAAAAAGAAGAAAGGAAATTATATTTTCGACAAGAAAAAGGACTTGGCCTTTGACTTGAAAGCTGAAAGGGTAGAGGCAACCCTTACCTCCTCAGGTACTGAATTCCACACACTCGGAGCAAAGTGTTTTATTATGAAAGAAGCTCTAGTTGTTTTACGGGGGGCACTCGCCAACTGCCGGGCATTCCGAGTAGAATACTCGTGGAAATCCTGATTCTGCGAAAACAAATTCTGAAAAGATGAATTTAACTGATCATTAAAATACTTATAAGTGAAAACTGCAACTTGGTATCTCCAATTGTGGTGGAGACATCCATTATTTTATTAGATCTAAAACATTCACTGTGATTCTTATTGGGGCCATGCGACGTGATTGCCCGGATTGCACTGTTCTGTAGATTTTGAGCTTTCTTGTAACAAGATACAAAATTGCTGGCCCACACTGAGTATCCATAAATTAAGTAAGGATGCAATGTTTTAACTCTCCTTATCACTCCAAGAGACGGAGAAAGTTTAGACAACAGAACATCTGCCTGCTCTTTCCGTGACAAATTCTCATCTAGTAGAAAACCAAGGTATATAATGGATTACACTCTTTTGATGTCTGAAGTACCGGGTCTTAATCTCACCAGTTATTATAAATTTAGAAAGAGAAACTTGACCTTTAATAATAATAATTTTATTTAAACCCTCCATACAAATACAAAGTAAATGGTCGGAGGAGTTGGTGAGGAAACAAAAGAAAAAGAGAAAAAAAGAAATCACACAACACTACGAGACAAAATTAGGCTGCGATAACTACAAATAACCAAACCAATACAAACTTGAGTCACGTTCTTACACCAGGCTAGCCAGTGGAAAATCGTGCTGTTTTCTACTTCGATTGATGCGGATTCCAGATTGTCGTTTTCTTTAAGGTTGATTTTAGTTTTCATTTTCATTTTCTTCGACATGGATCCAGGAGAAGGCCTTATTTGTGATAGATGATAAAGTTTGGGACAGTTTATAGGAGACTTTGATGATTTTAGCGGGTTATTTTGTTTGTTGAGGGTTTTGTCCGCAGAATTATCGCAAAGCACGGCAAAAAATTCGACCGCGCAGGATACCTGGTTATATTTTTGTCGGAATTGGTCCGGAAGGGGATGCACAAGGCCGCGAACATCTGATTGGTACCGTTGTAAATAGCCCAGATTATTTTATCAATCGGCCCCTGCACCAGATCCGTTGTTGTTTCCGCGACAGTCGTCATCGTGAACAAAATTCCAGTTGAATAATCCGTTTACCAATCATGATTAGCAGTCAGCTTGGGCTGAACTATTACTTGCAGAAATGTCTGTCGGGACGGGAGGGTGGGGGGCAGCTGAAAATATTGAAATCTTTGAAATAACTATGAAATATTTGAAAATATTGAAATCCTTGAAATAAAATGTTGAAATAAATATGTGATTAGATATGGCAGGATAGAATGGGAGAGACATTGACAGTTATTGGGAGGCAAATTGATTGGTTGTTTTATGAATTTCACTCAAATCATATGGGCAGGGCACTTCGTTTCGAATAGGGTACTCAGGTTGTCCAAAAATCAGTGATGTGTGGTTACGCATGGCATGGAGATCCTTCTCACGGAGGCACTGCTGACAACCTCCTCACAAAGCGCCTCTTGAGTCTTGCGCATCTACCTCCCATTCATTAGTATTAAATTCGTAAATTACAGCATAAACCCGTAGGACTTTCTTTTGGTGCAATTAAATATTACTAATGATGGTTTTATGCGATGGTCAATGTTTCGGGTAAAATTAAAATAAGAGCTGGAAGCTCATATGGCACTTGCAAGGCTGGGTCAGATGGAACTGACGGTCAAAAGTATTTTTTCACTTTTCGGTTAATACTTGCAAGGCTGGGTCAGGGGATGGAAGTGATGGTCAAATTATTTTTTTCACTTTTCGGTTAAGATGCGCACTTTAAGGGTGCTAAAAATAACTTCTAAGCAAAACCCTTGAGGCAAAAAGGATCATGTGCTCATTGCGATGTTGGAAAAGTAAATTTTGCTTAAAAAGTATTTTTTGCACTTTGCGGTTAAGATGAGTTCCTTAAGGGATGGTCGGATCGGAGAAGTGACGATGTCTAACCCAATAATGTCAAGATTGCCAAGTTTCTAATGCTCCAGCAAATCGTCCTAGTACATGTGGAAGTACCTTAACTCACGATCACCGGAAGTCCCGACAACCCCATACAGCCCCCCCCCCTTTCGGTACCCGAATGCTGTCCGATTCTGTTACTGATGCACCTAAGACTTGTGCCTGTACTTCCCACCAAGTTTCATCCAGATCGCTCCACTCTATGCCTGTCACAAGATTTCCGGTTCTCCCATCCGACCCCCCCCCCCCCGCTCCCCAGTTCATCGGATCCGGTCTTGAACTGAAATGGGACATCTGAGACATGAGGTCTTTCAAAATATCAACTTTCATTAACATCCGATAACCCGTTCGAAAGTTATGCACGCCACTAATTTCCGGAGTCTGCCGTCTCCCCCTCCCCCCATGATGGTCGGATCGGGTAAGTGACTGTTTTCAAGTTAATCTGGTCGGGTCCCTGAGATGCCTGCCAAGTTTTATCGTCCTAGCCCACCTGGAAGTACATTAACAACGGATCGCCGGAATTCCGGAACCCCCTACAACTCCCCCCACAGTGTCCGAATCCGGTCCAGTTCTGTCAGTGATGTATCTAGAGCTTGTGCTTGTTCTTCCCACCAAGTTTCATCCCGATCGCTGCACTCCGAGAGTTTCACACGATTTCCGGCTCCCCCTCCGACTACCCCCCCGAGATTCATCGGATCCGGTACGGACTTGGAGTGAGACATCTGAGACACGAGGTCTTTCCGGATATCAAGTTTCATTAAGGTCCGATCACCCGTTCGAAAGTTATGCATTGAACATTGAAAATGTTCTCCTATTTTCCGGATTCCACCATCTCCCCCTCCCCCCACGATGGTCGGATCTTGCAAGTGACTATCTCCAAGTTAGTTTGGTCGGGTTCCTAATATGCCTGCCAAGTTCCATTGTCCTAGTACTTCTGGAAGTACCCTAACTCGAGAAGAGTGGACCGACCGACTGACCAAAAAGTGATCGGTATATGGCACTTTTTCGACTACTCGGGTAACACAAAGTTCAGTCGGTAAAATCGAATAGCACCGCTATTTTTCTGACGGCGCTCCAGCTTTTTATTTGGTTAAAGCGGGCCACAAAAAAATGTTCTTTCTACCACAGACACAATGCTAACCATCCCTGCTGTCACTATGAATGTTCAAAACCACCAAAAACACCGTAAAACAGTGAGCAAGTAAAATAAAAAACCCACCAAATTTCCTAGGTTTCAAATAACTCTTTCTGGACTAAATCTCAGCCGATTATCACGGACAGCTGACATGGCACGTGGGGAGCCAAGGGTCAAAATAATAATTTCCATCTAATGCTCCAACTGTTTATTACAAATACAAATAAATTATAAAACCAAAACCAGTGTGGTACCTCTGAGGTCTGTACCTCATTTAGGTCTTATAATTCTTTGCTACTCAATCCTGGAAAATTCAGCCATCTAGAAAATAAGAGGTTTTGCGTGGGTTTTTTCTCGAGCCAAAACAGCAACTCGGCAATCGAGTTCAAATCTAAACAAACCCGTGGCATGCGACCAAGGAGAGAAGGTAAACAGAATATTTTAATTAGGTCTTTAAGTGCAGAAGATAAAAAGACTGGCATGAGGTCTACCGAAATCTTGACCTTGGTTAGTAAATACAGTTGTTTTACCGACGGGATTGACTAAAAGCAGGAAGGGAATGGGAATACTAGAAAAGCAGGAAGGCATACTAAAACCAGGAAGGGCATGCTAAAACGAGGAAGGATGTCACCAGAATTCAGTGCTGCGAAAAAACTGGAAAGCTGCACCTCTCCCTTCCTCTGTTTAGGATTCTTTGAGGAGTCGGCAACTTTTCAAATTCAAAGCTCATCAGCCCTTCCTCGTTTTAGTATCCTGACATGGGTAGGCATTAAGTTCAGTTAGGTGTCGGCAACTATCAAAATTGTAATTGACCTTTTCATTTCTCATTCTGACGGTAGGGGGCTAAAAGAGTCCAGCGAGGGGTCGGCAACTAAGATATTTCAAGTCCATCATTTCCTTCCTCGTTTTAGTGCCTTGAAAGTGCTAAAACGAGGAAGTAAATTGGAAATTTTAAATTATTCTTCTTTGAGGGGTCGGCAACTATCAAAATTCTTAGTTCCCCTTTCCTTTCCTTGTTTTAGTACTTTGAGGGGTCGGCAACTAGGATTCTCAGTCAATCAAGGGGTCGGCAACTAAGATAATTCAAGTCCGCCAGTTCATCAGTACTCTCAAGGTATTAAAGTACTCCTTCAGTACTTTCAAGGTACTAAAACGAGGAAGGAAATTAGGAATTATAAATTATTCTCCCTTGAGGGATCGGCAACTATCATAATTCTTAGTTTGTTCGCTTCCTCGTTTTAGTGCTTTTAGGGGTCCGCAACTAGAATTCTTAGTCCAGCGAGGGGTCGGCATCGAAGATATTTCAAGTCCACCATTTTCTTCCTCATTTTAGTACCTTGAGAGTACTAAAACAAGGAAGGAAATTGGGAATTTTAAATTATTCTTCTTTGAGGGGTCGGCAACTATCAAAATTCTTAGTTAACCGTTCCCTTCCTCGTTTTAGTGCTTTGAGGGGTCGACAACTAGGATTCTCAGTCCAGCGAGGGGTCGGCAACTAAGATGTTTCAAGTCCGCCATTTCGTTCCTCATTTTAGTACCCTGAGAGTACTAAAACGAGAAACAAAATGGGATTTTTAAATTATTTTTCTATAAGGGGTCGGCAACTACCAAAATTCTTAGTTCACCGTCCCCTTCCTCGTTTTAGTGCTTTGAGGGGTCGGCAACTAGGATTCTCAGTCCAGCGAGGGGTCGGCAGCTAAGATAATTCAAGTCCGCCATTTCCTTAGTACTCTCAAGGTATTAAATTACTCCTTTAGTACTCTCAAGGTACTAAAACGAGGAAGAAAATTGGGAATTATAAATTATTCTCCCTTGAGGGGTCGGCAATTATCAAAATTCTTATTTTGTTCGCTTTCTCGTTTTAGTGCTTTTAGGGGTCCGCAACTAGAATTCTTAGTCCAGCGAGGGGTCGGCAACGAAGATATTTCAAGTCCACCATTTTCTTCCTCATTTTAGTACCTTGAGAGTGCTAAAACAAGGAAGGAAATTGGGAATTTTAAATTATTCTTCTTTGAGGGGTCGGGAACTATCAAAATTCTTAGTTCACCGTTCCCTTCCTCGTTTTAGTGCTTTGAGGGGTCGACAATTAGGATTCTCAGTCCAGCAAGGGGTCGGCAACGAAGATATTTCAAGTCCACCATTTTCTTCCTCATTTTAGTACCTTGAGAGTACTAAAACAAGGAAGGGAATTGGGAATTTTAAATTATTCTTCTTTGAGGGGGCGGCAACTATCAAAATTCTTAGGAGGGGTCGACAACTAGGATTCTCAGTCCAGCGAGGGGTCGGAAACGAAGATATTTCAAGTCCGCCATTTCCTTCCTCATTTTATTACCTTGAGAGTACTAAAACGAGAAACAAAATTGGGATTTTTAAATTATTCTTCTTTAAGGGGTCGGCAACTATCAAAATTCTTAGTTCGCCGTTCCCTTCCTCGTTTTAGTGCTTTGAGGGGTCGTCAACTAGGATTCTCAGTCTCCCACCATTTTTATTACTTTGTAGACGACGTCAGTATACCAGGGAAGAGCTCCTCAGGCCCACATTGATCTGGTAAAGGGGACCCTTGGCACTGCCCTAAGAGGTGGGCAATATGGCATGCATTTTTGGTCAAATTTGGCAGAAATGTTGCCGAGAATGTACGAAGTGTCGCTGAGAATCCACGAAGTGCAGCCGAGAATGCTGCTTTTGTTGCCGAGATTTCCGGTGTATCCGAGATTTGACTATTTGTCGCCGCGACTGACGATGTTGTTCCCGAGATTGGCGTTGAAAATCGAGTCGCCCAGAAACATAAAAATGTATTCGACACGAAAAATTCGGTTTCGGAGACTGCATGAAACGTCGTCGAAAATGTACGAGATTTCACCGAGAATACATGACATGTCGTCGGGAATGCAAATTATGTCGCCGAGAATACCCGGACTGTAGCCGAGATGTTTTTGAAAGTACAGACACAAGTGAAAAAAGTGTTGCAAAGAAGTGAAAAAAAATACTTCTTAGAATGACAAATCTAAGCTTTGAGATAGGAAAAAATGTAGCCGAGATAGAATAAAATGTCGCCGAGATTGAATAGAGCGGAAAAAACTGTCGTCGACAATAAAAAAAATCCTGAATATAGTGACTTTACAAATGTAGCCGAGACTGTAATGTAAGTTTTGAGATAGGCAAAAATGTAGCCCAGACTGCAAGACATGCAGCGCATACCGATAGGCTATTTAGTGATCTGCGTAACAGTCAAACGAATGTTTCGACCTAGACAAAGCTCGCCAGTCGGCGAGGGCACATGTCACAAATATTCCACTTACAAGTCCGGACCAAATGCGCCTCTTCACTGAAACACATGTTAACTACCCTTAAATGGGTCTTATATGCTATCAGCTCTTGTTGTTACTAGTATTTACTCAATAAACATGACAATGTGAACAATAGCATTTTGCTTGGGTTGCTCGAAAGTAAGATCCACAGGGAGGTTCAGGGACAGGATATGGACCACAGGCGCTAAGAAAGCTAAAATAAATATAGTCAGCCAAAAAAAATATAATTCAAACACATTTCGTGCAATCTCGGTGATATTTCGCGCTATCTCGGCTACATTTGTCCATATACCAAAACTTCCATTTGTCAGTGCAAGCTGTATTTTTTTTTATTCTCGGCGACACTTTTTTCACTTGTGTGTGTACTTTCGAAAAGATTTTGGCTACATTTCGGGTATTCTCGGCGACATTTCCTTCATTCTCGGGAACATTTCTTGCAGTCTCGGCGACATTTCATGCAGCCTTGGAAACCAATTTTTTCGTCTCGGATATATTTTGATATTCCTGGGCGACACGATTTTCAACGGGGATCTACTAAAAAGAGGCACGGCATGGCAAGGCATGGCGCAGGAGGCACAAGTAATAAAAAGAGATTAGCAAGTAGTAGAAGTAGACAACTCCAAAGGCACGTTAGAAAATGGTTCCTGCCCTTCACTCTGAAGCCTGAAAGGGCCCCTTTAGTTCTCGTGGCTCCTACACTATGTTGTGCCGTGCCGTGCCTCTTTTTAGTCGATCCGATTTCCAACGCCAATCTCGGGAACAATGTCGTCAGCCTCGGCAACAAACAGTGAAATCTCTGAGACACACCAAAAATCTCGGCGACAAAAGTTGCATTCTCGACTGTATTTCATGCATTCTCGGCGACATTTCGTGTATTCTCGGCAACATTTCTGTCAAATTTGACCCAAAATGAATGCCATAGGGTAGCTCTAACAGTGTGTTCGTCGTTAGTGAAGGTGCAGGGATAAGAAGGCTACGGTTTTCTACCAGATTAATGATGCGAGCGGAATCTCAACAAGAAACTTCAGACAGAACAGAATCCCCTGTGTTTCTACCTGATTCAGGCGAGTTCATTCTGAAAATGCAAAATCATGTTCATCAGTCCAGCCTGAAGTCCATTTTCCGTGAAAACCACAGAGGTTAGACCCTTGACATTTTCTAATACTGAGCAGACACTGAGCATCTGAGCATCTAATGAGCATCGGCGGACTACGAAAAAAAATTAGAAAAAATAACGGACAAAGCCAAGATGTTGCTCCACAACCAATTTGGGATACCTAGTGTAAACCATCCATCCACTTTTTTTTTAGTCTTCATGCTCAAACAACTTGTGTCCTAAAAAAAAAAGCTTATTGCAAAGTTCTAAGAATAATAAGTTCTTTCCGCTGTTTGTTTAGTATATACTTGGTCTGAAGCACCTAGAAACAATAGGACCGCGGCAAGCCCTAAGTATCCTTTTTGGGGACTAAAATAGCTTTTCTGAAAATTCTAAGAACAATGAGAGGTTTCTAGTGGGCGTTTGTTCATTACGGGAGTCGGGGGGGGGGGGGGGGGTGCCCCCCAGAAGGTCTGTGCGAAAAAAATCTGGTAAATTTTGACTGGTGCATTGAAGCCGCGCCAGTTAACAATTTGTCAAATTCATTTGACCTTGATGTTTTTAGGGAATTTACTGGATTATTGCTCAGGAACCTACCGGAATTTTGCTCAGGGAATCTACCGAAAACTTTCTCAAGGAATCTACCGGAACTTGACTCGGGGAATCGATCGAAACTTGTCTCAGGAATTTACTGGAGGTTGGATCAGGGGATCTACCTGACTTTTTAATCTACAAGAATTTAAATCACAGCTTACGGGGATGACCCCTACACACAAATACCAGATTGAGTCGTGCAGACAGACAACACAGCATACCGGAACGTTCACCGGGTGATTCCGGCAATCTCCTACATTTCTATAAATTTCAAGAATTAGATAACCTACCGAAATTTCCAGCTATAAATACTGTTCCAGGAATAATACCACGGTACCGTCTACTCCAGTTTCGACAGCTTTCTTGACTCCTTTCCGGTGATAACGCCGAGAAAAGTTCGAAAACGAGTTAGCTTTGTTCCGACACGATCTCGAAAGTCGCCAAGAGAGCCTCGAAAATGTTTGAAGATGTATTCAAAGTCTTTCGTGAATTGAAAGATGGAAAGCGTTCAAGCTGGTCAAGACAATCCCTGTTACCTCAGCAAAAGGAGGAAGAAATTTTAACAAGATACAGTTAGTTAACTTGCTTCGACAATGGCTGACCAGCGTCTTGAAAATATGATACTAATCGCACTTGAAACCGATCTAGTTGACGAATGTGAAATTGGATGTGTTGTGTACAAATCGAAAACGCTTTCAGTTCAGTTCAGTTTTATTAAATTCGGGATAAATGAACAAAATAAATTTCGATCCCTACAAAGCTCCATGGCCCGTTTCATAGGGGTTAATACCTCAATAATTAACAAATTGAAACACGATGAATAAATGTGTAGGGCGGGATGAAGACTGAATACTTTTTGGTGTTAAGTGAAAATCTTAAAGTTTAAAGGAATAAGGCTGAGATCCAACAGTCTAGTAACATAGCACTTATTCGCTTAAATATTCCTGAAAATCCGATAAAAATGCGTTACTTAAATTCGTTTGTCCGTTATCCAGGGATAATCGATTTCACATAATAAACTCGTTCTTTCGGCTTTGTGATATCTCTATGTGCTCTTCTCTCTACGGTTGATATTTTTATCAACTACAAATATAAGCCATTGCCGAAAAGTAAAATAAAATATCAGATTTATTACAAAACATATCCTAATATCATTTTCCTGCTTTTCTACAGGCGTAACTTCTCCGGGGTCGCTTCTTTAGCCCTGGAAATGCAGGCCTATCTTTAAATTAAAATTCTCCGCGTCTGGATGAACTTTTGTTTGTTGTACAAGCAGCGGACACTCTGAACGGATGGTTAATTCAAAATCCCTCAAATGAGTCAAAATATTTTAGTTTATTCGAATATCAGATGTAAAATTTAGCTGCCTTTGCAGTTTTAAACGAGCCTATATTTTTTTTTACTGTTGTTTGTAACACCTGATCAAAATCAGGACACAACAGTATTCTATAGTTTCTGCAGAGATGGTCACTACGGAGAACCTCGACAAATTCCGGTAAATTCTGCCCTCCCCCCCCCAAACAGGGAGGTGTGGGGACGCCCCTAGTCGCATCACAGAGTACTGAACAATCTGAAAGAATAAAACACCCATGACATCATTCTTTAAGCTTAGTCCTGATGGCATTTTCACAATATTTACATGAAAGTTGTTGGTTCATGCAGATAACACATTTCCTAGCAAACCCCATACAGGACTCACAGTCTCAGTGGAAACCAGAGCAAAATAAGACTATGGAGTAACGTCAAGACCTATGGATCCCAAAAATCCAATATTTGATCCAGACAGTTGGGTCTTGTCTTCGCCAGGCTAATCATCAGAGAAAACCAAGTTCAGATATACCTCTATAAGCCAGATCTATTTTAACGACACTGACCAAAACTTCCTACTTTATTTCTACCAAATTTCCGTTTTCGGCCGAATTCCGAGCGAACTAATTGTCAGTCAAAAAGAGAAAATTCAGAAACGGATTCAGCGTATATCCTAATCTCTATAAAGGATATCTAATCAAATCTATCTAATAAAACTGTAATTTATGTTCACAACTGGATTCCGGAAGAATTATATGTCCGGGTAAAAATTTATTGTCGTATACAGACTCAGCGTCCTTTCTTGGCCCTAAATCTGTCATCTAATCAACTTCAAATAAGACTTTTGCTTTTAACAAATTTTCCGGTTTTGGCCGGATTCCGGGCGAACTAGTTGTCCGGGTAGAAAATGCTTTTCACATAAGTGTTCAGCGTTTCTTCTTGCCCCTGAATCGAACACTTAATCGATCAAATGAAACTTTTACTACCAACTTTCCGGTTTTGGCCGGATTCCGGACGAACTTGTCCGGCGAGAAAAGGATTTCATCATCATGTTCAGCATGTCCTTTTACCCCATAACCGGCTATCACAATACTGTTTAAAAATATTTTGTTTGCCCCTTAATTTGAACCCCCACCCTAAATGTAGGGCTACAAAGTCCTTCTACTAAATCCTTACCCGTTACTCAAAGAATCCTTAGACCAAGTTTCATCAAAATATTTCATTCCCTTCAAGAGACGAACAGACGGACAACTTTTGCGGTGTCATCAGTATCCCTCCACTTACGTTTTGGGATCCCAAAATCAACGAAGAAACCAACGAAAAAGGGGTTTTGTAAAGAACAACGAATACATTTGAATAAAAGGCGAATATTTCGGGAGGACAACCGCCTCCCTTCTTCAGCGCAGACAGTGCCAATGTGTGCCAGTGACAAATGCCAAAACGAGGATGAAGATCAACAACCAAGAAAAACGAAACAAAGCAGAAAACCAACAATAAACCGAAAATTAAAATAAATAAAAGTAAAACCACATTTTTTTATTTTTTTTTCGTTGATTTTTATGGCACTTGCAGCTCCGCTCAAGTGCCATATACCGATCACTTTTCGGTCTGTCGGTCTGTCTGTCAGGCCACTCATCTCGAGTTAGGGTACTTTCAGAAGTGCTAGGACGATAAAACTTGGCAGGCATGTTAGGGACCCTACCAAACTAACTTGGAAATAGTCACTTCCCCGATTCGACCACCGTGAGGAGAGTGGAGGGAGGGGGAGTCCGGAATATTGACGTATTTTTAACTTTTTAACGGGGAATCGGACCTTAATGAAACTTGATATTTGGAAAGACCTCTTGTCTCAAGTGTCACACTTCAAGTCCGGAATGGATCCGGTGACTTTGGGGGGAGTTGGAGGGGGGGAGGGACCGGAAATCGTGTGACATGTTCAGAGGGGATGGATCGGGATGAAACTTTGTGGGAAGAACAAACACAAGCCCCAGATACATAGTTGACATGATCGGATCGGATCCGAGCACTGTGGGGGGAGTTCAAGGGAGGGTTCCGGAACTCCGGTGATCCCGCGTTAAGATGCTTACACGTCATGTGCTAGAACGATGAAACTTGGCAGGCATCTCAGGGACTCGACAATTTTAACTTAAGAACAGTCGTTCTCCGATTTTACCATCGTGCGGGGAGTGGAGCGAGGGGGAATCCGTAATCTTGAGAAATGTCCAACTTTTGAACGGGTGATGGAATCGTAATAAAACTTGATCTTCCGAGACAACTTATGTCTCAGATGTCCCATTTCAAATGCGGACAGGATCCGACCAATGTGGGGGAGTCTGGCGGGGGGGGGGGGCAGGAAATTTTGTTACATGCTTAGAGTGTAGCGATTGAATGACACTTGGTGGGAAGAACAAACGTAAGCCCTAGTAACAGAACCCGACCGGATTCGGGCATTCTGGGGGAGTTGGACGGTGGTTCGGAATTCCGGTGATCGCGATAAGGTACTTCCAGATGTGCTAGGACAACGAAACTTGGCTTGAACATTAGAGACTTGGCAAGATTGGCTTAGAAATTGTCACTTTCCAGATCCGACCATCCCTTAAAGTATTCTCTTCACCGCAAAGTACAAAAAACACTTTTAAGCAAAATCTACATTTTCATGATCCCATGAGCCGATGATGATTTTTTCCTCAACGGTTTTGCTTAGGAATGACTTTCTAGCACCCTTCAAGTGCGCATCTTAACTGAAGAGTAAAAAATGTACTTTTGACCAGACCATATATATTCATGGTCCTAAAGGCCCAGGATCCTTTTTGCTTCAAGGGTTTTGATGACAGATGAATTTCTAGCACCCATAGTGCGCATCATCACAGCCAAGTGCAAAAAAAAAACTTTTATCAAACGATACATTCTCTTGATTTCCAAGGGTCCATCGCTATTCTCATCTCAGGGGTTTTTGTTTACAAATGATCACAGCAAACCCACGAATTGGCAAATTCCTACTTTCATCCTTTTACCAAGCCTTGCAAGTGCCATATGAACTTCCAGCTCTTGTTTGTGATATGTCAGGCCAATATGGCTTACTAAATTATCTTCGTTATGCTTTCCTTGCTTCGCAAACGGGCCATACTCGTAGCGCACCCCTCTACGCTTGCGACATTTAAAGCGAGAAATCTTGCGAGTTTAGAAATTTCTAGTAAAGCTAGGATTACGGTCTGAATACATCGAAGAAACAGGGGAGGCTGTATATTTTTTTTTTCGCTTTGTTCAGAATTTTAAGGTGTTTGGAGCCAGCGTTGGTGCACGATCCGCTGATTTTTAGTAGAGACGTTCACTATCGCTAGTGGTGCTAGTGTCGCTGCTATTCGAGTGTGTTGGCGCTACTCCCTAGTGTTATTTTGCTATGGTTTGAAACTGTGGCATTTTTTCAAAAGTTCTTTCCGGGTAGAGATTTTCTGGCACTACTTACGTGGCACTATGAGCAGCACCGACATAATGGCCTTCTTAATTTTCTGATTGGAATAATGTTTGGGAAGCTAGTGACGGCATGGTTATAACATTGAAGACCTGGATGGTTATTATTGTTTTGCACTTGTTTCCCTTTAATGTTTTTTCGCCCGAATATAAATTGACCCGAATATAACCACGACATAAACTGAATTGGCAAAGTAAGCGTGTGGCTTTTGCAAGAACAAGAACTAGAAGCTCATATGGCACTTGCAAAATTGGGCCAGACCAGAGCAAAAAAACACTGGAAAGTAGCGCCAATACTTTAAAGAACTGACACACACTCGAGTAGAAGCGACACTAGCACCACTAGCGATAGTGAACGTTCCTAGTGAAACTCAATCAGTCGTTCACCAGCGCTGACTCCAAAAATTTGAACTTCTGAAAAGCAAAAAAAAAAAAGATACGACCTCCCCTGTTTCTTCGATGGGTCAGACCGCACCATGGCTTTACTGGAAATTTCTCAACGCGCAACTTCATCTCGCTTTAAATGCCACAAGCGTAGTGGTAGGCGCTACAAGTGTGGCCTGATTGTGAAGTATGGAAAGTATAGGTCTTGATGCTACTCCATAGTGTTACTTTGCTCTGGGTCAGACTGTGGGAATTTGTCAACTCGTGGGTTGTACATCTCGAAGTACCTTAACTAGCCATCACCGGAATTCCGCCCCCCCCCCCCCGCTTCAACTTCCCCCACAGTGCCCGGATCCAGTCCGGCTCTTTCAAAGATATATATCTAGGGCTCGTTCTTGGTCTTCCCACCAAATTTCATCCCGATCCTTCCACTCTGAGCGAATCACACAAGATTTCCGTTCCCCCCTCCAACTCCCCCAAAGTTACCGGACCCGGTCCGGACTTGAAATGAAACCTCCGAAATCCAAAGTCTTTCCAAATATCAAGTTTCACAAAGACCAGATCACCCGTTCTAAAGTTATACAAACATCAAGATTCCAGATTCCCCCTCCTCCAATCCCACACGGTGTTCGGATCGGAGAAACTACTGTTTTCAGTTAAATATGGACGAGTCTATGATACGCCTATCGGTATAGGGTAAAGAGACATGCTGATTCCGTTTTTAAAGTTTATTTTCCTACAGGAGAAGTAATTAGCCCGAACCAAAAATAAACAAGGATTTTTTAGTAAAAGACTTTCCTAAAGTCGATTAGAGATAAGATTTCTTAGATACAAGTATATTAGAGATGAGATGAGATAGGGCGTAAACATAGGCATATCGGAACTAACAAGACCAACGGTGTCGATGGGATCCCAAAAATCTTATATTTGATCCAAACAATTGGGTGTGTCTTCCCATATCCAGTTCTCACCAGGCTAATCATCAGTGAAAACCAAGTTCAGGTATACCTCTATAAGCCATATCTATTTTGACGATACTGACCGGAACTTCCTGCTTTACTTCTGCCAAATTTCTGGTTTCGGCCGAATTCCGAGCTAACTACTAGTCCAGCAAAAAAAAGAAAATTCAGAAACGAAATCAGCGTATCTCCTTATCCCTATGAAGAAAATCTAATCAACTTCAAATAAAACTTTTGCTTTTAACAAATTTTCCAGTTTCGACCAGATTCCGGCGACCTAGTTGTCCGGTTAGAAAATGCTTTCACAGAACCGTTCAGCATGTCATCTTACCCCTAAACCGAACAGTTAATCAACTTCAAATGAAACTTTTACTTTTAACCAACTTTCCGGTTTTTGCTGGGTTCCGGACGAACTACTTGTCCGGCGAGAAAATGGTTTTCAGCATCGTGTTCAGCATGTCTTCTTACCCCTTAATCGACTATCACATTAGCTGTTTAAAAATATTTTGTTTGCCCCTTAATTTGAACCTACTCCCCCGCCCCTAAATGTAGGGCTACAGAGCCCATCTACAAACTTGATCTTACCCTTGATCCAAAGAATCCTCGCACCAAGTTTCATCAAAATATAACATTGCCTTCAAGAGTTATCGTGCTAACAGACGGACAGACGGGCAACTTTTGCGATGTTCTAGGTATCCCTCCACTTACGTTGGGATCCCAAAAACAACTTGTATCATTTTGTTTATACTTTCAAGCGATTGGTTAGGGATAAATAGTAATATATTTAAGGGGCCTGGCGAAGACCGGAAATCTTCAAGATTCACTGTTTGGACCATGAAATGCATAAATATTGCATTTTTGGGATCCTATCGAAAACTTTTTCTTGTTTGTCACCATCTTTGACATGCCTCAGATTTTTTGTGTGACTAAACTGTAATTCTTTCGGACAGCGCAAAACCCTTCGGTTTAGTAGGCTAACTTGAAACACTCCTACATTAAACAAAATCAGCTTGGTAGACCATAGAGATTTCACTTATTGACACTGAACCGACTCTGTATTGTTTGTATACACTACTATTGCTAGTGCACGACTCTTCAGTAGGCTAATAAGAAACATTCCAAAATTTAACACTCTCGATAGGATCTAGAACACGGCTTTCCGTATTGCTTCTTCCCAGAAATAACCAGTTAAGCCTATTTTATTGCGAAAAGAAGTAAGCCGTTTAAATTCTCTTTAATAATATTTCCACGTTTCACTCCTTCGTTGCTGACCTTCCCCGGGAAGAGTTATATTGGCAATATTTCTTATTGTCCGACCCGGCCGTTTTGGCCTTGAAGTTGATTAATGACGATATTTCTTTTATCGAGGAGGTGTTAGAGTTTTCTGCAATGCACACATCTCAGGTTAAATTCGGGCTAATTACACTCACAGTGCCCACGATGATAATGCCCACGATCACAATGCCCACCACTAAAAATACCTATAATGCCCACGGCTCATAATGCCAACGATTATGCCCACGACTCAAAATGCCCACTACTGAATTATTTGGGGTGTTCAGTCCGTATAAAATTGGAATTAGGAATGAGTGAGCAACGGAAGAAGTAGATTGAGCATCATAATGGCAATAATCGTATGTTAAACTGGCATAACATCAATAACAGTATAATACCGTGATTCTAAGAAAGAAACCGAATCCCAAACAACGATCTTAAATCTGTCACGTTTAATTAAGGAACAATTCTTACCTTACTTTCGCCTAGTTTCGCTTTCTGTGTTGGAACAGTATTAAATGATATTTCTTCTGTACTTTCATGCAAACAATTCTGAGTACAATATTTTGTCAGTGCCTTTTTCGTGGTTATCCTTGCCCTTAAAATATAGTTTTCCGACGTCCGTTATCCCAGGATCATTTTCGCCTCCCTCTGGACAGTCTCAGCCGTAAGCATTTTCACCAGGACGATTTTAGTCACCCCGTGGGCATTTTCAGTCGTGGGCATTTTGATCGTCGTCATTCTGAACCGTGGGCATTTTGATCGTAGGCATTTTGAGCGTGGGCATGGTGAGAGTGGGCAAAAAGATCGTGGGGATTTTGGGAACCATCCTAAATCTGTTCTCTGACTGCCTTCATTATCTCTCTTGTAACCTTGCAGTTTCATTCAAAACTTTTTCTAAATTTGCGTCCTACATTCACGCATTAGATGCAACAAAATTTCGCTACAGAAGAAACAATCTTAGACTCTCGCGAAGAGACACTCTTAGAGAGAAGTTAATATATCAAACCATACCTCATGTGGAAAGGTAATCCGGCTGGATAATGTCCGCCTTCCGTTAACTGGATTACCTACTTTGCAATCCAGTTACGTCCATTACGCTATCCTTGTGCCAACTGCTATCGCATCCAGATGAGGGCAGAGGCATCATTTCCGTAGACCTTCGGGGGGGGGGGGGGGGTAAATTTTTGGCCTCATCCCAGGCTTATTACTCAGACTTAAGATCTAATTGCTCTTTGGGATAAATTTGAACTGGTTTTCAATATACCTTAAATTAACGTCTTTGCTTTACATTTGACGTGTGAAACCTATAAGGGCAAAAATATTACGAAGAGGGAAAATTCTGTGTCCCTCAAAAGCTAGGGGTGGTGAATGGTCCACTTGCCCCCCCCCCCCTCCTAAATGACGCCTCTCGATGAGGGGGCTCAGACCCCGGACTTAGGCAATGACCAACTTGTGCAAGCTGCATTGAAACTGAAAAGTCACGGGAATCGGCCGAAATCGTTTACTTTTCATCTTTAAGAAATCGCTTAGTAGGGCTACCCTTTCATCAGCTATAGCTGCCTTCGACGTAGACCTCAGTAATCCGCGAGGGCTGGCTACAAACAAATAAGATGAAAAGAAAACAAACACTAGAAGAAGGCAATTTTCCAATATTCCAGTATTTGTTTGTTATTACACAAGTTGCGTTTTTGCAGTTTATCTGATACCACGGTCAAAAGGCGTTTTTGCAGTTATCGCGGTATCTGGTCAGATACCGCGGTATCTAATATTCAGATATAATGGTCTGACCGTGGTAACTGATAGTGGTATCTCTAAAAGTCACTTCACTTTCATCGCCACCAACAATATAGCCTAGAATTTTGTCAAATTGGTTAGAAAGATGGGATGTGACTGAATATCAGTTTTACTGTGGGGATGACTTCGAATTGCACAATTTCGGCAATTGTCGTTTTTGCATACCAGCTGTAGTATCAGGTACCACGGTAACTGCAAAAACGATAATTGCAGATCCTGTTACCGTGGTAACAGATACCATGGTATCTGCAAAAACGCAACTACAGTTATCAGTTGGGATCGACTAAAAAGATGCACGGCACGCACGACATAGTGCAGGAGGCATGAGCACTAAAATGAGGCACGAAAACTAAAAGGGCCCATCCAGGCTTCAGAGTTGGAGGCAGGAACAATGTTCTAACGTGCCATCTTTTAGGCCCAGAATTTACGAACTCTCACTTACTTGTCTACTTCTACTACTTGCTAATCTATTTCTGGCTACTCGTGCCTCCTTAGCCATGCCATGCCGTGCCGTGCCGTGCCTCTTTTAGTCGATCGCTTATCTGTTGGTTTCAGTGACATCATCTTGACGATTAACCTATTCTTCGCTACGTAATTTTCTGTGATTAAGACATTTTGAAACATGCGAGTTCTCAAACAAATAATCATCAACTTTATCAGACTAAGCGTCATGGGTTTAAGCGTCATTTGTTCAATCTAAAGCATGCCAACTTCAAAATAATATTACGAAAATGCGTTATTAGGAAAAAAATCACCATCCAGTTGAATGGCGGCTACAGTAAATCCTGGACTGATAATCAGGCTATCTTATCACTATACCTACTGGCTACTGACTATACCTACTTTACTTTGTCATTAGAAGTGACTGAACCATACAGAAAAAAATATAAGCTCTATCAAAATTGAGCTGTCGTATCCGTTTTCACTGTCAAAAACCATCCAGACAATTCCACATTCTCCAGAAATCTGAAGACCGGAGTATGCAAATAAAATACATAAAATGAACACAAAACTGCAAGTTACTGTAAGTCAAGCATAGCTCTGTTCCATTGTGAAGGAGTGTAAGTTATGAAAAGTTCACGCGATGTAGGAGGGATCGACTTAAAAAGAGGCACGGCACGGCACGGCATCGCACAGGAGGCGTGAGTAAATTAAAAGAGATTAGCCAATGGTAGAAGTAGAAAAGTAAGTGAGAGTTCGTAACTCCGGAGCCTAAAAGAAGACACGTTAGAACATCGCTTCTCCCCTCACTCTAAAGCATGAAGGGGTAGTTTTATTTTTTGGGCCTCTTTTTAGTCTCCTACACTATGCCGAGCCTCTTTTTAGTCAATCCCGGTGTAGGAAACCTAGACTACGTTCCACGGAATTACTCACACTACGATCGTTACAGTTCTGTTCCTTCAATATATGAAAATAGCTCCTCCCTTGTATCATTTTCGTTCTAAAAAGATAATAATAATACAGGAGGAATCCCCGTCAGGACGGACTGACTTCGTAATGTCTGCCCCAATATTCTTTCGGTTGGAGATTCAGTAAAATCCACCACAATGATAGCTAGCTCCTCCTTTCCTTTTATTATTACAACTCACAGATCTTCCATAGAATACATCCTTGACATAAATTTAACTCACTTAGCGTAAAACTTGAAAGTTTCAGCGGGAAAACACCTTTAAACGATAATCAGTTCAAACGCAAACTTTCTGGCGATATAATTCTCTTCACGTAGGGTGCGTTCCCACCTTTTACCGATGGTTAAAGATAAAACGCTACCATCTCAGCTCCAACCTGTGTGAAGGGATAATATGCTGGCTGGAGCGATGGTGGTAACTTGTTTTAACCGAAAGGTTGGAAAACACGCGTAGTAACGATGTATGCCAATTCTGTAAAAAAAATATAAAAAAATTATAAAATATTCTGTCCTATATTTATACGATGGATAAAACGGAAACGTCAGCTACAATACTCTGGCAGCGATATTTCGTCTCTTCTCCGTTAGCCTGACGAAGACTCTTACCAAGAACGGCCAAAATATTGCTGCAGTAGCATCGTAGCTGGCGTTTCCGTTAAAATATATTTCCGAGTCAGCTTGGTCTCTAGGAGCGGAAGACAAATGGAAGAAAGCTACTCCCGTCCTAATGTCCGTTCACACTAACTCGCCAGGCAATATGCAACAAGCTTTTACATCTTTACAACTCCTTGAATGAATATATTTCGTGAGAACTTTCCACACTGCAAGTCGTGGAGTAACGAATTTCTGTCCGCCTCTTCTCTGTCGCAACAAGGGCGTTGATGCATGGGAAATATTGAAGTAACGCATACATTTCCAGGTAAATCGTTTAAAATGACATGCCCAATGGTCGTGCAGTCTTAGCGTTGCGCCCTTCTGCAAGAGCACTGCTGGATCCCCATAAATACTTGTCAAAGGAGCTGCGTTCACTAGCTGCGTTCGTTGCCCGATGATTGCTCACCGGTGCTTCTTCTACCGCGGTTTTATGGCACTTGCCTTCCGGTCAAGTGCCATATACTGATCACTTTTCCGTCTGTCTGTCTGTTGGTCGGTCGGTCTGTCCGGTGTTTGCTAGTTAGGGTACTTCCAGATGTGCTAGGACGATGAAACTTGGCAGGCATATTAGGGACCCGACCAAACTTACTTGGAAATAGTCACTTGCTCGATCCGACCATCGTGGGGGGAGGGAGGGGAGCCGGAATCCGAGATTCAGTGACATGCATAGCTTTCGAACTTGTGATCGGATCTTAATGAAACTTGATATTTGGAAAGACGTCATGTCTCAGATGTCCGATTTTAAGTCCGGACCGAATCCGATGACGTGGGGGCGGGAGTCGGAGAGGGTAACCGGAAATCATGTGACACGCTTAGAGTGGAGCGATCGGGGTGAAACTTGGTGGGAGGAACAAGCACAAGCCCTAGATACATCATCGATAGAATTTGCCCGGATTCGGGCACTGTAGGGGGAGTTGAAGGGGGGTTCCGAAATTCCGGTGATACGGAGTTAAGTTACTTCCAGGTGGGCTGGGACAATGGAATAATGGAACTGTCCTTTGTTTAGCGTGTGGCTGGGAATCACTACTGGCAAGGAGTATGTCGTGGCTCAAGAAAGCCCCATCCATTCTTGTTATCATTCACAAAAATGGTGTAAACACATACGCCATCTAGGCAGGCAATAAGTTCAGGTTATTGCTGATAGATGACGTATGTCTCTAATGTTCTTTGTGACTTTGCTTAATACTGGTGATGCTGATACGTTATCTGCATCATCACGTCCGTTAGCGATTAGTCATCAACTTAACATCTTGCTGAGAAAGGAGACGTTTTGTAAATACTACTGAGAAGCATACATTTTATTTATTGAGAGAGAAAGAGAAGAGGCCCGCCGGTCTTCAGAAGAAAGTCACGATATCCGCAAGGTCCAAGTGACCTCAACAAAGACCTAGCCTTATCGACCACCCTTGAAACCACATCAGAGTAAATATGTCACCTCAAATTTTGCAGGGCGTTATGAGCTCAGCTTGGCAATTCATGTCTTTGCGTCCCGTTTAAGGCCAGCGCAGCCGACTCGGTCCTAGTGTCTTTTCTAAGGATGGACCGACATTTGAGAAAGTTCCACACTCCTGTTTTAATCCTGGGATCGCAGTAGTAGTATACTATTGGGTTGAAGAGCGTCGACGTCTAGAAATAAAATATGTGAAAACAATAGACTGGGCTTGCACGTCCTGTAGCTTTAGTTGTTTATTGGTTACCACTTATTTAATAATCCTTATCTACGAAGACAACTTCAATTCTTCAACAGTTTTCCGTAAGGCTAAAGGACTCAATGATATGGTTGAAAATGGGGAGGCACCACTGTTAGGCGATAGGAATTATTGTTGTGATCCTTACTGTACATTTCCTTTCTGCGAAATGAAAACACTAGTCAACATTATTCACAGCTAAGGGTTCCGCTGGGATCCCAAATGTATATTTTTATTGGACTTCTTCATCAATTGTGGTCTTGTAGATTTTCTGTCTCCGTCAGGCCCCGTAAACATGTTGTTCGTTCAAAGCGAGGTCCAAGGCTAGAGATTGGGGCCAGATTACGACCGGAATAAACCGGAATAAAATCCCATAAAAAGTTCTGGTTCAGCAGGTTTGTTCGATCCGAAATTTTTGGTTTAAATCCGATTTACCCGATGGTAAAAACATATCTATTTACCCTGTAGTAAAAAAAAAACAAACAAAGCAGGTATATGAATTATGTCTTATTATCTGTGTACCAGCAGGAATCACCTGACACAGGGATGTATTGGAACTAAAGGATAAATGGCTTTTTGGGATCCCAAAACGTAAGTGACTGGATACCTATGACTTTGTGAAAGTTGTCCGTCGGTTCGTCTGACCGTCTGTCCCTCCGTAATTACGATAACCCTCGAAGAGAATTAGATATTTTGTTCAATTTTGGTGTGAGGATTCTTGGGGTCAAAGAACACGCCAAGTTCGTGGATGGGCTCCGTAGCCTTATATTTTGGGGTGGGTTGAAACTAAAGAGCGAACAAAATAGTCTCTAAAAGCTATTGAGATAGTCGGTTTACGGGGAAGGAGACAAGCTAAATCCGGAGACAAAATCTATTTTCTTACCGGACAAACAATTTGCTAAAACTAAAGTTTTATCTGAAGTTCATTAGAGGTTCGATTTAGGAGTACGGAAACATGCTGAATCCGTAAATGAGCATTATTTTCTCCCGGACGTATAGTTCGCCCGGAATCCGATCCAAACCGGAAATTTGTTTAAAAGTAAATGCTTTTATCTGAAGTTGTTTGGAGGTTCGACGTAAGGATAAAGAGACATGCTAAATTTGTTTTCTTACCGGACAAGTAGTTGGGTCAGAATTCGGCCGGCACTGGAATTTTTTTTAAAATAACAGTTCATTCTTAAGTCGATTAGACGTTCGCATCCGGTGTAAGAACGCGAGATATTTCTGGACTTTATTTACTTGTCAGGCAGGTAATTCTGCTTAAATCACCAAAACCCAAAAATTTTGTAGATCTCGAGAAGTTTAATTCTAAGTCTCAACGAAACACAGAGGAGGGTAACCGTTGGAGCGTCAGACTGCAGGTCAAGAGGTTCTTGTTTCGCCTCTTGGTGTCACCAGATCTTTGGGTCTACATACACTTTGAGTAGTTTTTTAGCTGCTAGGCTTCGACTGAAACATTCGACATATTGGTAAAAACACGTGCTGAACCCAAATCTAAACTATCTTTTCATGCCGGACAAAAGGTTTTCTCATCTGGACAAAACCTGAAATTTAGTAAAAGTAAAATTCTTTCTGAAATTTGACGGAATTTGCTGAACTTTGCTTGGGACGCTTGACCCTACGCAGTAAAAAATCATAACCAAATGTTAGAAATTCCTCATCGTTACATTATTTTAAATTTGTTGATTCAAGGAAATAGATATACATTCTGCCAGGTGCCAAAACGTATATTAAGGTGAAATGGATAGCTAGGCTGGAGAAGACTTATTTTAATCTCCATAAAAAAAAAGAAAAAAAAGAGCGGGACTAACATACCGTAAAGCTATTCTCTGGCTAAATTAGAATCTAGGGCGAGTAATCTGTTTTTATTCCATTTATTTATTTGTTCTCGTATCGTAACTCGTAACCAAGTCCTAGTGGTAAGCTTAGCTAGGCTGTAGAGGGAACGTCTTAATCTTAAGAAGAAAATGGGAAACCAACAACCAGTATAACGGCTAGTTTCTGGCTAATGTGGAAGCTTGGACCGGCATTCCGCTTTCTTTCGTTTTTCTTTTTGATCTTTATGACCCTTTAAAGTATAAAGAGTCTTGGCATTTCGCCCCCACTGACTCGTCACTAAAGGGTTCGCTAGTTTCTGGCTAATTTAGAAGCTTGGGCCGGCATTCCGCTTTCCTGCGTTTCTCTTTTTGGGCTTGTCCGCCCGATCGATAAGTGCTGATTGTTTTTTCCACGTGCTGATTGTTTTTTCCAGGTGCTGATTGTTTTTTCCAAGTAATGATTGTTTTGAACAAGCACTGAATGTACGATTCTTCTTCCCCACAGTGCATGTTGAATGTATTTGTAATTTAATGTCACAGATTAGAAAACTTGAACTTCCGCGAATGTTCAGCCGCAAAGGGGACAACTATTAAATTTCACGCAACTTTTTTCTTCCACCGATTCAGGTCTCTTTTAGGGGCCAAAAGTGGGAAATTTCCATGCAGCTTCTGGCGAAGTGAAGTGAATTCGAAGATTACAGTCTAACAATTAAAAGTTTTGCTGAAGCACAGGAAAGAGAGTGAGTGGTTATTTCAAGCTATGAAAGAAACCATTGGCTTGCGTTCGAGACCTTCCGTTTTGGCTTCCGTCTCCGGACACGGCCAGATCAGAAAGAACTGCCCAGTACGACGTAACTCGCAAGAGAAAAGTCAATAATCGGATTACTGAAATAGTTTGAGAAGCCCTTTAAAATTTAACTGAAAAGTTAACTTTTTTATGTCATGTAATTGATTACACTGAATTATTTGGATCCTGCAAAGGGATTTTTTTCATTTTCCACTATCTGCTCTGGTTATGACGTTCAGAAAATCTGCGGCCGTCCCCACAGTGTAAATTCTACTATGAGGCGGGAAATTTTAATCTCAACACCAACGCGGCTTTTCAGTAGGCAGCGGTGAGATTGTTGAAGATTGCTTAGTGCCTGAGAAAAAAAAAACATGAATCTTTCTCGTAAAGCATACAACAAAAATACAAGGGCATAGAGGTAGCACAAATCACACGGAAATTGTACTATTTGAATCGATTATCCGTAAATAGTGGAACAACGAAGTAAGGCATTTTCAACGGGTCTTCAAGCCAATTTAAGTGAATAAGTGATGGGTAACTAGATTGTCCTATCCCAGCCCTTTTCGGTTAAACTTCAAGGTACCTTTACATGACTTCATAGGAACTAATGAAATCTGCCATCAGCCTTACCTTAGCGAAAATGGGTGGTAAAAGCGTCATAAATGATGGCATCGAAGCCGGAGTTGAAAACACAGTCCATAGGCAAACGATAGCGTATGGAGACCAAAAGACCAGGAAACCGGCCACCAAAAGTATGCTCATCTACAAAAAACATTTAATAGTAGCAACCTTTATAATTACGAATGCAGAAAACCACAGTTTATCAACCTAGTCAGTTAAGCTAGCTCAATCTTATTTTTGGGACACAGTGCGCGGCGACGGAGAGCCACAACCTAAGAAAGTTCATATATGGATCCAGCGTATGTAACCTCTAAATCTTGTCTAGCGAGAAGGGATCCAGCAAGCCTGCTTACTCTTAAATCATTTTTTTGTGTCCTTAGTTTGAGACCCGCCTCCCGCCCCTACGTGTAGGGCTAGGAGCCCATCTACGAACTTGACCTGTACTTTGACCCAAAAGATCCTCTCGCCAAATTTGAACAAAATATCTAAACCTCTCTGAGATCTACCGTGCTAACAGATGGACAGGCATTTTGCGGAGTCGGAGGTCTCCCGTCACGTACAGATTCTTGGAGTTTACAGCCTGTTTCTGATTTTAAGCCTTTATCTGAACCCCGCATTCTTTCAGTTCTTGTTTGTTTCTGTCATTTTGGTATTTTACTGATCTCGTTGCACGACTTGGATTTGCTATTGCCCAATTAGGCAGGGTCAAGGCTACCTCTGTAACCATGGTAATGAGGACTTGGAATTATTCGAAAAGCCGAAATCTTTCTTCCTAATTCTTTTTAAGACTTTTTAAAACCTCGCTTGAACGCAAAGGAATGACATTATTGTATTTCGTTCATTTCTCCGAAGTAAACGCTCTCACGGCGAATGATTGTCAAGCTGTTCGTTTACAGTAAGAACTCAACCTTACCCGTGCAGTCACAGTGTCATGTCTCAAGTATCATGCGTTACATCGTTCCGTAGTAACTTCGACCGTTCCAGGAAAGGTGGTTTCAACAGTTAATTTATGAAGTCACGCGGAGTTACTTCGAAGTAACTACTAAGCAGAGCTAGAATAAACCCTTAGTGATCATGAGTGTTCTTGTTACCATGGGAAACCTGGTGAAAATTGAATTGGATCCGGGCACTGTAGAGGTTATCCCGGATTTCCGGTTATCACGGGTTAATGTACTTTCAGGTGTGTTTTGTGTTTGACACTTTCAAGAATAACAGCTTTTTACTTAGAAATAAATTGTTATGACCAATTAAGTTTATATTATTTCGTGCCTAGATCTCCAACAACACCTTCAATAGGTAAAAATAATACACTGTCAGAAGTTACATAACGACAACAGAAGGATGCGCGGTTTCAACAGATAACACTTTGGGATGTTATCTGTTATGTTTCTTTCGTTCCCTTTTTACCAGTTGAAGGTGTTGTTGGAGATCTAGGCACGAAATAGTGTAAACTTAATTGGTCATAACACTTTATTTCTAAGTGAAAAGGTGTTATTCTTGAAAGTGTTATGAGCAATCTGTTATGAAACTTCTGACTGTGCAGGGACTCGACCAAACCGAGAGTCACTTCCCCGATCGGACCATCGTGGGGGGGGGAGAGGGAGGGGGAGTCGGGAATAGTGAGGCATGCGTAACTTTCAAACGGGTTATCAGATCTGAATGAAACTTGATATGTGGAAATATGTGTCCGGGCCGGATCTGCCAACAGTCGGAAGAGTTGGAGGCTGGAGCTGAAGGCTGGGTCCCGGATTCCCGGTAACCACGGGTTTAGGTACTTCCAGATGTGCTAGGACGATGAAACTTGGCAGACTTATCAGGGACCCGCCCAGATTAACTTAGGAAAAGTCATTTCCCCGATCCGGTGATCGCGAATTAAGGTACTTACAGATGCACTTGGACGATGGAGATTCAGCAGGTGTATTGGGGACCCGATCAGATTGACTTGGAATCAGTCATTTCCCCGATCCTACTATCTTCGGGGAAACTGGAAGGAAACTGGAATCCGGACTACCAGAATTTCATGCATGACTTTTGAGCGGTTGGGCGGATCCGAAGGAAACTTGACAGCTGACTAAAGTACGTGTTTCTGATCTCACGAACACGTTCATTATCCCCCAAGGGACCATGATCATTTATACCTCGAGTATATGAAGCCCCCCTTTCAGCCCCCTTAAAGTGCGTATCTGACTGCAGAGTGAAACAATACTTTTGACCAAAAGATCCATTTTCGTGATTCCCAAGGGCCCGTGATGATTTCTGCCTCAAGGATTTCGCTTACAAATGACTTTCCAGCATACTTAAAGCACCAATGTTACTGCAAAGTGGAAAAAAAAAACACTTTAAAGAAACTATACATTTTTCAGAAAAGAAACATTTTTAAGATCCCAAAGGGACCATGACCATCTGTGCCCCAAATATTTTGCTTCCTAATTCGGTCCAAAACCCTTGAAGTACGCATCTTAACCGCAACATGCAAAAATAAATCCCATTATCATTTATGTTCCAGTGTATTTGCTTACAAAATGGATTCCTAGCCCCTTTACGTTGCGCATTGTAAACGCAAACTGCATGGCATAATTTTACTAAACCATCCATTTTCATGAATCCGAAAGGTCCATGATCGTCTGTGCCTCAAGACAGCAGAAATCTTAGCGTTACCCTAACCTACTACGTATGCTTGCAAGTGCCATATGAGCTTACAGCTCTTGTTTATTTAACTATGTTGACCTCCCCCCCATAGTGCCCGGATCCGATCCAGTTATGTCAACGATGTATTAAGGATATGTGACTGTTCTTCCCACCAATTTTTATCCCGATCCCTCACTCTAAGCGTGTCACGATATTTCCGGTACCTCTCCAACTCCCCCCACAGTTGTCGGATCCGGTTCGGACGTAAAATGTGTCACGTGAGGCATGTGATATTTCCATATATCAAGATTTATTTAGATCCAATCACCAGTTCAAAAGTTACGCATGCCTCAATATTCCGGATTCCCCTCCCTCTGTTCCCCCCGCAATTGTCGAATCAGGGAAGTGACTATTTCCAGGTCAGTTTGGTCGAGTCCGTGATATGCCTGCCAAGTTTCATCATCCTAGCAAATCAGGAAGTACCCCCAACTCGCGATCACCGGACTAACCGACCGACAGACCGACGGAAAAGTAATCGATATATGGCACTTGGCCGGAAGTCACGGGCAAAAAAGTTAGAGAACTAAAATAAAGAACATAACATTCAGCCTAAAGCTTCCAAAATCTTTTATTGTAAATGCACACCATAGTCCAAGTTTCGCAATCCGATGCGAATTTTTCTCTTTCGCTCAAATATTTTTACTCGTCTCATGCAGGTTTCCCATGGTGACAAGAAAACTCATGATCACTAAGGGTTTGTTCTAGCTCCGTTTAGTAGTTACTTCGAAGTAACTACGCGTGACTTCACAGACTAACTGTTTAAACCACCTTTCCTGGAACGGCCGAAGTTACTGCGGAACGATATAACGCATGATACTTGAGACATGACACTGGGACTGCACGGGGAAGGTTCAGTTCTTATTGAAAACGAACAGCTTGACAATTATTCGAAACAGAACTTTTAATAAGCAGCCGTGCCAGTCACTATGACCGTTGGTTCTTTGTCTCCATTCCGGTTGTCTTTCCGGTTGCTAAATCTTTATTCTAACATAAGTTGTTTCCTCGGAATGGCAATAGTCTTTCCTATTCCCATGCACAAAAGCACAACTCTTACAAGAAATGATCTTTTCACGATAAATGGTTCAGAAATGCTCTTTTCGGAAAATGCTAGAACTTGTCGTGGAATAAGCAATTTTTCTTGTAGGCGCTTGTCGACTCTATCGAGACTTCCCGTTCTCTAAAGCGGAGATTGGACGCCAAATATTTGAATAATGTGTTGAGTGGCACAAGTTGGTTAAAGTGATTGGGAAAGGAGTCTTAAACACAAGGTAAATCTGTCGGCCCAGAAAAGCTTCTAACATGAACATATTTTCTAAAGCATTAACCTTTGAAGGCTTGTCGGCGGACATTAAAGCTTTCGGCGAACTGACCCAGGCCAAAAAGCGTAGTTGCAAAATGAAACAATGGCGAAGGGTGAATGTTTCAGAAGCTGACAATTCCATGAGAGATCTAGGAAAAACAGAAAAGACAGAATGATTTTTTTTTAAATCCCGCGTAGCTTCTTTTTCATTTGTTCTTGCTTTAGATCGAACTAAAGCAAGTGGCTACATCTCCACCTCCAACTCAGTGACGTACCTAACAGTTTACCCTACGTTGATGGCACTTACACTTTCGTCCTAAACCTACTATCTTTTTATACTTTATCAACTCTAAATTTAACTTCTCTTTTCAAACATCTCATTCTTCTATTAAACATTCTCGTAGAAAACTCACTCCCTCTTTAAAAAAAACCTTCGCCCATAAGGTCTGAATCCACAACCGAAATTTTACCTACCATATTTTACAACCATTAAATATCTTTTCAGAATGAGTGTTTTGTCTTGATGAAGAATCGAAGGCTTGCAATTTTAGAATCTGGTGGTGTCAAAAGTCGGAAATGTTCTTCAGCCAAAAGCGTATATTGACAATATAGTTCTATGGGTTTTGGGACATTGAAACGAAATGAAAAGAAATGCAAAATAATTGGGGAGCGTAACAGATCTATCATGGATCTTATTCGCTCCGAAATGTATATTAAGGTAATTCAGACTGTCCCTGTCGCAAATGTTAGAACACAAGCCATCAGAGACCTCCCGAACAACCTTTTTTTTAGTGAGGTAAGTAGAAATGGAGATTTTCTAGTTAGCTATATTTATCGCAACCTACAATAAAAAGTGCCAAAAGTCGCCATCATAATTACAGACACTTGAAATTCATGCACCAAAGTCATCAGCACCCAGCAAGTCATCGGATCGATCGGTAAGCCGTTTATTTGGTTTAATAGGAAAAATTTATTGTGTTTTTAATCAGCGACTTCCATAATCTTTCATTCGAAGAGAATGCTAAAGGCCAGGTATAAATCACCTGAAATCAGTCATGTGGGCTCCACTCCAACACTAAAATTACACATTGTCTCACTTTACTGCCCCTGTTCACTTCTCAAGACGGATCTCGGAGAGTGAAATCTTATCCCTTTCCAACCCGTTGTCAACTGACATCGCCTAGTTCAAAGTCGCGTAGTTTCGTTCTGCGTGAAGATACTGAAGTGAATCACAAAGCCCGCCATAGCTCTTGACGTAAGCACTCAAACAAGTATAACACGTCTCGGTTTGCTGTCTGTATAGTCAGTGTACTCCCAGAAGTGCCCTTGAAGCATGTCGGCAAAAAGATTCCCACTCAAAAGCAAAACTACACCGTCGAAAAAGTCTTCAGCATCCCCGGCTAAAACGTATTATTTTTATGTAGTGTAGTTACACAAATCGACCGCTGCCTCAGTCCACCACCCTCCAAAAATGTATCAAAACAATTGATTGTATTAAAACACTATATCAGTTTTTATCGCGTTCTTCCAAATTTAAAAGCTTGTGATGGTTTCTATATATCTTTTTGTTAATGACATTTCTTGACTTCTGTTAATCACGTGTGCATACAATATTTATCACGTGTTAGCCTCATCTGATCCAAGCATCAGAACCCGCGCAATTAAAGTCATTGATAACTATGTTCAGGCGAGGCTATAATCCATTCATTGGCTGAATAGCCGTAGTATTGTACCGGACCTCAAAGAATAAAGATCACTGTTTTTTGCCACACTGCATTTCCCGTCTTTCCCCTTAACAAAAGTCTTCACAGCTGTCCAGTCTTCCCGTCTGTCGCAAGAGCAACTGACCATCAAAACACACTAAACAAATTTAAAATTTTTACACATTGACAAGCACATTAAATGGATTCAGGAATGAAAAACTGGCTAATAATTTCGTGGGCTGAGAGGGCAAGATGTTTGTGGAGGGTAGATAGATTTGAATGCGAACGAAAGAGTGCATGGATACTATCCTGAACATCAAAACTCGAAACCAATTTATGATAAGAAAGTATTTTGTAAGATACATCAGAAATTAACAGTAATTGAAGAAACAACTTCTCAAATTTCTTACATCTTTTTTTCCTTAGGTTATGGTAGATTCCGGAACAATTGTGAACATATGGGCCGCGAAAAGCACTATCCAACCTTCCGAGCGCCTTGCGTGAATATTTTCCTCTATTTGGGCATCATTTCCTACGCATCAGCCGAAATATAGAGACCACCGGGCGTAAAAAAGAACAGAAAAACTGGAAATCAAAGACAGCAGCATTTCGTGCTGGGCAACGCCCTGTCCGTTATGCCTGAACTTATTAGAGATGGGCTTTCAAAGGCTTCCTGGGTGACAACCTTCTTATCCTCTTTCACTTATCCCCGTGACAACTGAAGTAATATTAGGATAAGTGGGAGTAGCAAGGAAGGGATTACTAGAATGGAAATGCCCTTTGGACTCGCAAACTACAGTTAAGTCGGAAATTCTAATAGCAGATGTAGAACAAACGAGATAATCCGACTGCTTTGGTAAGTTGGTTACGGTTTAAAGCAGTGCAAACAAGGGAAACTGTGGTGGGGTTCTCACAGACAACTTTGGCCAAAATTGTGAATTTGACATCGAATATGGAACAAAGCTGATATTACACGACTGTTAGCGAAGTTGGTCACCAAGATGTTAAAAGCAGGGCGAGCTGTACCGCTTACAAGGGCTACTAGAATGGAAAGTCTAATTACACAAGCTCACAAACAACAATAGCCAAAGGGAAACTCCGATATTAAATTCGGAATACAAAAGAGATAATACCGTCTGTTCGTAAGTTGGTTGCAAAACGTTAAAACACGACAAGCTATACTGGAAATGCGACTAGCGAAGAAGCAAGTTTGAATAGTTATAACTGTGGAACGAAGGACAAAATATTGACTGTTCGTGGAACTTGGTCACGAAAGTATTAAAGAGGGACAAGATTTATGAACCTTTATCACAGATCTACCAACAAGGTATATTGGAATGGGAATGCCAGTGAGACTCCCACAAGAACAGTAGCCCAAAAGCTGTTTTAAAAAATGCGTGAAGGTGCAGTCACAATGAGTTTTTACCTAGTTACCGGTCGCAGCCAGTTCTGAAAATTATGCTGACACTCAGTTTTTATGGCACTTGCAGCTCCGCTCAAGTGCCATATACCGATCACTTTTCGGTCTGTCGGTTGTCAGGCCACTCATTTCGAGTTAGGGTACTTCCAGAAGTGCTAGGACGATGAAACTTGGCAGACATATTAGGGAAACTACCAAACTAACTTTGAAATAGTCACTTTCCTGATTCGTCCACCATGGGGGAAGTGGAGGGAGGAAGAATCCGGAATATTGACGTATTTTTTTACTTTTGAACGGGGAATCGGATCTTAATGAAACTTATATTTGGAAAGACCTCATCTCTAAGATGTCCCATTTCAAGTCCGGAATGGATCCGGTGACTTTGGGGGGAGTTGGAGGGGAACCGGGAAATCGTCTGACATGTTCAGAGTTGATGGATCTGGATGAAACTTGGTTGAAAGAACAAGCACAAGCCCCAGATAAATAGTTGACAAGACCAGATCGGATCCGACCACTGTGGGGGAGTTGGAGGGAGGGTTCTGGAATTCCGGTGATCCCGACTTAAGATGCTTACACATGGGCTAGGACGATTAAACTTGGCAGGCATATCAGGGACCCGACCAAACTAACTTGGCAACAGTCACTTCCCCGATCCGACCAGTGTGGAGGGAGTGAAGGGAGGGGGGATTCGGAATATTGACGTATGCCACACTTCAAGTCCGGAATGGATCCGGTGACTTTGGCGGGAGCTGGAGGGGGAACCGGAAATCGTGTGGCATGTTCAGAGTGGACGGATCGCGATGAAACCTGGTGGGAAGAAGACGCACAAGCCCTAGAGACAGGGCTGACAAGACCAGGCCGGATCCGACAACTGTGGGGGGAGCTGGAGGGAAGGTCCCGGAATTCCGGTGATCCCGACTTAAGGGGCTTACACATGTGCTAGGAAGATGAAACTTGGCAGGCATATTAGGGACGCGACCAAAATAGCTTCGAAATAGTCATCCGGCCACCATCCAACCAACGATCCAACCACCGAGGGGGAGTGAATCCAAAATATTGATTTGGAAAGTCCCCGTGTCTCAGATGTCACACTTCAGGTCCGGAATGAATCCACTGAGTTTTCGGGGGGGGGGGGGGGGGGGGGAGTTCGGGGGGGAGACGGGAATTCGTGTGACATGTTCGGAGTGGATGGATCGGGATGAAACTTGGTGGAAGAACAAGCACAAGCCCTAGATACATAGTTGACAAGACCGGATCGGATCTGAAGACTGTGGGGAGAGCTGGAGGGAGGGTTCCAGAATTCCGTTGTTCCCGACTTAAGATGCTTACACATGCGCTAGGACGATAAAACTTGGCAGGCATATTAGGGACCCGACCAAACTAATTTGGAAATTATCACTTCCCCGATCCGACCACCGTGGGGGAGTGGAGGGAGGGGGAATCTTAATGGTGGGAAGAACAAGCACAATCCCTAGATACATAGTTGACAAGACCGGACCGGATCTGACGATTGTGGGTTCCGGAATTCCGGTGGTCGCAGTTTAAGGTAGGCTACTTCCAGATGTGCTACGACGATGAAACTTGGCTTGAACATTAGAGACTTGACAAGATTGTCTTAAAAATTGTCACTTCCCAGATCCGACCATCGCTTAAAGTACTCATCTTAACTGTAAAGTACAAAAAATACTTGTAAGCAAAACCTACATTTTCATGATCCCCATGAGCCCATGATCATTTTTGCCTCAAGGGTTTTGATTACAGATGAATTTCTAGCGCCCTTAAAGTGCGCATCATCACAGCAAAGTGCAAAAAAAAATTCAACATTCTCGTTTTTTCCAAGGGTCCATGGTCATTCTTATGTACCACGTCTTGCAAGTGCCATATGAGCTTCCAGCTCTTTTTACAAATTCGATGGACAATGGCCTGCGTGAAGACACCAGCTCAGTTTGAAACTGGCTGAGAGCAGAGCTGTGTTGAATTCGACTTTTAGACTATTTTAGAGTACTAGCCAATCAAATTATGCTGCGGAATTTTCTGATTGACGAGTGTTGAACAATAGATAAGGAAAAATTACTGTCAAATAGGCAAGTGAGACCTAATTCGCATTCGATATCGAACTTGTTTCGATACAAGTTCGAAACTTGTTTCGATATTGGTAAAATGGTTCAGGCGCAGACACAATGAATTTTACCTACATTGTAAAAAGCCTCTCTGACATCGGACTTTAGTGGTTGCACATCACCGAATCCGGTGATTTTTATTCTGAATTTGGAGAGTTCAAATCCGAATTCGGAGAGTTAAAATGTGATAAACGCTAGAATTCAAAATACTGCTGAGTAGGATAACTTAATCTGCAGTTTTTTCCAGTTTGGCGTTCTAATCATGTATCGGATTTTTTTCCGATGTAGGAGACACTATTTACAGTGTAGCTTCCGGTCGCAGCCGAAAAACCATATGGGCACCGGCCTGCATGACGGTACAGCTGAGTGAAACTGGCTGAGAGCGAAGTTCTGATGGATTCAACTTGAACAATGGATAAGGAAAAAATGGGTCCTCTCGAGAACAGGACCCCAGGACCCCGGATCCCTTGCCACGGGACCGTTCTGGCAAATGAAAACAGGACCCCAGGAAAACGAAAAGAGGACCCCGTAAAAACGAAAAAGGGACCTACCTCCATAATACGGACAGCGAAAAGGGGACACATAATCAAGGACTCGAACTTGTCTCGGACTCGGATTTGCTGGACTCGCAGCAGCTCTGTCCTAAGCCTTCTTTTCTTACAAAACTGTACAATCACTGATGTAAGTATTAGAAAACTCATTTATTACTTATGGTGTGAATTTAAACACGTCTGTGAGCAAAAGTCAGTTTTGCTGCACTCGGTTACAACGTTTTTTGAGGAAAAGAATGGAAGAAGACCAAAATTTATATTTTTGATGTAATGACAGTTTCCGTTCAGTCTTCCGGGCTGTCTTGGCACAGGACCTCGTGAAAACAAAAACAGGACCCCATGAAAACGAAAACCGGACCAATAAGCAAAAAAAAACACTAAAAACAGAAATAGTAATCTACCCCTACAATAGGGACGACTACAACGAGGCCCTTTTCTCTTGAAAAAATAGTATAAAATAATAAAATATTATTTTGTTGCAAAGGGCGAGGTATAATTGTGTGGGAGTGTGAGATATAATTTATTAGTGGCGTGGCGAATACTGTGGACGACCAAGGCTATTTCTCTAACTAATCGTCAGACAGTGGAAGAAGACGAAAATTTATATTTTCGATGTAATGATAGTTTCTCCCAGGATATCTTGTCACAGGACCTCATGAAAACGAAAACAGGACCCCATGAAAACGAAAACCGGACCCATAAGAAAAAAAACACTAAGAACATAAATAATAACCTACCTCTGCAGTAGGGGCGACTACAACGGGGCCCTTTTCTCTTAAGAAAAAATAGTAGAAAATAATAAAATATTATTTAACAAGTAGTAGAAAATAATAAAATATGATTTTAAAAATAGTAGAAAATTATAAAATATTATTTTGTTGCAAAGGCCGAGATATAATTGTGTGAGAGTGTGAGATATAATTTATTAGTGGCGAATACTAGTGGACGACAAAGGCTATTTCTCTAACTAAAGGCGGCTTCACATTGCCACTTAAGAACTAAAGTTAAGTAGCAAAAGTTACATTAAGTTGAGTAACCTTTCACACTGTACTTAGGCCTTTAACACCAAGGAGCTTAAAGCGGGCCACAAAAAATGGTCTTTCTACCACACATACAATGCTAACCATCCCTACTGTGACTATGAATGTTCAAAACCACTTAAAACACTGTAAAACAATGAGCAAATTAAAAAAAAAACACCAAATTTCCTAGGTTTGAAATAACTCTGTCTTGACTAAATCTCAGCCGATTATCCCGGACAGCTGTTATGGCACGTAGGGAGCCAAGGGTCAAAATAATAATTTCCATCTAATGCCCAACTGTTTATTACAAATACAAATAAATTATAAAACCAAGACCAGTGTGGTACATCTGAAGACATACAAAAATTATCAGTTAGGTCTTATAATTCTTTGCTAATCAATCCTGGAAAATTCCGCCATCTAGAAAAGAAGACGTTGTGCGTGGGTTTTTTCTCTAGCCAAAACAGCAACTCGACAATCAAGATCAAATCTAAACAAACCCGTGGCATGCGACAACTAAGAGAAGGTAAACAGAATGTTTGGATTCGGTCTTTAAGCTAAGTAAACTTTCTTCATTTCTTCCTAGATTTTCACCCTTTTCATCATCAGCCAATAATTCAAAATGAGAAAAAATAGTTTACTCAGACGAAGATTTGGCACTTGCCGCGATCTTTTTGGAGGAAATTAAGAATACTGCAAAGACGAGAAAGTTTCAAGTACAAAATGTAGAATTGTTTCCTCAAAATCCATCTTGATTTTTGTTTTTTGACAACTTTTCTCCTCTCTTCCTTAAGTGCACTTAACTTTAAGTGTAAGTTTGAAAACTTTTCAACTTTGAAAAATACTAAAGTTAAGTGAGATTTCTTACGTTAAGTGCGACTTTAGACGCATAAAGTACACTCAAGAGGACTAAGTACTCCAGTGTGAAAGGGGTCTTAAGTCAGTGTGAAGCCGCCTTAATCCTCAGCCAGGCCAAAATGAATGATTTTTTGAGTGAAGATTTGTTTCATGGAAGTCTTGCTATCGCCACGATCTAGAATATTCAGCATAAAAAATCCCTGATTCGCCATTTACACTCCGATAGCCACACGGGGAGTTTCTTTGTTCCTATGGGGAAAACATTTTTTGTATTCTCTTGTAGCCTACTATTTTTACTAGAAAGTTAAGGGTCACTGTTTTTTAAAATTAAGTATCCACTGTCCCTATTATTGAGGTAGATCCCGTTTTCGTTTGCAGGGGGTCCTGTTTTCGGTTAGCCAGATGTGTCCCGTTTTCGTCTTCAAGGGGTCCTGTTTTCGTTAGCCAGAAGAGTCCCGTGGCAAGGGGTCCGGGGTCCTGGGTCCCGTTTTGTCCGTTTTGACTGTCAAATAGGTAATATGCGTTCGATTTCGAACGTACTTCGACACTAGTCAGCATTTTCCTCAAAATAATCAGATCAGCTAGTTGTTTGATTTAATTTGACAAGTCTTCGACTAGCTGGTACCCTAAACTGACACCAGTCTCCATTGCGACTAGCCGAAACCCAGAAAAGCCTCGGTCTCGGACCTTTTTCAAAACTGGTAGGACCGAATCTTAGCTAAAAACCCTTTGTGAATGCGAGTTTATGAAAGTATTAAAGCTGGCAATCTGAAAGTGTCAGCTTCTTTGACGGACATAGGCGGTCGCGTTCTACTACCTGGTTACTCACGCTACCTAACAACAGGCTCACAATCGTAACACAGACCCCATTAAATCCAGTACTATCTGCACATCAGAGCAAAAGAACACCAGGGAGTAGCGCCAAGACCTGTGCCTTCCATGCATCGCAACTGGCCCTACTCGTAGCCGCCCCCTACGCTCGTGACATATAAAGCAAAACAACTTACGGCGTTTAGAAACTGTAGTACAGTAGTACAGTATCTATCGGAGCCAGCGCTGTAGTGACGTCCCTATCGCTAGCGGTGCTAGTGTCGCTGCTATTCGAGTGTGTGTCACTTTTTTCAAGTCTTGGCGCTACTCCCTAGTGTTCTTTTGCTCTGCTGCACATAGTTTTAGTCTTGCGAAAAGTGCTTGGTTATGGTTAAGATGAAAGTCGCCCCCCCCCCCCGCAGTTGCTGTGAGTAACAGCTTCTGCAATTGCCTTTCTATTGCTTTTAGGAACGTTTTACTTACATTTGTAACATTAGTCTCGTTGACCCATTCTGGATTGTAGAGCTGTCCTGTTTTTCCAAGCTCCTTGATCGTCCCCGTCGCATGGTAGTAACATACTGACCTGGACGGAAGAAGAATAACGAATAGTCACAAAAAAATATCAATTTACTTGACACCTGCGCATGTCACAACATTTCCTGGACCCCCGTCCAACTTCTCCCCCCTGCAGTAACTGACTAAAAATTACTACCGATGAAAATTACTTTGAAAAGGAAAAAAGAGGATGAAAGAAAGAAAAGAGTTTGACTTACTCGGTCTGGGGCGTCTAAAGAAAAAAACAACAAACAAATCTCAATCCAAACACACTGCTAACTATCCCTCCCCTCAAAACAAAAAAAAATTAAACAGTTGAGGCGTCTTTAAATCTGATCACAGGATCAATCCATGGCATTAGCGTTCCTTCAGCTTAGGCCACAACTTGGTGTTATTATTTTTTTTATTTCATTTGGAGAGGTTGGCATGGCGTATGTAAGTATATAATGGAACGAGTCTTTCTTTCTTTTGTGTGGGTATTTACAGAGGAACGACTCATTATATTATCTACATATAGTCAATCTCTAAAATGGGGATGAGCTAAGGAGCTAGTATCCCTGCCGATCCCCAGTGATCAAAATATATTGTCACGAAATATTTTAGAAATTAGAACCTGAACCTGTGTTTCAGGAACTATAAGAGATCCCTGCCTAGGCCTTTATTTGCTGTTTCGTTGGGTTTCAACCTCATAACACTGCTTACTAAAAGCTACCGCATCGCCTTCCCAACGTGTATTCACGAAGGTGTGAACCGCTTTATAAACTGCGGCGTTCTTCTGTGGCCGATTTTTGAGAAATGTTCGGTCCAGGCGTTTCGCGACTAGCAAGTGATCGAAACGCGGCCGTTTGTATTTCTTTGTTAAGAATTTTGTTCGAGAAGTCAGTCTGCACCTGTTCTAAGACTCGTGACCACTCGAATCGAACTGGCGACTCGAATAGTTGTTTTGCATTTATTTTCTTTTCATGTTCGTATTCATAGCCACATAAAATGAAACTAACAAGCCGCGAATAACTAATAGAGGAAGAGGAATTTTGGTTATTTTCGCATATTTGTAAGCTGAACTTACATAATAATCGACCGACTAGCTATTGCTTGGTGGTTGGAGCACACCCTTGTTGCAGCTGTGACTAACCCATCTCCTTAAGGAGGGGTTAGCAGTTGCTCATAAAACTTGTACTCAGACGAGAACTGCAACGATATAATAGCTTTCAGTAAGCGTTGGTAGGAGGTTGGAATACACCCTTGTAGCGGCCGTGAATAAATCTTTTTCGTAATGAGGGATTAGCAGTTGTTCATAAAAAGATGCACTCACACAATAATGGCAGGAAGCATGAATCCAAAGGAAAAGTAGACTAGGATGAAGGAGCGATAAGCCTTGTCGTTGTGACGCCAGTCTATCGTGCAAGTGGTGACACTAGGTTCGAATCCGTATCTTAAAATAAACAGTAATTAGCAGGTGGCGACGAACTAGTCATGCAAGCACGTCACCATCAAATTTGAATAACGCCATTCAAGCCGAGAGATGGGGGTTCAATTTTGTCCCGCAGGCGGAGTATTTTGTATTTCAGTTCATGTCTAAAACATTAGATAGATATAGATAGTTATTGCAAAAAGCCAACTGGCCATAGCAACCACACAAGCAAAATCATGGATATAATAAAAGAAATAATAATCTTAAACGAAAATCCTAAATATAATATAACCCAGGTCCCAGTACCACTTACATTAGATCCTCCCGATGCATCGCTGCTAACCGGACGAACACCGCAAATTTCTCATTACTTCAAACACTTATTTCCAATCAAATTTGTTAACCCTTCTTCCCCTAAAATATTCCTTCCACACATTTCCTCCCTTAGTCACCCAACTTACCACATTCACACATAAAATGAAAAAGATACTCGCCAATTGGACCTCACATCGGGCAGAAGTAATGATGAAGTTAATGATGTACACTAGGATATTGCCAGCTTTACCGAAACAACGCGAACCAAAAACATAAATCAGTGCAACGTGAAATCTTGGCATTAACATAAAAATATAATTCTGACGTGAGTTTGTAATTTGCACATGCACGTACACGTAGAGGTATACTTCTTTGAACGTTCGTTGACTTTGAACTATGCCATTTTCATGCACTTGCTGTTGCTAAAGTTAACTGCCAGTTACCCAAAGTAGGTAATTAAGGGCCTCTGAAAACACCTGAATAGGCATTTTGGATCTTCATTCTACCGTAAACTGCACTGTTCACAGTTAAGTAACTGTTCAAATAAGTATCCCTCTACTGTACACGTATCCACCTTGTCGGCAAAAGCAAATTTTCAGCACTGCAGTAGAGATAGGCTTTTTTATGACATTTGCAGCTTGGCTCAAGTGCCATATACCGATAACTTTTCTGCCAGTCGGTCTGTCTACCACTCTTCTCCAGTTAGGGTATTTCCAGAAGTGCTGAGACGATGAAACTTGACACGCACATCAGGAACCCCACCAGACTAACTTAGAAATAGTCACTTCCCCTATCCGACTTCTGTGGGGGAGTGGAGGGATGGGGAATCCGGAATCTTGAGGAATGTATAACTACTGAACGGGTGATCGGATCTTGATGAAACTTTATACTTGGAAAGACCTCGCGTCTCAGATGCCCCATTTCAAGTCCAGACCGGATCCGATGAATTTGTGGGGGGGGGGGGGGGGCGAGGCGGGGGGGGGGGAGTCTTGTGGTACGCTTAGAGTGGAACAATTGGGATGAAACTTGGTGGGAAGGACAAGTACAAGCCCTAGATACATCAGTGACAGAACCGGACCGGATTTGGGCACTTGGGGGGAAGCTGTAAGGAGGGGGGGGGGTCCGGAATTCCGGTGATCGCGTTTAAAGATGCTTCCCGATGTGCTAGGACGATGAAAATTGGCTTGAACATTAGAGACTTGACAAGATCGGCTTAGAAATAGTCAGTTCCCCCATCCGACCATCGTGGGGGGAGTGGAGGGATGGGGAATCCGGAATCTTGGGGCATGTATACACTTTCGAACGGGTGTTCGAATCTTAATGACCCTTAATGTTTGGAAAGACGTCGTGTCTCAGATGTCCCATTTCACCCGTATGGAAATAATTCAAGTCATCGTATTATGGGACATTTTTCCACTCGTAAACAACTGAAAACAATCATTGATTGGAAACAATCGGTTTTAATCGTAAAAATAAATTTGTTAACAACTGTTTACAATCGCAAATGATTGGAAACAATTGGAAACAACTGTTTACAATCGTAAATAACTGTTTCCAATCGTAAACTACTGTTTCCAATCGTAAAAAAACAATTGTTTACGATCGTGTCCAATTGTTTTCAATTGTTTACGACTGGAAAAATTGCCCCATAATACGATGACTTGAATTATTTCCATACGACTTGCAAGTCCGGCTCGGATCTTATGAATATGTGTGGGGGTGGAGGACGAGCCGGACATCTTGTGACACGCTTAGAGTGGAACGATCTTGATGAAACTTGGTGGAAAAAAGCCGTAGATACATCTGTGACAGAACCGGACCGGATTCGAGCAATGTGGATGTGGGGGAGTTGTGGGGGGGGGGGGGGGTCCGAATTCTGGTGATCACGAGTTAAGGTACTTCCAGATGTGCTAGGACGATGAAACTTGACTAGAAAATTAGAGACTTAACAAGATTGGCTGAGAGATTGTCACTTCCCAGATCCGACCATCCCTTAAAGTGGTCATCTTAACCGCAAAGTCCAAAAAAGTTTTTGAGCAAAATATACATTTGCATGATCCCCATGAGCACATGCTCACTTTTGTCTCAAGGGTTTTGCTTCGAAACGAATTTCTAGCTCCCTTAAAGTGCGCATCTTAACAGCAAAGTGAAAAGAAAAACTTTTGACCAAACGACATATTTCATGATCCCCGAGGGCCCGTGGTCTTTTTTCCACAGGGGTTTTGCTTTAATAAATTTCGATCACCCATACAGTGCGCCTCTTCACCGAAAAGTCGACAACACACTTCTGACCGAACGATATATATTCATGATCCTAAGAGACCAACGATCATTTTTGCCTAAAGGGTTTAGAATACAGATCAATCTCTAACGCCCTTAAAGTGTCTATCATAAAAGCCAAGTGAAAAAATAAAAATACTTTTTTACATTCTCATAATTTCCAGGGACACATGCTTTCTAGGGTCTTGCTTACAAATGATCACAACAAACCCACGAATTGGCGAATTCCTACTTGCTCCCCTGCCCAAGCCTTGCAAGTTACCATATGAGCTTCTAGCTCGTATTTAACGTCCTCTAACTTTGGACAATAAAGTCTTGGGCTAGATGGTAAAATTAACTGAGGGTCGAAAACGCCCATTCAGGTGAGATATGAGATAGCCTATGCTTCTAGCTCTTCTATCTCTTCTTCTTATTCTATTTTGTGATATGCTTCTTCGGAAAGAAAATTTGAGCTAGATGGTAAAAATACACGAATACTGAAAACATCCTTTCAGGTGTTCTTCTGAGTCCTTAATTAGCTGCTTTTGCTGACTGGCAACTGACACTGTTCGAAAGTTAATTAACGTTCAAAGAAAAATGCCTCTGTTATGCGCCTCTTTGTGCTTTTTGTATCCAATTAAAGAATCTCGAATTGAAAAAAGATGATGCTACTAAGAACCTATTAATCAATCCTACGGCACGGTCAGAAGCTTCATAACAGATTGCGCATAACACTTTCAAGAATTGTCGGTCGGGAGGTCTGACCAATTAAGTTTATACGTGCCCAGATCTCCAACAACACCTTCAATAGGTAAAAATACTACACTGTCAGAAGTTAACGACAACAGCAGGATGCGCGGTTTCAACAGATGACACTTCGGGATGTTATATGCTATGTTTCTTTCGTCCCCGTTCGTAGTTTTACCAATTGAAGGTGTTGTTGGAGATCTAGGCACGAGATAGTTTAAACTTAATTAGTCATAACACTTTATTTCTCAGTGAAAAGGTGTTATTCTTGAAAGTGTTATGCGCAATCTGTTATGAAACTTCTGACAGTGGGATCACAATACTTATTTGTAAACCACGGTATGCCTATTTTGATGGTACTTTGCAGCCTCTGGCTCAAGTGCCATATACCAATCACAATTCCGTCTGTCGGTCGGGAGGTCTGACCAACGATAGCGAGTTAGGATAGGCTACTTCCAGATGTGCTAGGACGATGAAACTTGGCAGGCATATCAGGGAACCGACCAAACTAGCTTGGAAATAATCAGTTTCCCTATCCGACTATCTGGGGGGGGGGGGGGGGACAGGGTATCCGGAAAATTGAGTACTGCGTAACTTTCGAAGGGGTGATTGGATTGGAATGAAACTTAATAACTGAATAGATGACATATATATCTGATATCCCATCTGAAGTCCGGACCGGTAAATCTAGAGATATAATGGAGGGATCGGAGTGGGATCGGACGGATCCACGCACTGTGGGGGAAGTTAGAGGGGGGGGGTCGGTGATCGCAAGTTAAGGTACTTCCAGATGTGCTAGGACGATGAAACTTTGACTGGATAGAGATTCGACAAGATTTGCTTAGAAGTTTCATTTCCAAAATCCGATCATTCCTTGAAGTACTAATCTTAACCGCAAAGTAAAAAAAAATACTTTTTGAGCAAACTAAACATGTTCATGATCACCATGAGTCCATGGTCATTTTTGCCTCAAGGGTTTTGGTTCCAAATGAATTTCTAGCTCCCTTAAAGTACGCATCTTAAAAGTACTTAGTTGGCATAATTAAAAGTACTTTAGATCAAATGATACATTTCGGCCCATGATCATTTGTGAGTAGTTATATAAAGGGGTTTCTGGCTCCCCCTCCCCCAAATTTCAAAAACCCCATTTTAACATCGATTTCTTAAATTTTAACATGTTTTTTTCCGAAATTTCACCCTTTTTAAAGATATTTGTATTTTCTTTTTTCCCAAATAAAGGTACCAAGAAATAGGAAATATTAACCTTTATACTACATATAAACTACTACTTTTTTTTTGCTTTTTTCAATTTTTTATCCAAATACCCCCCAATTACTGAGTAAACAGTTCCAAGTCAACGTATTGTTCCGAGTTCTTATTTACACGCAAAATAGGCTGCAAAATAAGATTGTTCTTTAGAAGTAACTCATTAGCAATCGAATTGTATCTCTGTGGTATAAACAGATCACACATCTTCTTGTTATGATTGATAACTACAACTAACTTATCTCCATATTTTGTTTTAGCCATTCTCATTTTAACGATGGTATATTTCAATCCTAGAACTAGTTGTTCTTTCTTGATTGTCTCATTATACTTGTTTGTTTTGATTGTATTCAAGACCTCCATTTATTAGCGGCTGATTTTCTTTAATAAAAATCCAAATCACAAACTCACATACATATTTTTATTAATGATATCCAATGTAGCTTTTCTTTCATAATATAGAACACAGTAAATATTATATGGTACGGGTTGAGGATCTTTTAAAGTTATACTAATTTCAATATCAGCAGTGGTTCCATTATAAATATTTGACTCGTGTTTAGAAACATCGAAACAAAATAGTGGATATTCTTCTTTAAATTCTTCGATGTTGACTACACTACCAGTATCAAACGCTAATTGCTTATAACCCATGTGTATGTATCTATTGTACAGATTAGAGTACGTGCATTTCTCATCACTAAAGTCGCATTTGAGGGGTTCTTCTGGATATTTATCCCCGTTAATTCTAACCTCTATATCCGTCAAATTCATATGATCAAACACCATATTATTCTTTTTTTGGTTGTTATGCTTTTCATTTTTCTGTAACATCACAACGATTTTTGTAGGACTATTTCTCTCAGACACAACTTTCCATGTGTGTTCCTTATTCTGACTAACATCACTTTTATAAGTATTACAAGCTTCCCACATCAGATTATACTTTTTATCCTTTGCCAAACCCTTTTCCAATTCACTCATCATTTCAATACTAGGAGCTATGACAGGAATTTTCCAGGATAAATACTCAATGACTACTTTACAATTAGTATCCCCATTTCTTACAATCATGTTATTATCATCATTTCTTCTTAGACATATACTTTGTGATGAACCTCTACAAACAACTCTGATAATGGTAAATACATATTCACTAATTTGCTGTTTTTAGTTCTATTATATCTCTTTTCAAACCCTTTATTATAATTGGGATTAGGCTTAGAAGTGACATTCATATTTCCTGCTGTTAGTTTTCCTTCTGCAGGTACGGTAAATGAACTAGTTGTAGGGTTGATATCAGTTCCTTGATTATAATCCTTGTACCAAAAATGGTTTCTAGAAGCACTTCTAGAGTAATCATCAGAGTATTCAATCAGCTTTGTAACGGTAGTTGTAATACCAACATGATTAATTTTTTCAACAGGTGTATCGTTTATGACATACTCAGCGGTACTAAATAAATTAAATCCATTATTCGTCAACGTAGCAACATCGGTTGAACCTATATTAGTTCCATTCTCTTTAACTATCCTTACGCCTACCTCAAGATAACTTTCACTTGGATAGAACCAGGAATCTAATTTCTTTGTTACAAATTCAAACTCTGACTTATTGGATACATTCACATCTGTTTCTCGAATTTCTTTAAATTCATACTTGACCACTGTATCATCCACAAGTGGCTCATCAAATATGTTCTATTGCGGACTAATAATTTTATCTACTGCCATTTATATAAGAAGGAAATTATTCAATAAAAATCATTTCAGAATCTTTAACCCATTTCCAGTCATTGACGTTTTGATCAAATCTTGACTCCTTTGATTTAAAATCCTTTTATTTGTACCCAGAAGATCCTTCATCGATTTCTTATTTCCAATCACATCAATCAGTTCCTTCTTGTTGACATCAATCAAATCTTTTCCATATTCTATTGCTCTGTTTTCAGCAGCTCAAATCTCGGTTTTATAATATTATTATACATTGACAATGCTCCATCTTTTATTTGTTTTGCTGACGTCTGGAATAACTGGGAATTAGCAATGTTTTTGAATATACTACCGATTCCACTTCCGTACTGCTTATTGTAAAGTAATCGCTTATTATTTAACAACATTTATAAGTAAAGAATTTTATTTCAATAATCCTTTAAGCTTTTCTTAAATGCAGTACGTATCCTACGTTATCACCATTCAGATCAATCGGTCTTCCAAGCTGATCAGTTATTGTCATTCTCAACGAGTAAATAAAGTCTTTTGTGTTGATAGGAATATATTAATTGTCTAGGATTTTCAACAATTTGACAACCTGGTTCCGTATTCGGAACAAATGTCCAAATGACGTCTGATTTACTTTTGTTTACGATAGAACTGTTTACAAGAGAGCAGTGAATTTGAATTTTATCAACGCTTCTTGTTAAATTCGGAAGCTTTGTACCTTCATTGATTTTCTTAGAAATCTCACTATCCTTCTCAAAGCCTAAAATCTGACACAAGTCACTATTAAATCTAAACACATATTTTTCTTGTAATATGATGAAAAATCTCATAGATGTTGGATTGGATCAAATTACAATAGAACATTTATCTTTTGGTGTATCAAAATACTGACACAAAAAATAATTCAAACAATCATCGTTATACATCCCACTAGGAATAGTAACATTCATCCATTCCTCCTCTTCATCTTTCCTATATTGAAATGTATTATTCCCAAATTTATCACTTATATTATGCCACGAATACCACAAAGTACACTGATTCAAACCTATTTCATAATCCCAATTACGATTCAATTCGATTGGTTGACTAAATATTATATCAATGATACTTTCATTACCTTCAATGTTTAACAACACCATTTATTAGAAATATTTTTTATATATTGAGTTGTAAACTCTCTTCGTAAAAAATTTATTTCGCATTAACGAATCCAAAATATCAATAGCTTCATTCCTCACCTCATCAGATGTATTCCCGTTTACTCTACTACCTATCAAAGTGTACAATTTTTTAAACATTTCATCACAATTCATAAATATTCCAGTTCCTTGTTGTTTGATAAAGGGTCTACTAGATTGAATTTTTTTTTAATCTATCCTTATAGTCTTGAATAAATAAAATAATTTTATCATACTTACTAGAACTACTTTTACTTTTCAAACCACCATAACTTTGACTTATAGGTGTTAATTCAGACAAAGCATCTTCTATATTCTCTGGGTTATCAAAGTAATAATTAGGCATCTCAAAATATTCTCCTTTATATCTTGTATGATTCTCTCTATATTTTACATTAAGTGCTTTTAATAACTCGTTATCAACACCTTGATCCATATCAACGATTTTGATACTTGTTGGTAAATCTGGAGATGCTTCTAAAGCGGTCGATTGTGTTGACTGCGTTTCTACCTCTGAAACTGGAATCTGATATGGTTTTCTTTGTAAAGCTGTTTTATACGTTTCACCTAATTGGAGAAGCTGGCTTCTTGAATTAATATCCACCTCCTCTAATTTTTCGATGATAGCTTCAGTGTTTTCTTGTAATTTTTTTATGGTATCTTTAGTGTTTTCTTTTTCTGCCGTAACAACTGGAGCGTTGAATTCTGAAGCATATTCCCGAAACCCTGCTTTCTCCATCTCGTATTGTTGAACTTTTTTTCTTTGAATTTCTCTGTTCTTAACTATACCCGATAACATATCACTCAAACGTCTTGAATCCATTTATATACAAGTAATTTTATTTCATAATAAATTTTGAAAGTTCTTTTTCATAAAACCCTCCTTGAATTAATTCCCCACTTTTGTCAGCTATTTCATAAGTAATGGAGGTGGTAGGTCTAACGGTTGCTATCTGGAATACTTCATTCGTGTAGTTAGGTAAATAACCTTTATCAAAAATACTTTTTTCTTTTTTAATTCTAACTAAATCTCCTACTTTGTAATTTCCTGTGAGTTTGTAATCACATGGAGGAAACAAAGCATTGTAAACCTTTTTCTGATTTACCTTTTTACTAGCATCTACTGGTTTAATTTTTATTGAACGATGATAAGTGTTATTATAATTCCTAACAAATAAAGGTAAAATATCAATCCATTTAGTAGTGTTATTGTGAGTAAAATATTTCCATAACTTTTCTTTCAACGTTCTATTGAATCGTTCAACGATTTGCGCTTTCAATTCACTTTCAGATGCAAACCAGTGTATGTCGTTATTTTTCAAAAAAGATTGAACATTTCTCATTACAAATTCTTTACCTTTATCAGTTTGTAGTTTCTGAGGAATTCTTTCTTTAAATATATGGCTGAATGCGTTTATTATTTCAGCACCCGTTTTATCTTTCAAAGGGACACACCAAGCATATTTACTAAAGCAATCAATAATAGTCAAGATGTAATTTGTTTTATCATTCGCTTTTTTATATTTCTGCATGTCAACTAAATCATCTTGCCATTGCTCGTCAATATGGTGAACATACACTCGCCTCCTTTCAAAATTGTGATAGGAAGGTTTGTGTAACGTATACACATTCTCATTTTGCAACACATTTTTTATTTTATCCTTGGAAACCTTCACTCCATTTTCTTTTAATTTTCTGTAAATATCATCAACACCTGAATAATGAGAATAATACGTCTTTAAAATATCTGTTTCTGCGTTGAGTTTTTTTTTTAAAAGCGATTTTTCATTGAACCACAGATAACGCAATTACCTTTCAGCATTGGAACATTATTTTTTTTGACACTACCTTAAACATTGATTCAGTGTCAGTGCTCTTTTTACATTTCATACAATAAATCTCCATTTATTAGAAAACAATTTTTTAATTCATCTATATTTTGGACAGCAAGATTTTCATAAGCTATTTTCTTTCTTGATGTTTTTAGATATTTAATTATTTCTTTTCCTGGGGGTATACCGAAAGAATCAAAAAATTCTACATAAGGACGATCAGGTAGATTACAGTACGCCACCCAGTGAGTTCCAGGCATTCCACGTTTATCATAATTAACTTCACCACATTCTATACTATTTATCTGTTTGGGTAGCGTATCTATAGAGAAAACACCTCTAAAATGTGGTATACTCTCTAATGCATCCATAATATCAAAATTGGTTAGAGGTCCTACTTTACTTTTGCTTCTTTTTTTATGTCCCCGTTTTTTGACTTCTTAGGTCTTCCCCGTACACCATGACCAACCACTCTTTGTGTTCCAGGAAGTGTAAGCGCACCACCTGTGTTGACATCATCGATTTCCTTCTTAGGCCTTCCATGTACCCCATTACCTACAACTTTTTGTGTTCCAGGAAGTTTAAGCGCCCCACCTGTGTTGGTTATGTTATCCACCAACTTCTTACCAGCGAATGTACCCAAAGCAGCAGCTCCGCTTGTTAAAGCTGCCTTTCCAAGGGTAATTGCCAACGGTATTAGGAAAGGAAGTAATCCACCCTTTTGAATCGCTTCTTTCATCTGTTTGTATGATACATCAATATCACAGCCCTTATTATTCATTTTACATGGTTCAATTTTATCAATTTGTCGTTTACTTAAAAGTAACTTGACTGGTTCTCGTTCATTCTGTCTACTATGACTAACACGTATCTGACATTTTTGTTTAGCGCCAAAGCATTTCTTCAGCTTTCCTTTCTGAAGCTTTGACAAATAAACTGTATACTCCATTGTTTCAACCATTTATTAGAAAATTAATTTATCATATAAATTTATTTACCAGCCATCATTTTTTCTATTCTGGAAACGAATGGTTTGTCAACAGGTTTTTGCTCTAGAAGCCGATTTAAAATGTTTACGATTGCTCTTTCAATATTATCGATATGGGTTTGTTGGTCAGCAATTTTTGTTTCAATTATATTGTTATGGGTATGTTGACTAAGAAGCTTTTTGTCAAAATCTAAAAGATACGTAATTAACGTTCCTAAATTAACAGCGTCCTTTTTGTTTCTAGGGTCTTGAACATTTGTTATCAACTTGTTTTCAGCGTTAATTTCTTTATCATTAACTCGAATTATTTCTTTTACAAATAACCCTTTATCTTTAATCCTTACCAATAAATTGTCTAGAGAATCATGTACAGCAGTTAATCTGTTGATATCTTCGCTAAAATATTGATTTATCCCCACTTGTTCTGCGGTAATTTCTTCTTTAAATTGATTCAAAATAATAGTCATAGATCTGAAACTAATAGCGTCCTGGTCTGCTTTCGCATCCCTAAATTAATAATTCTCTTATCTTGTAGGTTAATATTACCGTTGCCATCAGTAACTTTCGATTCGTTACTAACCTTTTTTCCAACACGACCAAATTTATTCATTTATTATAGAAATAAATTATCCGGTAAATTTTTCAAAGTTTTTCTGTACTTCAGGGTTTTATCTTTTGTTTTTAAATCTATGAAGAAAAAACCGTAGCCCTTGGTTGCAGCCTCGAATTGTTTGAGAAATTTTTCATTGTCTATACTGGATACATGGCTTTGTCTTATTAATTTTACTTCTTTTGGGTTAGAACACTGAAAAAATGCAAAATAATTACACTGAAGTCTTACCACCTTTGGCGTTTTATGATAGCTCTGTGATAAATTAAAAATTGAAGCATTTTTCTTTCTTCCTCTGATGAATAAATCCTCTATTTTCTTCTGGTCTTTTTCAGTGACAAAATCGTCAAAGATAATCAAGTTCTGATACTTAGGGTCTAGGTTATCAACATCTATAATATCATTAAGGTCATTACTTACAGTTAAAATATTCGTATTACATTGTGACTATAAAGTGTTTAAATTGGCTATGAGATCTGTATATTTATCTTCTTCAAGATCTTTTGCATACAAGTATATTCGGTTGAAACAGATGTATTCATAAATTAAATTCAAGAGTAAATTGATTTTCCCTGTTCCTGAACTTCCACAAATTAATAATCTAAATGGCCACTGAGGTGCAAGGTCGTGCTTATTCTGATAAGTGTTCTTTTCGCTAAAATCATATACTTTGATTGGAGCCTTTTCATTCATTTACTTATGAGGAATTTTTTATTATAAGATTTACCAACTAGGTACTTGAATTTTTTAACTAGGTAGTTGAATCTTTTAACTAGGTACTTGAATTTTTTAACTAGGTAGCTAACTTTTTTTAACTAGGTACTTGACTTTTTTAACTAGGTACTTGACTTTTTTAACTATATACTTGAATTTTTTTAACTAGGTACTTGAATTTTTTTAACTAGGTACTTGAAATTTTTAGGTAGGTACTTGAATATTTATTGTTTGTAACCTAATGGAAAAGTTGTGAATTTATCACTGGATACAATCCTTTTATCATCCTTTGGATCTAGGGCTTTTTTATTATGGTCTTCTAGAAACATATTGTGTTTGTATGACCTTAAGTTGTACTGGGTTACTGAAAGGTTTCCAACGTTTCCAAACAGAACATCCTTGTAGTTTTGAATCGTAATTTTATCTTTCACTATGTTTGTTTTTATTCCTTTTAGTTTTTTCTAGCTTTTGAAAGGTCTTGGTTGTCCTTTAAATAAGCATATACTTTCGACCGCAACCCAACAAACTCTGTCATCACTTGTCCTGCTAATTCATCTTTCATCATTCCTGTCACTTTCTTGTTTACATTAGGAAACCCGTATGGATTATCTTTCGCATAATCAGATGTATCGAACCTCTCATTCAAATCTTGTTTGATATCTTCATAGAAATCCTCGGTTCTTATGTCATATATGAACGAATCGGTATCCATATAACATAAATCTATTTTATCCCCATATTTATCTTTCATATAATCATAATGGAATTCATACATCAATAACTTGGATAGTTCCAGTACAGCAAAACCGATATACATTGGTTTGTCTAGTTTTATCTTTTCCTTTGACATTCTTGCCACAGAAAAGTTTTCACTGAAAATAATCTCAGATTTAAAGTTGGGTTTCTTTATTATTTTTTCTCTAGTTTTATCGTCTGTTATTATTTCCATATCAGCTCGTTTCCTTACGTTCTCCATGGTTTTTCCAAAGCAAGCGTTATTCATCAGCTTAAAAAAGTCCTTATCAAAATCATTTGTACCTTTAGTTCTAAGTGCTGTGTTTTGGTCTATGTATCCCTTTAAGTAAGCACTTTCAGTGAATCCTAGTATTCTATGTACTTTTTTCAATTTCAGACCTTTTTGTAAATAGAATTCTAGGTTCCTGTGGTGAACTAAGTAGTTGTTTTTATCCAGTAAGGTCGTACATAGTTTGCCATTGAAATGTTCGGGTGCTAATGGTAAATCTTTGTGTAACTGGAAAAGTTCTTTGGGGTATTCTAAATCTACTTCATAGATAGCACCTACATTCGTTAATTGCATCACCGAGTTAACATGATTTCTTAGATGGTTATAATACTCGAGTGAACTGTTTTCATTTCTCTCTTTCAAAGCTTCTGGTATGGAAATGAATTGGAAATCATTCGCTGGTAAATTCTGAGACATTGCCCACCCATATAAATTATTTTTATCCAAATATATTAAATAATTAGATGGATTATTCTTATTATAATTACTCATATATTTATTATTTGCTTTAGCGTATCTTTTTATACATTGAGATACGCCGCCTCTTATCCCCTTTTCAATGAATGTATACATGTCTTCCTTCGAGAATAACGGTAGTTCTACTTTCGAATGCTTTAGGAAAGAATCCCATGTTAGTCCTGGAGCTGAGAAGTAATGAAGTGGATCCAAGTCATAATTATGTATACATACATTTCTGAAATTCTCTACAACATCTGACTTTTCTGTCACTTTTTAGGTACAACTTGGTATAATCAAGTAATGTTTCGCAATTAAATTGTTTCCATATGGACACCGCTCTTTTATAATCAGCTTTGTCAATACCTTTTCCCGTTAACCTAGAATAAAAGCTTTCTATGGGTGGTAACTTTGTACAATCCATTTTACTGAAACTATCCACAAATTCATAAGGATACACCCCCTTTTTAATTATTTCTTTAAATTCAGCATCGTTTCTGAAACTGTCAGATGTGTACTTGAAATTCTTTCTCCGATGATTACAGGATACTTTACAGTCACATTTCGCTAAATTTGCTGATAGTTTGTCCAGTGATGAAGCCATGAATCGAATAGAATCTATAAATCTGATTTCATATTTTATTTTCTTATCCTGTCTTGGAATACTTATTGATTTCGAAAATGAAATGAAACTTTCAGCACTTTCAAAAATCCCGTTATCAGGTACTAATTCTTTCACAAATAGATGGGAGTCATACTTGGATAAGTTGTGTAGGACTACAGGGATATGCTTGGGAATCCTGTATTTCATGTTACATTCAGCGCGTATGAAACCTCTATCCTTTCCTGTCATATGGTCGTGATCAAAGTGGGGATTTTCGTAATTTCTGTGTTACAGATAAGACAAGTCTCTTTAGTGTGTTCCATTTTTCTTTAATTTCTTCGTCGGTATAAGTGTGATTTCTTTGTCTGTTTTCATACTTGCGTGCAATTTCTGTGGACACTTCTGTAATGGTTTTAACAAAATGTTCTGCAGCGTCTTCACCAAATAATCGTAGTATTTGTTTTGGTTTGTATCAAAGGAACAGCATACCTGAAATCCGTACGCAAAAGGTTTCTGTTCAGCTACTTTTATTGTTTTCTTTCCGTATACCTGGTTGTATTCTTCGTTATAAGACTCAAAGTCGGCTATTATGCAATAAGGTACTTTCATTTGTTTTGCAATATTTTTATATTGTATACTTGAACCTTCAGGAGGCATTATAATATCAGGATCTTCGCAATTATTTTTACTTTCATGTTTTTCAAAGTGTTCTTCCTTCTTAAAATGTCTTCCGCAATAAGTGCAGAGGTATGTCTTTGTTTTCTTTTTAGAGATTTGAGGACCAACTAATCTGCTCAGATCCTTTACCAGTACATAATGATTATCGAAATATAATGAATGAATGATATGTTTTGCAATTTTCCCATTGATTGTACTTTTTAGTATATGACTTCTGATAATTTTCTCTTTTTCAATTTGAAATAAACAAATCTTAATGTTGTATCAATTTTCAAATTTGTAGATATCTTTGGTATCCATCGGGTAGTTAGTATCTCCTTTGAAATCAAATTCATTTTCATACTGTTTATATTTCGAAGTTCTTTCTGCGTTGTCCTTGGTTGGGTATAGATGTGCTAAGATAGACCATAGGAAACACTTTTGATCATTATTTTTTTATATTTATGCAAGCCTTTTTATTTTTTACGAAATCTGGCAGTATTTTATAGGTTCCTCCCATGTAGGATTCGATTCGAGTCATCCTATAGTCGATTGCATCATATCGCCTAAATTGTAATCCAGATCGAGGGGTATTACTCAAAGAACTAAGTCTCCTGTTGTTGTCAGCTAAATGGCTACGAGTAAGGACACTATTTTTGTTTGAAACCCAAGAAGTACTGTTGTAAAATACTTCTACTTCCTCATCATTCTCTTGTCGATAGAAAATAACCTTGGTCACAAACTGAACTCTGTACTGGTATATTTCATTCATTCTTCGTTGCAAATCCTCAAAAACAAAACTAATGAGAGTATTTTCGTCTCTACCGTTGCTTTCAATCGATACGTTTACTGTGTAAATGTTTTCATTTTCTCTTACAATAGTGGGGTGTTGTTCTTCTTCTGTTTTAAACAAATAATTGGGAATCGATGTTTCTTCTTTGATTTGTTTCTTATTTATAAAGAGATTAGATAAATCGATTAGTTTGTGTCTATTTTGATCACCTCTTTCTGTTTGATCTCTCAGGATACCTCTGGTTTTATCCATAGTTTCTTTCTGCTTATTAATTATCCTACCATAGTATTCATTAATGCGTTCTATAACTTAATCTCTGTTACCACGAGTGGGTAGGCCTTTGTTTTTTAGAAACCTTTTTAATTCACTTGTATCCTTTTCTATTATCCGTTTCTCCTCTTTTTTTATATTTCCAATAGCAATATTATTTTCTTTTATCTCATCTTCCAAAATCTTCCTTAATGCTTGCTCTGGTGTATAATTTGATGGTCTATTTTTGTTCCGAATCCTTTCATTTCTACGCCAAATATTAATTGTATCTTCCGCAAGCAAAATATTCCTATTAAGTTGCTTTATTATCTTATTAGTTATTTCCTTTTTCGTTTCACCTTTTGTTTTGATATTGTTAATTTTTGCATATGTACGAAGTTCATTAATTTTGTATTTCGGCAACCTTTGAATGATCGATTCATTCTTAGATATTATGGTTTTACAACATTGAATAACCTCTGCGGTTTCCATCATTTAATAGTAGAACATTTTTATTAATAAATTTCCACTGACTGAGTTTTCTCAGACGTAAAGAAATTCACTGGTTTCAGTATGTGTTTCATGGAGCAAAGGCTATCTCATTTTCTCCGACTGGACAATGCACAGAGAGCACAGTTACCGAGACGGCTGATTTGTTTGTGTTTCACGGAACATACGCGATCTAGATTGCCTCTGACCAGTTAAGAAAGAAATAGTGGAGTTGCGCAGGTGGCAGAAGTGTTTTGCGTTCACGTAGTATGCACCGTCTGGATTACATCCGACTGATCACGCTATCTGCAGTATTGTGATGGTTTTTATACGTTTTGTTAATTATCTTTCTTCAGTTCCGTTTGTATGATAATGTTTATCACGTGTCAGCCTCACCTGAACCAAGCGCCAGCACCCGCGCAAGTTAAGTCATTGATAGCTCGGTTCAGGCGAGGCTATATAACCCATTCATTTGCTGAATCGTATCAGTTCTGTACAAGACTTCCAACAATAAACATCATTTCTTTCCTCGCTACATTATTTCCCGTCTCCCGTGACAAAAGTTGTCACATTTGGTTTGCAGCGGAGGGATCAACCAAATTCTCCAAGAGGTGTAAGGCAAAGTGCCACACAACAGCAGCACGTGTTAGGCAAAGTGTCTAACACCGTAATCTCCAGCCTGGTTCCAGTGACGGTGGATCTGGAATAAACCGAAAGTCGCGTTTATTCCCGCAAGCGATCCCGTTGAAAAGCTCCGGTTTTTAATGGTAATTTTCCCTTGGTTGTTACGCTACCATCGCAGCTAATATTTAGTTTCCGAGATACTTGATTCATTCTCACGGGCACGAATTTTTTTCACACGGTTGGGAAACGGAGAGAACCAAAGCAATCGATTTGATTGGAGTTGATTACGGTAGTCCGGGGAGTTGCGTAATCGATATTTGGTTGCGGGATAATTAGAGCAGGAGAAGTTTTGTTGAAGGGGAGGAACAAGTCGGAGTATTGTTTGCGATCAAACGGGTGGGAGAGTAGTTGCGACAGGAGTGTTGATTTGATTGAGGGTTTGGTTCCTAAAGTAGGTCAAACGAAATCGTATGCCTGTAAGACCAATCAAGGAGACAAAACAGACAAGATCTAATTCGCAACACCGAGAACACGTAAAATTAGCAGACAGCTTACTCGACGGTGCAGTTTCCATCCCGGCTAGAAAGTCTGAGCCGATCGCTAGTCAAAAGTTGACAGTTCCAGATAAGGCGGGAAGTCAAAATTGCAGTTGCGAAGGGAAGCTTAAGGCGGCGTCACACAGCACGAAGAGCGACGCAGAACGAGAGCGGGTTTTTGGTAAGACTAAAAACTCGTCGCTGGAGGTTGATTCAAGCCAATCGAGTCAAATATCAGGGTCCGGAACATCACGCACCATGGATGCAGACCAATTTAGTCAGCTTCTGGCTACCATGACTAACATGTTGTCACGGCTTACACCATCAGCAACACCAGTAGTGGCGGCAGCACAGCAGAATGGAGCGCAAGGCGTTTCTGTTCCATCGCCTAAGCTGACGAAACTCGGCGAGCACGACGACATCGACTCATATCTCAGCATGTTCGAGTCAACGGTAACCACGTGCCAAATTCCCCGAGATCAGTGGGCAACTCATCTATATCCTGTGTTGTCTGGGCCAGCGCTGGAAGCCATGTCCAGCTTAAGCAGCGACACTTTTGGAAACTACGATGCTGTCAAAGCGGTAATACTTGAGAAGTATTCCGTTACGAAGGAAACGTACCGCCTCAAGTTCCGGAAAGGCAGAAGAGAGAATCAGGTGTCCTACATGGAGTTCGGGCGAAAGCTGTCGACGAATTTCAGTCGATGGTTGGATCTGAACGCACTTCGATCCAGAGTGGAGTCGATAGGTGCGGATCCGGCGAACAACATTCCAGGGAGGAGAATGGTGCCACTGGAGGACGTAGAGGAAATTTTTGAGCTGTTACAGTTGGAACAGTTCACGGAATCGGTTCCATTTTCTCTGCAGGTTGCCCTAAGAGAGAGGGAGTTCACGACGCTGAAAGAGGCTGTATCATTCGCGGAGGCCAGTTCATTAGCGAGAAAGTTCTCCAAGGAATCGAGCGAGCTGGCAAGAGGAGGTGGCGTATGGAATCCGAGTTCCGGAAGAGAGGATCGAGGGAGTGATCTACCCCTTAGAAAAGATGCATCCCGGAAATCGAGAAGAGAGCTTGATGATGGGAAAGGTGGATCTAGCGAAAGTCGCAGGTCAGACCGAAAGTCCTGCTATGGCTGTGGCAGCCCGGACCACATGATGAGGGATTGTCCGAAGAAGCGGCATCCGGTTGGGAAGAAGCCAGGTCAGGGGTTCCTCGCAGAAAGTCCTGAGAGGATCGAGATGGAGGAAACGGCGAACGAGCAGGCAGTGCTGATCCAGGGCTACGTCGACAACGAAGAGACGGAGATGCTGCTGGATAGCGGAGCGGACATCACGGTGATGCACGCGGATTTAGTGCCAGAGGAGCTCTGGTGCTGGGACGACCTTCGTAAGCTGAGGTGCGTTCACGGAGACACACATAACTACCCATCAGCGGTGGTGGATGTTACCTTGAGGCAAAAAGATGGAGAAACCATGGAAGCCCCGGTCAAGGTAGTTGTCTCGAAAAGCATACCAAAGAAATTCCTGATTGGCCGAAATTTCCCACAGTTTGGAAAACTGGCGGCGCAACAGGTCGATATTTTTGTGACCACCCGCTCGAAGGCCAAGCAGAACGGAAAGTCAGAAAACGAACTAGAACAACAAGAGTTCAGGTTCGATGATTCTTTGTTTTCAAATGGAGGGAAAATGAGGAAAACTCGCGGACAGAGACGGCGAGAGAAGGAGAATAGTAGCCCAAGACCTGGAGAACAGACTGACAACCTGGTGGAGGCTACAATTTCCAAGTCGTTTGCTGAAATGCAGCAGCAGGACGAATCCCTAAAGGAGCTATGGGAAGCTGCTAGAACGGAGCCGGAAGGATGCAGCAGCGTCGTCGTGAAAGATGGCATCCTCTACCGAGTAGTGAAAGAGGTAGAAAAAGACTCAGAAACTTGGCAGCTGATAGTTCCGGCAGCCCAAAGGCAAGATGTGCTGCGGTTGGCGCACGATTCACCAATGGGGGGACATATGGGCCGCCAGAGGACTACGGACAGAATTTTGAGGAGATTTTTTTGGCCGAAAGTCTACGCTGATGTCGCAACTCATTGTCGAAATTGCCACGATTGTCAAATGACCGCCAGGAGAAGGAATCATGAGAAGGTACCCCTGAAACCGCTCCCTGTCATCCACACACCGTTCGATCGGTTGGCAATGGACTTGATTGGCCCACTGGAGCGAAGCAAAAGCGGATACAAGTGGATTTTGGTCATCAGCGACTACAGTACAAGATATCCAGAAGCCATCCCACTAAGGTCCACGCATTCCGGAAAGATTGCAGAGGAGCTGATCAAGGTGTTCTCCAGACTGGGAATACCTTCCGAAATCCTCACGGACAACGGCAGTAATCTGATTTCTAAAGCGTTGAGTCAGCTTTACCTTGCCTTAGGAGTAAAACCCATTAAGACCAGTGTCTACCACCCCGAATGCGACGGCCTTGTGGAGCGACTGAACGGAACACTGGTATCGATGCTCCGAAAATTCGTCAGGGACGAACCTAAGAAGTGGGACCAGTATCTACCTTACCTTCTCTTCGCGTACCGCGAAACCAAACAAGCGTCGATGGGTTTTTCACCGTTTGAACTGATGTATGGACATCACCCCAGAGGGCCGCTGGACGTATTGAAGGATGATTGGGAAGCCAAGGAAGCAAAAGCATCGGAAACAGTTGTCCATTACCTTACCAAAATGCGAGAGCGACTGTCCACTTTTCTGGACCTGGCTCACGAAAAACTGGAGACGAATCAAGAGAAGCAGAGGGCGTGGTACGACGAAAATAAAAGGGAGCGACAGTTCGAGCCTGGAGATGAGGTGCTTGTGTTGCTGCCCACTGGAAGTTCAATGGCAGGGCCCTAAGAAAATCCTGCGACGAATCAGAGATGTTGACTACGAAGTTGAGTTTCCTCACGGGCGGAAAAAGTCGAAGATTATACATATTAATCTCCTTCGAAAGTATCACCGACCAGATCAGCCTGAACTCCTATTCTGCTCAGAAGAGGCGGACATTGGTTCATCGTGGGACTATGCTACAACTTACAACACCGATGCAAGTGGCCACCCGAACCGAGAGTACATCCAAGGAGCTGTCAACCCCCAGCTCACATGTGAACAAAAGTCACAGCTTTACAGACTACTCGAAGAATATGGTGAAATTCTTACTGAGAAACCTGGGAAGACGGATCTCGTGATGCATGAGATCGACACAGGAGATACGCCACCTGTCAGGAAGAAGCCTTACAGGATTCCTGAGGCGAAGAGGCAGCTCGTGGAGGCTGAAATTCAGAAGATGCTTCGAGAGGGAATCATTCAACCCTCCGACAGCGAGTATGCGGCCCCAATTGTTTTAGTTCCAAAGGCGGACGGAACTGTACGCTTCTGTGCAGACTACAGAGGCCTTAACCAATGTTCTAAGCCAAACAACTATCCGTTACCACGCACAGATGAGATACTGGAAGGGCTAGGTAAAGCCACCTGGATTTCGAAGCTGGACCTCACGAGAGGATACTGGCAGATAAGGATGCACCCAGATAGTATCCGGAAGACCGCTTTCGTAACACCCAATGGGGTCTACGAATTCCTGGTTATGCCGTTCGGGGTACAAGGAGCGCCTGGACGGTTCCAGAAGCTAATGGATAAGGTGTTACGAGGCTTAAGCAAGTTTTGTCGTGCGTACCTAGACGACGTTATCATCTTTACAGCTGGAAGCTTTTCACAGCATTTAGCACATATTGAAACTGTGCTGCAGCGCCTCAGGGAGGCTGGGTTAACTATCAACCCGAAGAAATGCAGTTTTGGGCATAAAGAGGTCGAATTCCTGGGACACAGAGTCGGTGGCGGAATGGTGCAGCCAATGACTTCCAAAGTGGAAGCCATTACCAATTACCCCCAGCCAATCACCAAGAAGGATGTCAGGGCATTCTTGGGCCTAGCCGGCTACTATGCCAGGTTCATCGACAAGTTTGCAGAAAAAGCGGAGCAACTGAGAAGGCTTACGACGAAGAAGGCACCCGAGACAGTCATCTGGACAAGCCTGGAACAGAATTCCTTCGACCAGCTCAAATCAGCTTTAAGCTCCGCGCCGGTCCTCCGAAATCCAAATTTCGACGAACCGCTGATCGTGCAGACAGACGCCAGCGGCCGAGGATTGGGAGCCGTTCTAGCCCAGCGAATAAATGGAGAAGAGCACCCCGTTGCCTACATCAGCCGGAAACTGACTCCTGCCGAACAGGGGTACTCTACGATCGAGAAAGAGTGCCTCGGCGTAAAATGGGCAATAGAAAAGTTTCAATACTACCTCGCAGGTCGTCATTTTATGGTCGAAACGGACCATAATCCGTTACGGTGGCTACAAGTGATGGCAAATAGCAACGAGAAGCTAAATCGATGGCTCTTGTGTCTTCAGGAATACGATTTCACCATCACGAGTAAGCCAGGGTCGGCGAACGCCAATGCTGACGCCCTCTCGCGCATTTAGGACTCAAAAGTTGGGTTCTAAACTTCTACTGTAAAAAGCTGTATATATCACAACATCTTTCGTAGGATACTCAACGGAAGGTGACGGCAAACATTGCGCTACCAGCCCATCTCTATGGTTATACGTACGGAGAAATCAACCGACTACAAATAGCGGACAGAAGCCTGCAATACTTCGTGGAGTTAGCAGCTTTCGAGAAACCAGATCCCAAGGGGGCGGTTTACAGATGGGACGACAAGGGAATCTTGAAGCGCCACTTCCGCGATCAACTGCCGCAGATATTGGTGCCGTTTGGAAACTTCCGGGAGTGCCTAATCATGGAGTGGCACATACGGCAGGATGGAGGCGACGTCCACCGCAGCGATAAAGATATCGCAGATTTGATTATTCCGGAATACTTCTGGCCAGGGCTTTTCACAGACATCAAGGCGTATCGCAAAAGTTGCGATCACTGCGAAGCTCGGCAGCTGTCTCAAGGACGGTCGGTAATCAAGAGAGTCCGCAGTACCAGAGTGGTACCCGCATCATTCCACGAAGTTGAGAAGAAGAGAAGAACTGCAAAATAAGGAGGAAATTAAAGTGGTTGTTTTTTAAGAGGAAGGAAGTGTGATGGTTTTTATACGTTTTGTTAATCATCTTTCTTCAGTTCCGTTTGTATGATAATGTTTATCACGTGTCAGCCTCACCTGAACCAAGCGCCAGCACCCGCGCAAGTTAAGTCATTGATAGCTCGGTTCAGGCGAGGCTATATAACCCATTCATTTGCTGAATCGTATCAGTTCTGTACAAGACTTCCAACAATAAACATCATTTCTTTCCTCGCTACATTATTTCCCGTCTCCCGTGACAAAAGTTGTCACAAGTATTGTTTAGGAGATGGTGTATGTGTTCCTGAATTTGGAGGCAAACCTAAAGAAGTAATTTTTGAAACAATTTAGTTTTATTATAAATGGAAGATTTGGAAAAGAAAATGTTTGTGTATCGCCGAAGCTATAAATATTACAATAATGTGAGTAACGGTCTACTTTTATCCAAATTTGCCTTTTCAGCAGCAGGATCAAGTGCGTTTTTTATGCTACCTTTGGCGTCTTTAAGTTTGGGTTCCGTTATTATCGAAATAATTGAAAAACATTTAAACATTGCAGATAGAAAAGCTGAATACAAAACCACGTATAATTTTTACACTGAATTGGTATCAATGCTAAAATGTGGTCAATTAACGGTTGAAGAGGTTATTCAGCGTGAAGCAGAAATGCGTAAAATATTTAGATTTTTTCCACGCGAAAAATACATGAAACAAGTCCGTTTGAATGGTTATAAATATTGTAAAAATAATTCCATAATAAATCAAGAGAAATTACCCAAAGTGTAGTATATTGCTTTCATAAGATTGAAAACTCTATCCTCATATTCATACACGCATTAATTACCTGCGTCATTCATAACCAGTACCTGAGTAACCCCTCGCCAACCAGTACACCTTTGTCCAAGTGAGTAACCCCTCGCCAACCAGTACACCTTTGTCCAAGTGAGTAACCCCTCGCCAACCAGTACACCTTTGTCCAAGTGAGTAACCCCTCGCCAACCAGTACACCTTTGTCCAAGTGAGTAACCCCTCACCCAGGCCCCTTGGAGTGGTGGATGAATTCAGACAAACATTGATTCGTGACGCAAAGCATAATTTTCTCTGGTATTCTCTTCATAAAACGTTCAATGTGCTCCGACTCTCAGATCCAGTCTCTGCGCGCAATAATTACCTGCATCATTCATAACCAGTACCCACCATTAATTTCGTAGCCTAATTGTCTCCAGTTTTCTCATCTCAAAACTTTCAACAAAAAATTACCACTAGCTCCGATAGATCAGTTGGTTAGCGTCTAGCTAACGCAAATTGCCCGCTGTTGTATCATGAGATCGAACCTCGCTGCTAACAATTTTGTTAGTAGTGAGCGACGGCGGGAAAAAACTCTTTGAGTTTCCTCTCCCATCGGAGCTGCCTCCAGACAATAAATACAACCACAACTACAACAACAACCAAAAACTCGGGGTGCAACTCCATCGCACCTCTTAACTTTCCCCGTATTTCTTGTCTGGAGGCGAGAGGTTTTGCAGCTCTTTGCCAAAAATTGCATCACAAAACGGAAACTTTGCGGATCGGATGAGGACCCCGACAGCTCAGTTGGTTAGCGCTTGGCCGGTGCAAAACTAACGTCTGTCAAGACCTCGGTTCGAATCCCAGCGCTGGCAGTTTCTGTTGGTAGGGATTTGAACAAAAAACTCTAAGGAGTTTCCCTGTTCAGGGGCTCCCCAGACTGATAGCCATCAGAGTATTTTGCTTTGCGTGTCTGCTTAGCGTAACCATTCGTCACAGTCTGGGGATGTGGGGTTTTGAAGAAATATTCTATAAATTTCAAAATGATGAGCTTTTTTGTGTGTTTGTTTCTCTCACCAGATAGTCTGGATTTTTATTAAAGAAAATCAGCCGCTAATAAATGGAGGTCTTGAATACAATCAAAACAAACAACTATAATGAGACAATCAAGAAAGAACAACTAGTTATAGGATTGAAATATACCATCGTTAAAATGAGAATGGCTAAAACAAAATATGGAGATAAGTTAGTTGTAGTTATCAATCATAACAAGAAGATGTGTGATCTGTTTATACCACAGAGATACAATTCGATTGCTAATGAGTTACTTCTAAAGAACAATCTTATTTTGCAGCCTATTTTGCGTGTAAATAAGAACTCGGTACAATACGTTGACTTGGAACTGTTTACTCAGTAATTGGGGGGTATTTGGATAAAAAATGGAAAAAAGCAAAAAAAAAGTAGTAGTTTATATGTAGTATAAAGGTTAATATTTCCTATTTCTTGGTACCTTTATTTGGGAAAAAAGAAAATACAAATATCTTTAAAAAGGGTGAAATTTCGGAAAAAAGCATGTTAAAATTTAAGAAATCGATGTTAAAACGGGGTTTTGAAATTTGGGGGAGGGTGAGCCAGAAACCCCTTTATATAACTACTTTTGTGCCACGAGGGTTTTGCTTGAAAACTCTATCTCTAGCACCGCTAAAGTGCGCATCTTAACCCAACATTGAAAAAATACTTTTGACCAAACGATATATATTAATGATTCCCAAGGGCCTATTATCGTTTTAGTCTAAAGGGTGTTGGTTACAGATGAAATCCTAGCGCCTTTGAATGAAATCCTAGCGCCTTTGAAGTTCGCATCATTACATTCAAGTTAAGAATCAAAATACTTTTTATCGTTTAAATACTTTTCAAACGACACATCCTCATGATTTCCAAGGGTCCATGCTCATTCTTATCTCAAGGGTTTTACTTACAAATGATCACAATAAACAAACGAAAAGGCAAATTCTATATTTCATCTTCTGAACCAGCCTTACAAGTGTAATATATTTTTATTTATTTTATTTAACCTTGACTACGGCTTCTAGAGCCATTCAACAAACAACACTTAAAAACAAAAACAAAATACATTTCAAGATTGCGAACCTTCTACGCCGGACGCGTACGCAGTTCCAAACTAACCACACAGGTAACGTCAGTGTCATGTGGGGACTCGAAAGAATCACGAACATGGGGTTTCGAGAGCTAAGAATTCGGGTCTGGAGAGAAAAGATAGCCCGACGACGAAGTTCCCCGTAAGAAGGAAGGCCCTCGCCCACAAACATGCCAGACGCACTACAGTTCCATGCAAGTTCGTGTAGCCACCGGAACGAGTTGTTATATAGGAGCCGAAATGTATTTAGACACTTAACTCTGTGGTGTTACACACCAGTGGCATACAGTACAGCGGAGTACAGTAAGCTCTGAAGTGAAAGTCTTAACAGAAGCCTCGCATCTTTCAAACCTCCGAGTTAATATATTAGCCCTCACAGACAGTGATCTGGAGAGCGTATCGGACATAGGAGGTGTAAAAGTAAAGCCCAAATACTTGAAACTTTGCACGAAAACTAGTACCTCACCAGACAAAAAAACATCGGGGATGTAACGTGGTTGAAGAATTTTTGGGGGAAACGCCAAACAAACCGTCTTTTTCGTGTTGAAAAGGATATCATTTGCTATCGCACATTCATCACATGCTTGAAGAAGCTTATTGAGCGCGAATACTGTGGGGGCTAGTATGGCTAGGTCATTAGCGTAACTTAAGTTGTTGGAACACACACCTTTTACGAAACAACCCACTCCAAGGCTAGCCAACCGCTCATTCAACTCATCAACATATAAATTATATAATAATAGAGAGAGAACACCACCTAGCCTAACACCATTACAGACAGGAAAAGGATGGCTAAGAATACCGCTCCATCCATTAACAAAAGAAAATAAGAACAAGAGCTACGAGCTCATATGGCACTTTTTACGAGTAGGTGGTGTGAGAAACGAGAAAGTAAATCTGGGCATATTTCTCCGATCCCCCTTCCCACCGTACTCGGATCCGGTCCAAGCCCTATAATGTGCCATGTAAGGCATACGATCTCTCTACTTTCCAAGTTTCATTCAAATCACCACTCGGCGAACTCTCCCTCCCTCACTGTGGCCGAATACGACTTGGACACATAAAATTCGCATCTCTAATATCCCTTCTTCCTATTCATCAAGTTTAACTCGAATCGGAGCATATCTGCAAATTTCCAGTTCCTGCTTCATCCTCCTCCTCCCTTGGTCGGATCCGGTTCGGACGCAAAATGACAAATCTAGGCCGCATACACTTGATACAATGTAACTTGCATCCCATTCTGCCCATCCGTTTGTTTTTTGTTCATGTCACAAAGTTTCCGGACCCCCTCCCAACTTCCCAAACTATGGCCGCATGGCTTCGTACACATGCTTCTTATATCTAGGACATCAGTCCTTATCACCTTTAAAGTTTAACTTGAATCGGACCATTTTTTTGCAACCTACGGAAGTCAGTAATTTCCGGATTCCCCTCCCTCAACTACCCAAACATGGTCCCATCTAGAAACGGAAGTATTCCTAGGGCATTGTGTCGGGTCCTTAAGTCATTTGGTCGGGTCACTAATATGCCTGTCAAGTTTTATCGTCCTTAGAACATCTGGAAGTATTATTTCTCGCGATCAGCGGAATTCCGTGAAACCCCCTCCAACTACCCCAAAGAGCCCCACATGATCTCGCTCTGTCAAGAACGTATCTAATGCTTATGCTTGTTCTTCCCACGAAATTCCATCCCGATCCCTCGACACTAAGCGTTTCACAAAAAACTCGGTGCCCCCTTCGAACCCTTAAGATAAGACCAAAAACATTCTTCGTCCTATTTACAAACTAATTGTTGTGCCTTCAGAGGGTCACATCATATTTTATTATCAGTCCCAACCAAGGTTTAAACACATACGCCATCTAGGCGGGCAATAAGTTCAGGTTATTGCTGATAGATGACGTATGTCTCTAGTTGTCTTTGTGACCCGGAAGAAAACGGTCTATCGTCCGGATCATCACTTTATGTCCGGTAGAAATGGCAACTTAACATCATGTTGACCAAGGAGACCTTTTTGTAAATACTACTGAGAAGTATACGTTTATTTTATTGAGAGAGAAAGAGAAGAGTCCGTCTGAGCCCTAGGCTACCTACGACATCCCTACCCCTCGTTTGTTGATTGGTTTTGAGAGTGGAACCTAAGGTCAGGCCCGCCGGTCTTCAGATTTGTGACCCTATGCAAGACCTAGCCTTATGAACTCTGAGCTCCATATTAATTTCTAGTTCTACAATTAATTATGCATCCTGTTTGCAAACTAATCGGTGTCAATCTATCCCTAATTCCTCATCATATTTTTGTCGCTATTTTTCCAAAGAAAGGGCCTGTTCATTGGATAATTCCTCGGGTTCCTGCTTCCTTCTGTTCGAGATACCAGCTAAATCAACCAAAAACCCCTACCCACACACCTCTTGGAGGCCACCCTTTTCTCTGGCGGGGGGATTTTCATCCTGGTCCGCGACCTTTCAGAGTTACCCCTGTAGTGAGAGGAACCCATGCGCTCCCTAATATCACCCTGATTTTCCCCTTGAACATATAGCCAAGTCTGCGAAAGTCCCTTGGATCATTATTCGATTCAAAGGATTCTCAAGGACATTATCACAAGCAAACTTTTCTTACATTGCTTATTTCTATGGCACTGCGTTATGGCATCGCTCACGAAGCGCCAGTATTTACGACATCGTTCAGGCATATAAATTAATTAAGTCAGTCCTAAGACGCAAGTTAGTCCAGTGAACAGTGTTACAGTGGAATAATAATTGTACGCACTCCATGTATTAAGTAAGTTGATACAGTTATTATACCTATACTCGCACTCTTGTTCGTTTGACTCTATAACTTCCTAGGACATAGACCCCACGAGCCTCCCCACGCTACCGATCACAGTATAGGACCGCGGTCCTTCTTACACCTCCCCCCCCCTCTCTCTCTGAAGCTTCTCGATACATTGATTTTATACCAAAAGAACCCTCGAACCTCGCCAATTTTGTTACTCGACCGCCAAGTTGTGCCCCCCCCCCTCCCCCCGCACACACACTTTCATGTGATTCAGATATCAGCCCTGCTCCCTCCCGAAAACTTTATTTCCAAGCAGGGGCATACTGCTGGAGCCAGAGCAAATGACACTTTGGAGTAGCGCCAAGACCTATGCTTGCCATGCTTTGCAAACGGGCCTACTCGCAGCGCCGCCCACTACGCTTATGGCATTTAAAGCGAGACAAAATTGCTGGTTTAAAAACGTCTAGTAAAGCAAAGGTGCGGTTTGCACACACCAAGGATACAATGGAGGATATACCTTTTTTTGCTGTGTTCAGGATATGAATTTTCTGGAGCCAGCGCTGGGGAACGACTGAATGAGTTTCAGTAGGGACGTTCTCTATCGCTAGTGGTGCTAGTATCGCTGCTGTTCGAGTGTGTGTCAATTTTGTCAAGTCTTGGCGCTACTCCCTAGTGTTATTTTGCTCTGGCGGGAGCGGAGATGAAACTGAGTTTTGAAAGCTTATCGATAGGAGTGAAGTTTAGACTTACCTTCCCCAGCCTACCAAAGGCATAACTGCCCAGAAGAGTGAGTACAGCCAAATCCAGCCGAGAGCGTAGAAATACCGCTGGAATGTTCGGCATGTACCTGTAATATTCAAGAGGAAAATCGCTAAGAGACAGGGTTATTGCATCTTAACCTTCTGCGAAACTGGACGGCTTCCATTTCCTTGCCTTGGTTTGTGTCGGTTTGAGGGTTAATGGGGTAACTAATGCTATCACTCTCGAGAATCAGGGACACTGAGAGTTCCTTGTTATTTGAAGGAGTCCGGAAGCATGCTCCCGTTTGTATTGTGCAGATCAGCCAGATTAGAATTATTTTTTTATATTTTTTTTGTGACCCGCGTTTTGCATAACAGCGAAGTATGAATAAGAGTAAAATAAACATGAATTCTTTTCATATAGCTTAAAAACACACTAAATAGACTTAAATCAGAATCATGAGTCATAATTAAAAATCAGAATCAGAATCACTTTATTTTCCCAATGTTCATTAAAATAGCCTGGGCTGTCAAAATGTTGGTCCTGGACTTTTGGGTCTGGACTTTCAGGGCCAGTTACAAAATTTCAAAATTTTTGGTATTTATAGCTTGTTCTGGGGATCCCAAAACGTCAGTGACGGGATATCCATGACTTCGTAAAGCTTGTCGGTCTGTCCGTCTGTCTGTTAGCACGATAGCTCATGAAGGGTTTGAGAAATTTTATTCAAAGTTGGTGTGAGGATCCGTAGGGTCAAAGTACAAGTCATGTTCATAGATGAGCCCCGGAGCCCTATATTTAGGGGTGAGGGTTTCAAATTAAGGGTCGAAAGTAATGTTTTAAAAGCTAATGAGATAGTTGATTTAGAGATAAGGAAACATGCTGATTCCATATCTGCAACATAATTTTTCACCGGACAAGTAGTTCGCCCGGGATCCGGCGAAAACCGGGAATTCGGTTAAAACTAAAAGTTTTATCTCAAAAATAAGTCCAAGCTGACTTTGAAACTTATATTCAAATAATGCATCAAACGGATACGTTAGCTACGAGCTAGCGTATCCGTTTGATGCTATTTGACTATTTAATCTGAACTTCCTTAGAGGTTCGATGTGGGGTAAGGAGATATGCTTAATCCGTTTTTCAAGTTATTTTCTTTCCGGACAAGTATTTTGCCAGGAATTCGGCCAAACCCGGAAATTTGTCAGAAGTAGAACTTTTTCTGAAGTCGATTAGAAATTCTATGTAGGGGTTATAATAAAAACTGAAACCATATGAAAAACCGTAATGAAAAATAAGAAATGAATACGGATAAAACAGTGGTGGTATTATTCAGGAAAGGAGGAACAATTAAAGACAGTGTGGTATTTACTTATGGTGGGAGAAACTTGAAGGTGAAGGAGGAATCGTTGTATCTTGGATGCAAGTTCAGCGCCAAGGGGAAAATGGGGAAGCATGTAGAATTTAGTATAGCTAGAGGTAAAATGTGTGTCAACATGATCTTAGAAGTGATATAAGAAGGAGTTGTAATTTAAAGGTATTTAAGTATATTTTTAATATGAAAGTGTTGCCGGCAGTCCATTATGCGGCCGAAATATGGGTTTTTTGTCAGGGGGGAAAGTTACAGTTAAGTTATTACAAAACATATTAATGGATAGGTGGTTAGGGGGGATTTAGGCCTAAGGTCGCCGAAGAGTGTTAGATTAGTAAAAATTATTTAGTATTGGGAAAAAATATTAATATTGCCGGGTGAAAGACTATTGAAAGATGCGTATCTGGAGTCGTTGAAGGATGAAACACACGATTCTTGGGCTTTCCAGATTCGGTCAATATTAGATAGTTGTGGGCTTGGTTATATGTGGAATGGAGGGGAGGGTCCGGGTAGAGAGTTAGGATTTGTGACAAAAGAAGTTAGTAGTAGGTTAATTGACCAAGAAATCCAGGTTTGGTTAGCTAGGATAAGAGATAGTGGATCCTTGAGTTTGTATGCAGAGGCTAATGAGATTTGGGGTGAAGAAATTTATTTTAAAGCGGGTCTAAATTAAGAGGAAATGAAACTAATTTTAAATATGAGGGCAGATAGCTTGCCACTTGGCGAAAGACGTAAGTATTTGGGAAGTGTTAGGGAGAAATCTGGTTCTTACTTTTGTCCAATGTGCCGTGAGGGAGATGAGGATCTAACTCATTTGATGTGTGGAGGTGATGAAATTGAGGATCTGAGGGAGGAATTTTTCAAGGGAGGGATTCATGGGAGGAAGTGGTTGTTAATTATTATGCGGAGTAGGGATTTTCTTAGTATAAGAAACCTGGCGAGGTTCCTCAGAGTGGCCAGTCTTCACAGGTAAAAGTGTTTGAGTGGGGTTTAGTGTAGTAGTGTGACCGTTAATTTTTGTATTTATATGTTGTTATTTATGTGTGTTTGTTATGGCCTTTGGGCTACTAAGACAAATAAACATCATATCAAACTGTGCTATAAATTCGCCCAAGTGCCTTCCTTTATTCCAGTCGATAAATTATGGTTTCGTTAAATATCACATTCATTTTCAATTTCCTAACCGTGGTGTTTTCAAATAATACATATATTTCACATTTGTTTATCTGTTGTAAACGTTGAACTGACGATGCCTTTGTTCATGACGATGTTGGCCTGAAATGCAAAATCGTCTTCGTTGCTGTGAAGTGTGAAAGCCATTTTCAAACTAAGTTCTACTCTACCACTACTATTCTACTCCAAATTCTGTGAAAAAAAAGGCTCTGAAACCGTTGTAAATTTTTGGTGTATATTCTTCGTTCCTGTCGCAATCACAAATTAGTTTTAGAAAGTTCCGTGTTCAAGATGCCGTTATATCAGTAGAGAAAACATAAGCGTCATCACGATCACTACTTTTCTATGTCTTCTTATCCCTAGATTGATCTCAAAACACCTGATAAAGACATAACACGATGCCTACCAAATTTCCGGTTTTTACTATCCGGTTTTCCGGTTTTTACCGTCGTTACTATCAACTAAGCAGGAAAACTGAGCAGAACAAACGATTTGCAAGCTTAACCGACTACTGATACTCTAAATTGCCTGACCAAGCAATTATAAGAACTACAAAAATTCCGTTTTTTGCCGGATTACAGATGGACGGACTTGTCCGGCGCAAACAAACTTCCCATATGATATGTTAGACCATCATTCCTCAACTCTATTCACTTCAACTTTGAAGTAGTTCAAACCAGGCAACCGTGGAGCAAGAACAGTCCATGAATTAAAATTGCATGATTCTGCAAGTCACTGTGGATATTTTATGGTCATTTTAACCCCTTTTCGAACATTCGAAAAGGGGTTACAGAATCAGGGCGGTAAGCGAGGGGGAGGTATCGGCGCCTGGCCATGAAGGATAATCAGAAGATGCATATTTGGGAGATAATTACGGCTAGTTGGGGCCCTGGCTATGGCCAGGGACCGTAGTGGTAAATTTAAAATTATAATGTGTAAAAAAGCATAGTTGATGCTTGTCTGTTTAATTTGTGAGTCTGTTTCTCTTTTTTCGAAAGTCAAAGAACATGAAAAAAATCAAATTAACCTTAACTTTATTAGCTAGCTTATTATACGATGATTCAAATCCAATGTCATCCAATCAACAGCATTTTTGGGGGAAAGCTGTCGTGACGTTTCCTCCTGTTCGCTAGGCATATGGCGATTCTTCATTGGCACGAAAAGTTAGTCAGCAAGAGTCACTCCTGAGCAAGAAATCAAAGAGAAGGAAAATAATTAGCTGCTACACGAATAACAAGAGCTAAAAGCTCATATGGCACTTGCAAGGCTGGTTTAGAGGACGAAAGTGGGAATTTGCCAATAATGATCGTGGGCCCTTGGAAATCATGAGAATGTATCTTTTTTTGTAAGCAAAACTCCTGAGGCAAAAAATATCCTTGGGGATTATTAATATATATTATTTGGATCAAAATGTTTTTGTTTTTCTCACTGTTCTGTTAAGATGCGCACTTTAAGGGTGCTCAAAATTCAATTTTGAAGAAGTTATATCATAAGCATTCTAGCCCTCGAAACGTCTAGACCCCCCCCCCCCCCCAAGACGAACCCACGACTCGATCGACTGCTGGGTCATCTAGTGGTGCGGGTCGGAAACGACCGACATCGGGAGGATGGAATCCTAGTTTGACTTTGGATCTAACAATATGTTTTTATGGCACTTGCCTTCCGGCCAAGTGCCATATACGATCACTTTTCCGTCGGTCGGTCTGTCGGTTAGTCCGGTGATCGCGAGTTAGGGTACTTCCAGATTTGCTAGGACGATGAAACTTGGCAGGCACATTAGGGACCCGACCAAACTAACTTGGAAATAGTCACTTCCTCGATCTGACCACCGTGGGGGGAGTGGAGGGAGGGGGAATCCAGAATATTGACTTATTTACAACTTTTGAATGGGGAATCGCATCTTAATGAAACTTGATATTTGGAAAGACCTCGGTTTTCAGATGTAACACTTCAAGTCCGGAACGGATCCGATGACTTTGGGGGAAGCTGGAGGGGGGGGGGGGCGGAAATCGTGTGACATGTTCAGTGTGGATGGATTGGGATGAAACTTAGTGGGAAGAACAAGCACAAACCCCTAGAGACATAGTTTACAAGACTGGACTGGATCCGAGCATTATGGGAGGAGTTGGAGGGAGCGTTCCGGAATTCCAGTGATCCCGACTTAAGATTCTTACACATGTGCTAGGACGATGAAACTTGGCAGACATATTAGGGACCCGACCAAACTAACTTGGAAATAGTCACTTCCCCGATCCAACCACCGTGGGGGGAGTGGAGGGAGCGGGAATCTGGAATATTGACGTATTTATAACTTTTGAACGGGGAGTCGGCTCTTAATTGAAACTTGATATTTGGTAAGAGCTCGTGTCTCAGATGTCATTTCAAGTGCGAACAGGACCCGATCAATGTGGGGGAGTTGGTGGGTGGGAGCGGAAGTTGTGTGACACGCTTAGAATATAACGATTGGGATAAGACTTGTTGGTAAGAACAAGCGTAAGCCATAGATACATCAGTGATAGTACCGGACCGGACTCGGTAAGTCTGGGGGAGTTGGAGGGGGGTCCAGAATTCCGGTGATTGCAGTTTAAGGTAGGCTACTTCCAGATGTACTAGGACGATGAAACTTGGCTTGAACATTAGAGACTTGACAAGGTTGTCTTAGAAATTGTCACTTCTCAGATTCAACCATCCCTTAAAGTACTTAAAGTAAAAAATACTTTTAAGCAAATCCTACATTTTCAGAATCCCAATAAGCCCATGATCATTTTTGCCTCAAGCAAAAACTATCAAGTAAAAAAATAAAAAAAATACCAAACGATACATTCTCGTGATTTCCAAGGGTCCATCGTCATTTCTTATTTACTTAGTCTTGCAAGTGACAGATGATCTTCCAGCTCGTGTCGTTGTAGCAGGCACATGGAAAATGTGCAGAAAATTAAACTAACTATTTGCATTATCGAATTCTTTTAGTATTTTGTTTTCTGTTTTTTTTTTCTTGTTAATTCCCGTTTCCAAAGAAATAAAGATGTAAACTAGATCACAATAAACAAAGGCCGTAAATTGTACTAAATTCGTTATAGTGATTTCTTGAAGATTCTGAAACTGAGCTAAATAATATTCAGCTTCCGGGACCAAAAAATGTCAAACTGGCCGATGATTTCTTCTTCTGACATATCTAAACGTCCACATGGTGATATACTTAGTTGTTTTAATCCACTTACACTCCACTCGATCTTCTCGAAGGTTCTAGTAATCTTTTGACCATGGCGCCAGGATATTAGCAATGACGGATTGGCATTCAGGAGTGAATTGTGTTCAAGTAATTTGTGGATAACGTTGGCTACCATGAGAATTTTGGGAAAACAAAGATAACAGTGTGTTCTTAAAAATCAAACCCATCGAAAAATGATGGTGTCTCCCACCTTCTCGGCCCACATGCATCAAAAACTTTCAGCAAAACCGTTTTGGCACAAATGATCATGGGCCGAAATGTATTATTTGATCAAAAGTACTTTTTTGACTTTGCGTTTGAGATGCGCACTTTAAGAGAGCTAGAAATTCGTTTGTGAGCAAAACCGTTCAGACGAAAATGATCACGGGCAGATGGGGATCATGCAAATGTACAGTTTGCTTTAAAAAAAATTTACTTTGCGGTTAAGATTAATATTTTTAGGAAAAATGCTTCTAGTGCGTATCTTAACCGAAATGTGAAATCTAAATACTTTTGACCAAGCGACATATTTTAATGATTCCCAAGGACCCATTATTGTTTTTGCCTCAGGGGTTTTGCTTACAGATGAATTTCTAGTGCCCTTAAAGTGCGCATCATTGTAGCCAAGTGCAAAAATTAAATACTTTTTACCGAACGATACATTCTCGTGATTTCCAAGGGCCTTTGATAATTTGATCTCAAGGATTTTGCTTACAAATGATCAAAACAAACCCACAAATTGGCAAATTCCCACTTTCATCCTCTGGACCAGCCTTGCAAGTGCCATATGAGCTTCTAGGTCTTGGTCTTGTTTTTTGTCTCTTTGTCAGGATCAATTGACATATCCTTATTGTTGAAAAGCATTCAAGCGGAGGGTGGAATACTCTGTCTACCTAGTTGTTGTTTCTATATGTGTCGTTTAGTCGGTTTCTAAGATATCCCCCTCCACAGGCTGGCCACAATGACAATGGCGGGAACTTGAGATGGAAGTTTTCCTGGAAACGACGATGTTTAGTTCTTTGCTGGCCGGTATGATCTGAATTCGATTTGAGCAATTTTTCTCCATTATAAGCCGGGTCCAAACTTCCTTTTCTCATTTTATTTTTTGGGTGGCAAAGCTAAGTAGTGTGAATGGTTGAACATCCTGGATCGATCAAACCATGCAATATCGTTTATCTGAAGACGACGAAAAAAGCTTGTTTGTTTTCACTAACCGATTGTAATTTTTTTTTGGAAAGACCAACTGAGGGGTAGAATCATACTGATAAAGATTGTTGTTGAAACAGTCCATACAGTTTAACGGCCTTCTTTTTCTCATGACACTACATGACAGTAAAATAATACACAATACACGAAAGAAGCTGTAACATCGAATGACCAGTCAGACCGAGAACCGGCTGGCTAGATCAAAGTGTCACCGATGTTTGTTTTTATGGCACTTGCCTTCCAGCCAAGTGCCATATACCGATCACTTTTCCGTCGGTCGGTGGGTAGGTCGGTCAGTCCGGTATTTGCGAATTAGGGTACTTCCAGATGTGCTAGGACGATGAAACTTGGCAGGCATATGGGACCCAATCAAACTAACTTGAAAATAGTTACTTGCTCGACCCGACCCATTGTGGGGGGAGGGAAGGGAACCGAAATCCGGAATTTAGTGACATGCATAACTTTCGAACGGATGATCGGATCTTAATGAAACTTGATATTTGGAAAGACGTCATGTCGCAGATGTCCCGTTGCAAGTCCGGACCGAATCCGATGAATGTGGGGGGGGGGAGTCAGAAGGGCGAACCGGAAATCCTGTGACACGCTTAGAGTGGAGCGATCGGGATGAAACTTGGTGGGAGGAACAAGCACAAGCCCTAAGTACATCACTGACATAACCAGACCAGATTTGTGCACTGTGTGGGGAGTTGGAGGGGGGTCCCAGAATTCTGGTGATTTGGAGTTAAGTTACTTCGAGGTGGGCTAGGACAATGAAACATGGCAGGCAAGTTAAGGATCCAACCAGATTAGCCTGGAAATAGTCAACTTCCTGATTCGAACACCGTGACCATGAAACTTGGCTTGTAGATTAGAGACTTGACATGATTGGCTTAGAAATAGTCAGTTCTCCGACCCAACTGGTCGGATCTTCACGAAACTTGATATTTGGAAAGACCTCGTGTCTCGTATGTCCCATTTTAAGTCCGGACCGGATCCGATGAACGTGGGGGGGGGGGGGTTACACGAAATCTTGTGACACGCTTATAGTGGAGCGATTGGGGTGAAACTTGGTGGGAGGAACAAGGACAAGAACTAGATACATCAGTGACACAACCGGACCTGGTTCGGGCACTGCGAGGGGAGTCGATGCTTGTGTGTGGGGGGGGGGGGATTTTGATGATCGCGCATTAAGGTACTTCCAGATGTACTAGGGCGATTAAGCTTGGCTCGAACATTAGAGAGTCGACAAGATTGGCTTAGAAATTGTCACTTCTCAGATCCAACCATCCCCTAAAGTACTAATCCTACCCTTAAAGTACTAATCCTAACCAAAAATTACAAAATATACTTTTAAGCAAAGTCATACATTTTAACTCAAGGGTGTTGCTCAAAAACTAATTTTTAGCCCCCTTAATGTGTGTTTCTTAACCGAAAAGTCAAAAAATTACTTTAACAAAACGATATATATTCATGATCCCAAGTGTTCATTACAGTTTGAATCTCTAGCGCCCTTAAAGTGCGCATCATCACGGCCAATGCACAAATAAAATAGTTTTTACGAACAACAGTCTCTTAATGTCCAAGGACCCATGTTCAACAAACCCGCGAATTGACGAATTCCTACTTTAAACAAACATGACAGTTTCCTTGAGAACACATTTGCTAGTAGTCTGCACGTATACATGCATTGTCTTCCATTAAGGTATATTCCAGTAAGCCATGCTACTCGTTTCCTGTGTTAGCACTTAGATCTTTGTTCCTGTAACCGAGGGGGTCTTTGTTTCAGGCCATAATGCCTAGTGGACAAACCAGCCTCTATTACAATTTTTTTTTACAGTGTGTGTATCTGGGGGGCGGGGGGATAATGGGGCAGTCGACTAGATTTTATGGATACTGAATATGGATATTGATAAGGATTCCAGCGTAAAAGACCAGTAGTCGATACTGAAGATACTAGAAGAGAAACTGGCTCGTTCCTTCTTGTATCATTGTGCTAAACAGACATCGTATGTTTCACTACGGCCAGAAGAGAACCCTTGCCAACAGGGTCCGACAAATTTCTGAAATAAAGTCTCAGCTTATTAACCCCTGTAGCGCCATCAAACAACCACAATAAAAAAAAATCGTTTCTGTGTATTTCATAAATATTTTATTCCTTTTTTTGAAGGTGCAAAACGGATAAGTCAGCTACATTCTATTAGAGCTATATTTTTGCTCTTCTTGGCAAGGATCCTCTTCAGGCTCAATCCACTCAAGCTGGAAAATGAACTTGTGATAAAAAAAAATTAAAGATTCATCCTTAAATATCTGATTTTATGAACTTCTTCTCTGAAAGTTGTTTGGAGTTGAAGCTGGTGCTGTTATTTCATTCTGGACACGGTTGCTGTTTTTGCTGTTCGATTAGGTCGTCGAAGGGGTATCGATTTCAATTTTTCAATTTATTTAATAATATAGCAAAACATATCTCTTGTGGGCAGAGCCCAAATACGATGTTTCTGTAGTCATAAATAGAGATAAAAGAATTTTTCAATAGATAATTTAAAAGAAAAAAAATAACAAGGCAGATAAATGCTAAAGATCATTGTACTGCTTTACGAAGGTCGGCACAAAGCTTCTACTGTAGCGCATAGTGTTACAGTAGATTGGGGTCAGTTTTGGAACCTTTTCAGCCACTTCTCTGGGGGGGGGGGGACGAGATCTTACAGGAACAAAGGGTGGGGGAAGGAATGAACGATACGTGGGGTGCTTGAGAAGGGAGGAGCCAAAGTTGCGGCATAGTTTTTTGCGGCGGGAAGAAAGGGATTCAGTTTTAAATTCTTTGAGGTAAAAAGAGTATGGTAGGGGGGGGGGGCGCCATAGATAATTTGCAGCGATCTTTTCTGAACTCGCTCCATTTTATCAGTAATTTTATTATATCTATTTTATCAGACCTATTTTATCAGTGATGGCCATCGAGGTTGTTCTCCCGATATCAACCGAGATGGAGGTATCTTAACTGTTTCAACTTTATCGAACTGAAATCATCTCTGGAAGCTGATATGACTTGTATCATCTTTTCTGGAGGCTGGTATGACTTGAATCATCCTCTCTGGAGGGTGATATGACTTATATCATCCTCTCTGGAGGCTGATATGACTTCCTTATATCATCCTCTCAGATCTACCGCTAACTTTCTATGTGAAGATTATCGTAGTACATACCTGCTCGAATAAGGTTACTTAGTAATAACTTTTTCGAACAGGTATGTAGCCTAATGCATATCCTCCTACGACCCATGGTCAGCTATATTACGATAATCTTCACACAGAAAGTTTGCGGTAGAGATGAGAGGATGATACAAGTCATATCAGCCTCCAGAGATGATTTCTGTTCGAAAAAGTTATAACAGTTAAAACACCTCCATCTCGGGGGTTGTCCGATCTTGTCTCAAGGTTGTCATCTGAATGACAACCTTGACGGTGGAGGGGCTTGGATAGGTTCTTCTCGCCGTAGCCTCGGCTAAGTTATTTTCAATGACCATCTCGTGTTATTTTCCAATATCAACCTCGATGTCTGAAGCTAACCTTTAAGAAATTTGATTGATTGATTGAAAAATGATGCGTAGTTGAAATTGGGTGGAAGAAATATGATCCTAAATGAAGTTCCTTTAGTGTTTTCTAAAATTATACATTGACTTTAAGTTTTTAGCTTATCGCCAAAATATGGTATAATATGGTATGGTATGGTATGTTATTTTTTGCGGGAAGCCTACTGGATATAGTAGCAACAAATTATTTGACTGTCGTTTCATCTGTCGGCACACAAATTACCAGATGTTTTCGACGCCCGCGCCGACTATTTGCTAATGCACGCATTTGCAGTAATTTAGCGAATTGGAAAACAAAGGAACAGTAAAGAATCATTGGTCAAAACGCGGAAAGAAACTGTCCATGTTCTAATCAGGTACTTTTTTGGCCGGGTCAATAAAACACTTCACAGGAACTTCTTTATAAGGTATCTCGAAACAATGGAAATTCAAGGAACTAGCTGTTGACGTTCTAAAGTAAGCCACGTATTTAATTTTAGCCACTTCAATAAGACATTTCATGGAAACTTCTCCTAATGGTGTTCGACGAACAAAATCAAAATATATTCTGTATACAGAATATATAAACAAAATATTGCTTTATTTGGTTCACGAATTTTGTATCATTGGAATTCACCGAGGGGTACCATCTCTCAGGCAAACTTCGGCCAAAGTACGGCACGGTCGGACACGTTCAGTTTGTAAGGCAAACTGTGCATAAGCATAACATCACGAATTCTGGCTTCTTGGCGTCAAGGCTTGAACAACTGTTTCTATTTTGGCAAAATATCTTGGCACGGGCTGATGGGGCCAATTAAATGGCAGAGATCGTAGTTACCACGCTTACTACGCTCTCGAGTGTGGTAAGCAAATAGTTACTGTTTCGAGAAGGTTGGCAACAGTCAGTGTAGTAACTTTTACGAGGCTGGAACGAAAAGAGTAACTAATAGTTACTATTGTTAAAAGGGGGGGGGGGGACACGCTCTGTATCCCAATTTTTCGAAGCAACAATCAGTCAACAATCGGGCACAGTCTCAATCTCACACGACAGTCTCGCGCGCTCAATTATTGGGCACAGTGAACTTCAGTTTTTATGGCACTTGCAGCTCTGCTCAAGTGTCATATACCGATCACCTTTCGGTCGGTCGGTCGGTCCACTCATCTCGAGTTAGGGCACTTCCAGATGTGCTAGGAGGATGAAACTTGGCAGGCATATCAGAGACCCGACCAAACAAACTTAGAAATAATCAGTTTTCCGATCCAACTATTTTGGAGGGGACGGGAGGGCAGGGGAATTCGGGGAATTGAGTTGAATGTAACTTTCGAGCGGGTGATCGGTTTTTAATGAATTTTAATAACTGAATAGATTATATATCTGTGGTGTCTCGTTTAAAGTTTTGACCGGATTCGGTAGCCAGGGGGAGTTGGGGGGGGGAGACCGGAAATTTCAAGAAACGGTTAGAATGGAGGGATCGGAGTGAAACTTGCTGGGAAGAACATGCATCTGCTCTAGATAAATCGTTTAGACAATTTTACTGGATCCGGACACTAAGGGGGGGGGGGGGCAGAATTCCGGTGATTAGCGGTTTTGGGGATTTTCACGATGAAACTTTGAAGGCATATCAGGGACCCGATCAAACTGACTTCAAAATACAAATTTTGTCGATTTGATAATGGTGGGGGGAGTTGAAGGGGGGGGGGGAATCCGGAATATTCAGTCACGCGTAACTTTCAACGGGAGATCGGATTCGAGTGAAATTTAAGAATTGAACAGACATGATAATCTTGGGGGGGGGGAGTTGAGGGAGGGGAATCCGGAATATTTAGTCATGCGTAACTTTGAAACGGGTGATCGGATAAGAGTGAAATTTAATAATTAAACAGATGACATTTTTCTCTGGTGATCTTTTTCGTATCCGGAACGGATCCGGCAACTATTGGGGGGTGGGGGGGAAATACGTGACCCGCTTAGAATGGGAGTATCGGGATTGAAATCGGATTCGCTACGGCCACCGTGGGGGAGTGGGGGGGGGTGACCGGAAATCTCAAGGAACGGTTAGACTGGAGGGATCGGAGCGAAACTTGCTTGGAAGAACAAACATCTGGTCCATGTAAATCTTTTACACAATTTGACTGGATCCGGACACTTGAGGCGGGGGGGAGGGGGTTTCCCAGAATTCCGGTATTTGGGATTTTCCCGACGAAACCTGGCAGGCATATCAGGGACCCACTCAAACTGACTTGGACTAAAAATATGATAATCTTGGGGAGGGGGGGTAGTTGAGGTAGGGGAATCCGAAACATTGAGTCATGCGTAACTTTCGAACGGGTGATCGGATTCGAGTGAAATTTAATAATTGAACAGAGGACTTTTCTCTCTGGTGATCTTTTTCATTTCCGGACCGAATCCGACAATTGGGGGGGGGGGGGGTGGATACTTGACCCGCTTATACTGGTGTGATCGGAATTGAACTTTGTAGGAATCACAAACAGATGCTCTGGATTAATCATTTACAGAACCGGATTGGCTCCGGGTATTGTGGGTGGAGTTTGAGGGGGGGGGGGGTGTCTCGGATTCCAGTGATCGCGAGTTAAGGTACTTTCAGATGTGCTAGGACGATGAAACTTCGCTGGAATATTATAGATTCAACAACATTTGCTTAGAAATTGCTACTTCCCAAATCCGATTATTCCTTATGGTGGATTTACACACAGCGTAAATCCGAGTGGAATTCCGCTCGGTCCTATTCGAATGGTTTGCAAATTATAATCGATCAAACGCAGCGTTTACGCAGCCTGACCATATGAGCCTTGCCTTCAACAGAAGAGCTGTTTTGCAATAGAATCCCATATTAGGTCTTTCTTCTTTGTTTTTTTTGAAGCCAGGATCAGCAGGGTCATATAAGCTGGGATGCCCTCTAAAACTTTCTGATCATCACTCATTTTCTTGAAAACGATGCTAAAAAACCGACCAGATCAAGCAAATCCGAGCGGAGAGCTAGAAAAATTTTCAAGCAAAAAAAACGGTCGAAAAATCCGCTCGGTTTTCACGATCCGCTCGGATTTGCGCTGTGTGTAAATACACCATTAAAGTACCAATCTTGACCGCAAAGTAAGAAAAATACTTTTAAGCAATATCTGCATTTCCTGTTGCCCATCAGCCCATTATTATTCTTGCCTCAAGGGTTTTCCTTACAAATGAAGTTGTAGCTCCCTTAGATTGCGCATCTTAACCGCAAAGTCGAAACTTACTTCTGATCAATCAAAACATCTTAACCCATGCAAGTGCCATATGAGCTTATAGCTCTTGTTTCATTTGAAAACCCCTCGAATTTCACAACTTACTACCGAACGTCAAATATCAGACGCATCAATAACGACACCTGAGCAAATGAATAGTAAAGCCTTAAATAGTGCCTATTAAAAGTGGTTTAAATCCCGCTTTTATCTCTTCAGTGTAAAATAAGCATCTTGTGTTGTTCACATTAAGATATGTTATGAAAAGGTTTCTTATTAGTAGAGTTTGCACAGCCTATTTCTAAATTTAGGGCCTTTGTTCAGTTGTGACTTGCTTGGCTCATGAGAGAGCGTAACAGGGATCGACTAACAAGAGCTGTAAGCTCATTTGGCACTTGCATGGGTGAAGATGATTTGATTGATCAAAGGTAAGTTTCGACTTAGCGGTTGACATGTGCACTCTAAGGGAGCTGGAACTTCATTTGTAAGCAAAACCCTTGAGGCAAAAATGCTAATGGGCTGATGGGCATCATGAAAATGCATATATTACTTAAAAGTATTTTTTTACTTTGCGGTCAAGATTGCTACTTTAAGAAATAGTTGGATTTGGGAAGTAGCAATTTCTAAGCAAATGTTGTTGATTCTCGAATATTCCAGCGAAGTTTCATCGTCCTAGCACATCTTGAAGTACCTTAACGCGCGATCATCGGATTCCCAGACCCTACCCCCTCCTCCAACTCCACCCACAGTACCCGGGAAATCCGGTTCTGTAAATGATTAATCCAGAGCATCTGTTTTTCATTCCCACGAAGTTCGATCCAGATCACACCAGTCTAAGCGGGTCAAGTATTTTCCGCCCTCCCCCCAATAATTGCCGGATTCGGTCCGGAAATGAAAAAGATCACCAGAGAAAAATGTCCTCTGTTTAATTATTAAATTTCACTCTTATCCGATCACCCGTATCAAAGTTACGCATGACTAAATATTCCGGATTCCCCTCCCTCAACTCCCCCCCCCCAAGATTATCATATCGAGGATTGTCAGTTTGACCGGGTCCCTGATATGCCTTCCAAGTTTCGTCGTGAAAATACCCCCCCAAAAAAAACCCTCCACCCCCCCCCCCTCAAGTGTCCGGATCCAGTCAAATTATGTAAAAGATCTACATGGATCAGATGTTTGTTCTTCCCGTTTTGTTTCACTCCGATACCATCATTCTAACCGTTTCTCGAGATTTCCGGTCCAACCCCCCCCCCCCAGCTCCCCACGGTGCCCGTAGAAGTTCCATCCCGATCCCTCCATTCTAAATGGGTCACGTATTCCCCTCCCCCCAAATAGTTGTCGGATCCGGTCCGGATATGAAAAAGATCATCGGAGAAATGTCCTGTTCAATTCTTACATTTCAATCGAATCCGATCACCCATTCCAGAATTATGCTTGACTGAAAATTTCGGATTCCCCTCCCTCCACTCCCCCCACCATAATCAGATCGACAAAATTTGGATTTTGAAGTCAGTTTGATCGTGTCCCTGATATGCATGCCAAGTTTCATCGTGAAAATCCCCAAAACCAACATCACCGGAATTCCGGGCCCCCCCCCCATAAGTGTCCGGATCCAGTCAAATTATGTAAAAGATCTACATGGATCAGATGTTTGTTCTTCCCAGCAAGTTTCACTCCGATACCATCATTCTAACCGTTTCTCGAGATTTCCGGTCCAACCCCCCCCCCCCCCCCCCCCCCAGCTCCCCACGGTGCCCTTAGCCAATCCGATTCAGTAAATGACTTACCTAGAGCATCTGTTTGTTCTTCCCACAAAGTTCCATCCCGATCCCTCCATTCTAAATGGGTCACGTATTTTCCGCCCCCCCCCCGAAATAGTTGTCGGATCCGGTCCGGATATGAAAAAGATCATCGGAGAAATGTCCTGTTCAATTCTTAAATTTCAGTCGAATCCGATCACCCCTTCCAGAATTATGCATGACTGAAAATTTCGGATTCCACTCCCCCCACCATAATCAGATCGACAAAATTTGGGTTTTGAAGTCAGTTTGATCGGGTCCCTGATATGCATGCCAAGTTTCATCGTGAAAATCCCCAAAACTACCATCACCGGAATTCCGGGACCCCCCCCCCCCCCCCATAAGTGTCCGGATCCAGTACAATGGTCTAAAGGACTTATCTAGAGCAGATGCTTGTTTTTCCCAGCAAGTTTCACTCCGATCCCTCCATTCTAACCGTTTCTTGAAATTTCCGCCCCCCCCCCCCAACTCCCCCCTGGCTACCGAATCCGGTCAAGACTTTAAAAGGAACTTTACAGATATATATTCTATTCAGTTATGAAGTTCCATTACAATCCGATCACCCGTTCGATAGTTACACACTTCTCATTTTCCCGGATTCCCCTGCCCTCCACTCCCCCCCCCACAAAAGTGGTCGGATCAGAAAACCGATTATTTCTAAGTTTGCTTGGTCGGGTCTCTGATATGCCTGCCAAGTTTCATAGTCCTAGCACAACTGGAAAAGTGTGACAAAACTCGGAAAAGTGTGACAAAATGCATTAAATTTTCAAGTTTCCAGCGCCCCAACTTCCCCGCATATGGTCGGATCGGGAAACTGATTATTTCCAGGTTAGTTTGGTCGGGTCCCTGATATTCTTGCCAAGTTTCATTGTCCTAGCTCATTTGGAAGTACCCTAACTCGAAAAAGTGTGACAAAGTGCCCTAAATTTTCAAGTTTCCAGCGCCCCAACTCCCCCGCATATGGTCGGATCGGGAAACTTATTATTTCCATGTTACTTTGGTTAGGTCCCTGATATTCCTGTCAAGTTTCATTGTCCTAGCTCATCTGGAAGTACCCTAACTCGAAAAAGTGTGAAAAAATACCCTAAATTTTCAAGTTTCCAGCGCCCGCACTGCCCCACATGTGGTCGGATCGGGAAACTGATTATTTCCAGGTTTGTTTGGTCGGTTCCCTGATATTCCTGCCAAATTTCATTGTCCTAGCTCATCTAGAAGTACCCTAACTCGGAAAAGTGTGACAAAATGCCCTAAATTTTCAAGTTTCCAGCGCCCCGCACTCCCCCGCATATGGTCGGATGGGGAAACTGATTATTTCCAGGTTAGTTTGGTCGGGTCCCTGATATCCCTGCCAAGTTTCATTGTCCTAGCACATCTGGAAGTACCCTAATTAAAAAAAGTGTGACAAAAAACTCGGACCGACCAACAGACGGAATTGTGATCGGTATACTGTTTCCTGATATACTGAAGAGCACATCTCCAGGAGCAATTAGTGCATTATGTAGATTTGTGTTGCAAAGTATTAAAGTAAAAGTTGACCGGGCGAGTGCAGTTTAGTATATGTAGTGCGATATTAGAAGTAATTATGAATTTTTTTGTTTTGTTGTATGTACATGGCCCTAAGGCTTTAAATACAATATTGTTATATTATTATTATTGCACTTGAGCCAGAGGCTGCAAGTGCCATAAAACGGGAAGGGAACGGAACGACACGGTGCAGGAGGAACGCGCACTAAAAACGTTAACGGGTACTAAAAACGGGAACAAATTGGGAACGTTGCACTAGGAGGAACATTACTAAAAGGGGGAACGCTGCACCGTCCTTTTTACTAAAAACGGGAATGCAGGACCCATGTTCTTTCGCACTTGGTTTCACTTTCATGACCACCAAGTACTAGAAACGGGAAGGCAGGACCTCTATTTTTGGCACTTGTTTTCGCTTTCATGATAACCAAGTACTAAAAACGTGAAATGCAGGACTTGTTCTTTGGCACTTGTTTTCGCTTTCATGACAACCAAGTACTAAAAACGGGAATGTAGGACCCATTTTCTTTGACACTTGCTTTCGCTTTCATGACAACCTAGTGTTAAAAACGGGAATGCAGGACCCCTGTTCTTTGGTACAACAGGAGTACTGGTTGTCATGAAAGCGAAAAAGAGTGCCAAAGAACAGGGGTCCTGCGTTCCCGTTTTTAGTACTTGTTCCTTCACAGTATGAAAGCGAAAGCATTAAAAACAGGGGTCCTGCATTCCCGTTTTTAGTACTTGGTTCTCATGAAAGTGACCAAAAAACAGGGTTCCTGCATTCCCGTTTTTAGTACATGGTTGTCATGAAAGCGAAAATAAGTGCCAAAGAACAGGGGTTCTACATTCCCGTTTTTAGTACTTCGTTGTCATGAAAGCGAAAACAAGTGCCTCTTGGTGCAACGTTCCCGATTTTAGTACGTTGTTCCCGTTTTTAGTATGGGTTCCCTTTTTTAGTACGCGTTCCTCCTGCACCGTGTCGTTCCGTTCCCTTCCCGTTTTTAATCGATCCCAGCGTAACACTGAAGATATTAAGATAAATGCTTCTAGGTGGATATTCTTCTTACAAATCGACAGAAACTCTAATTTTGTAAAGGGCTGGCTATACTGGCTGTACCTGTACTTGGGACATTAAGTGAAAGAATTACCGTTAACCTATTACTTTAGTGAACTGAAAGACACTCATGCTCCTAGGGCAGGATTTGAACCCGGGACCTTCGGTCTGAAATGCCAAGACGCTATACAAATGAGCCAGCGAGGAGCTTGCGAACTTAGTCGGAAAAACACTAAAATCGCAAGATAGAATTTAACGAACATGATCAGTGATTCTGCACGAGACAAGTTCGTCTGAAGAGTTCAACCGTAAACTATTAATGTTGTCGTTAATGTTTAACTGAAAAGCCAACATGTTTTTGTGTCATTTAACAACATACACTGAATTATTTGGATTCTGCAAAGGGATTTTTTATTTTCCACTATCTAATATAATATCAGCGCCCGCCCTCACAACGTAAATTCAACTATGTCGCGGGAAATTTAAATCTCAACACAATTGCGGCTTTTCAGTGGGCAGTGGTTAAGATTGCTTAGTGCCTGAACAAAAACAATCATAAACCTTTCTCGTAAGGCATATAATGAAAGTACAAGTGGATAGCATATCGCAAATCACACGGAAATTCCACTATTTGAAAATCGATTGTTCATGAATAGCGGAACAACGAAGTAGCGCATTTTCAGCGGGTCTTCAAGCCAATTTAAGTGAAGTGATGGGTAACTAGATTGTCCTATCCAAGCCCTTCTCGGTTAAACTTTTAATTGGTGTATGACCCAGTTTATGGCTTGCAAGGTTCCGATGTCTCCCATGTCGTTTTGAGTTCCGACTTTGAAGTTGGAATGATCTGACTGACGTATATACTTCCGGTTTTGATACTGGAATGATTTTGCCGGCTTTCAGCTGCCGGTGGGAAATGAGACTAGTGAAATGACAGGCACTGCAATTACATTATTTCGGAAACCTAAGGGGGAAACAACGGTGTCGTCCCGGGCCCCCTTACCATTCTTTAACGTAAATCCTACACAGGTGAGACGAAAGTACTTAAGTGGTCAACAGTGTATGATGAAAATCAAATAGTATGTTCACGAAGACTGATTAAAAAAAAAATATGTAACAAATATGTAGATATTATGTTTTGCGCCTTGTCAACTAGGCTGTGTTTTTCATGGGTAGCTCTGGGGCCCCTTAGAAAAACATGGAGGGCTGCTGCTCCCCTGCCGCTCCCCCTCAGATGACCCCCCTGAGGTTCTATAAGTAAATGGTCTGGATCAACGCATTCCATAGAGTAAGGTACCAGAAAGTTAGGCCAAGACGGTAGGTATACTGCATTATATAAACAAAACGTATTTTCTTTATTTCCTGTCATTAGGCTAGTTATTATTTCTGTCGCTCAACTTATTCTGATTTCTTTTTTTCGATTCGGTTTCGTATTTGCCGAAGTCTTATCACTGCAAGATACACGCATTTCTACGACTTCCATTTGTTATTCAGACGTTCTAAGGGTTCTCTATTTGTTACAAGGACATTTGTACTTAAGAGTCTTTTAAGTGATAAGAACAGAATATTCGTCCCCAGTAGCGATTAAAGTGAATTTAATTAAAGGACCCTCTTACCTAGAATATCGATCCACTTGACTTCTGTCACGGAATTTATAACAAAAGAAGAAGTGAAAATATGTTAGAAATGTGTGATTATTTATTCTCATTCGAGTTGTTTTTCCTTATATGCTTTACCTTTCCTTTAGTTGATCACTTAAATTTGATAGAAGTGAATTATGAAAACATTTCTTCATTAATTAGTTTGTTCATGAATAACATCCATTGATCCAGAAAGAGTTAAACTGAGAGAAAAATAGTGACGGAACGCAAAATACCAGAAAATACAGCAGCTATGTAGAATGGATTTGAGGCTAAATACGTCGAAAATGTCTTCGAGAATCCCTAAAATGTCTTCGAGGAATCGGTGTTTGCATTCGAGAATCGATATAAAGTCTTCGAGATCTTTGTGTCAGTCTTCGAGAAACTACAAATAGTATTCGAGAAAAGGTAGAAAGTATTCTAGAATGTTTTAAAAGTATTTGACATTTAAACTGAAATTAGGTATTCGAGTATGACATAAATGTATTTGAGAATGACAAAAATGTATTCGAGATTTTTTATTTTTAAATCCTCGGATGTATTTTTTTAATTTTCGAATACATTTGTACCATTCTCGAGTTCCTTGTTTCAATTTAAATGCATTTAGTGCAAAAACAATTGGGATGACACTTGGTAGGAACATCAAGCGGAGCCAGAAAAAGTTAACTTTAAATGCTGATAAAACAGTAATCGTGGTGTTTCTTAAGGGGGGGGGATTACTAATAAGGATAGGGTAAGTTCGGATGGTAAAGATATTGAGATGAAGGAATCATTTATTTATTTGGGGGTTAAATTAACATCGAATGGTAAGTTTGGTAAACACGTTGCTAGTGTTTTAGTTAAGGGAAACAGATGTGTTAACGGTATTCTGCGTGGTAATTTGAAAGATATTAAGGACATGAGGTTTCATAAAGAAATTTTTAATACGAAAGTTACATCGTGTATGCATTATGGGGCCGAGTTGTTGGGTTTTGACGCAGGTGCTAGGTTAGAAGTGGTACAAATAGATATTCTAAACGAGTTCTAGGGCTATCAGAGAAGAGTTGTAATTTAGTTTTAAAAGGTGATATAGGATTATTTTCGTTACGTAGTAGTAAGCTTGTCCGGATGGTAAGATTTTGGGAAAAAATAATTAGTTTACCTAGAATAAGACCTTTAAAAACTGCGTATTTAGAGGCTCTTAGAGACCATTCAGGTGATTCATGGCCACTCCAGATAAAAGTATCCTTGACCAATGCGGGATATTGAAAAGTGGTTTGAAGGCCACGGTCAAAGGGGCCACCCAGGGCGAGGTAAGTAAAGTGGTTCAACGGGTCCTACAAGACCAAGAAATCCAAAAATGGCACCACGAGAAGGATTCTAAACCGTCGATGTACCTTTGCGGTAAGGCCAAAGAGTGTTGGGGTTTAGAAATGTTTTTTTAAGGGAGGGTTATCTTCGGAGGAATTAAAATTGACTGTTAGCGCTCGTAGTGACAGCCTCCTCCTGGGTATTTGGAGAAAATATATGGGAAGTGTAAAGGGGAGTTCTAGTGGTCTTTACTTCTGCCCAATGTGTGGTTGTGTGGACGAGAATTTGTTTCATTTTATGTGCGAATGTGTGGAACTGAAGGATTTGAGAGTTGAAATATTTGGGGAGCAAATATTCGGGGAAGGTTGGTTGAAGTTTAAGGAGAAAAGTTTGTTTGGGGTTCTGCAGCTTGGAAGGTTTTTGTGGATAGGCTGGAAGCATAGAGAAGAGTTTTTGTAGTTAAGATTTATTAGAAGAGTTGATGTTTGTTTTTTATTTTTTTTTTGTATTTTGTTTTGTATGCGATGGCCCTCGGGCTTTAAGCAATTTTATGATATCATATCATAATTATCGTATCAATAAGACTTGATAAGATTGGCTAAAAAATTGCTACTTCCCAGATCCGACCATCCCTTAAAGAACTTAGCTTAACCGCAAAGTACAAAAAATACTTTAAAGAAAAATTTGCACTTTCATGATCCCCATGAGCCCATGATCACTTTTGCCTCAGTGCCTAGAAATGCCTTTTTAGCACCCTTAAAGTGCGCATCTTAACCAAAAATTTAAATACTTTTGATCAAACATATATATTCATAATTCTAAATCGCAAAGGATCATTTTTGCCTCAAGGGTTTTGATTAGAGATGAATCATCACAGCCAAGGGCAAAAACAGCTTTTTTTTTATCAAACGATACATTCTCGTTATTTCCAAGGGTTTATCGTCATTCTTATCAGAAGGGTTTTGGTTACAAAAGACCACAACAAACCCACGAATAGGCAAATTCCTACTTTCATCCTTTTACCAAGCCTTGCAAGTGCCATATGAGCTACCAGCTCTTGTTATCTTTTCTTGAAAACTTTTCGTCGCTTCTCGAATATAAACACCAATCCTCAAAGACATTTAAGGGATTCTCGAACAAATTTCGGGGATTCTCGAATACATTTTCGACGAAGATAGCCTCAGTGGAATTCAATACAGCTATCACACTCTTTTCTGTTAAAGCCAAAAGCTTATCAGATTACAATACTTGATACAGAGGAATAAGAACGATTTCTACGCTAATGAGAGAGAGCTAATGTGGAGAAACAAAAACGACCGGACATTTCTGATGGAATATAAGACGAAAGAGAGGACATGGGGTGAAATGGAGCAATGAAAGAAAAAATTCGATGTGATGAGATGATGGAAGACATATTTTATAGAGATAACGTGGAAAGTGTTTTAGACTGAGCGTTGACCATGCTTGTTCAATTACTCCCCCATTATACTAATCGGGTTCTGCATTCTAAAAGATTCTGCGTTCATAAACAGGCTAGAAAAACGAGAGCTTTGAAAAGGAGAAGAAGAGCCTGAAAGAGTAGCAGACCCTTATCAAGAAGAGCCAAAATACGGCTAGAATAAAAGGGATCGAAAGCCAAAAGGGCCGTTTCACTCTTCAGAGTTAGGGGCAGGGACAATGCTCTAACGTACGTGTCTTCTTTTAGGCTCTGGAGTTACGAACTCTCACTTACTTGTCTACTTCTACTACTTGCTAACCTCTTTTCATTACTCGCGCCTCCTGTGCCATGCTTTGCCTCGACGTGCCTCTTTTTAGAAGATCCGAGAAGGCAGGGCACAAGGAGGCACAAGTACCGAAAATGTGCACGAAAACTAAAAGGGCCCTTTCAGGCTTCAGAGTGAGGGGCAGGAACAATGCCTTCTTTTAGGCTCTGGAGTTACGAACTCCCATTTACTTGTCTACTTCTGCTACTTGCTAATCTCTTTTCATTACTCGTGCCTCCTGCGCCACGCCGTGCCGCGCCGTGCCTCTTTTTAGTCGATCCCAGAATAAAGCGCAGCTGACGTAGCCGTCTGACTCAGTCAAGTATGATTCCCATTCCGCTTGGACTGAAGGAATACTTATCAACAGGGTGCGGGGTTAGATAAGGGTGGGCAAGGATCGCAGCGAAAGAAATGGAACCCGTCCTGATGAAAGACTTGGAAAATTAGGATCTTACTTAATTCTCTCCTGCAGAGCACTAGATATCGGTCGATGGCTATGAGCATCAGGCTGAATATTGAGCCTGTACCGAACAAAAATCCCATGAAGGCGTAGTACTGACATCCAACATTTCCAAAGAGCCACCTAGACATAAGAGATCAATTAGTCGAGGAGGTCTTCATAAAGTCTTCGACAAAGGTCCTTGTCGAAAGGTCTATCGAAGCAAGAAAATGACAAAGGGGATATCACTGAAGAGAGCGGAGATTCTTTCCGGACTACTTGAATACCCATGTAAGAGTGGGCCACTGTAGCATAATAAAAACAAAAAAGCTTTCTGTTTCTTCAGAATGACGGGACACATGAAGAAGCAGATCTCGAAGAACTGAGATCTGTGCCATTAAACAAAATAAATTACAAACAGAAACTTCAATAACAACTAAGTCAAAGATGACTGCGAATCATATGTGATGTGAGCTAAACCGATAAGTTAGCTAAGATCTATTTCTCGCTCCACCTTGTCAAGGGCCTTATGCTCTGGCGAGACAAATGAAACCTGCTTCTTCTCTCTTTAAAAAAGTCTTCTTGCTATCTTGAAATATGATTTTTCTGTCCTTCATTTTCGGTCTGTCTGTCGGTCGGTCTGGCGGTCCACTGTTCTCGAGTTAGGGTACTTCCAGAAGTGCTAGGACGACGAAAATTGGCAGGCATATCAGGGACCCTAGCTCGGAAATAGTCACTTTCCCGATCCGACCAACGCGGGGGGAGTGGAGGGATGGAGAATCCGGAATCTTGAGGAATGTATAACTTTCGAACAGGTGATCGGATGTTGATGAAACCTTATATTTGGAAAGACCTCGTGATCTCAGATGTCCCATTTTTTTCAGTTTTTTCAGTTTCATTGGGCTATATTTAAAGACAAAAACATTACACAATTTATTATTCCTGTCAGGAAAGCACAAATGTAGTGCTTGGCTAGGGCAGGAAAATAACCGATATTAATTTAAACACCAAACAGAATCAACTAACTGAATATTCTATTCAAAGAAAAGGGAGGAGAGGAGAAAAATAGCCTATGGTTTCAACTTTAAATAAAAGGAGACGAAAAATAAGGGAAAGAAGGAACGAGAAAGAAAGAAAAGAAAAGGGAAACGGGGGGGGGGGGAGAGTCTAAAGGAGGATAACATTAAACAACTTTCCTGTAATGACCTTTCGCTGCTCGCTTGAAGGAAATGAGGTTATTTGAATTCCGGATATCTAACGGTAGTAGATTCCAAATTGTCGGTGCAAAAACTCGAATTAAAATTGTTTTGTTGAGGGCGCTTCTAGGACGATGAGAGAATGCAAGACTTGATTTAGGGAGAACATATTTTGTAATGAAGACGGAAGGAGGTTATTGAAATACTTGTAGCAAAAAGTTGCGATCTGGAAATCTCGAGTCTTCGATACGTCAAATATCTTGGCAAAATTTGAAATGAAGATTAATGTTATCAGTGTGTTGAACCGGCGATATAATTTGAATTGCCCTATTTTGGATGATTTGAACTCGTTTGGATGATTTGAACTTCATTTCACAAGAAATGAAGTGTCTTGCCCATATGGAGCACCCACAAGACAGATGAGGATGGAAAATAGAATGATAAATCATTTTTAGCATTTTTTTAGGAAACCGGAATTTAAGGCGGCGGATGACTCCACGGGACCTTGAAAGTTTATTTACAACTAATTTCGCATGTTCTCCATTCTCATCAACTGTGAATCCAAGATATCTGCTGGTTTTTACTCTATCTATGGTATTATTAACTATAACTCTTAACTTCAGATCTGTTTCAATTGATGCTATTCTAGAACATAAAAAATAATTTGTCTTACTGTAATTTAGTGTTAAATAATTCGAATCAGCCCATGATACAAATTCAGTAAGAGCTGTTTCCATTTTTTTGAACAAAGAAGGTAGACTTTCACATGCAACAAAAAGAAGTGTATCATCTGCGAATAGTATTACATTAGCTTCAGTTAAATAATATTGTATTTGGTTAACATAAATAAGAAACAATAGGGGTCCCAATGTTGACCCTTGCGGGACTCCACAGGTTATAAAATGGCTCTCAGATGTTACGTTGGAATTATGCAGGACTTGCGCCCTATTACTTAAATACGATCCAAACCATTTTAAAGCTACGTTATCTACCCCTATTGATTTAAGAATCTGGAGCAACTTATCATGATCAATAGTATCAAATGCCTTTTTACAATCTAAAAATAATGCTGCGGGAATTAGGCCTTTATCCTATGCGTCGTTCACCCAATCAACCAGTTTTAGAATGGCAAGCTCCGTTGAAAGTCCTTTCCGAAAACCAAACTGCGCTTTGCAAAGTAAGTCATGCTCTTGAAGATAATTATAAATTCGTTTGTGAACAACTTTCTCATAAATTTTCGAAAAAAAAGAAAGAATTAACGATATTTTCACGATATTTTCACAATTCCACAAGATTGTGATTTCAGTTTCATGATTATTTCATCTATTTAATTTTCATCACATTTCGCAAACAGGAATTCAGAGGTTACATGTCGAGTTGGGCGTGTAGGGACAGGGTGGGGGTGGGGGTGTTGATCTTTTAGCGGCCTCATGGCACATTTTTTAACATTCCTCAGAAAAATATTTACACAGATTTTCCGCAAACTGCGCTTTGCAAAGTAAGTCATGCTCTTGAAGATAATTATAAATTCGTTTGTGAACAACTTTCTCATACATTTTCGAAAAAAAAGAAAGAACGGATATGGGCCGGTAATTGCTTGGGTCAGTTTTAGACTTTCCTTTGTGAAGGGGTAGCACACGTGCTACTTTTAGTCTTTCTTGGAAAGTCCCCGCTTCAAGTGACAAGTTTATTAAATATGCTAAAGTAGGGATGACAATTTGTTTGGTTGCTTTAACAATTTTTAACGATACTTCGTCAATTCCACAAGATTGTGATTTCAGTTTCATGATTATTTCATCTATTTCATTTTCATCACATTTCGCAAACAGGAATTCAGAGGTTACATGTCGAGTTGGGCGTGTAGGGACAGGGTGGGGGTGGGGGTGTTGATCTTTTAGCGGCCTCATTGCACAGTTTTTTAACATTCCTCAGAAAAATATTTACACAGATTTTCCGCAATTTCTTTTGGATCTGGATCTCTTTGGATCTCACTCAAGATCATAAATAAATAAATGATTTTAGAAGCTGCGCAGACTTTCTTAAATTATTTATTCCGTGATTCCAAATTTAACTTTTAACAATGTTATTACAACAATGGTGTGGGGAAAAAATATCCAAAAATCCACTCTTAAAATATTTCAATCATGCTGTGGGGAGAAAAAAAAAAATCAAAAATCAAATTTTTAGCACCATTGTTACGATGATGATGTGGGGAGAAAATCCACAATCCCACTTCTGAAACCTTTATTACGACGACTGTGTGGGTGGGGGGGGGGGGGGGGAATCCACAATCCCACTTCTGACACCATTGTTACGGCGACTGTATTTGTATGAGAAGAAGCACTCTCAACCTGATGCTAGGGCGATGGGTGTAGTAGGCCGGACATAGATGGTAAATGTCCTTAGATACAGTAATCGGAGTCAGAACAGTCTAAGGCGTCGGGTGGCCTACTACACGTGCAGACTTCACGGGTTCATTGTGGATTGCCCGGTCGATTCACAGTAAGGTCTGCGTACCGAAACACAATAGGCTATAAACCACCCATCATAGACTAGGCCTTACAGGGCAGCCCACTCTAAGGAGCTTTAAACAAGACTCATAACAATGACCTAAGGTCCGCAAATGAACAAAAGGTTGTATTCTCTGGTATGATTGGTACTTACAAAATAAACAACCTTTAGGTCAAAAGGGTTGTTCCCCGGTGGAGGCCCGGAAAAGAAGTGTGTGGAAGATGATTCATCCCCGGCGATGAGTCATAAACATGAGGTAATAAATAATGCAAGAGTCACGGCAGTATAGGAGATCAAAGATACTGAACGGAAAGGGATTAGCGCTGCCTAACGGCGGCCCAAGTGGGTAGTGCGGGATGCAGATGGCACCACCGTAACATTAACAATATTATCTGCAAATTTCATCTTTTTGATTTGCTCTTTTCGTTATTATGGCCCATTACTTCATTAATTTTTGTCCATGTTTTCTTCATATTTCCTTCGGTTTCTTCGAATTCCCTTTCATAATAAATGTTTTCAGCATGCCTTTTAATTTTATTTAACCGATTCCGGTATTCTTTGAAAAACTGGAGTTTCTGATCAGTTGGGTCTTCCAGATAATCCTTATACATCTTATTCTTCATTTTTACAGATGCAAGGATACCAGTCGTCATCCATTCCTTCCTTGAATATTTTTGTTCTTTCTTACCTGTGAAAATAGGCAACACTAACCAAACTCTTTCAGAAATGTGACGACAAATAAATTATAAGCCTCATTTGCACACTTACTTTTAAAAACTTCCGAAAAATCAACATGATCTAAATTTTCACCTAGTTTTTTTAAACTCTTTTGTGACAAATCTCTATGTTTAAGCTTACTTTTAGGAGACCTGATACTGAAACTATCAATTTTACTATTTAACATAAGGTGGTCTGATCCGTCACTTATAAGAACATCAGCCGAACACCCTTTTAATAATTGACCGTCAACGAAAATATTATCAGTTAGAGTTCCCGACGACTGTGTTATTCTTGTGGGAATAGATACTAGAGGATATAAATAAGAGGACAACATGCTGTTAAGGAAATCCGCGCGCCCATCCGAATTCAACAAATCAATAATGAATTAAACTAACCTATTAAAACTAACTTTTTATTTTCACTTGTAATTTGAGACAGAACACCTTCAAAGTCGTCTATGAAATCGTTATCAGAAAATGACGGTACTTTATATACTATTCCAAGTATCAACTTTTCTGCGCCAGAACCTGTGTTTCAATAAACATAGTTTCAACTTTACCTTCAAGCCAGAGCGAAAGGTCATTTCTTACATCATAATCAATGTCACCTCTAATCAAAGCGGCTAATCCTCCTCTTTGCATGAAAGAACGACCTTCCCGATGAAAAATTCATCTCAAAATAGTACTATGAAGTAGTACGAAAAAGTTGCATGCAGTACTAACGATGCTACGACATGCTTCTACCTCAAGGCTACCATGTTACTGCATAATACTCTATGCTACTATTAGCAGGACTGGATGCTACTATGGCAAGACAGGGTGCTACTGGATACTACTACATAAGATTGGACCAGTCTGAGGCACATTAAATGTTAGTATTCTTTGCTATTAAATAGTATTACATACAACGTTTTCGTACTACTACCATACTACTACGCAGTCTACAAATTTTTCATCTGGTTTATATTCAACCTTATACACTGGAACAGAAATATCCATTCCATTCACATTCTCATCAATTAAGAAAGTTTCGCATAGGCCTACAAACAACGGTTGGAAAGTAAAGAGTGACCTGTACTAGCATCCCATTCAGAAAGACCCTCAATTTCAACATATGGACTATCCTTTGCAGATTTTGTCAGACCATCTTTCCAATCTGACCCATCAAGCGACAAGTTCGAAAACACATCCAGAACTAGCCTATTTTCTTCATAATTTTTCAAACGATCGTGAGGCCCTGACATGAACTAACCGAAAAAAATAATGGGTAAGGAGAACAAACAATAAACGCAAAACATAACAGTAAGAGTAATAAAGTATGCAAAAGCCTGGCAAAAGCAAATAGAGAAAAACACAAACAAAAGATATGCATATGGACGAACTGATCCGAAGAAATACGCATATTAATTTGACGATTTTGGACTGATAAAATCACTAGCACTCCGAAGTTTTCTTGTATTCAGACCTTGCTTAACAAAGATCATTCCTTCAACTGACCATGCGTTTTTTGGACCGTACTTATTGCGAGCTAAGTCAAGCAGCTGCTTCCGCTTTCTAGTAAGGTACTCAGACACAAATATACCTGTTTTCGCTAGATTAGATTTCGCCAGGAACACGGTTTTTGCAGCGTCCGGATTAATAAATACAACAATTACGGGAGGCACGTTGGAACTGCTGGAATCCGCTGCGGCAGATGCAGATTGGAATCTACGAGTGGTCAATATGCGCGAGTTTGCAATCTCTGGTAGACCCATTTTATCACTGATAATTTGTTTTTACCGCCGTCTCAACACTAACTCCCTGTGTTTGCTTTACACCACTAAAAATGAGCGTGTCCATTCTTGTCCTCTTAAGCTCCCTTAAAGTGTACATTTGAACCGCAAAGTGAAAAAAAATTGTTTGACCAAACGGTACATTTCATGATCCCCGAGAGTCCATGGTCTTTGTGACACAACTGTTTTGCTTAAAAATTAATTTCTAGCCCCGTTAAAGTGCGCATCTTAACCGAAAAGTATAAAAAATACTTTTGACCGAACAGTATATTTTCATGATCCTAAAAGGCCCATGATCATTTTTGCCTCGAGGGTTTGATTACTGATCAATTTCTAGCGCACTGAAAAAGCGCATCTCACAGACAATTGCAAAAATAAAATCCGTTTTTACCCAACTATACATTCTCATGATCTCCATGCAAGCGCAAATGATCATTCTTATCTCAAGGGTCTTGCTAATAAACGACCACGACAAACCCCACGAATCGGCGAATTCCTACTTTCATCCTCTGACCCAGCCTTGCAAGGGCCATATGAGCGTTTTAGCTCGTGTTTATTTATGTTTTATGCCGGTGTGTTGGATCTTCATCACACCAGATTTCGGAGGTTAAGATCCAGGTTTATTTGACTAGAAATTAAGATAATTATCGTATAAGTAGATAGATGAAGTAGTTGGTAAGTGTGATTCTTATAAATACTCCATGAGCCCAAGCTGACTGGGCAAAATATATTCAAACAACGTATAAAACGGATACTTCAGCTACGATGCCTGGAATTGCTAGTGCAGGAATTTAATTTATTGTATACAGCCGCTGCTTTTGGGTTCCCAAAACGTAAGTGTAGGGACACATATGACATCGCAAAAGTTGTCCGTCTGTCAGCACGATAACTCTCGAAGGGAATGAGAGATTTTGATGAAACTTGGGATGAGAATTCTTTGGGTCAAGAGTCAAATTTCTTTGACCCTTTTTCTTTTTTTCTTTGGGTCAAATTTCGTAGATGGTTTCCGTGGCCCCACATTTAGGCGTGGAAGGGGGTTCAAATTAAAGGGCAAAAATAAATATATTTAAACAGCTAATGTGGTAGTCGAGTGTGGGGTAAGAAGACATGCTGAACACGAAGATGAAAACCAATTTCTCGCAGGACAAGTAGTTCGTCCGGAATCCGGAAAAAACCGAAAAGTTGGTGAAAAGTAAAAGTTTTACTCGAAGTTTATTAGCTGTTCGATTTGGGGGTAAGAAGACATGCTGAACACTTATATGAAAAGCATTTTCTACCCGGACAACTAGTTCGCCCGGAATCCGGCCCAAAAAATTTGTTAACAGCAAAAGTTTTATTTGAAGTTGATGAGATGACAGATTTAGGGATAAGAAGAGACGCCGAGTCTGTATATGACAATCATTTTTACTCTGACATATAATTTGTCCGGAATCCGGTTGAAACTGGAAGTTTTCTTAAAAGTTAAAACTTTATTTGAAGTTGGTTGATATTTTTTCTAGGGATAAGGAGATACGCCAAATTTGTTTCTGAATTTTCTTTTTTTGCTGGACAAGTAATTCGCTCAGAATTCGGTCTAAACCAAAAATTTGGCAGTAGTAAAGCAGGAAGTTTCGGTCAGTATCGTCAAAATATACATGGTTGATAGAGCTATATCTGAACTTGGTTTTCTCAGATGATTAGCCTGGCAAGGACTGGATCCAGCGAAGACTGGATCTGGCGAAGACAAGACCCAACTGTCTGGATCAAGTATTAGATTTTTGGGATCCCATCGAAACCTTAGGTCTTGTTACTACATGGTTGGGTCGTTAATTTTGAACATTGGTTTTGCTGTGGAGAGTTCCTTTAACTGATAATGTGAAATTCCACATTTTGGTATCCCAAAACGTAAGTGGAGGGATACCTATGACATCGCAAAAGTTGTCTGTCTGTCCGTTCGTCCGTCCGTCTGTTAGCACAATAACTCTCAAAGGGGTTGAGATATGTTGATCAAACTTGGCATGAGGACTCTTTAGGTCAAAGTATAGGTCAAGTTCTAAGATGGGCTATGTAGCCCTGTATTTAGGGGTTGGGGAGGGGTTCGAAGTTAAGGGGAACAAAAAGTATTTCTTGAAAGCTAATGAAATAGTCGAATTAGAGGTAAGGAGACACGCTGAATCCGAGTATGAAATTTATTTTCTCGCCGGACAAATAGTGCAAACGGAATCCGGCAAAAACTGGACATTTTTTGAAAAGTAAAAGTTTAATCTTAAGTTGATTAGAGGTTCAATATAAGGGTAAAGAGACGTGCTGAGTACGAATATGAAAATTATTTTCTCGCCAGACAATTAGTTCGGCCGGAATCCGGCCAAAACTGCAGAATTTGTTTAAGTAAAAGTCTTATTTAAATTTGATAAGAAGTTCGATCTAGGGGCAAGGAGACACGCTGAATTCGTTTTTGAGATAAAAGTAGTTTGTCTGGAATCCGGCCCAAGCCAAAAGTTGGGCAGAAGTAAGGAAGGAAGGCTATAGGGTAAACCATATGCTGAATCCATATCTGAATATTTGACAGCGCAAGTCTGCACGGAACACTCTGGTAAGCCTATACTTATCCGATAAGTAGCAAATTTCCCGTAGATTTCCTGAGCAAAATTCTGGTAGATTCCGTGGAGCAAATTCCGGTAGATCCCCTGATCCAACCTCCAGTAAATTCCCTGAGACAAGCTCCGATAGATTCCCTGAGTCAAGTTCCGGTAGATTCCTTGAGCAAGATTCCGGTAGATTCCCTGAGCAAAATTCCGGTACGTTCTCTGACGTTTCAGGTGAATTTGACAAATTTTAACTAGCGCGGCTTCGCCGCACCAGTCAAAGTTTACCGGATTTTTTTCCCACAGGCCTTCTGGGGGGGGGTGCAGCCCCCCCCCCCCCTCTCCTCGGGACGCCCCTGGCTTCAGACCATATCAACAAACCTCTTTCAAAGAATTCCAAGTTTCTTGAAACTGGTAATCTGAGCTGTTCGTTTACGCTTCAGCTTTCGCCAATTACGTCGTCATGGCAGAAATATTATGTGCTTTGTTATGATCCAACTGTATCAGAAATTTCCCAGAGACTAGGGACATTGTTCCAGACACGTGGTGAACTGAAGATCACAAGAAATATTTCTAAGAGGAGGCCTTGGGTCTGCAGTATCATGCCTATTCATTCTAACCGCCAGCTCCCGTTGTCCTTTCCAATTGCTGAATTCTCCTTTTCACACAGTTTGATTCCTACGTGGAATCGGACCTGTCGTTCTTATTACGATGCAGATTTTGTAGCAAAACCTTTAATCCCCATGAATCGAACCCTCGAGCCTTGCGAATATAAAATCAAATGACGTCAAAAAAACTAGGTCTTCCTTCTTAATGCCATGTGCTTAAACTGACAAGTAAATTTTGTGTTAGTTCGGAATGAAAATGTTACTAAAGCTTACAACTTCCCTTCGGCAAAGCAAGTGGTTGGGCAAGCTTGAAACAGATCTTAATAAGATAATCAGATAAAAAGAAAAACACTTGCTTTATGTATGAAAAAAAAATCACTAACATTTGACAGTGTATTTCATTGGACTGTTTTTGTTCTGCTTTAACGTTCTTCACTAAAAACTCTCAATATTTCTAAGAAAATGGGTGTACTAGCTAGGGTCCGAGTGCATTCAGACTTAAAGAATAATCAATAAGCCAGCGAAGAGAGGGGACGCTTTGCTCTAAGTCTAAAGGGCTGAAACTGGTTTCTGTTACTCGCCAGTAATGTTGGTAGGTGTTAGAATTTTTCAGAAAAAAAGGTACAGGTGTGTCCACAGTAACTATTCCTGTATACTGGAAGGGGTTTCTGCTAAGTTTTCCGCCATATCAAACAACTCGCTTAAAACTTATCGCTTCATGTCTGTTTTTGTGTTTTTCCTTTTTTCAGCAGTTTCTCGTATGGTCGACGTAATCATTCCTTCAGCTGGCTTCGAATCATATTTGCTGGTTGCATACTAAACGAAGACGATGAATGAAAGTAGTTATATAAACCGGGTTCTACCCCACCCTCCCCCAAATTTCAAAACCCCAGTTTAACATCAATTTCTTCAATTTTAACATGCTTTTTTCCAAATTATCCCCCTTTTTAAAGATATTTGTATTTTCTTTTTTCCCAAAAAAAGGGTCCAAGAAATAGGAAATATTAACCTTTATACTACATATAAACTACTACTACTTTTGTTTTTGCATTTTTCATTTTTACTGAGTAAACAGTTCCAAGTCAACATATTGTTCCGAGTTCTTATTTACACGCAAAATAGGCTGTAAAATAAGATTGTTCTTTAGAAGTAACTCATCAGCAATTGCATTGTATCTCTGCGGTATAAACAGATCACACATCTTCTTGTTATGATTGATAACTACAACTAACTTGTCACCATATTTTGTCTTAGCTATTCTCATTTTAACGATTGTATATTTCAATCCTAGAACTAGTTGTTCTTTCTTGATTGTCTCATTGTATTTATTCATTCTGATTGTATTCAAGACCCCCATTTATTAGCGGCTGATTTTCTTTAATAAAAATCCAAATCACAAACTCACATACATATTTTTATTAATGATATCCAATGTAGCTTTTCTTTCATAATATAGAACACAGTAAATATTGTATGGTACGGGTTGAGGATCATTTAAAGTTATACTAATTTCAATATCAGCAGTGGTTCCATTATAAATATTTGACTCGTGTTTAGAAACATCGAAACAAAATAGTGGATATACTTCTTTAAATTCTTCGATATTGACTACACTACCAGTATCAAACGCTAATTGCTTATAACCCATGTGTATGTATCTGTTGTAAAGATTCGAGTATGTGCATTTTTCCTCACTAAAGTCGCATTTGAGGGGTTCTTCTGGATATTTATCCCCGTTAATTCTAACCTCTATATCCGTCAAATTCATATGATCAAATACCATATTATTATTTGTTTGGTTGTTATGCTTTTCATTTTTCTGTAACATCACAACGATTTTCGTAGGACTATTTCTCTCAGACACAACTTTCCAGGTGTGTTCCTTATTCTGACTAACATCACTTTTATAAGTATTACAAGCTTCCCACATCAAATTATACTTTTTATCCTTTGCCAAACCCTTTTCCAATTGACTCATCATTTCAATACTAGGAGCTATAACAGGAATTTTCCAGGATAAATACTCAATGACGACTTTAAAATTAGTATTTCCATTGTTTACAATCATATTATTATCATCATTTCTTCTTAGACATATTCTGTGTGATGCACCTCTAAAAAATCGTTTGTTTCCTTTCAAGAATCCAAACAACTCTGATAATGGTAAATACATATTCACTAATTTGCTATTTCTAGTTCTATTATATCTCTTTTCAAACCCTTTATTATAATTGGGATTAGGCTTAGAAGTGACATTCATATTTCCTGCTGTTAGTACCCCACCTGCAGGTACGGTAAATGAACTAGTTATAGGGTTGATATCAGTTCCTTGATTATAATCCTTGTACCAAAAATGGTTTCTAGCAGCACTTCTAGAGTAATCATCAGAGTATTCAATCAGCTTTGTAACGGTAGTTGTAATGCCAACATGATTAATTTTTTCAACAGGTGTATCGTTTATGACATACTCAGCGGTACTAAATAAATTAAATCCATTATTCGTCAACGTAGCGACATCAGTTGCAGCTATATTAGTTCCGTCAGCTTTTACTATCCTTACGCCTACCTCAAGATAACTTTCACTTGGATAGAACCAGGAATCTAATTTCTTTGTTACAAATTCAAACTCTGACTTATTGGATACATTCACATCTGTTTCTCGAATTTCTTTAAATTCATACTTGACCACTGTATCATCCACAAGTGGCTCATCAAATATGTTCCATTGCGGACTAATAATTTTATTTACTGCCATTTATATAAGAAGGAAATTATTCGATAAAAATCATTTCAGAATCTTTAACCCATTTCCAGTCATTAACGTTTTAATCAAGTCCTGACTTCTTTGATTTAAAATTCTTTTATTTGTACCTATAAGATCCTTCATCGATTTCTTATTTCCAATCACATCAATCAGTTCCTTCTTGTTGACATCAATCAAATCTTTTCCATATTCTATTGCTCTGTTTTTCAGCAGCTCAAATCTCGGTTTTATAATATTATTATACATTGACAATGCTCCATCTTTTATTTGTTTTGCTGACGTCTGGAATAACTGGGAATTAGCAATGTTTTTGAATATACTACCGATTCCACTTCCGTACTGCTTATTGTAAAGTAATCGTTTATTATTTAACAACATTTATAAGTAAATAATTTTATTTCAATAATCCTTTAAGCTTTTCTTAAATGCAGTACGTATCCTACGTTATCACCATTCAGATCAATCGGTCTTCCAAGCTGATCAGTTATTGTCATTCTCAACGAGTCTTTTGTGTTAATAGGAAGGTAGATTAATTGTCTAGGATTCTCAACAATTTGACAACCTGGTTCTGTATTCGGAACAAATGTCCAAATGACGTCTGATTTACTTTTGTTTACGATAGAACTGTTTACAAGAGAGCAGTGAATTTGAATTTTATCAACGCTTCTTGTTATATTCGGAAGTTTTGTACCTTCATTGATTTTCTTAGATAGCTCACTATCCTTCTCAAAGCCTAAAATCTGACACAAGTCACTATTAAATCTAAACACATATTTTTCTTGTAATAGGATGACAAATCTCATAGATGCTGGATTGGATGAAATTACAATAGGACATTTATCTTTTGATACTTCAAAATACTGACACAAAAAATAATTTAAACAATCATCGTTATACATCCCATTAGGAATAGTAACATTCACCCATCCCCCCTCTTCATCTTTCCTGTATTGAAATGTATTATTCCCAAATTTATCACTTATATTATGCCACGAATACCACAAAGTACACTGATTCAAACCTATTTCATAATCTGAATGACGATTTAATTCGATTGGTTGACTAAATGTTATATCAATGACACTTTCATTACCTTCAATGTTTAGCAACACCATTTATTAGAAATATTTTTTATATATTAAATTGTAATCTCTCTTCGTAAGAAATTTATTTCGCATTAACGAATCCAAAATATCAATAGCTTCATTCCTCACCTCATCAGATGTATTCCCGTTTACTCTACTACCTATCAAAGTGTACAATTTTGAAATCATTTCATCACAATTCATAAATATTCCAGTTCCTTGTTGAACTAAATGGTAATTAGTTTGAATGCTGGTTAACCTCTCCTTGTAGTCTCTTATAAATTCAATGATTTGATCATAGCTAGAGTAACCTTTACCTTTTTTCCCACCATAACTTTGACTTAGAGATGTCAAACGTTCTAGAGCCTCATCTATATCCATAGGATGATTAATGTAATACGTAGGCATTTTAAAATAAGTATCAGTGCCCTTCCCGGATTCTTTAAGTTTTGAATTAATTTGATTTAGCAACGTTGGATTAATATCTTTATTCATATCAATGGATGGTGGTCCTAAAGCAGGAGAAGGTTCTAAAGCAGGAGTTGGCGCTCTACTCGATTCCTTTGAAGCAGTGATCTGGTATGGATGAGTTGTATTCAATGTGTCAACTAATCTTTTAAACCGTCTTTTTGAATTAACATCCGCATCATCTAATTTCTCAATGATAGATTCAGCATTTTCTTTTTGTGCTATAATGTTTTCTCTTTGTGCCGTAACAACTGGAGCGTTAAATTCTGAAGCCATTTCCCGAAAACCTGCTTTCTCCATCTCATATTCTTGAACCTTTCTTCTCTGAATTTCTCTGTTCTTCACTATACCCGATAACATATCACTCAAGCGTCTTGAATCCATTTATATACAAGTAATTTTATTTCATAATAAATTTGGAAAGTTCTTTTTCATAAAACCCTCCTTGAATTAATTCCCCACTTTTGTCAGATATTTCATAAGTAATGGGAATGGTAGGTCGAATGGTTGCTATCTGGAATACTTCATTCGTATAATTAGGTAAATATCCTTTATCAAAAATACTTTTTTCTTTTTTTATTCTGACTAAATCCCCTACATTGTAATGTCCTGTAATTGTGTAGTCATCTGCTGGAGGAAACAAAGCATTGTAAACCTTTTTCTGATTCATTTTTTTACTAGCATCAACGGGTTTCATTTGTATTGAACGATGATAAGAGTTATTATAACTACTAACAAATAAAGGTAAAATATCAATCCATTTAGTAGTGTTTTTGTGCGTAAAATATTTCCATAACTTTTCTTTCAGTGTTCTATTGAATCGTTCAACAATTTGCGCTTTCAATTCACTTTCAGATGCAAACCAGTGTATATCATTATTTTTCAAAAAAGTTTGAACGTTTCTCATTACAAATTCTTTACCTTTATCAGTTTGTAGTTTCTTAGGAATTCTTTCTTTAAATATATGACTGAATGCCTTGATTATTTCAGCACCCGTTTTATCTTTCAAAGGGGCACACCAAGCGTATTTACTAAAGCAATCAATTACAGTTAAGATGAAATTTGTTTTATCATTCGCTTTTTTATATTTCTGCATGTCAACTAAATCAGCTTGCCATTGCTCATCCACATAGTGAACATAGACTCGTCTCCTTTCAAAGTTATGATAAGAAGGTTTGTGTAAGGTATATACATTCTCATTTTGCAACACATTTTTTATTTTATCTTTAGAAATGTTCACTCCATTTTCTTTTAATTTTCTATGAATATCATCCACACCTGAATAATTAGAATAATACGTATTTAAAATATCTTTTTCTGCGTCGAGGTTTTTTTTAAAAACAGATTTTTCCTTGACCCACAAAAAACACAATTACCTTTTACCATTGGAACATTATTTTTCTGTGACACTGCCTTAAACATTGCTTCAGTGTCAGTTTTCTTTTTACACTTCATACAATAAATATCCATTTATTAGAAAACAATTTTTATAAACGAAAAGCTACCAACTTCATTTTGCGCTTAATGTAGGAAATACAGTGAAATCCACAGTTTAATTCATCTATATTTTGAACAGCAAGATTTTCATAAGCTATTTTTTTCTTTGAAGTTTTAAGATATTTAATTATTTCTTTTCCTCGGGGTATACCGAAAGAATCGAAAAATTCTACATAGGGTTGATTAGGTAGATTACAATACGCTACCCAGTGAGTTCCAGGCATTCCGAGTTTATCATAATTAATGACACCACATTCTAGGTTATTTATTTGTTTAGGTAACGTATCTATAGAGAAAACACCTCTAAAATATGGTATATCCCCTAATGAATCCATAATGTCAAAATTGGTTAGAGGTCCTACTTTACTTTTGCTTCTTTTTTGACTTCCCCGTTTTTTGACTTCCTAGGTCTTCCCCGTACCCCATGACCAACCACTCTTTGTGTTCCAGGAAGTGTAAGCGCACCGCCTGTGTTCTTTACGGATGCATCCTCCTTTTCCTTCTTCGGTCTTCCACGACCCACAACTTTTTGTGTTCCAGGAAGTGTAAGCGCCCCACCTGTGTTGGTTATGTTATCCACCAATTTCTTACCAGCGAATGTACCCAAAGCAGCAGCTCCACTTGTTAAAGCTGCCTTTCCAAGGGTAATTGCCAACGGTATTAGGAAAGGAAGTAATCCACCCTTTTGAATCGCTTCTTTCATCTGTTTGTATGATACATCAATATCACAGCCCTTATTATTCATTTTACATGTTTCAATTTTATCAATTTGTCGTTTACTTAAAAGTAACTTGACTGGTTCTCGTTCATTCTGTCTACTATGACTAACACGTATCTGACATTTTTGTTTAGCGCCAAAGCATTTCTTCAGCTTTCCTTTCTGAAGCTTTGACAAATAAACTATATACTCCATTGTCTCAACCATTTATTAGAAAATTAATTTATCATATAAATTTTATTTCTTTAGTTTAGTTTTCATAAAGTCTTCTGTTTTCGTAACAAAATCTTGATCAACAGGTTTTTGCTCTAAAAGCCTTTTTAAAATGTTTACGACTGCTCTTTCAATACCATTGATATGGACTTCATGGTCAAAATCATTTTTCCTAAGGTCAAGAACCTTTTTGTCAATGCTTTTGCTAAGGTCAAGAGTCTTTTTGTCAATGATTTTCCTAAGGTCACCAATCTTTGTTTCAATACTTTTGCTAAGGGTTTGTTGGTTAAGAAGCTTTTCGTCATATTTTAAAAGGTCTGTTGTTAACCTATCTAAATTAACAGCATCCTTTTTGTTTCTAGGGTCTTGAACATTTGTGATTACTTTATCCCCAGCATCAATTTCTGTTTCAGTGGCTTTAATTGTTTGTTTTACAAATAATCCTTTATCTTTGATCCTTATCAATGCATTATCAGGAGAATCATCTACCGCAGTTAATCTGTTGATATCTTCGCTAAAATATTGATTGGTTTGCACTTGTCCCGCAGTCATCTGTTCTTAAAATTGATTCAAAATCACAGTCATAGATCTTAAGCTAATAGCATCCTTATCTGTTTTCGCATCACCTAAATTTATAATTCGTCTATCGTGTAGGTTAATGTTACCATTTTCGTCAGTAACTTTCGATTCGTTAGCAACCTTTTTTCCAACACTACCAAATTTATTCATTTATTATAGAAATAAATTATCCGGTAAATTTTTCAAAGTTTTTCCTGTACTTCAGGGTCTTATCTTTTGTTTTTAAATCTATGAAGAAAAACCCATAGCCCTTGGTTGCAGCCTCGAATTGTTTGAGAAATTTTTCATTGTCTATACTGGATACATGGCTTTGTCTAATTAATTTTACTTCTTTTGGATTAGAACACTGAAAGAATGCGAAATAATTACATTGAAGTCTTACCACCTTTGGGGTCTTATGATAGCTCTGTGATAAATAAACAATTGAAGCATTTTTCTTTTTTCCTCTTATGAATAAATCTTCTATTTTCTTCTGGTCTTTTTCAGTTACAAAATCGTCAAAGATAATCAAGTTTTGATAATTAGGGTCTAGGTCATCAACATCGATAATATCATTAAGGTCATTACTTACGGTTAAAATATTCGTTTTACATTTTGATTCCAAGGTGGTTAAATTGTCTATAAGTTCTTTATATTTATCTTCTTCAAGATCTTTTGCATACAAGTATATTCGGTTGAAACAGATGTATTCATAAATTAAATTCAAGAGTAAATTGGTTTTCCCTGTTCCTGAACTTCCACAAATTAATAATCTAAATGGCCACTGAGGTGCAAGGTCGTGCTTATTCTGATAAGTGTTCTTTTCGCTAAAATCATATACTTTGATTGGAGCCTTTTCATTCATTTACTTATGAGGAATTTTTTATTATAAGATTTACCAACTAGGTACTTGAATTTTTTAACTAGGTAGTTGAATTTTTTAACTAGGTACTTGAATTTTTTAACTAGGTAGTTGAATTTTGTAACTAGGTAGTTGAATTTTTTAACTAGGTACTTGAATTTTTTAACTAGGTACTTGAATTTTTTAACTAGGTACTTGAATTTTTTAAGTAGGTACTTGAATATTTATTGTTTGTAACCTAATGGAAAAGTTGTGAATTTATCACTGGATACAATCCTTTTATCATCCTTAGGATCTAGGGCTTTTTTATTCTGTTCTTCTAGAAACATATTGTGTTTGTATGACCTTAAGTTGTACTGGGTTACTGAAAGGTTTCCAACGTTTCCAAACAGAACATCCTTGTAGTTTTGAATCGTAATTTTATCTTTCACTATGTTTGTTTTTATTCCTTTTAGTTTTTTGCTAGCTTTTGAAAGGTCTTGGTTGTCCTTTAAATAAGCATATACTTTCGACCGCAACCCAACAAACTCTGTCATCACTTGTCCTGCTAATTTATCTTTCATCATGCCTATCACTTTCTTGTTTACATTAGGAAACCCATATGGATTATCTTTCGCATAATCAGATGTATCAAACCTCTCATTCAAATCCGATTTAATATCTTGATAGAAATCTTCAGTTCGTATGTCATAGATGAAGGAATCTGTATCCATATAACACAAATCAAGTTGATCACCATATTTAGGTTTCATATAATCATAATGGAATTCATACATCAATAGTGTGGATAGTTCCAGTACAGCAAAACCGATAAACATGGGTTTGTCTAATTTGATCTTTTCCTTTGACATCCTCGCTACAGAAAAGTTTTCACTGAATATGATTTCAGATTTAAAGTTGGGTTTCTTGATTATTCTTTCCCTTGTTTTGTCATCAGTTATTATTTCCATATCTGCTCGTTTCCTCACATTCTCCATAGTTTTTCCAAAGCAAGCATTGTTCATCAGCTTAAAAAAGTCTTTTTCAAAATCATTTGTGCCTTTAGTTCTAAGTGCTGTGTTGTGATCTATGTATCCTTGTAAGTAAGCACTTTCAGTGAATCCTAGTATTCTATTTACTTTTTACAATGTCAACCCCTTTTGTAAATAGAATTCTAGGTTCCTGTGGTGAACTACGTAGTTGTTTTTATCCAGTAAGGTCGTACATAGTTTGCCATTGAAATGTTCGGGTGCTAATGGTAAATCTTTGTGTAAATGGAAAAGTTCTTTCGGGTATTCCAAATCTACTTCATATATAGCACCTACATTCGGTAATTGTATCACCGAGTTAACATGATTTTTTAGATGGTTATAATACTCGAGTGAACTGTTTTCATTTCTCTCTTTCAAAGCTTCTGGTATGGAAATGAATTGGAAATCTTTTGCGGGTAATTTTTGCGACATCGCCCACCCATACAAATTATTCTTGTCAAAATACATTAGATAATTAGATGATTTATTCTTATCATAACCGCTCATATATTTATTATTTGCTTTCGCATATCTTTTTATACACTGAGATACACCACCTCTTATCCCCTTTTCAACGAATGTATACATGTCTTCCTTTGAGAATAACGGTAGTTCTACTTTCGAATGTTTTAGGAAAGCATCCCACGTTAATCCTGGAGCTGAGAAGTAATGAAGTGGATCCAGGTCATAATTATGTATACATACATTTCTGAAATTCTCTACAACATCTGATAATATTAAAACGTCACTTTTTAGGTACAACTTGGTATAATCCAGTAACGTTTCACAGTTAAATTGTTCCCAGATAGACACCGCTCTTTTATAATCAGCTTTTTCAATACCTTTTCCCGTTAACCTAGAATAAAAGCTTTCTATGGGTGGTAACTTTGTACAATCCATTTTACTGAAACTATCCACAAATTCATAAGGATACACCCCCTTTTTAATTATTTCTTTAAATTCAGCATCGTTTCTGAAACTGTCAGATGTGTACTTGAAATTCTCTCTCAGATGATTACAGGATACTTCACAGTCACATTTCGCTAAATTTGCTGATAGTTTGTCCAGTGATGAAGCCATGAATCGAATAGAATCTATAAATCTGATTTCATATTTTATCTCCTTATCCTGTCTTGGAATACTTATTGATTTCGAAAATGAAATGAAACTTTCAGCACTTTCAAAAATCCCGTTATCAGGTACTAATTCTTTCACAAATAGATGGGAGTCATACTTGGATAAGTTGTGTAGGACTACAGGGATATGCTTGGGAATCCTGTATTTCATGTTACATTCAGCGTGTGTGAAACCTCTATCCTTTCCTGTCATATGGTCGTGATCAAAGTGGGGATTTTCAGTAATTTCTGTGTTACAGATATGGCAAGTCTTGTTCTTTAGTGTCTTCCATTTTTCTTTAATTTCTTCGTCGGTATAAGTGTGATTTCTTTGTCTGTTTTCATACTTGTGTGCAATTTCTGTGGACACTTCTGTAATGGTTTTCACAAAATGTTTTGCAGCGTCTTCACCAAAATAATCATAGTATTTATTCTGCTTTGAATCAAAAGAACAGCACACCTGAATTCCGTATGCAAACGCTTTCTGTTCAGCCACTTTGATTGTTTTCTTTCCGTGGACTTGATTGTATTCTTCATTATAAGACTCAAAGTCTGCGATTATGCAGTACGGTACTTTCATCTGTTTTGAAATATTTTTAAATTGTATTTTAGAACCTTCAGGAGGCATTATAATATCAGGATCTTCACAGTTCTTTTTCAATTCCTGTTTTTCAAAGTGTTCTTGTTTCGAAAAATGCCTTCCGCAATAAGTGCATAGGTATGTCTTTGTTTTATTTTTAGAGATTTGACTACCAATTAATCTGCTGAGATCCTTTATTAGTACATAGTGATTATCGAAATACAGTAAATGAATGATATGTTTTGCTGTTTTCCCATTGATAGTACTTTTTAGTATATGACTTCTGATTATTTTCTCTTTATCCAATTGGAATAAACAAATCTTGATATCGTATTTATTTTCAAATTTGTAGATATCTTTGGTATCCATCGGGTAGTTAGTAATTCCTTTGAAATCAAATTCAATTTCATACTGTTTATATTTCGAAGTTCTTTCTGCATGATCTTTAGCTGGGTATAAATGTGCTAAGATTGACCAAAGAAAGCATTTTTGATCCTTATTTTCAATATTCAGGCAAGCTTTTTTATTTTTTACGAAATCTGGCAGTATTTTATAGGTTCCTCCCATGTAGGATTCGATTCGAGTCATCCTATAGTCGATTGCATCATATCGCCTAAATTGTAATCCAGATCGAGGGGTATTACTCAAAGAACTAAGTCTCCTGTTGTTGTCATCTAAATGGCTACGAGTAAGGACACTATTTTTGTTTAAAACCCAAGAAGTACTGTTGTAAAATACTTCTACTTCCTCATCATTCTCTTGTCGATAGAAAATAACCTTGGTCACAAACTGAACTCTGTACTGGTATATTTCGTTCATTCTTCGTTGCAAATCCTCAAAAACAAAACTAATGAGAGTATTTTCGTCTCTACCGTTGCTTTCAATCGATACGTTTACTGTGTAAATGTTTTCATTTTCTCTTAAAATAGTGGGGTGTTGTTCTTCTTCTGTTTTAAACAAATATTTGGGAATCGATGTTTCTTCTTTGATTTGTTTCTTATTTATAAAGAGAGTAGATAAATCGATTAGTTTGTGTCTATTTTTATCACCTCTTTCTGTTTGATCTCTCAGGATACCTCTAGTTTTATCCATAGTTTGTTTCTGCTTATTAATTATCCTACCATAGTATTCCTTAATGCGTTCTATAACTTCATCTCTGTTCCCACGAGTGGGTAGGCCTTTGTTTTTTAGAAACCTTTTTAATTCACTTGTATCCTTTTCTATTATCCGTTTCTCCTCTTTTTTTATATTTCCAATAGCAATATTATTTTCTTTTATATCATCTTCCAAAATCTTCCTTAATGCTGGCTCTGGAGTATAATTTGATGGTCTATTTTTGTTCCGAATCCTTTCATTTCTACGCCGAATATTAATTGTATCTTCCGCAAGCAAAATATTCCTATTAAGTTGCTTTATTATCTTATTAGTTATTTCCTGTTTCGTTTCACCATTTGTTTTGATATTGTTAATTTTTGCATATGTACGAAGTTCATTAATTTTGTATTTCGGTAAACTTCGTATAACCGATTCGTTGTTTGATATAATGGTTTTACAACGTTGAATAACCTCTGCAGTTTCCATCATTTATTAGGGGATTATTTTTATTAATGAATTTCTCCCGACTGCGTTTTTTCAGCCGTAAAGAAAATCACTGGTTTCAGTATGTGTTTCATGGAGCAAAGGCTCAATGAACAGAGAGCACAGTTACCGAGACGGTTGATTTGTTTGTATTTCTCGGAGCATACGCGATCTAGATTGCCTCTGACCAGTTAAGAAAGAAATAGTGGAGTTGCGCAGGAGGCAGAAGTGTTTTGCGTTCACGTAGTATGCACCGTCTGGATTACATCCGACTGATCATGCTATCTGCAGTATTGTTTACGAGATGGCGTATGTGTTCCTGAATTTGGAAGCAAGCCTAAGGAAGTAATTTTTTAAACAATTTAGCTATAGTATAAATGGAGGAATTGGAAAAGAAAATGTTTGTATATCGCCGAAGTTATAAATATTATAATAATGTCAGCAACGGTCTTCTTTTATCCAAATTTGCCTTTTCGGCAGCAGGATTAAGTGCGTTTCTTATGCTACCTTTAGCGTCTTTAAGCTTGGGTTCCGTCGTCATTGAAATAATCGAAAAACATTTAAATATTGCAGATAGAAAAGCTGAATACAGAACCACGTATAATTTTTACACTGAACTGGTATCCTTGCTCAAATGTGGTCAATTGTCGATCGAAGAGGTTATTCAACGCGAAGCGGAAATGCGTAAAACTTTTCGATTTTTTCCTCGCGAAAAATACATGAAACAGGTTCGCTTAAACGGTTATAAATACTGTAAAAAGGAATCAACAAAAAAGTAAAGAAAAATGGGAAAAATAGAAAATTTTTGTAAAACCTCCCGCCCCAGACAATGTAACTGTTGGAAAATTTGGTGTTGTTTATTATTTTTTTTTATTGGTGTGTCTGGGGCAGCCCCGTGAGGGGAGGAAACCCGCTAGGTTTTTTTTCCGAAGTCCTTACTTCTAACAAGCTGCTAGTAGTGGGATTCGATCTCACGCCTTCGTTGATTCAATGGTTGGTAAGCTTGCAATCGCTTAGACCATTACGCCAACGGGGCCTGTTAGCTCTCCGGAACCAAGTGTTTTATGATGTGAATGCAAAGAGATTTTCTATTTTTTGCTCACCCAAAGAGCTTTTCCGAACTAGAGATAGGTCTTTTGGGTTTGTTGAGAAGATTAAATTTTGATGATGTGATGAATAGTAGTTTGATTTTTTATTAAAGAAAATCAGCCGCTAATAAATGGAGGTCTTGAATACAATCAGAATGAATAAATACAATGAGACAATCAAGAAAGAACAACTAGTTCTAGGATTGAAATATACAATCGTTAAAATGAGAATAGCTAAGACAAAATATGGTGACAAGTTAGTTGTAGTTATCAATCATAACAAGAAGATGTGTGATCTGTTTATACCGCAGAGATACAATGCAATTGCTGATGAGTTACTTCTAAAGAACAATCTTATTTTACAGCCTATTTTGCGTGTAAATAAGAACTCGGAACAATATGTTGACTTGGAACTGTTTACTCAGTAAAAATGAAAAATGCAAAAACAAAAGTAGTAGTAGTTTATATGTAGTATAAAGGTTAATATTTCCTATTTCTTGGACCCTTTTTTTGGGAAAAAAGAAAATACAAATATCTTTAAAAAGGGGGATAATTTGGAAAAAAGCATGTTAAAATTGAAGAAATTGATGTTAAATTGGGGTTTTGAAATTTGGGGGAGGGTGGGGTAGAACCCGGTTTATATAACTACTAATGAACTAAAAAAAGCCGAACAGGTGTAAGGCTCCCCTTCGTAGCTTAAATCTTTGGCAATCCAATTGAGTTAGGTAAGCATGTACTTGAGAATTTACGAATTAAGACTCAGATAGCGGGTAGATTGTTCACCACAGCAGATAGGAACGTAAGAACCGAATGTCCGCCTTGTCGAGCGCCATCTTCTACGCTATTAAAGTAACCCTTCAATCTGGCGGATCCTCGCCAATTTATCGCCTTCACGTTTACCCATCTCGTGGGATACAGTCGATCGAACCCGTACATGCGTACCTAACTCAAAAGGGTTGCCGAAGATTTAAGGTACGAAGAGGAGCCTTACACCTGTTCGGCTTTTCTTAGAGCTTGGCCACACTGTGCTCATTTCCTAGCTTTTTGGGTTGCAAAAGTAGAAAACAGAAAAAGAACAAGATACAACTAATTCTGAATGTTGTCGTTTTAAATTAAGGAGATCGACTAGAGGAAAACAGCATTTATAATTATGTTACAGGAACCCTAATTGACCCCTAATTGCAGTCTGCTCATTATCCCCAAGCTGCCACAAGGCCGATCAAATCTCACATCCCCTAGGGATTTTCAGTTGTTTGTCGATTAGGCGCCTTTTTGAGCCCAGTGTGACCATCTCTTAGTTCATTCATTGTCTTCGTTTAGTAGGCTACCAGCAAATATGATTCGGATTCAGCTAAGGAAGACTTACGCGAGAAGTACGAATTTTCACAGCCCACATATGCAGACAAGTATTTTTCTGTCGACCATACGAGAAACTGTTGAAACAGAAACAAAACAAAAAACACAGACATAAAGCGATAAGTTTTAAGCGAGCTGTATGCTATGGCGGAAAATGAGCAGAAAGCACTTCCAGTCGACAGGAATGATTACTGTGGACACACCTGTACCTTTTTCTGAAAAATCCCAACACCTACCAACCTTACGCGCGACTTATGCCCGGGCCACATTCAGTCACATCTGTACGTAATTTGGTTCGCTAATTTGGTTATTACCCACTCTTACGTCTCATCCTGGTCACACCTGGAACGAAGAAATTCAAGACATATTTACACCATCATCACTCAAAGGTAAACAAAACTGGCTTAAGTCAGTGACTCTGGTCTGTGATTGGTCCAAACACTCCAAAGATACATTTCAAAATGGCGGAGATGGATTTTTCCATCTCGACTATCATACGTTTTCAGCATCTTTTCTTCCCAATTTCGACCGTAAGACGGTCTTATTACCGGCGTTATTACCAGGTGTGACTATAGTGGGGCCCGGGCATAGCAGAAACTGATTTCAGCCCTTTAGCTATAGAGCAACGCGTCCCTCTCTTTGCTGGCTTATGATCTTTAGGTCTGAATGCACTCTGACCCTAGCTATTCATTTTCTTAGAAATATTGAGAGTTTTTAGTGAGTAATGATAAAGCAGAACCAAAACAATTCAGTGAAATACAGTGCCAAATGTTAATGATTTTTATTTTTTGTTATACAGAAAGTTAAGTGTTTCTCTTTTTGTCTGATTATCTTATTAAGATCTGTTTCGAGCTCGCCCAACCACGTGCTTTCGAATCGATGGTCCCTGGCCGTACCGAGACCTGTCGGATCTGACACATTGTCGAAGGTAAGTCCTAAGCTTTAGATAAGCATTTTCGTTCCGAACTAGCACAAAATTGACAGTTTAAGCACATGGCATTAGGAAGGAAGACCTAGATTTTATGACGTCATTTGCTTCTCTGTTCTCAAGGTTTAAGGGTTCGATTCATGAGACCAAAAATTTTGCTACAGAATATGCATCGTAATAAGAAGGACTGGTCCGATTCCACGTAGGAAACAACCATGTGAAATCAGGGACCCATAAGTTTCCTGTAATGATTCGCCATTCAGGGGGCTTGTCATTTACTATGGTTCTATGTTGCTATGTTGCCCGAGCTTCACCTAGTTTCCAGAAATTCCGCTTGGGTCGAATCGGCGTTCTTGCTCAGATAGACAAAATTTGTTGGGACTATTCAGCATGCCACCAGGTACCTAAGCAGGACAAAAGATCCAGGATACTCTTCGATTACAGAGAAATATTCGTAGTTGAGCACAACAGCTGCGAAAAATGTTGTCTATCTGGATAGTCGGGTATTTTATCCCCGTGAGTATTTCTCGAACTATCTGACGCTCGGTCAAGAGCGCATGGAAAATCTCTTATTGACAAGCCCCCTGAATGGCGAGTCATTACAGGAAATGGTGAAACGGAGAATCCAGTAATTGGAAGAGACAACGAGAGCTGGCGGTTAGAATTAATAGGCATGATACTGCAGACCAAAGGCCTCATTTTAGAAATATTTTCTGTGATCCCAATCCTCAGTTCACCACGTGTCTGGAACAATGTCTCTAGTCTCTGGAAAATATCTGTTACCGCAGGATCATAACAAAGCATATAAGATTTCTGCCATGACGACGTAATTAGCGACAGCTGAAGCGTTACTGAGTACACGGACAGCTAGCTCTGATTACTAGTTTCGAGAGACTTGGAATTCTTTGAAAGATGTTTGTTGATACGGTTCTTGCAGCCAGGGGCGTCCCGAGGGGGGGGGGGCTTTTTTCCTGTGCGAATTTTGTCAGATTCACCTGAAACGTCAGGGAACGTACCGGAATTTTGCTCAGGGAATCTACCGAAATCTTGCTCAAGGAATCTACCGGAACTTTACTCACGGAATCCATCGGAACTTGTCTCAGGGAATTTACTGGAGGTTGGATCAGGGGACCTACCGGAATTTTCCCCACGGAATTTTCCAGAATTTGGCTCAGGAAATCTACCAGAATTTTGCTGCTTACCGGAGAAGTATAGACTTACAGCTTAGGGGATGACCCCGACACACAACTTACCAGAGTGATTCGTGCAGACAGACAACACACCGTACAGGAATGTTCACCGGGTGATTCCGGTAATCCCCTAACTTTCTGTAGCTTTCAAAAATTGCGTAACCTACTGAAGTTTACTTCGTTTCCAACTACAAATACCGTTCAAGGAATAATACCACGGCACCGTCTACCAGTGTTGGGTAGTACTTCAGGTACTTGTAGCCTACTTCAAGTGCTACTTAAGTACAGAATCAAAATACTTGGGTTTTACTGAATTAGAACTTTCCCAAAGTACTTAATACTTGATATTCAAGAACAATATCTAAGTATTTGAATGCCTCAAGTACCAGTAAAAGTTCAAGTACTGTTGCAAGTACATTTTGCTTAGATGACATCGAGTTTTCTTCGGGACAAATAAAAATCACCCCATCTTACTTCTTCTTCCATTTACATTAATCCTTGCTCCCTTGTGGAATTACCAGCTTCAAACACCCGGTATTCGTCATTGTAACCTACGACGGCCGGGCCGATTTCGCCATTTAAGTAGCCCAAAATTATCCAAAAGCTTTAATTAAGCAGCTCATTTCAAGGGGCAACTGCCAAATATTGACTCATTGTGATCTGTCGTCCCTTGAACGCAAGAAAACATTCCTTTCATAAATTGTGCCAACTCCATTTATGAATTTTTATAATCTTTTGGTACCGCGACGGCGGGGTATAGTCTTTTTTGTTGTCCTGAAGAAAAACTCGATGTCATCTAAGCAAAATATACTTGCAACAGTAGGCTACTTGAACTTTTATTGGTACCTGAGGAGTTCAAATACTTAAATATTGTACTTAAGCATCAAGTATTAAGTACTCTGGGAAAGTTCTACTTAAGTAAATCCGAAGTATTTTGATTTTGTACTTAAGTAGTAGCCTACTTGAAGTACAAGTACTTGGAATCATGTCAACAAACATCTTCCAAAGATTTCCAAGTCTCTCGAAACTGGTAATCTGAGCTGTCCTTGTACTCAGTAACGCTTCACCTGTCGCTAATTACGTCGTCATAGCAGAAACATTCTGTGCTTTCTTATGATCCTACTTTAACAGATATTTTCCAGAGACTAGGAACATTGTTCCAGACACGTGGTGAACTTAGGATCAAAGGAAGAATTTCTAAAAGGAGGCCTATGGTCTGCAGTATCATGCCTATTCATTCTAACCGCCAGCTCCCGTTGTCTTTTTCCAATTACTGAATTCTCCTTTTCACATAGTTTGTTTCCTACGTAGAATTGGATCAGTCCTTCTCGTTAGGATCATATTTTGTAGCAAAGCTTTTGGTCCCCATGAATCGAACCCTCGAGCCTTGCGAACATAGAAGCAAATGACATCACAAAATCTAGGTCTTCTTCCCTTAATGCCATGTGCTTAAACTGAGAAGTGATCGGAGCGAAAATGTTACTAAAGCTTACAATTTACCTTCGACAATGTCAGATCCGACACGTCTCGGTACTGTCTAGGAACCATCAGTTCTAAGCACGTGGTTGGGCAAGCTAGAAACAGATCTTAATAAGATAATCAGACCAAAAGAAAAACACTTAGCTTTATGTTTGAACAAAAAAGAACAAGAGCTACGAGCTCATATGGCACTTGTTACGAATAAATGGGGTGAGAAACGAGAAAGTAAATCTGGCATTTTTTCCGGTAATTCCGATACCCCTCCCCACCATACTCGGTTCCAGTCCAGATCCTAAAATATTTCACCTAAGGCTTTTGATCTCTCTACTTTCCAACTTTTATTCAAATCACCTCACTATTTTAACGTATCTGGGACTCCCCCTCTACCCCCCCCCCTTCCCCACTGTGGTCGAATACGACTCGGGCAAATAAACTTCGGATCTCTAGCATCTCCTTTCCCGTCCATCAAGTTTAACTCGAATCGGAACATATCTGCAAATTTTCGGTTCCCGCTTCATCCTCTTCCTACCTTGGTCAGGTCCGGTTCGGGCGCCAAATGACAAATCTAGGCCGCATAAACTCGTTACTGTCCAACTTGCATCCCATTCTGCCAATCCGTTTGGTTTGTGTGCATGTCCCTAAGTTTCCGGTCACAAAGTTTTCTCCCTCCCCCAAACATGGCCGCATGGAGTTCGTACCCACGCTTTGCATATCTAGGCTTCAAATCTTATCATCCGTAAAGTTTCACTTGAATCGAAGCATTTTTCGCAACCTACGGAAGTCAGTAATTTCCGGATTCCCCCTCCCTCAGCTCCCCGAAAAATCATCGGGTCCAGGAACGGAAGTATTCCTAGGGCATTGTGTCGGGTCCGTAAGTCGATTTGGCCGGGTCACTAACATGCCTGCCAACTTTTATCGTCCTTAGCACATCTGGAAGTATCCTATCTCGCGATCACCGGAATTCCGGGAAGCCCCCTCCAACTTCCCCCAAAGAGCCCCGATATGATCAGTTTCTGTCAAGAACTTATCTAATGCTTATGCTTGTTCTCCCCACCAAAGTCGATCCCGATCCGTCGACACTAAGCGTTTCACAAGAACTCCGGTGCCCCCGATCCGGACTTTACATGGAACATCTGAGACAATAGCTCTTTCCACTTGCCAAGCTTCATTTAAATAATATCGCCCGTTCAAAAGTTATAAATGCTACTAGATTCCGGAATCCCCATCCCTTCAGTCCCCCCACGATGTTCGGATCGTTCAAACGACTATTCTCAAGTCGGTCAGTTCGGATCCTTCATATTCCTGCCGAGTTTCATCATCCTATTACATCAGGAAGTATCGAACTCGCTGGATCATCAGACCCCCCCCCCCCCCAGTGCTCGAATCAGGTCCGGTTATGTCAATGACGTATCTAGGACTTGTGCTTGTTCTTCCCACCAAGTTTCATCCCGATCCCTTCACTCTAGCGTTTCCCAAGATTTCCGGCCCCCCCCCCCCCCTCTAACTCCCCCCAAAGTCACCGGATCCGGTTCGGATTTGAAGTAGGTCGTCTGAGACACTAGGTCTTTTCAAAAATCAAGTTTCATTAAGATCCAATCACCCGTTCAAAAGTTATAAATACCTCAATATTCCGGATTCTCCCTCCCTCCACTCCCCCACGATGCTCGGACCGGGGAAGTGACTATTTCCAACGCATTCTTTTGGGATCCCTGATATGCCTGCCAAGTTTCATCGTCCTAGCTTATGTGGAAGTGCCCAAACTAGCAAAACCCAGACAGACAGACAGACCTACGGACGGACAGGAACTTCGATCGCTGTACGGTACTTGGCCGAAGGGCAAGTGCCATCAAAATCACTAACATTTGACACTGTATTTTATTGAACTGTTTTCGTTCTGCTTTAACATTTCTCACTAAACACTCTCAATATTTCTAAGAAACTGGGTGTACTAGCTAGGGTCAGAGTGCATTCAGACCAAATTCTCCGCGTCTGAGAGCAGTGCACGCTCAGAACGTTATTACTAGAGACCCGGGTGGAAAGATACAAAATCCCTCCGATGAGTCAAAATATGCCTGTGTATTCAAATATCAGATGCAAAAATAAGAAATAAAATTTCCAGTAAAACCTCGAAAAACTCCTGTAAAATTCTGAAGCCCCCCCCCCCCCCCTGTTAAGAAGGTGGCAGGATGCTCCTGCTTTGCAGCCTAAAGCTTGCAACTTAATCGAGTAGTTTCTGTAGCACGAACCTGATGTCAACTGTACTTGGGCTGTTTTAATACTTTTCCCAGACCCATTGACTTCTAGCATAAGCTTAGCAAAATTCAGAACATCGGTTTTACGCATTACTAGCACAATAAGCGAACACTCGTCCGGAGCATAATGCACAAGAAAAATAGTGAATCGCTACAATTGTAAAAACTAATGAGGTGTCGTTAGTTGGTTCAGAAAGTAACCTAGGGAATTTGGGGCTCCGTGTTTAAGAATTAATGACTGCAGTTGGGTTAGTAGGTTGCATTGGCATTATAGGTACGAAGTCTCTGATCAGCCTCATTTTGCGGCAAATGAAAACATGAGAATGCTATTCCTTTCTTGGAAAACCAATCATCGGCTCCGTCCGGCTACAGTGTTAGAATAAATTATTGATTGACTGAGATCATTCTGCAAGTGTTACATGTTTTCTAGTATGTCGTCGGCAACAGAGTTCAGATAAATCACTTCGAGTTCAAGCGATAAGTCCTAGCCACGTTACACACGTCATGATACACAATGACAAGTGTTCTTATTTTTGCTAAAAGTAACAGTGCAAACTATGTTTATATGTCTCGGGTGGGTTCAGGGTCGAAGACTTTTTAGTTTTAAGTGACAATCTTAAAGTTCAACCGAATACGGCTAAGATCCACCAGTCAAGTAACATATCCCTTAGTTAAATATTCCTGAAAACCAAATGCGTTTTTTCATTTTCAATTTATTTCAATTTATTTCAAATAAGGCCAACATGTGCCACAATATAACAATACACACTCAACAAACAAAGAAATGTAAGTTGGGAGTAGTCACTTACGTGACCTCCCGTCAAAAGCCCGCGTACAACTCACGAGTCCACGCAAGCCATACAGGCAGAGAAAGCCGCATCTGAAGCCCACAAAGGGTCCTAAGAACTGGGCTAGGGGATCGGAGGATCCTGGTTTGAAGGGAAAGAATTGACCGCCTCCGAAGTTTGTCCATTTGTCCGTTATCCAGGGATAATTGATTTCACAGAATCAACCTATTCTTTCAGATTGGTGGTGCCTCTATGTGCTTGTCCCTCTACGCTTGAAATGTTTACCAGTTAGAAATTTAAGCGGTTGCCAAAAATAAAATAAATATCAGATTCATTGCAAGACATATCCTAAAAACATTTTCTTATGTGTCATTATGTTCTCAACACAAAGGCTAAAAAACTGACCTTGTATACAAGGAAACATATATATAAGGTAAACAATTATTGTATATAAGGAAACAAGGAAACATATATTCACAGTATAATCTATTAAAATTGCACATATGTGTCTTGGAGGATTTAAACCGGAAGTGTTCTAGCATATGCAATGTCAGTTCAAACCAAGACTCATTACGACCATGCGATCATCTAGTAACGAAATCCTGAAAAACACACACTTGGGAAAGTTCAAAGTAGATCTTAACAAGAAAATAAGACCGAAGAAAAAATACATAGCTGGCTTATGAATGAAACTAAAAAATAAATTCTATTTATTTCTTTCAGTAATTGAGGATCTTCTGTCATCTGCCTAATCGGCTTGATTGTCAAGAACAGGTGTACCCGCCAAACTTGAGTATACAGCCTGACACACCGAATAATTCGTGAGCGGGCGGATTTGATAGACTCATTGTCAGACAGGGTTGATGCATGTTTCTGTGAGCTAAATAGTGTGTCCAAGTTCATTCATGTCGACTAGTAATGGTTTCTTACCGTTTTCTGCCTTATCATTTCACTCCTTTAAATAATATTCATGAAACTTATGACAATTTAATGCAATCTTTACTTTACAATTCCGTCTTACCTTCCTGCGAAGCTTGACGGTGCAGAGAAGGGAAATCCGCCAAGCAGACAAATTCCCAGATCTGCTATACAGAGATTAATGAGGAATAGATTGGTTGGGGTTATTGGCTCTCTTGTCTTGAAGAAGGAGATTATCGCCAGTCCATTGGCCACAGTGCCGGAAATTCCTGGAAAAGAAACAAAAATGCCCGTATTAATTATTTTCAATTTGTGGAAGGTGGAAACGAAGAATAAATATCGCTTACCGAAAACAAAAATGGTTTCCCGTAGGTCCTTCTATAAAGCAAGTCCAGCTTGGGGATTTTTTTTTTTAACCCGCGTAGCCTCTTTTCTTGTTTTTTGTTCTTTACATTCTCCCTTTTTGGTCCCTGCTCCTTCTCCAGTCAGTACAAGTTCCATAAAATCTAAAGACTTTTAATGTCACTTACACTCCCTAAATATTTTTTTAGAATTCTTTCATCATTGCATGTTCCATTCGCTACTATTCTTTTCAGTAATTCCTCTCTTTAAAAAAAATTAAAATTAAGCACTGCTTCGGGGCAGCCAAAAGAAATTAATTTGAAACCACAGGCGAACTACGCACACGTGTACGCTACGAAGTTGTGAAACCTGAACACAAGGACGACTTTGCTTGTGCCGACATTAAGCAAAACCCCTTACGAATTATACCATTTTCTTCCTACATGCAAAAAAAATAAATTCAAACAACACATCGAATTCTAGCTTTTTCCCTTTTTTTTACTAAACCTTTCCGGATATGAATTGTTCCTTCTGCCGAAGCTGACTGATTTGGGATCGACTAAGAAGAGGCACGAAACGGCACGACAGGGATCAACTAAAAAAAGGCACGGCACGGCGGAAGAGGCACTTGTAATAAATAGAGATTAGCAAGTAGTAGAAGTAGACAAGTATTATTTTATTAAATGTTCTATTTTAAATACTCCGTTTTTCAAATGGCGGGTAAGAAATAAATTACTTACTTACCTACTTACTTGTAATAAGTGAGAGTTTCGTGTCTCCAGAGCGTAAAAGAAGGCACGCTAGAACATTGCTCGTTCCCCTCACTCTGAAAGAATCCTCTTAGGTTTTGTGCCTCTTTTAAGTAGTTGTGCCTCCTACACTATGTCGTGCCGTGACGTGCCTCTTTTTAGTTGATCCCAGCACGACATATTGTAGGAGGTATGAGTACTTAAAAGAGGCACGAAAACTAAAAAGACTCTTTCGGGCTTCAGACTGTGGGGCAGGAACAATGTTCTAATGTGCCTTCTCATAGGCTCTGGAGTTACGAACTCTCACTTACTTGTCCACTTCTACTTCACTTTTTGTTACTAGCGCCTCCTGCACCATCCCATGCCGTGCTGGGCCTCTTTTTAGTCGATCCAACTGATTAATATTCGGCTGCTCGAAAGGGATATGTCAACTGAGATATATTGTGTGACAGTTTATGTTCCGGCTGCTATAGCGACTTCGGCTGACTTATCCGCTTAGAGCAGTCAAATGCTTTTGAAACAAATCAGCAAAAACTCTCTAAATCTGCAAAGCAAGTTGGCGGGCTGTTTCGCGACTTCAGTGACATTATCCGTATAGCCCAGTGAAACACTTTTCGAATAAATCAGCAAAAACTTTTCTAGTCGGTAGAGTTGATAAGCAAGTTTGTCACCCGCTATAAGGCTATTCTGGCAGTTGCGCAGTGCGCAAGCGCCCAGACGTGGTGTGTGAGAGTAAAATCTTTATCACATCTTATAAACAAACAGCGTTAGAACCAAGACATTTCACATCCCCAAGAACCAATAAAATATTAAAATAACATTTAGAAATCCAAAGAAGAACTTGCAAGAACGGTTTCAGTTTGGATACTGAATGTCCATTAGCAAGATAATAACAAGTCCAATAAACCAAATCATAGCAGCCTAATATCCCCTTTGTCACAACTTCATTAAGAACGGCATATCATCGATCATATGACAAAACCGTCCAGTTTCCAACTGACCATTAAGGATTAAAGTACACCGCGTGGTCTTATTTGTCGCTGTTACAACCAAAACCAGCATCTATACATACGTATCCACAAGTATTCAAGAGCTGAACTCGAGACATGTCATAGACGAACGTAACTCATGGGAAATCTGGGCACAGTTACCAATGAACGGGAAGGTAGAGGGGGGCGAGGTTGGGACCCATTAAATTGCATATCTAGACCTAAATATCCTCGACTTTGCCAGCTTAGAGTTTGATTCCGGGCACGGGTCAAAAAAATAAATCATGGGCAAATTGGGCTCACTTGCCCATAAACGGGGAGGATCGGGGGGATTCAACTCCAAATATATATCCCCATTTCCTATGGTACAAAAGCACAAAGGAATTTCATCGCCTTATCTCCAGCTATTGTCAAGATAAAACGTAAAAAAATGGGCAATCTGGGCCCAATTGCCCCTGAACCAAGTAGGGGTGAGGTTTGGGACCCGCAAAAAGGAAAACTAGACATCAATGTTCCCAAAGCTACCAAGTTTTCTACAAAGTCAGAAACGTGATCACAAAATGAAGATGAGAAGAGCATCTTCTATCCGTATAGATGTAATATATGTAATATATCACGATGTTTAAATGTCACCCTTCGTGCAGTAATGGAGATAATTTCAGTTCTTTAAGTAGGCAACGATAATGGAACGAAAAAACACATACGAATTTCATAGTTAAAAGAAAACAAATTGTTCGCGATGCAGGGGATTTAAACATGACAGACAGATTAAACATACAGACAGAAAATATCTTGCAGATATTTTTAGACAGATTGGATTTAGGACCAAGTATTCAATTCAGTCTTGGGATATGGTGGCAAAAATATTCTGATATAAAACAAAATCTGTTCCCGCCAATCTTTGAATTCAATCGATTCGTTTTCACAACTTTGAAGACGGTCAAAGCCGTTGTTTCGGCTATCGCACACAAAATACTAATTTTGAAAATACCGAGTCAGACAGAACAGGTCTGTGTTAAAAGTATACCTTTTTCTTCCGTCAATGTTTTTATTTTCTTGCTCAGTTTTTGTTTTTTCATTGTTGTTCCTCCGCTATTCTGTTTTCTCAGTGGCTTATAAAAATAAATAATATTGGAATCTTGTCATACATATTATAAATGATTCAGACTTTATACTTTATACAGAATAGGTTAAAAAACTCAGAACAGAACTTCTAAGATAACAGTCTGTTACATGTCTATGTCGAACTGGCTGCAATTTGGGTTCAGGCCTTATCCTCGTCGTGGAAAACCTTGGTGGGGAGGATAAATCTATAGACAAATCTATCACGAGACAAAAAGTTTTAGACAAATTTTCGCGAGACAAGTCAGTCATTCGGCCATATTCACACGACAAATTACCAGGAGACAAATTATCACGAGGCAAACCTTGCTCAAGACAAATTTCCGTGAGACAAATCCGGCATAAAGACTCTCTATACATTTCAGCGACTGAATTTTATTTGATCTATACACCCACAAAACTAAACTAAAACACAAAATAGAAATTAAAATGTAAACAGATCAAATGCCGGAGAACCGGGATGCCTGACTAATAAACTGTTCCAAATTCGTGCAGGTGTGCGGAGCCAGGAGGCGATCTTTCAGTTGCTGCAGTTTAAGATCCATTTCAATCCATTTTCTCCGCCGTGCAACATGGGCTCCCCCATTTTCCAGTAGCTTGACAAATAGCATGTCATCAGCTTCTCTGGTAATGAAAATGTCGAGAATCTTGAAGATGTTTGGGTGGGCTCTGCCTACTTCCCCATTAAGTGACCGGTGTTCTCTAATGCTATTCTATTCTATCCATGCACCCTCTACTATATATACGGTAGCTCACTCTAAACTGGTTGTCTTAATCCTAATTTTCTTAATCCGGGTTGTCTCGTGGGGGGTCGCCTAATAAATAATTTCTTCTTGAATGCTCTGATTGCCTCGTGCGGATTTGCCTAGTGACACTTGTCAAAAGCCGATTGTCTCGTGAAAATTTGTCTCGTGATATGCTCCCTTCAAGGTTACAGGTCCAAAAACATATTAGAGTTCCTTACAGCGCCTCAACAGGGTTTCTAAATTAAAGGTATTAAAGAGATCGAGACGCTGCTTTATGGGACTTCGTTGATGTAATTAGTATCTCCGAAAATCCATACAAATTCTCTCTCGTAAAGTTCAGTCAGCCACAAGGAAGAGGATGGAGATAAATCCGGGATCTTAACAAAATGTTTCGAAAAAAGTGCTCATTTAGCTTTGTTCCTGTTGGAAATAACCTTTAAAACCCTCCTAGAATTCATGAATCTCTTGTAAATTAAAGTCACCCCCGAGGAAGACACTAGGTGATAAATCAGAACGAATGTCCTGTCGTAAAAACACATTTTAAAGCAAGTACTCCTTTAGCTTTGTTCCTGTCGGGAATACCTTTGAAAATCCTTTTGAAAATTCGAGTCTCTTGTGATAGAGGCTACATGGGATAAATCGTAAGGAAAACGCCGTAGAATTTTTTTTAAACTATTACTCATTTAGCTTTGTTCTTGTAGCTACCTCTTATTGAGGCTCCTTGTTTTAATTTTTACTGACTAAGAAGAAGAGGCTATAAGGGATGAATCCTAACGACATTGCCATAAAAATAAGGTTTTTTGAACGGTAGAGTTATGTTTTTTGTTTTTGTTTTTTTGGTTTGTTCACGAAAATCCAATTTTTAAAGAAAAGAAAGAGTAGCATGTTTATTATATTTTCTTATAAGAGTATTATAGTTTATTATAAGAGTAGCATGGTTTATAATATAGAATATTAAACATAAGAATATGTTAAAGTATATAGACAAAAACATGTACACATTTAACTTTGTTCCTGTTAGAAATACATGAGAAAATCAATTTGAAAATTCGTGGAGTCTCTTGTAAATTTAAGTCAGCCTCTCTTACAAGTTACAGTCAGCCTATGATCAAAAGGCTGGGACAAAACCTTTGAAGGCAAAACCTTTGTGACTTTCGTTTTTTTCGGAATGGCAGCCGAAAAGTCCTTGAAAATAAACATAAATGGTCTCGAGTTGCGGGACACTGTCGTACAAAAAGGTTTTAATCCAACTACACTTTCCGATCTGTTTGTGAATCACCTAGAATCACCTAAAACCTTTGAAAGAAAAACATACTACCTTTAAACCAGCTATGATTTTAGTTTGTGATTAGTCTTTCTCTAAATATTTGGGTGTTTCACATTTTACTCTTCTCACTGCTCTCGGACTTTCGTGTCTTTCGTTGTCCATTCTGTATTTTTTCTAGACTGTAACGACGATTTTCTCGCCTTCTCGACCGGCTTTGTAAAATATGGACGACTTCAACAGTCATCGTTTTCCCAGATCTTTCCTCTCTTCATCTTAATCCTCTCTTTTTTCTCTTTCTTTCTCTCTCTTTTTCCTCTCTCTTCTGATTCTTTCTTTTTCTCTTTTTTTCCTCTCTGTTTCGATTCTTTCTTTCTCTCTCTTTTTTCCTCTCTATTTCGATTCTTTCTTTCTCTCTCTTTTTCCTCTCTGTTTCTTTCTCTCTTTTTCCCCTGTTTCTTTCTCTCTTTTTTCCTCTCTCTTCCATTTCTTTCTCTCTCTCTTTTTTTCATGCATCTTTCCATTCCTTCTTGTTCTCTCTCTTTCAGTTCCTTCCTTTTTTACCTCTCTTACAATCCTCTTTTTTCATTTCTTTCATCGTTCTTTTCACTACCCTTAATTCGTTATTTCTCTTTTTTTTATTATGATACATTTTGTCTTTTATTCATTCATGCTGTCATCATTATTTACCTTTCATTCTCCCTACTCTTCAATCCTATTTTTCTTTTTCACACACTCACAAACTCTTTTAAATGAACTTGATAATTCTATCTCTTCGCAAACTCATGCTCTGTCTCTTATCTTCTATTTGGTCTCATGCCAGGTGACGTCATACCTTCCCGAATAATGAGAAACAACTGGTTTGAACTGCCTGCCTCCGCAAGCGCGCAGGATAGTGTGTACAGGCAGCATATCCGCTTGGTGGGGAGGAGATGCTCCGTCCGAGATTGCCTCTGATGTCGGATGGGAGTGAAGTCAAGTCATATTAGACTTTCTTAGAACTTAGACCAAGAACAAATAATTAGATAGAACCTCCCTCTTTGGTCCCATGCAGCGACTATGGATGCCCCGACAAAACTGAGCAGAGCTAGAGTTACATCCTCTAGCTTCGGGACACTTCGGGTTGATACCCGTCTACTTCCGTCTTCGCCGTAGCTAATCGCAGAGCAAAATGTGCCGGAGACACGCTGACCCGAACTGGAGCGCGTCGAGAGAACCAAATAGCTTTGGCTTTCTAAGTTTCTTTTACGCGGCGTCACAGCAATATAGCTGTTCGTAAAGGTAACGAAACGTGATGTGTCGCGTAGCTTCTTACCTAACCTCCACTCGGTCTTATTATCTCCCTTACGGTCTTGTTACAGAGGTAGGGAGACGGAGGTTCTACCTGATTATTTGTTCTTGATTAGACCCAGCCTGCTAGCTTTGGTATGTCTTTAAAAGGACCCTCTCGCTTATCCTGCCTTGATAACCTAGCTCCCTTTTGGAATTATAAGCTTCTGATATCCCGCCTACCGTCATTGGTTCGTTTTGTATCTATAGGCGTATTTTCGCCGTTCCCCGAGGACTCCACTTGAGGAGTCCCCGCGTTTTTGTCTTTCCCGGGGACTCACTCCCACGGATGGGGAATGCTCTGATTATCTTCACCCTCATCAAAAAGGACTCCCTTTCAGATTCGGAGGGGAATAAATTTTTGCTAGTGTTGGTGCAACGTAAAATTAATTAAAAACAAACAGAATAAACAAAACCAAAAATTTAGTGGATCCAGACTAATATCGTCAACTGCATATTTTTTTTTCGAACATAATCCGTTTTGGAAGCATTCCCCGTGTTCTCGTTGTTTTCCTAGGCGGAGTCCGCATGAGGTGACTCCCTCTATTCTCGCCGTTCCCTTCGATTCCATGAGGAGTCCTCGGGGAACGGCTAGAATGCGCCTTATGACTTTTTAGCGCTTTTTCGTCGTAGCAGAATTTTGTCAGTCACCGTAATGCAAACTTCGACGAAAGCTTCAAGGTCCGCTGACAAAGCTGTCAGAAGTTTCATAACAGAGAACACGAGGATGCGCGGTTTCAACAGAGAATGTGTAAGAAATAACACTTAGAATGTTACCTTTGTGTTTCAAAATGTTGTGCATAATAAGCGTTACCATCAGGAAGAACCGAAAAACCGCCAAAAGTATCTGCTGAGTTTTCCGACATCATGACGATAAGGAATAAAGTCAGTAGATGTTTTCTTGGCTCTTCCTAACAAAGCTTGTAATAGCATTTCATGCATGACGTTTTCAAACACAACAGATAACATCCGAAGTGTTATCTGTTCCGCATTATCTGCTGAAACCGCGCATCCTTGTGTTGTCTCTTATAAAACTCCTGACAGTAAAGACTTCAAACATAGGGACATGAGAAGTTTCAAAATATTTTTTTTTCATTTTGGAGATTTTCTGTTTTGAACTTAATTAGTTTTGCTTAGTTTTCCCACTTTTTAACCACGGCGCGTACCGAAGCGCGCAGAGTTGTAAAATATTTTGGGTCCAGCCGCCGCGTCAAAGAACGGAAAGGCTGCATCTCTTGATGACAAACTCTTTGTGCCAAGAAAGAATCGCCGTGGGCCCAGCAAAGAGCGGCAGAAACGTTTCGACAACAAACGTTGGGGACTGGTTTACAAAAGATTTGAATCAATTCAGAGGGTCCGTTTTCGTACAAGCGTCAACAAAAAGATCCCTAATTTCAAGTGGAAAGTAATAGTTTTTTCAAAAAAAGATATTTCTGAGCCCTCTCATTCTGAAATGGTCAATTCTAGTAAGAGCTGTACTTTAAAAATACAAAAACCTATGTGACTTTGTTTGTTTGCGTCGTTATGGCAGTCGGAAAATCATGGAATTGGAACGGACAGTCTCCTAGAGATTCCTCCATAAATTGGTTCCAGCATAGGAGATGTAGGATAAAACTCTACCAGTAGGCTATGGTTGAATCACTTTTGATAAGCGTTATTGTTAGTCAAAAGGCCTGCGACCTTCCATTCCCGGCGGATGTAGCGCAATCCGTCAAAGCCAGAGTTCTGTCATCAAAACAAATAGGCGAGTTGCAGGGGCGTCGCTGCATGTCCGATCCTGATGACGAAATTCCTAAAATTTACCTCCCAAACGCGGAGTTTCGTGGCAGTGGCGCACATGCCTCGTCAACACAGAATAGAACCCGTGTAATCAGGACAGACCTCAGCGCCGTAAACGAAATTTTTCAAATCCACCTTCTTTTCTTCTTTTTTTTTGCTACTTACCATACAAATTCTAGCTTTTAATGTAGTTCACCGCAAACTCTAAGCCTAAAACGCCAACTCATTTCGTCTTCCACCCTACTTACTGTAGCTACTACGGATGAAGTCACGGATCCTAACTTCTTGGCGTCAAGGCTCGAACACAGTTTCATATTTTCGGCAAAATATCGTGCCGCGGGCTGATCGGACGGGTATCACGTCACAGAGATCGTAGTTACCACGCTATCTACGCTCCCGAGCACAGTAAGCAAATAGTTACTATTAGTAAGTAAGTAAGTAAGTAATTTATTTATGACCCGCCATTTTGAAAAGGCGGAGTAAATGACAAAAGTAAAGAAGATAAACAAAACACATATATACACACAGAAAAAGACACTTAATTTTTAATCTTCGGTCAGGAAGCAGTGGACGACATCGTGTGCTGGTTGGGCCTTGTTGTCCATGAGTTTTGAAAGTGATGACGAAACATCCAAAAGGGTAACACTTGCGTCTTGAATTTTGAATTTCTCCGTCAATGTATGGTTATGACATAATTTCGACAAGTGGAGCAGGTGCTTTGTATATTTAAAATAACATGATCTCATCTTTTTAATCTCCTCTTCTCTATTGGTTACTATTTCGAGAAGGTTGTAACGGTCTACGGAGTAACTTTTCACGAGGTTGGAACGGAAGTAGTAACTAATAGTTACTATTGTTAGAAGGGTGGAACACGCTCTAAATGACGTGTCCTTTCTCCATATAGAGAATGCTACGAAATGTGCCGCAAGCGGAAGGAAAGGAAGGACCTAAGAAACAAAGTAGATTTGTTTTTACGGCACTTGCAGCTTCGCTCAAGTGCCAAATACCGATCACTTTTCGGTCTTTCTGTCGGTCCGTTTGTCAGGCCACTGTTCTCGAGTTAGGGTCCTTCCAGAAGGGCTAGGACGATGAAAATTGGCAGGCATATCAGGGACCCTAACTTGGAAATAGTCATCAATAGAATCCAGAATCTTGAGGAATGTACAACTTTCGAACGGGTGATGGGATGTTGATGAAACTTTACATTTGGAAAGACCTTGTGTCTCAGATGTCCCAGTTTCAACTTGGCAGACATATCAGGGACCCGACCAAACTAACTTGGAAATAGTCACTTCCCCAGTCCCGCCGCCGTGGGGGGAGTAGAGGGAAGGGGAATTTGGAATCTTGAGGAATATACAACTTTCGAACGGGTGATCAGATCACGCTTAGAGTGGAGCGGTTGGGATGAAACTTGGTGGGAAGAACAAGCGCAAGCCCTAGATAAGTCAGTGATAGAACCACCAACCCACACCACTTGTGTTTCCCACAAGTTCTTCTTTCCAAACTTGAGCGGTTTTGAGCCTGAAGAGGACCCTTGCCAAGAAGGGCCGAAATATAGCTCCAATAAAATTCAGCTGACGTATCCGTTTTCCACCATCAAATATAAATCACAATTTACCGACGTGACTTGGACTGTCGGGCTTAGTGACCTCTATAGTGACGCCACTGGTGAGTGGAGCCTTGAAATACTGATTTTATTAGTGTTTGCGTAGATTACTGGCTTCTATTCACTTGCCCGTTCAGAAGAGACCGAGCAAAAATGTCGACAGTGTTTTCCCAAAAGGTTATAGCGAAGATTTTCAAATTTTACAGGAACAGCGAAAAATCTTTTACGTTTAGCCAGGAAGGTCCTAAAAGTCACAAAAAGAAAACTGTCTCCGCAAGGGTTACTCCGATTTGGCTGAAATTTCTACCCCGACACAGTTCCGGATACTAGTACAGAACTAAATTCGATAAAAAATGTCGCATGTAACCTCTTGAAAAACACCGTCGACATTTTTGGCAACAGCAAGGATATTCGGTGACTCGAAGGAAAATTATAGTGTGTCGTGTGGGCTTGAAACTAAGATATATTGCTACAATTAGGTAGTCATTCTATTGTTACTGTTAAATTATTAACACAAATTAAGCCACTCTAGTTGCCAAGTGGTATGGAACTTCGCTATTTATGTTTTCGTTCAAAACAAACTTCATATGCATTTATGACAGCCAATAAAATACAGTCAAGAAGTAAATCACATGCATCTTCCCGGAGCACTTCCAGCTAATCAATTACCCTGACAAGCCTTTTTCCAAGCCACGTGGTTCATAGCAAATCTTGAAGAAATGATGTTTGACGTTTGAGGTCGACAGTGAAGAGCTGTTGCAACATCTTACTAAAACTATTCGGTTATTTTTCGATATCAGGACTTTTCGGTATATTTACGGTGATTCCCTAGTTATAAAGAATCCCGAATAGGCTGTCGGTACAAATTTACTCGGTATGATGATAGGGATTCGGTATAATTGCCAGGATTCGGTAGTTATCATGAATAGGGTGAACGAATTTCCTGAAATTATTCGGTAATTTTTCGATGCCAGAACAGTTCGGTCTGTGTATGGAGATTCGATAGTTACACAGAAACCCAAATAGGCTATCGGTCGAAAATTATTCGGTATCATAACTGAGATTCGGTAATTATTAGGTATAATTCTCAGGATTCGGTAGTTACCACGAATATCGACTGTAGGTCAGCTTCAACGAAATTGTAACGAATCCAAATATTATTCGGTAGTTTTTCGATGCCAGAACTATTCGGTATAATTACGGACTCGGTAGTTATACAGAATCCCGAATAGGTTATCGGTCCAAAAATATTCGGTATAAAAACTGGGATTCGGCTAATTTATTCTGTATATTTGCCAGGATTTGGTAGTTACCCCGAAGTCCCGATTTCCCAAATTCGGTCCGATTTCGACGACATTTTACCAAATCCCGAATATTAGTCCATCATTATTCGCTATATGCTTCTCCGGAATTCCAAACATTGGTAAAATATTGACGTCGATCCTAAAATACCGGTGACCTCCCCCCTCTCCCGACATGCCGCAGAGAATCTTACTCTCAGTTGTCGGTTTTGATCCTGTCAGAATATCAGTCAGCTTGGCAGAATTACATAAAAGTAGTTACTAAACTTTGAATTTCACAGTCGGGCTTGTCCGAAATCTTTATGAAAGCGGAAAGAGGCCGACTTTCGAAATTTTTGCCCGCGGCGCATAGTTTCAACATTTTTGGTGCTTTGCAAAAATCTTGTATTGTAGCAGAGAGGTAGGTTTGAAATAAAACTGGGCATAAATCGTTTGTAAGCATTGATGAAGTGGTCAAGTGAAGCACTGATCATAGACAAAAGGACATATCTATTATTTCATAGGTAATCCTTGCTTTTATTTTGGATCCCAAATAGACGCTTTAATCATAACTATTTCCTAAAATTCCCCCTTTGGCGCCTTTCGGGGTATTCTTTATTTTGTGGAAGGACGCGTCATTTAGCTGGGGTTTTCAACCAGTTTTAGGCTTGGGATTTGAGAGATATGAAAAGATGGGATTTACACGGAAATAGTTAAATTTGGCAGGAAAAAGCCAACTTAAAAAAATAGCCTGCGGCGCTCATTTTATGTGGTCTGGGCAGGGAAGTCGCAAGGGGGGGGGGGGGTGAGAGCAGACCCCCCCCACACAACTTTTGGAGATTCGATAAAATTCTGGGCCGGAGGTCCAAAATTTTCTAAAATTATTCAGTAGTTTTTCGATAGTAGAACTATTCGGTATATTTGCGGGGATCCGGTAATTATGCAGAATCCCATATATGGTATCGGTACAAATATATTCGGTGTAATGATCGGGATTCGGTATAATTGCCAGTATTCGGTGGTTATCACGAATTCGGTGAGAGAGATTAATGAAATTAACCGGTATTTTTTCGATGCCAAATCTATTCGGTATATTTATGGAGATTCGGTAGCTACGCAGAATCCCGAATAAGCTATCGGCCAAAATTATTCGGTATCGTGACTGGGGTTCGGTAACTTATTGAGTACAATTTTGAGGATTTGCTAGTTTCGACAAAATTATACCGAATAAGAATATTATTCGGTAGTCTTTGAATACCGAAACAATTCGGTATTATAGCCGGGATATGGTAGTTATACAGAATCACGGCCGCGCCCTTAGGTCATTTTTCGACCACCATGAATTAGCCAGACTGTAATATATCTGACTAGAAAAGGATCAGTAAGGACCTGGTTGATTTCTTACTTACCTACAAACGTAAGGAAAATTCCAACTAAGATGTGTTGCCATTCGCCAATGGGCTCGAACGGAAGGGAAAGCTGACCGGATATTCCGTCCGACTCGTCAGACATTTTGAATCGCTAGTGGTTTCTGTAAAATGAAGAGTATCAGCGTGTAAATCTCATGACAGCCCAAGTAGCAATGATAAATAGAAATACGAGCGCCTCTTCCTAAAGTCCAGGTCGACGGCCGAATGGTTAGCATGCCGAACTCACCAGCGAAGGGTCGCTGGTTCGAGTCTTGGTAGTGCCTACCGTTTGGTTTGGGGCGAGGGTTAGTGACGTTTTCCTGTCAGGCAAGCCAAAAGTCCGCCCAACTTCAAATCGGTACGTATATAGGGGAAAGCGCGGGAAGCGTCGGGTGATTTGCCCCCAACCACGCGTCCAGATTATAATCTTGCTGAATTTCTCGACTAAAACTGGCAGAACAATAATAAATGGCTTGTTTGGGATTGAAACGTAGTTCGCAGTTGACCCGTAGGCCGGCTGTAATAACTAGGAGATCGAGGTTTAGGTTGCGTTCCAGAAACTTAACAATTGTTAACAATCGTTAACTTTACCTCGGGGCGGAGCTAACTGCAGCTTTAACGATCGTTAACTTTTTCCAATTCTACAATTGTTAACTATTTTGTAACGATGCTCCCCGACTGTCGTTACAAAGTAGTTAACAATCGTTAAACTCTGGAACAGAAATTGTAGGTGGGCGGAGCTTAAACTTCGAAACCAGAAACGTGGAACGCAAAAAGTTAACAACTGTTAACAATTTGTTAACGATCGTTAAGTGACGGAACGCAACCTTAGTTTTATACATGTCGAGCCTTTAGTATGGGAAGGTTTATCAAGTGACCTAAGTTCGTGTAAGCTAGTGATTTATTGGATTTCCGTAACATGCTAACAAATCGTTGTTTTGCCCTGTATGGATTTGATGCGTTATTCTCACCCGTTTAAGTTGTTATTTTTTGTTTGTTTTCTGTTTTGGATAGTTAGCAGTATTTTTGGTTGAATTTGTTGTTGGTAGTTGTTCTTGGATCCCAAAACGTAAGTGGAGGGATACCTATGACTTCGTAAAAGTTGTTATATATAAATATATATTAAATTTATAGTGTAAAATATTTGTAGACATTTTAAAATATATTTTATAATTTCCTCACATTGGAATCTGGGAAAGAATTAAAACAAGGTTGCTCCCTGTCCGCGAGAATGTGCGTATATGTTAAGGACATGATAGTTTTTTTTAGAGTTGTTGGGCTCCAGCGGTCACCATAGAAAGTGTTACTCTGAGCGTGTTTCACCCTACTTACCTTAATTATAACGCATGACGTCAAAAATTATGGCTTTTTGCCGTCAAGGCTGGAACGACTTTTCTATTTTCCAGCAGAATAATGAATGAATGAATGAATATATTCCCAATAAAGCCAAAGGGCCATGGCGGGAAACATAACACAATAACAAAAACAAGATATCATACACTCCAACAACAAACCAAAAAATCAACTTCTATAAAAATAGTTCACGGTGGGCCATAGCTAGCTTCAGGAATCTACCCAGCCTTCGGATCTCACCAAAACACGTACTTCCCATACTTGAAACCAAATCCCTTTTCTCCCAAGCCTCCCGACCAAACATTCCTTTCTTAATTCTTTCAACTCTTCACAATAACATATCAAATGTGCCGCATCCTCTCCTTCAATACCACACATTGGACAAAAATAAGGACCAGTACCTTTCCCATCTCTACCAATACAATTTCTCCGCATCCCCACCGGAAGAGCATCCGCCCTAAGACTCACCATCCACTTCAATTCTGCCCCCCCCCCCCAATCCCAAGCAGAATATTATGCCGCAGGCCAATCCGACCATTCACGTTACAGAGATGCGTAGCTACCACGCTTACTACGCTCCCCAGCATGGTAAGCAAATAGTTACTATTAGCTACTATTTCGAGAAGGTTGGAACGGTCAGCGTAGTAACTTTTTACGAGGTTGGAACGAAAATAGTAAGTACTAGTTACCATTGTTAGAAGCGTGGAACACTCTTTATCAGTGCTGTTCTTTGCTGACGACGTGCTTTTGCTGACGACTTTTGGCTAAGACAACCCGAGATCTGAGCCTCTTTTTTGTTGCACACTGCAGGCCCACTTCTCGGCCACTTGCGGACTGATTCTTTCTATATCATTTTTTGCACTGCAGTGCTTCCGAGGAAGACAGTAGCGCTTCCCGAGAATCGTGGACTTGCTTACCGACCAAGTCCGTGCTTCCTTGCAAGGTGCTGCTTCAACCAAGAAGAAATCTTGCAGGCAGTGAATCCCAAAACGCATCCTTGTGACAAAGCAAAGAAGTGCTGCAGCAGCGATGTGTCAGCATTATTGCAACAAAAACGAGGCTCTGGAAACTCTTCTAAACTTCCTTGAAGCACATTAGATTTATCTTTAATGTTGGCTTGACGGGTCCAAGAAGAAAAGGGCAAAACATTTTACTTTAATTGGAAGGAGTTAGAGCAGAAACAGTTTTAAGTACTGTCAAAAGATCCACTTTCGTAAGTGGAGGGGGAAAGTTCATGTAAAGTAGTTCATGTAAAGTAAAGTAGAGGAATATATATCCTGAATGTGTGTTACGTGTCCGAACCGTACCCAGCGACGGTGGGGGAGTGGGAGGGCTGCTTTGACATTCGAATGGACCAGTAACAGGTCGACCGTCTGGGATGAACTTGGACGGGACAAAAGTCATATTCACTAAATGTGACATTTGTGTCGGGTCGCTTTCACCGTTTAGCGTAAAGGAAAGATCCAAGTATAGGTCATGCACGTGACGTACATAGTGACGTCATAGGATGGAGAACCCAACATAGGATTTGATTGTCCCTAAGTCGTTTTGTAAATGCAAACGAGACCGGCGCCTCGCTGGCCAGTCGGCTCTACATATATAATATTTAAATATATATTCACCGATAGGAATAAGATACAGTTTTCGTTTTCTGAGGTAAAACATATCAAATGGGCGTGACATCACGTGAAATTCCTATAACTTAGTTTAGACCTATGGAAGTATGGACCGTTTTTTCTTCCAGCGGAAAAACAGCTTTTGTCGTCAACCTTGTTGCTGTTAATTCGCTAGATGGAGTTCACGTAAACTAGATCACAAAATAAACATTATGACAAAACTTTGATAAGTTTCAGCTAAAATCTCAAAAACTAGAGAGGTATCAGTATTTCAGAACTTCCGGTTTTGAGGATGGGCACTACGATTTTCGTAACAAACTAAAACGAAGATTTCAAGCCACCATTTGAATTTAGACTGCCCGAACAAAGGCCAAATACGGAGCAAACTGACGCAAGATGGCTCTTCTGTTATTAGAAAATTGAAGCTATGAGTTTTTAACCACTACACTGTCAGAAGTTTCATAACAGATAACACGAGGATGCGCGGTTTCAACAGATAATGCGTAACAGATAACACTTCGGATGTTATCTGTTGTGTTTGAAAACGTTACGCATGAAATGTTATGCGTAACCGAAAAAAGCATCTACTGACTTTATTCCTTCTCGTCATGATGTCAGAAAACTCAGCAGATACTTTTTGGTTTCTTATGCATAACATTTTGAAACACAGCAGATAACATCCGAAGTGTTATCTGTTATGCATTATCTATTGAAACCGTGCATCCTCGTGTTATCTGTTATGAAATTTCTGACATGTATAGACCGGCTTCCCCTATACCAGCTAAATGTTTTTCCCTTTGTCGAAAGTTCTGATCTCTTTGAGCTTGGTCATACTGGGTTCAAAAAGCCGCCTATGCGACAAACAACCGAAAATCCCCAGGGGAAATGAGATTTGATTGGCTTTGTGGCAGCTTGGGGATAATGAGCAGACTGCAATTAGGGGTCAATTAGGGTTCCTGGAACATAAGTGTACACGCTGTTTTGCTCTAATTCATGTCCTGCAGTTAAAACGACAGCATTCAGAATTAGTTGTATCTTGTTCTTTTTCTTTTTTCCACTTTTGCAACCCAAAAAGCCAGGAAATGAGCCAACCAAGAGCTGCGTTCGTTGCATTCCGGGCTGCTTCTGGTGTTTCGTCACCACTCACCAGTGTCCGGTTCTTCCCTTAAAACGCGTTTTTTTGGTTCACCTGTGAGTGGATGAAAACTGGCTAACTCCTCACTGAAGCCGGGCTCACGAGCAGGTTCTGGTTAGTCTGCACCGGTGAGATAAAACCGGACACTGGTTAGTTCAAAAACGGGTTATAAGACTGGTGAGAAGTCACCGGTGGATGCAAAAACGGCTTATAAGAAAAACCGGAGACCACCGGTGAGAACTGCCTTGACAAAGAACGCAGCTAAGCTCTTTGAGCTTAGCACAGTCGGGAAGCTTTCGATTCGTGCCACTAGATGGTCCTATGGTCATGCCGAGTCCTTTGAAATAGCCATCTAGACTGCTTCCAGTTCAACTCCTTCAAAGTTTAACCGTATAGGCCTGAGATACGACAGTCTAGAAGCGATGGAAATGCGTTACTTCGTTGCTCCCCTACTGATGTACTTGATTTCCATCGAATTAACTTTTTCTTTTGTATGTGTTGTACCTCTGTGTGCTTGTCCCTTTAAGCCGCTTTCAAATTGAGGCGTTGTTGCTATGCGTCGCGTGTGCGTTTATCTTCCGTATCATACAGGTTGCGTTGCGTATCTTTCACACCTGCGCGAGAACATGTCACGCTGGATGCGTATTTTACGTTTTCCTTTTTCGGTTTCTTCTGCCAAACCTTCATTTCTTTCATCAGTTAGTAAGTTTTTAATCATCATTTGTAGGGTTTTCTTCATCATCTGTATAGAATTCTCTAGTTTCTCTTCAAAAACTTCCATTTTTCACTGAAAAATCTGATTCGCAACGCTTTGCATTTTATTTGTCTGCGTAAGCTCTGCAATGCGTCGCCGCAACCATGACGCAGAGGTTGCGTAGCTTAGTGTAAATGGTCAGTGGTTCCCAACCTTTTCCGTAACGCGTACCCCTAATCAAGGTTCAAAAAGGTTGCGAACCACCCTTTTCAGAAAGTGAAAAGGTCATATTTATAGTGATCAGCGATACATGTGTGGAAATAAGACAAAATCAATGAGACTGGCCAGGCTCCTTTGTAGCAAAAATGTTGTCAAATCTCGGCTCGATGTCCTTAACGGCAAAATTTTTTACAGTCAGCCTATTTTTACCGGAGCCTTGAGATTACGTTTCCACTAAACGGATTCGGATCCAGTCATAAGCTCTACACCGTTACAGCAAACTGATAAATACCATTAACGAATAGTTCTTCTCGTGTTGTCCTCGACTGGACGTTTCGCAGAAGAGAAAATTTTCTTTTATGTCAGAGAATTTCGATAACGGACAAAGATTACCATCTGAACTCATGTGACACATTCGTGCTTTCATCAAGCTGTATCGCACATATTTTCGTTAGCTTAATTCGCGACCTGAATGACAATATCACTCGCAATGCCTTCGATTCTTCTTGAAACAATATTATTTGACACAGGAATTCAAATTCAAATTCAAATATTTTATTGACCTCCAAGATCGGAGAGTATAAAATGAAATAAATGCAAACAAAAAATCTGCAAAAAACAATCTGGCCAAATAATACTAAATATACAAAAAAATAAAATACACACGCGTTAAATTATATTAACTCTTTAACCGCTAAATATAGGTTATTAGTAAGAGAAGACATTTTCAACAGAAATTTTTGTTGCTTTTTTCGTATAATCTGAAGTGGATCTTTCAAATGGTACAAACTCATAGCAGATGAAGTAGAATGGAATTTTGAAAGTAAGTTGAAATAGTTTTGAAAAAATAAGGAAGCCAACTAGAAAATAAAAGGACTTGGGGTAAAGCAACCGTATTGAAGACGCGCGCAGACGATCTCCTAGTTAAATAATCTCGAACAGAAATAACACTACCGAAGCTCGCTGAAACTCTCGACCGAACAGACTTCATCATATGAGCTCGGCAAAGGGAAACTGATGGCCCATACGGAATTCCCAGATAAATAAAAGATTCAAGTGGCTTAAGGACTGCATCATACATCTTAATACTAAAAACATTATTAATTATGTCAGCAGGCTAAGGACCAAAAATTAGGAGCTGACACTTTTCAGTATGTCACTATTAGATTACCGAAAAATAAGTCTTTTGGGGTCAAACGCAATCGCCTTTCTTCTGAAGAGACCTTTGCCATCCGAGCCTCGTTTTTGTTGCCTCGTTTTTGTCTGCTGCAGCAACTTTGCTTCTGCACAAGCTGCGTTTTTGGATTCACTGCCTGCGACGGGTGGCCGAACTGATGATGGGCAAACTGACGGGTGGACGAACTGTCGGATTTTGGAAGTGGGAGAAATGACTGGTGGATAAAATGACGGGTGGGTGTAGTGACAGTGACCCTAGCAGCACCTTGCAGGGATAGCACAGTCGATCTAGCGTCAAATATGACTTGACCACAAACAAATTGCAACAGAAATGGTTTTTACACGATCTTGTAGAGAGAAAAACTGTATAACATATCAAAAGTTGAGAAACTTAGCGGAGTGCAAAGTCGTGATTTTTAGCATTTTAAATGTTATCTTTTTGTTTTTCAGCTGAAATATTCTGTTTTCTAAAGACTTAGTGTTTACTTCATGGAAAACATAATTTTCATTTAGTTTTACGTTCTGAACTCGAATATCACATCAGCTTTCAGATACGGTCAGCCAAAAGTGTTTCACATTCATACAATACAAGAAATTCGTAATTCTATTATAGCACATTCGGTTGACTGTAAAGAAATCGCAACTAAAACATCTTGAAGAAAAAGGAAACTGTTCGATGTGTCAAAAGTTGGAAACCTATCTCAAGGAAAAGCTCGTGTTTTGTAGCGTTTTCTTTTTTTTTGCTTTTTCAGCTAGTATTTTCGATTTTCTAAAATCTTACCGTTTGCTTCATAGAATATATGTTTGTAAGGTAATTTTCCGTGCTAAATTTGAATATCGCCTCAGATTCAAGTTATATTCAACCTGAAGTGTTTCCCATTCATCACCATACAAGAAGTTGCTTTTGAACTGTCATGTCAAGTTGAATTATTCAAAGTAATCCTGTTCTCATAGATAGATAGATAGATAGATAGATAGATAGATAGATAGATATTTTATTGATCCAACTCGTAGCGCCGACATGGCACTAAATACGTCGACCATTACATTTCATGTGTTAAAATACTTAAATATATACAATTATTTCAGATAAGAAAATAAATCACTTAGAATTAACTTGTTTTTTGTTAATCTTCTCAGTTAAATACGGTACAAAGGAATTCAAATACCGGTTTGTGCGACATTTAACTGGCACCAGGAGATTTTGATGCCTCGTCCGTCCTGTCACCGGTGCTAGATCGAGTAGTTTTTCACTGACAAGGATTGATCGGCCAAAACGTAAAATTAGGTTTTCCCGGCGGACATGGAGTGGCTCAAGTCTTAATAGGAGGAGGGAAGCTTCGTAACCATTGTATTTCAGTCCTAGCATAATGCGGCACGCTCTGATTTGCAGTGATTCAATCTATTCGTTGTATGCTCCTTTGTACAAAGGGTCCCCAAACTGGGCAAGCATACTCCAGTAGCGGTCACACGTAGGTCACATAAGCCAATTTCATAGATTCTACGCCGAATCCAAATCGCTTCATAGTCGTGATGGGCTGGAGAGCAGCATTCCCTTTCTTCACTAGGTTGCAAAAATGATCACTGAATTTGCAATCTTCGGTGAAAGTGACACCCAACAAAGTGTGACTCTTAACCATGTTAAATATAGGATCAGGCTCATTGAATTCATTTTTCAGCGGGTTGAACCGAATCGCTTTACACTTTTGCGGGTTTAGAGTTAGTTTTGCAAGGTCACAGTCACGATAAAAAGAAGGCACTAAGTCGGGTTTAAATTGCGGTAAAGTGACTCCTTGATTGACTAGAAATTTGAACAAGAACGACAAATCATCAACGAACTTAGCACGATCGGCGAAGTCAGCAAGGATAAAATTGACAACGGCTAGGAAAATCAGGCCTGCAAGTCTTGTACCTTGCGGTGCACCACAGGTAATTGGTATCCAGTCAGAGTTCCTATCATCATCGTTGAGGGCAAACACGCATTGCATCCGCTCCGACAGAAAGCTTGCTATTGTCTTAAGGATGCGTGCTTTGGCACCCATGCGTTTTTTTTTTTTTTTTTTTTTTACAACGAAGAGGGAAACGAGGTGTTGAATCAGGTCAAAAGCTTTTTGGAAGTCTGTAAGTGCTAAGTCAACGAATGACGATCCCTTTTCGAGCCAAGTCAAACTACTATCGAATAGTCTCACTAGGTAAAACGTTGTATTCGAGCCTTGCAGACACCCATACTGATAAACGTCAATCTTGTCACTAATTTGGTCCATGAGTTGCCTTGCAATAAACGCTTCAGTGACTTTGGCCATATAGAGAGTAATGGAAATTGGCCTCAGGTCGTTACAAGTTTTGGTGACCTAGTTTTTGGGATCACTCTTATGTAAGCCCGTTTCCAAAGCGAGGGGAAGGTACACTGTGTGAGGATCAAGTTAATGATATTGGCCAGAGGCCTCGCTATAAAAGGGGCGAATTCGCGGATTAGTTTGACTGGTAACTCACCGGGGAAGGAGGACGAATGTGGTTTCAGTTTGAGCAATTCGGTACAGACCTCATGTTCTTCAACATGTGCCATCGGATCGTCTTCTCCACAAGACTGAAGAACATCTTCAAGTTCCTCAGCTGTGACTGATTCGTAGGTACTGCAGATCTTCCCGAAGAAAGTGTTAACTTCGTCAGCAGTGACTGTTTCACCATCCGACTTAAGTATCTTCAGCTTAGAATCGCGTGCTTTACCGTTCACTTTTTTTTAATGAATCATGCCATTTCTTGATGTTAGAGAACTTAATGGGATCGACACGGTCAGCGCCAAATGACCTTCTCGCTTTACGGACTGTGGAGACTATTCGGTTACGAGTAACTTTTGCATTCGCGATGTCACCAGATTTAATTTGCTCCAGCTTTCGGGTGATGAGTGATCTCTCAGTCGAATCACAGGTAACAAAAATCACATTGGTAAAAATTAGAGAAAGTGTACCCCTTCCAGTCCAGCGCGAGAATATACACATTTTGTTCCACCACTTTGCTTAGACATTACTAGATTGCTATCAGAGGGTTTTCGCGAAATTCCACCTTCTGGTGAGCGAAGTGATCTCTGAAACAGTAGGAAAGCGATTCTTGGAACTACTCTCCACTTTCTTGCTAGACCGATTGCAAAAACGCATGGAAACCTGAAATCGCAAGGAAATTGTTGGATTCTGGACTTCCACAGTTTCAATCCCGCCGAAGCATTCAATTTCCCGCGGAGCTTTCCTCTAACTTTCTGGGATCAGTATCCGGGAAAGCTGCTTCGGTTTCCAAGCAGCGCGAATACCGTTGGAAAGCGATTCCGATTTTGCTTTTCAGCTCGTTAAACCCTCCTTATATTTGGTTTCCTTGGAGTCGAGAGTTGTCAACGCTCCATTCAAATATTTGCGATGGAGCGGCTCGAACCTAGAATCCTAACCTTAGAATTCCTAGACGACAACCATCAGTCGTCTTGGACTATTCAAACCATCACGAAGATGAGACGATGTACACAACGAAAACTCGGCCTACACCAAGAAGCCAACTACAAAAATGTTGCTGATGTAGCCATTCTCTCCCAAGGAGGCCCGGTCAGAAATCAGTTCGTAGCAAACGCTCAGCCACAACGGTCGCAGTGCTTGGCTTCGCGTAAAGAGTTTTTTGTTGGTAGAAAATATGTGATTGACGTGATTGTGGGTGTGAACGGGAGAAAATACGAAGAGATTAAAGACTGGAAAGAAGTGGAAGGAGTCAAGATATGCGATACAGAGACAGGTTTTAGTTGACTTTTTGTGTCGAAAACTACAGATGGATGTGGCGACACTAGAAGCAGTTTTCGGTGAGACTCCAATGCCCCCAAAAATGGCTCAAGTTATTGCGCAAGTGGTGGCAGGGCTGGAACAAGACGAGGGAGACGTGGTCCTGGAGGCAGCACCAGGCACAAAGAAGAAGAAAGTTAAGATGGCGCAAAATTAGGGATTGTGTTTCAGTTGAAAAAAGTCCCTGCGAAGATACCTTAAAGTACCACATTGCCCTTCCCCTGAAATATGTCCTGAATCACCAACGAATGGAAACCGATGGCGCGAGACCCCTGCGAAAAGCACCGACGGACCCCGAGGCCCTAAACAACAACTCCAAACAGTCACAACGAAGCCCCAAATGACTAATCTCCGACTAAATTCCAGCAAAATCCACGACCTGTCCCCAAGAATGACCTTGAGCCCTTTAAGACTATGAACGATATTAAAACAATATTTGAACTTAGTAAATGTGAAAAAGCTCATTAAGAGCGTAATAAATAGAAACACTCCTGTCATGTAACCCCTTACATGACAGGAGTGTTTCTATTTATTATTTACCAAGACACCCAGGACTGAGCTCCTTACACTGTCAGAAGTTTCATAACAGATTGCGCATAACACTTTCAAGAATAACACCTTTTCACTTAGAAATAAAGTGTTATGACCATAATGACAAATTAAGTTTACACTATTTCGTGCCTAGATCTCCAACAACACCTTCAATTGGTAAAAATACTAACGGGAACGAAAGAAACATAACATATAACATCCCAAAGTGTTATCTGTTGAAACCGCGCATCCTGCTGTTGTCGTTATGTAACTTCTGAAAGTGTAGTATTTTTACCTATTGAAGGTGTTGTTGGAGATCTGGGCACGGAATAGTATAAACTTAATTGGTCACTGTCAGAAACGTCTGACAGTGTAGAGCTTGAAAGAAGAGGCCCTTGATTGCAGGATTGAAAGGGAAGCTGAGACTAAGATGGACAGACTACTTTCATACTACTTCTACAAAATAGTTTTTTTTTCACAAATACGGCAGAGCACGAAAAGGCTTGACCTTGGATCATGGGTACGGATGTGCGACTGATCCCGTGGTGTTTCTGATTATTACACTCTTAATGAGCTTTTTCATGTTAACTAAGTTCAAATATTACTTTCGTATCGTTCATAGTCTTAAAGTTTAACCGAAAAGGGCTTGGATAGGACAGTCTAGTTACCAATCACTTATTCACTTAAATTGGCTTGAAGACCCGCTGAAAATGCGTTGCTTGTTGTTCCGCTATTCACGAATAATCGATTTTCAAATAGTGGAATTTCCGTGTGATTTGTGGTACCTTTATGCGCTTGTTGTAAGCCTTACGAGAAAGATTTATGATTTTTTATTTTGTCCAGGAACTAAGCAATCGTCACCAATCTCACCACTACCTACTGAAAAGCCGCGTTTGTGTTGAGATTAAAATTTCCCACGTCATAGTAGAATTTACGCTGTGGGGACGGCCGCAGCTATTCTGAGCGTCATAAATAGAGCAAATAGGGGAAAATAAAAAAATCCCTTTGCAGAATGCAAATTATTCAGTGTATTCAGTTAAATGACTCAAAAATAAGTTGGCTTTTCAGTTAAACTTTAAAGGGCTCAAGGTTCTTCTTGGGGACAGGTCGTGGGTTGTGCTGGAATTTAGTCGGAGATTAACCATTAGCCTTCGTTGTGACAGGTTGGAGTTGTTGGTTAGGGCCTCTGGGTCCGTCGATGCTTTTTGCAGGGCTCTAGCGCCGTTGGTTTCCATTCATTGGTGAGTCGGAACATATTTCAGGAAAGGGTAATGTGGCACTTTAGGTCTCTTCGAGGGGAATTTTTTTGAACTGAAACTCCCAGCGGAGGCAGCCATCTTAAAGTTTCCCAAGTCAAAAGACGACGTTAGGTTGCTGAACCTACTTGCTAGAAGCAACCGTCTGCTCGAAGTTGTCGCTAGCCTAGAGAAGAGATGCCGCAGGGTACCATGGCCCGACGAGAACATGAGTGAACACCGAACGAGGAGGGTTCTAACGATTTTAATAATTTCATATCTGTAGGATTTCTTAATATATATATATATATATTACAGATTGGTAATTGTATGATATAACCATGAATAATTGCTGCTTCCCGTTAAACTTGGTATTGAGTATTTCCTTGGATAACTACGATTAATGGGTCTTACACCTGTTCAGGCTAAGCTTGACTCACCTCACATATAGGGATGAGTTGCCAATAAAACACAGCACGTTTTGTCTTTGGGTCGAAAACCGGCCTACATGAAAACGGATGGATTACTCGTATCGCAATTATAGTTTACCCCAAGTTATACACAGGATCTGCCCACTCATAGTCCTAATTAGAAATAGTGCGAGGGACAAATGATGACTTTAAAATTAGTGATGTCAACCAAATATAGAATAATTAAATAATTGGTAATGATTAATATAATAAATACAGCATAGTTACTAATTAGCCATTCAACACTTCCAGTTGGATCAGTATTCGGTCTTAAGTGCGAACAATGATATAATGTAATGGAAATCTGAATTTCTTGAATAGTGATGAATTTGAAAACACTTTTGTTTGACCCTATCTTTAATCTGATGCGATATTCGAGTTCAACACATGAAACTACATCACATATACGTTTCCCATGGAGGAAACACTAAGCCTTAAGAAAATAAAATATTTCAGCTGAAAAATAATAAATGCCATACACTATAAAACGCTAAAAAAAAACATGTATTTTGAACCCCGCAAGGTTTCTCAACTTTGGATATGTTGTACAGTTTTTGTTTCTCTACAAGACGGTGTAACAAGTTTCTGTTGCAATTTGTTTGCGGTCAAACCCTGTATTGACTGTACTAGTAAGCAAGTCCGCTGATCTTCGAGAAACGCTGCCGTCTTCCTCGGAAGCTCTGCAGTGAATAAACTAGATTGTAGAAAGAATGGAAGTTGCCGGAAGTTGCGCTTCGTTGGCGAAGTTAAAATGCCATTTAGCAAAATCGGTCGAGAAGTGGACTTTCAGCGTGCAAAAAAACGAGGCTCTGGAATCGAACATTTCCTGAGCTTTCTTCATTAACCATTAGTTGCGTTTTTGCAGATACCATGGTATCTGTTACCACGGTAACTGAATCTGCAATTAGTCGTTTTTGGAGTTACCGTGGTATCTGATACACGGTTGCTCTGCAAAATCGACTATTGCCGAAATTGCACTTTTTGAAGTTATCCCAAAAGAAAAACTGATATCAAGTTACAAACACTAAGTGCTAAACTTCTTTCTCAACAATTTGACAAATTTTGATGAAAATGAGACGACTTCTCAGATACCACGGTCAGTTACCACGGACGGATCGTGGTATCTGAATATCACATACCACGGTCCACGGTAACTGCAAAACGACTTTAGACCGGGATATCAGATACCATGGTATCTGCAAAAACGCGACTGTTGTAATGCACTGTTTGGTTGAAATTCGAATTCTCCGCGTCGGCATCCCCTTTGTCCTTGTTGGTCCAGTCGTGCATATTCCGAAAGTCACTACTAGACCCTAAGGTGAAAAAAAAATCTTAGTAGAGTAAAAATAGTTCATTTTCTTCAGAAAGAGACAAATTTAATATGTAATTGAATTTAAAAAAAAAAAAGTTTCAATATCATAACAGACCTGCCACGTGAAAATCTCTAGGCTACAGATTTGTTTGTGGCAGGACTCATTAATTTAATCACTTAGCATATTTATACTGGGAACAAAAAGAAAAGGTAAAAAATTAAACGCAATACTACACATAAATAACTATATAAAGAAAAAATAATATTCAATATTATAGTTAAATAGAAGACAATTAAACCTCGTGGCAATCCAGAACCGATTCCTACCCAAGGTAACCGTCTCTCCTCACCCATCTTTACTCATCAAAAAATGTTTCATCTTATTTTTGAATGAATGTACACTCTCGGCCATCCTAATGTCTTCAGCAGATTACTCTATACTGAAACACCCACATTTCTAAACACAAAACTAGACCGTGAAGTATGTCGTCTCTCATGTACAAGGTCCTTTGAATTCCTTGCATCGTATGAATGGTACGCAAAATTCGTTGACAATATATTACAAAAATAATTAGGCACTAGCTGATTTAGACACTGATAAACGAATACACCGATCTGATAATCTCTCATCTGCCCAACATTTAAAATATTAAAATGGCGATAATAATCCAGCGTGTGCATACATTTTTTTTTTAAATCACCGAGTATCTATTTATTATTTATTTATTATTAAAGCCAACAAAGGGCCACAACCCCTTGTTCTGTACAATTTAGATCCGCTTATAATATACAACAAAATTACTCGCCGAAACAGAGCAACCGTATACAATCTAAGGATGAAAAATAGAATTATATAAAACTTTCAAAACTGAAACAAGAAAAATATGTTTAAATCTACGAAGCAGCCCTAAACCCCGCGCAACTTTCACCAACACAATTTCACTATGTTTTAAAACTACAATCAACACGAAATCCTAAGTACCTTGCATCAAACATCTGCTTAATCTCCGTATCATTAAAATTAATTATAACGACTATTATCCAGTTGCAAGTCGAACAAAAATTAAGCGGTCTTTCAGTGAAACTTTAAAAAAAATCAAATTCATTATGTTCTCCAAATATTCTTTTACAACGAATAGCATAGGACGTCAACGAAAATAATAACCCTTTTTGATTTATCATTGACTTATGGCGGTTACATTTAAACGATGCGGATAAATATAGATAAACATCTATAAATAAATATAAATAAAAAGCCATCAGCTCATAAAAATATTAAACTAATCGGTAACTATAACTATATAAAGGCGAAAGTAAATCGCCTGGAAATCCTCCTTATGGAAGGCCTCTGTGAACAAATAGGAACAACATAACAATGACCTATACTAGAAGACGGTTCCGTCAAAACAAAACAAAAATCTGGACATAGCTCACCCGCCCTCTCCCCACCCCCCCACCCACCCCAGTACCGTCACCCACCTCTGGCGAGAATCCCCCGGGTAGCATGCCCCGCTCCTCCGGACCAAGCTCCCACACAATGTTAATATTATAAAATATTTTTTTTATGAAAAGAATAGAATAGAGGCGAGCTGCCGTCACATTTACATTTATCTCGCGTGTCTTGGCAAAATCCTCAAATCGTGCAGTTCAAATTGCATTTTTCAACTAGATTTTCAACTTTTTTTTATATAGTTGGGGGGGGGGTCGCCTAGACCCATTAGAAACCAAATCTGCTTATGAAAAGATTCGCCATTTCCCTGAAAAGGTGAGCGAACGTGGAAGGTTTGATGCTAATGTGATTGCACCTTTAGATTATAATTTGTCAACCAAGTACTTACAGCATAAAAGGTTCTGCGCAGTAATCCAACTTGCTTTCGCCTTGCCTATCTTCCACTCCCAGTGTTACCGGTATACTACCGGGAATTTGTAAGAGTGTCTCTGTTATGTATTTTGCGTGGAAATATAATCTCTTTGGAACTGGATAAACGGACGTGTCCGCGTCGAAGTCAGTCATGGAGAAGGATCTGAGCATCTGCCATAGACATTATCTTACTGGGGCTTAGACGAGGTATACGATCAGGACGCAAAAATCCATCATCCCTCTAATCTCTGAGACTGCAGGGGTGGAGAGCTTGTGAATCTGGATCAGGGGCTTCGGGGTACCTATCTTGAATTTGTGCAATATGGCTATGCTGACAGACGAACGGTCAGACGGACCGACAGACGGACGGACAGACGGACAACTTTTGCCAACTCCCTCCAGTTGAGGGATACCTATGACATTGCAAAGGTTGTCCGTCCGTCCGCCTGTCAGCACGATAACTGCCGAAGGATTGACCAAAAGATTGACCAAAGTCTTGACCAAAAGATTCTTTGGTCAAGGGAAAGGTGGAGTTCGTGATGGGCTCGGTAGCCGTACATTTAGGGGTGGGGGAGGGGATTCCAGTTAAGGGAGCTAATGAGATTGTCGAGTAAGGGGTAAGAAGATATGCTGAACACGGTTATGAAACCATTTTCTCGCCGGACATGTAGTTCGTCCGGAATCCGACCAAAACCGGAAAGTTTGATAAATTAAAAGTTTTATTTGAAGTTGATTAGATGTCCGTTTTATGGGTAAGAAGAGATGCTGACTCCGTATATGACAATCATTTTCTACCCGGGCATATAGTTCTCCCGGAATCCGGCTGAAACCAGAAAATTTGTTATAGGTTAAAGCTTTATTTGAAGTTGATTAGATGTTCGATGAAGGGCTAAGGAGGTACGCTGAATTCGTTTTGAGTTTTTCTTGCCGGACAAGCAGTTCGCCCGGAATTCGGCCGAAACCGGAAACTTGCCAGAAGAAAGGCAGGAAGTTTCGATCAGTTTCGTCAAAATAGATATGATTTATAGGGGTAAACACACATGCTGAATCCATATCTGAACTTGGTTTTCTCAGATAATTAGCTATTTGGCCTTAATCTGTTTCTTAGTTTCAATAGTAAACATGTTCAAGGAGTCTGGCGAAGACAAGACCCAATTATCTGTATCAAATATTAAATTTTTGGGATCCCATCGAAACCTTTGGTCTTGTTTAATTAGATTTTATGCGCCGACTATTCGGAACTTACTACCGTTAGGTATTGAAGTTGAAACCATAGGTTATTTTCTGTTTTCCTCTTTTCTGTTTTTTTATAGAGGTTATTCAGTTAGTTTGTTCTTGTTTTGTTATTAATTTCAGTTATTGCCCCGGTTTAGTCAAGCGCTCCTTTTATTGTTTCTTGGCAGGAATATTATGTTAGTTCTGAATTTTTTCTTTAAGGATAGTCAGGAAACCGAAACTGAATTTGTTATAAGATCAATTCCGATGTTTTCAGTTTCCCAGGTTGATTGGTAATGTCTTTTTAATTATTTTTAATTATTGTCTTTATTTGTCTTCTTGTTTTAGGCTTTTCAGAATGGATTAAAGAGTAATAACAAAAATTAGTGAATAATAATAATAATAATAATTTATTTATGACCCATCGTACACTCACAAAGAGAAAGCCGAAGTATAAATACAAAAAAGAGGAAAAAGTAACATACGCAAAGACATAACACCATAAAAAAACAAAACGAAACTAACTTCTAACAAATTAACCTAAGAATGAACCAAAAAATAAAAAGAAAGAACAACAACAACAGAACCAGAACTAGAACAGAAAACCCTTCCAAGGGTGGTTCGAAGGATTTTCTGAGATCTTAGAAAAAAGTTTATCCACAGCATCAAGAGGATCCGGCAAGCTGTATCTCTCCCGCAGTCTACCATTCCTTGTCCAAGGTGGTACCCGAATGAGGAACTTTGCAGATTTGAAATAAGCCCTTCTAATTTTTATTTTATCTGATTGAGTTAATATGTCCCAGAAAGTAACCAAGTATGCTACTTTTTCGTACTACTACATAGGATTAATTCTTGAAAACTTTTCATCGGGTTACGAAGTGGAGAATCTCGGGAATGATAAGGGATGCAAATACTATTGAAGTAGAATGAATTACTATCATAAGCTATCTAACTTATCCTTCAAGATTATTTTGGCATTTCCAGATTCTCCGGTTTCTCCGGATCCCTCGCCAGCTTTCACATCTAGTGGAGTGACTTTTTTAAAGAGTTTCATGAAAGTACTCTTTGTCAACTGACGGGGGACCTTTTCAGTTTCCCATATCAGGTTAAAGAGTGTCAGCCAAACTGTTAGGCAGGCGCTTACAGACCGCTTCAGCATTTCAGATGCAATTCTTCTTTCTCGGACGACTTACTGTTTTTTTTTTAGCTTCTCTTGAGTGGCTTCAGCTATCGTGGGTGAGCAGAGCAAAATAACACCAGGGATTAGCGCCAAGACTTGACAAAATTGTCACACCCTCGAATAACAGCGATACTATCACCACTAGCGGCAGAGAACATCCCTAGCGAAACTAATTCAGTCGATCACCAGCGCTGGCTCTGAAAACTTCATATTCGGAACATTGCAAAAAAATAATACAGTCTCCATTGTTTTTCTTGGTGTGTGCAGATCGCACCTTTGGTTCACTAGACATTTCTAAACCCGAAAGTATGTCTCGCTTTAAATGCCGCAAGCGTAGTGGGCGGCGCTACGAGTATGGTCCGTTTGCAAAGCATGGAGAGCATAGGTCTTGTCGCTACTCTCTAGTGTTATTTTGCTCTGAGGGTGAGTCAGAGCGTGCTGCTAGCTTGAGGAAAGACTCGTCTGGTATATTCGGAGCGTGTTCCACCCTTCTAACAATAGCAACCATTAGTTACTATTTTCGTTCAGACCTCGTTAAAAATCAATATGCTGACCTTTCCAACCTTCTCGAAATAGTAACTGTTTGCTCACCATGCTTGGGAGCGTAGTAAGCGTGGTAACTACGCATCTCTGCAACGTGATTGGTCGGATTCACTCGTGGCATGATATTCGGCTGGAAAAGAGAAAAAATATTCCAGCTTTGACGGCAAAAAGCCTGAATTCGTGACGTCATGCGTAGTAACTACGGTAAGTGGGGTGGAACACGCTCCCGGTTGTTCAGCTGGTGTCGGTCGACTCAACAAGCTTTCAAAGTTGGTGGCCCAAACTTCACCAGTTTTTTCGAAATCACTGATTAGCCGGCCGCTTGGGTCCCTCACAGTCTATGCAAGGTTTGCTTTCCAATGATCTCGTTACGATCTCGGCTGAAAGGACTCTTAATCCTATTGGAATTTTTCGGGCAATCATCTGCATTCAGGACGACGTGTAATTATGTTTGATAACAGGAAAGAATTTTGTAAGTACCAAACAATTCCTGGAACGAGAAATCATTAGAATCCCCGTAGAATTGCTCTTTTATTAAGGATATCCCGATCTGCTATGACATTATTTCCGTGTATTAGTAATCGGATGATTAGCCAGTATGCATGGTTGATTTCCTAAGCTGACGGATGGAAATGACCCTACCTTGCGACATGAAGCATTTCAACGGTAGACGTTTACTGCACTTGTATTTGCCCTGGGTAAATACAATTGCCTGGGTGAAAAGCATTGTCGTTCTAGTATATAAGAACTGTAACGTTAATAATAACGAGGTGACCTTGATTTTCATCTATGGGAATCGACTAAATGAGACACGGCACGGCACGACATAGTGTAGGAGGCACGAGTAGTAAAAAGAGGCACGAACACTAGAAGGGATCTTTCAAGGTTCAGAGTGAGAGGCAGAAACAATGTACAATCGTGCCGTCTTTTAGGCTCTGGAGTTACGAACTCACACTTGCTTTTCTACTTCTACTACTTGCTAGTCTCTTTTTCTTACTCGTGCCTCCTGCACCATGCCGTGCCGTGCCTCTTTTTAGTCGATCATTATCTATGGTGTGCTTCATTTATTTACTACTTTTCGATTTTTTTATCACTTCAAATTATCAACAAGACCAAAGGTTTCGATGGGATCCCAAAAGTTCATTATTTGAACCAGACAATTCGGTCTTGTCTTCGCCAGATCCAGTCTTCAACAGACTCCTTGAACATTTCTACTATTAAAATTTAGGAACAGATTAAGGCCAAATAACAAATCATCTGAGAAAACCAAGTTCAGATATCGATTCAGCATGTGTTTACCCCAAAAGTCATAACTAGGCTATTTTGACGAAAGAGATCGAAACTTCCGCCCTTAGCCTACTTCTGCCAATTTTACGGTTTCGGCGGATTTCGGAACTACTTGTCCGGCGAAAATATAAAGCTCAAAAACGAACTCAGCGTACCACATTCTCCCTATATCCAACATCTAATCAACTTCAAATAAAATTTAACTTACAACAAATTTTCCGGTTTCAGCCGGATTCCGGGCTAACTATATGTCCGGGTAAAAATTTATTGTCATATACGGATTCAGCATCTCTTCTTACCGCGCCAATGGACATCTAATCAACTACAAATACAACTTAGCTTTTAACAAATTTTCCAGTTTTGGCCGGATTCCGGGCGAACTACTTGTCCGGTAGAAAATGATTCTCACATCAGTGTTCAGCATGTCTTCTTACCCCTAAATTGAACATCTAATCAACTTCAAATAAACATTTACTTTGAACAAACTTTCCGGTTTTGACCGGATTCTGGACGAACTACTTGTCCGACGAGAAAATGGTTTTCATAATCGTTTTCAGCATGTCTGCTTACCCCTTAATCGACTATCTCATTAGCTGTTTAAAATTATTTTGTTTGCACCTTAATTTGAACCCCACCCCTAAGGCTACATAGCCCATCTACGAACTCGACCTTTCCCTTGACCCAAAGGATCCTCACACCAAGTTTCATGAAAATATCTCATTTTCTTCGAGAGTTATCGTGCTTACAGACGGACAGACGGTCAGACGGACATCTTTTGCGATGTCATAGGTATCCATCCACTTACGTTTTGGGATCCCAAAATGTGAGAAATAAAGCAAAAATAAATGATTCTAAAACGCAAAATAGACCTGCCATCGTATCAAGTCTTCTAAAATGAAGGAACACATTTTGAATCTTCTCATTCACTTATTTTGAAAGAGTGTTCGGCTGACCTTAAAGCTTTTGGCAAAGTTTGCTCTGTCACCAACAGACTCGGCTCAGCTGGAAAAGCGCTAAAATCTCGTAGTTGCCAAACGAAACAATAGAAAAAGGCGGGTATCTCTGAAAGCTAAATCTAGAGGCGGCCTGGGACTGTGAAAGTAGCTTTCAACGGTACAATCCGACAGGAAGAAAAATATTGTTCTGGTAGGGATAAAAAATGAAAAACAGAAATATTTGGCAGTGCCCATTGCTTTCAATAATTTTTTTCGAGGTTACGATAATATCTGACTATTGCTAAATAGTCAACATATTTTCAAGAGAAAGGGAAGTCCACGAGGCTGATCGATGCAGTTTGATCTACTGAATGATTTTGAGCGGACGAGTTTGACGGCTCGTTGATGGGCTTGATTTTCTGTTGTTTGTGATGACTGGTGTCGCGGCCTGCCTTGGAAGTCAACCTTTTCGCAATAAAAGCTGATTTATTTTCTAAATGAAAATGGATTATATTAAACAAGAGTGTTTCGAAATAAATGGCTGATCACGTGATCTTCGTCTATTGCACTTCTGCATCAGAACTGATGTTAGGATTTCAAGAAAGAAACGGCACAGTACAGATCAGTAACGGCTTCTCCCTGTTTTCTCTCATTTTAATCACCTTGTTTAAAAGTTTCGTCGGGAGGACTTCTAGAAATCCATAGCCTATCATCCTCTCTACATTCTTGCGAATGTTAGCTGATTGATTCGCGTGAATAATGATTCGCTAAGAAGTGATATCACGTAGATAGCGACTGACTTGGGTTACAAATCGCGACTCACGAGACTCAGTGAAGGACGATAGAGATAGGATTTTTAGGAGTAATAATGGTGCTTCTGTTACGTGGTGGCGTTCCCTTTCTTGCTGATATTTGGACGTCGGGTAGTGACAGTTCATAGGTACAGCTCGAGATACAGACGAGTGTGTTCTATAAGAGCCTGGCACAATGTAACCGTACACAATAAATCGGTGGGACCCGGATTTTAAAATCGCACGACACACTATGGAGCAAAAGCCCTCAAAAAATATTGCAAATAGAGGAAGGTACAACCGAAAAGCCCTTTTGGCTATATACATTAGCTTATATTATTTTGCAGCTTTTGGAAAAAAATGTCATCCTTCGACGAAAAGAGCTAAAACAATGCCCAAGACTCATATTACCCACACCTCAAAATGCCCACGGTTCAAAATGCCCACGACTCAAAATGCCCACAACTAACGCTTACGACTCAAAATGTCCATGACCCAAAATGCCCACGACTCAAAATGCCTAAGGTTCAGAATGCCCACGATTGAATTATGAATTAATGAATGAATGAATGATTTTATTTACCCATTCTAAACACAAAATGTTACAAATGGAGTATAAGAAGGGAAGAAAAATATGTGAGTTGTTCAGTCCGTATTAAATAAATATGATAGGTAGGCAATGGACTGCAACTGTACTATGTCCAAAGGCCTTACACATCAAGCCTGATCAAAATATGCAAAGCTATCTGAGTGTTATCTTCCCAATAGACAGACCGACGGACAGACTCTACAAATTCATAGTACCCTGTCAGTGACGTTTCGTGGTCCCAAAATGTAATTTTTGAGACGTTTAATCTCTGCCAAATTCTGAACAGACAAACTGATTACCTTTTCTGCGGTAATCCTGTCCCATGGACAATTGGAGACGTTTGCATTTTGACATGGACGATGTTAGTCCAGTCAAAATGACCCTGTGATCATTTTAAACTGTCGGCATTTTTAGCCACCGGCATTTTGGAAGATTTCCATTGCTCACTTGCCCGTATGGAAATAATTCAAGTTGTAAACGATCGTCTTTTTACAATTGTATGATGGGACATTTTTCAATGATAAACAATTATTTTTTTGCGATTGGAAGACAGTTGTTTCCAATCGTTTGCGATTGCAAACAGTTGTTTCCAATCTTTTGCGATTATAAACAGTTGTTAGCAATCGTTTTCGATTGTAAACAGTTGTTAACGATCGTATTTTTACGATCAAAACCAGTTATTTCCAATCATGTTTTTACGATCGAGAACAGTTGTTTCCTATTTAAAACAGTTGTTTACGATCGTAATTTTCCTATTGAAACCGATTGTTTCCAATCGTTATTTTAAGATTGAAAATCAGTTGTATTTTTACGATCTAAAACAATTGTTTACGATTGAAACCGATTGTTTCAAATCGTTATTTTACGATTAGAAACAACTGTTTCCAGTTGTATTTTGCGCTCGGAAACAGTTGTTTCCGGTCGTATTTTTACGATCGAAATATCCGACTGCGGATTCTTTTTTAACAGTTAAATCAGTATTAAGGAGCAATATTTGCAATATGGTTAATTTAGGCAAATCTGTTTTCTTCAAAATTATTGATTAAACTGCAGCACTGTAAAAAAATTACCAGACGACGGTTCAGCAGTATAGAGGGGGCTTCGACTGCCAAAGCTGCTTTAGAAATATTTTGCGCTTCAAAGAAAAGTGAAAATAGCAAAAACACGGATGACAGTTCTCAACTTGAAGCAACTCCACGTCTTTTACAACTTTTCAAAAAAAAACAATCGTAAACAGTTGTAAAATTACGATTGGAAACAGTTGTTTCAAATCGTTCACGATCGGGATTTCAGATTCAGTGTTTCAGTTAAACTATTTTGATCGTTTACAACTAAAAAAAAATGATAACAAAAAAATATTAAAATATTACCTAAAGCTAAATATTTCAGCAGCCCAAGCTGACTGCGAATCATATATGATTCGTGGTTTCATGCGGTTTTGAGCCTGACGAGGACCTTTGCCATGAAGGGCCGAAATATAGCTCCAATAAAATCCGTTTTGCTCTATTAAATCAACTTCCCGATTACCGATGTTAAAACTCAGGTCTTTTATTTCACGACTTGAAAACAAAACCAACTATTTCCGATCGAGAACAACTGAAGACGATGGAAACAATTGAAAAGATCATTTTGAATAGACACGAAAAAAAGGTCGCGAAAGTACGATCGGAAACAACTGTTTCCAGTTTTTAATAATTGCTTACGTTGTTACCAATTGTATACAGTTGTTAACAATTGTTTACGGTTGTTTACGACTTAATTTCCGATCGGAAACAATTGAAAACGATCGAAAACAACAGAAAACGATCGTAAACAGTTGTTTAATGACTCTTGAAAAAAAAATCGTCAACAGTTGTAAATCTACATTCAGGTTTGCCGTTTTAGTTAAACTATTTTGATCGTTCACAACTCAACAAAATTCAACTTCCCTACTACCGTTGTTAAATATCAGGTCTTGTTTCAGGACTTGAAAACCAAACCAACTGTTTCCGACTGAACACAACTGAAAACGATCGGAAACAGTTGTTCTATGACACTTGAAAAAAAAATCGTAAACAGTTGTAAAAATCACGATTGGAAACAGTTGTTTCAAATTGTTTACGATTGGGATTTTAGATTCACTGTTTCAGTTAAACTATTTTGATCCATTACAAATCAACAAAATTCAACTTCCCTCGTTGCTAAAACTCAGGACTTGTTTCAGGACTTGAAAACAAAACCAACTGTTTCCTGTTAAAAACAAGAACTGAAAGCTCATATGGATCTTCTAAGAACAGTTAGCATGTTTGTCAGATACGGTTCGCAGTTGTCAAGGCTGCATCTCTCTCCCGATATTCATTTCATCAGAAAACTCGGCTTGATCTACTCAATCTGGAATGGTTATTCCACTGACTGATAACTGTTTCTCCCACAACGATGATCGTATCGGAGAAGGGACTATTTTTAAGCCAATCTGACAGAGTCCCTAACATGCCTGCCAAGTTTCATGGTCATAGCACATTTAGAAGTACCCCAACACGTGATGACCAGAATTGTGGAAAACCCTTTCAAACTCCCCCAACTGTGACAAGATCCAGTCCTGTTTTGTCAGGATAATCTCGTATTGTCTCTACGGCTTATGCTTGTTTTTTACTCCAATTCCCACCCCGATCTCTCGACTCTAAGCGTTTCACGAGATTTCTTGCACCCCTCTCTAGCTCCCCCCCCCACCCCAGTTATTGGATTCGTTCTTAAAATTGATCATCTGCCACACTTGTTCTTGACACTTGTCAAGTTTCATTCACATCCGATCACCCGTTCTAAAGTTATGCATGTCACTAGATGCTGGATTCCCAATCCCTCCACTCCCCCCAACATCACCGTATCAGGAAGGAACTATTTTCAAGTCGACCTAGGAGAGTATCTAATATGTCTGCCAAATTTCATAATCATAGTACATCTGGAAGTATCCTAACTCGTGACCACCGCGGAAATCCAAGAAACCCCCTCCGACACCGTCCACTGCGACACGATCCGGTCCTATTTTGTCAATAAAGTATCTAGGGTTATTGCTCGTTCTTCCCTTCAAGTTCCATCCCGATCCCTCGACCCTAAACGTTTCAAAAGATTCCCCCGGTGCCCCCTCTACCCCCACGCCCAGTTATTGGATTCCGGCCAGATTTGAAATTGAAAATCTGAGACACGTGTTCTTCACACTTGTCAAGTTTCATGCATGTCCGATTACCCGTTCCAGAGCTATGTATGATTCTAGTTTCCGGATTCCCCATCCCTCCACTCCCCCCGCGATGGCTGAATCGGGGAAGTGATTGTTTCAAAGTTAACCTGGTCAGTTCCCTCATATGCCTTCCAAGTTTTATTGTCCAAGCTTATGTGGAAGCGTTTCAGGAAAATTACGGTGCCCCCCTAAAGCCCCCCCCCCCCCCCCCCCCCACAGGTATTGAATCTGGTCCGGATTTGAAACTGAATATCCGAAATACTTGTTCTTGACACATCTCAAGTTTCAGGCATGTCCGATTACCCTCTCCAAAGTTATGCATGTTAATAGTTCCAGATTTCCAATCCCACCACTCCCCCACTACGATCGGATCTAGAAGTGATTATTTTCAAGTTAATTTGGTTGGTTCTCTGCCTGCCAAGTTTCATTGTCCTAGCTTATGTGGAAGTGTTTCACGAGATTTGTTTAGTTTAAGTTTAGTGAGCATCAGAGCAAAATAGCTCTAGTTATTTTGCTCTAGTTAGCATTTAGCATTCGTCCTGACCACTTAGTCTTACTTTAATCTTTAAACCGTATCCTTTTCCGCAGTCGCTTCTAAATACATCAATTCGTAGCGCCGTGGTAGAGCGCTGGACCTACGCCACAGAGGTCTGCGGATCGATCCTGCATTGGGCAGCGCTCTTTTTGCTTCCTTTTGCTCCCCTTTTGCTACCGTTGTTCCTAGTTTCCGGACTCCCGGATCCGGGGAAAGTCGGATTGGGGAAGTTATTATTTGTAAGTTAATCTGGTCGGGTCCCTGCTATGCCTGCGAAGTTGCATCGTCCTAGCTTGTGTGGAAGTCCCCAATCTATATCAACCCCTACCAAGGTTCAACAACATATTATACCAACCCCTTCGACCTTCGATTGCTCTAGCTCTCTCCGAACTAATTTGAGTAAAGAATGACTGATCCAGGAGCAGAGCTATACTAGTGTGAAGACAGAATGACTCATCCACGCGCAGAGCTATACTAGTGTGAAGAACGGGGTAGTGGTTTGACAAAAACTGGAAAAAGCGTTTCAAGAGATTTTGGATGTCCCCCTCCAGCCCCCCCCCCCTCCCAGTTATCGGATCCGATCCGAATTTGACAATGAACATCCAAGACACTTGTTCTTGATACCTGTCAAGTTTAATGCACGCCCAATTATCTGTTCCAAAGTTATGAATGTTACTAATTTCTGGATTCCCCATCTTGCCACTCCCCCATTGATTTTCGGATCGGGGAAGTGATTATTTCCAAGTTAATCCGGTTGGGTCCTTTATATGCGTGCCAAGTTTTATCGTCCTAGGTCATGTGGAAGTGCCCAAACTAGCAAAGTGCGGACAGACCGACAGACAGACAGACATTACGATCGCTATATGGCACTTGAGTAAGCTCAAGTGCCATAACAACTGAAAACGATCGAAAACAATTGAAAACGATAGGAAACAACTGAAAACGATCGTAAACAGTTGTAAAAATTATGGTCAGAAACACTGAACTTAATGCCTACCCATGTCAGGATACTAAAACGAGGAAGGGATGGTGAAGTTCGAATTTGAAAAGTTGCCGACCCCTCAAAGAATACTAAATAGAGGAACAGAACGGTGTGGCGAATTCTGGCGACAGCCTTCCTCGTTTTAGTGTGCCCTTCCTCGTTTTAGTATGCCCTTCCTCGTTTTAGTATGCCCTTCCTGATTTCAGTATGCCTTTCTCCTTTTCTCGCGTTCCCTTCCCTTCCTGGTTTTAGTCGATCCCTTACGATTGGGATTTTAGATTCGCCGTTTCGGATAAATTATTTTGATCGTTTACAACTAAACAAAATTGAACTTCCCTACTGGGCTACCGTTGTTAAAAATCAGGTCTTGTTTTAGAACTTGAAAACCAAGCCAACTGTTTCCGTTGAAAGCAACTGAAAACGATCTTAAACGGTTGTGAAAATTAATCGGAAACAGTTGTTTCCAATCGTTTACGATTGGGATTTTAGATTCGCCGTTTCAGATAAGTTATTTTGATCGTTTACAACGAATCAAAATTCAACTTCCCTACTGGGCTACCGTTGTTAAAAGTCAGGTCTTGTTTTAGAACTTGAAAACTAAACTAACTGTTTTCAATAGAAAACAACTGAAAACGATCGGAAACAGTCGAAAACGATCGAAAACAACTGAAAACGATCGTAAACAGTTGTTCAATGACACTTGAAAAAGCAATCGTAAAGCAATCGGAAACAGTTGTTTCCAATCGTTTATGATTGGGATTTCAGATTCGCCGTTTCAGTTTAACTATTTTGATCGGTTATGAACAAAATTCAACTTCCATACTACCGCTGTAAAAAATAAGGTCTTGTTTCTTGACTTGGAAACCAAACCAACTATTTCCGATTGATAACAACTGAAAACGATCGTAAACAGGTGTTTAATGACACTTGAAAAAAAAAAATCGTTACTACTTGTAACTTTACGATTGGAAACAGTTGTTTGCTTCCAATCTTTTACGATCGGAATGTCAGATTCACCGTTTAAGTTAAACTCTTTTGATCGATCGTTTACAACAACAAAAATTTCAACTTCCCTATTACAGTTGATTAAACTCAGTCTGTATTTCACGACGATCGAAAACAGTTGAAAACGACTGGAAACAATTGAAAACGACTGGAAACAGTTGAAAACGATCCTTTTGAATTTATACGAAAAAACTATCGTAAAATTACGATCGGAAACAACGGTTTCCAATTGTTAACAACTGTTTCCAATTGTTAACAATTGTTTACAGTTGTTAACAATTGTTTACAGTTGTTAACGATCGGAAACAATTGAAAACAGTTGTTTAGGACTTAATTATTTCCATACGGGTGGTAATTTTCCTCTTTCAGTTTAGAAAGATGTCTTCGTCTTTCCGTTCGTCTGTTAGCAAGATAACTCTCGAAGAAGTTGAAACATTTTGTTCAAGCTTTAGCCGAGACGTGCTGAATCAGACTATGAAAAGTATTTTCTGATCGGAAAAGTAGTTCACCCGGAATCAAGCCTAAACCGAAAAATTTGTTAAAATTCAAAGTTTTAAGTTAAGTTGATTAAAGGTTCGATTGAGGAGTAAGGACACATGCTGAATTCTTTTTTGAACCTAACTTTCTTGCCGGACAAGTAGTTCGCCCGGAGTCTGGCCGAAGTCGGAAATTTAGCAGGAAGTTTTAAACCCTAACGAGATAGTCGATACAGGGTGAGAAGAATGCTGAATCCAGATCTGAAACTAATTTCGTCGCCGCACAAGAAGTTTATCCAGAATCCGTCCGAATCAGAAATTTGGTAAAAATAAAAGCTCATTCTTAATTCGACTAGCCTACAGTTTCGTATTGGGGTAAGAACACTGGATGAATCCATATCTGAACTTTATTTTCTGGTTAGACAAGAAGTTCTGCCGAAATTGTCAAAACACAGAAAGTTGGTAGACTCGAATAGTGAAACCTTTAGGTCGACTATTGTCATTGTTTATTGTCAGTAAGTCTCAACGTAAAACAGAGAAGGTTAGCTAAACCGTTAGAGTCAGACTGCAGACCGAGAGGTTCTTGTTTCGCCTCTCGATGTCACCAGCTGTTTTACTCTGCCTGTATGCAGTTTGCCCAAAATGCACCTAAAACGAGGAATTTGGTCAAAGTAAAATACTTTACGAAAGTAAAAGACTTAACGAAAGTAAAAGATCCGATTATCTGTATCAAGAATTCCAGTAAATGTTCAAATTTGGGATCCCATCTAGACCTTTGGTCTTGTTCCTCTCCGAGTCATACTTCTGCAATTTCTTGCAAAATTCTACTTTGCGCGACAACCATACAAATTGTGCGAACAGGAATACAAACGGCGTGTTTTGTCGGTGTCTGATGCGATGAAATATTTCAATTGACCCCGACAAAAATGCACGATTTCCGGGGGGGGGGGGCAGGAGAGAAAAAAAAATATTAGTTGATTTGTCACGATAAGAAGTCTTTCTGAAAATTCCCAGGTATGCCTGGGAGTTTTCAGTGTTATTGTGGACACTGTGTCTGTTAAAGGACCCCTCTTGCTTATTCTGCCTTTTATAATATACCTAGCTCCTTTGTCGAATTATAAGCTTCTAAAATCCCCACCTTTCTCCATTGTTTCGTTTTGTGCCTACGAATTTTACCGCTATTTCTGCCATGCCGAGTTTTGCCCGTCACACAAAGCAAAGTTTACCGGAGTCTTCAATGTTCGTGAGAGTCTTTGAGAATCTTTTGTTTTTTACTTCTTTTATTTGCTTAGTTTTCCAACTTTTTAACCACGGGTCGTTCAGTTTTCAAACGTTTTGCTCCCACCCGCCGCGTCGGAGAGCAGAGCCTCGTTTTTGTTGCATGCTGCAGGTCCACTTCTCGGCCGATTCCGGACTGATTCTTCCTACATCCGTTTTTGCACTGCAGCGCTTCCGAGGAAGACGGCAGCGCTTCTCGAGAATCACGGACTTGCTCACCGACAAAGTCCGTGCTTCCCTGCAAGATGCTGCAGCGCTGCCGATTCAACTAAGAATTCAGGAATTCCGATTCAATCCAAAAACGCATATTGTGCAAAAGCAAAGAAGTGCTGCAGCAGCGATGCGGCAGCGCTATTGCAACAAAAACGAGGCTCAGGAAGGCTGGATTGTGTCGACAAGCGCTAACAAGAAAATTGCTAATTTCAGGTGGAAAGTAATGGTATTTATGGAAATCTTTTTTTCTGATCCCTTTCGTAGGCAAAAGATCATTTCTAGTAAGAGTTGTGCTTTAATAGTGGATTGTTCCTTGTGTCTTTAGAGACCATATCCCGAGGAGGAGGAGTTTCGTTGTCCTCCTGTTGACCATCGTGACGTTTACTGTTGCGTCATCGTTGTGACGTGAACATTCATGCGGTTCTGTCGTAAGCCGGAAAAATCAAAGACAAAATCGTATTGTCGGATTTTGTGAGCGTTGCGAACCAGTGGATTGTCTGAAACTTTTGCTTAGCGTCCCTCTCCGAAATTCAAACACGGAGTTATCAGGAAAATACAAAATAATAAACCCCACCAAAAAATACATAAATTGAAACAAGTGCTCGAGCAAGAGCTTTAAATGCTTGCGCAAACCATACAATACCTCGATTCGTGGTATAAATTTTCGTACTATGTTTAGTTCGTATACAGATTTTCTTTAGTTTCTTTCCATATTTTCTTTTTCTTTATGTACTCCGCTTTTTCCATTTGGTAAGCGGACAAAAATAAATATATATATATATATATATTAGTCGTGTTCTAAGGCATCTGCTTTCCCAGATAATAAGGTGTTCTGGGACCGTATTTTGTATGGGATTGACTTCCGACTAAGGCCGGCAACATCCTTGAGTTCCTGAAAGGACCCTATGGAATTGAAAGCTTCAGAAATTACCGCTGTTTAGTTTTGCAACTACGACATTTAGCCCTTTTTAGACCGAGTCGAATTTGCCGGTCAAGAAGCACAACTTCCTCGAAAGATTCAAAGTCCACCGACAACTCTTTCAAAAACAAGGGCAAATGAGAACACTGTACAAATTTTCTCCGAGTAAGGATTTAAGTTAACTGCATTATTTGCTATTGGGATTATTCTTATCTCTACTGGGATAAGATTAATCCGAATAGAGATAAGCTTATTTCAGTAAGAGACAAGATTAATCCCAGTAGCAAATACTGCAAGGTTTTTTTTTACAGTGAAGCTTCAAAATTTGTTGCTAATTTTGGAGTCCTTTTCATTTAATGCCGAAATAACGGCAAAACTCCAGGAGCTTCATAAAAATTTATCTGGACAAGCATATGAACGGCTTACTCCCTATCACGGGCTCATCCGTTTGTTCTGTTGATTTTTTGTGTTAATTTTGCTGTATTAGTGTTTCTTCAGTTGTTTATTTGTTTCTTTCTCTTCTCTACTCCACTATCTTCACATTGTTTTCGTGCAGTGGGTTATAAATAAATTATTCTTGTTATTATTATTATTTTTCTTGGCTATCCGCTTTTCAACCACGGCACGAACAATTTTTCAAATATTTCGCGTCAAACCTCTGCGTTGGAGATGCGGACAAGCTGAGTCTGGATAAGCGAAAACAAGAAAATTGCCAATTTCACGGGGAAGTTTTGTCCAAAAAAAAATGGTATTTTTCACCATTTTGTCCTGAAAATATCATCGCTAGTAAGAGTTGTGCTCTGAACAAAACAAACCGTGCAGGTCGAAACTGAACAGCCGAATGCCCATCTGATAAAAATATAAAAGATAATCTGGGTCTGGAGTTGAAAGCCCTGCTTTAATCATATTTACACCAGTAAAGGTGGTAGCCTAGCTAATGTGATCATGCAACCAGTGGTCTGGAATCCTTTGTCTAGTATTACCGGGTAACCGAATCAAGGTCCGCCATTCCGATTCTTTATTAGATAGCAATATCTCATTACAGTGAACACATCGTCGCGATAGCTGTAGAACGGGTCTGTTAGATAGGCTATCTTTAGCTTCAGAGTAAATTGGAAACAAAGTTATTCGACTTTCCTGGTTGAAGACCACCTTAAGGATTGGTCAGGAAATTTCAACAGTCACACGTGAACGTTATATTAAGGGATCGAATAAAAAGAGGCACGGCATGGTGCAGGAGGCATGAGTAATAAAAAGAGATTAGCAAGTAGTCAGTGAGAGTTTGTGACTTCAGAGCCTAAAAGAAGGCACGATAAAACATTGTTCCTGCCCCCTACTGTGGATCCCGAAAGAGCTCTTTTAGTTTTCGTGCCTCTTTTTAGTAATAATGCCTCCTACACTATGTCGTTGTGGTTGAAATCGGAAAATAACTCGGAGATGGCCATTGAAAATATCCTATGCAAGCCGAAGGAGAGGTAGCTTATGAAAAATATTTACTGAGCGGAGCGAGGTTTATATTCTTAAACGGTTGCCAAGGATGTTATTCCGATATCAACTGAGATAGAGGTATGTTTACTATTACAACTTTTTCGAATAGGTATTGACTTGGGAATTCTAGATGCGTCGTTTTTTTACACCCAGACTGAAATGATTAACCACCTGTCAAAAGGAATCAGAGTAAAGGAAACAATATGGGTTTAAAATTAATTCATGAGAACAGCCTAGGAAGCAGATGTCGTCTAGCGGTGGATTTTTTTTATTTTATCGGAATGTCTAGCCTATTCTGTTCGCGTTTAGCACAACTGTAGCCTCTATTTGATCGCAATGCGGTTGGTCGCAATCCACTCAAGAAATTTGAAATCAAAGACAGGTTGCCACGGGTAACATGAAAGTGCTACTTTTAACACTTTTTTATTCTAAAGAAAATGTAACATTATTAAAGCACTTTTTAGAAGCCTAGAACTGACATTTTGTTTCTTCAAAAGAACACTTTGTTCGTTCTGATTCCTTTTCCCTATGGATGCACAAAATTAACTGAGGAACATTGCTCCCCATACGTTATCTTGAGCTTACACTGAGTGAGAGCATCCAATTGTTGCAACGCAACTGTTTTTGCTGAAATAACACTAATTCCAAGAAAGAACACTTTTTCCTATCTTTAGTAGCACAACAATGTCACCAGTGTGGCAACCCTCGAAGAGGACGTGTGTGATAACAAATACTGTCAAAACCAGACCTATGGGAATGATTTTCTTTAGGAAACCAAGGGAAATTAATATGTTGTTTCAAGTGACGAGGTGTATTTTGAGTGAAAATGTGATTATAACAAGGTAGGCTATCACCTAAGTGACATAGGTTTGTCCCGATTGAGGGAAACTTTTCAACTTTTTTGAAAAGAAAGTAATAGTTTTTAAACATTTTTGAATACAATGTTTTAAATTTGTTTTTTAAGTTTTTTTCTTTCTGAAAGTAATTGTTTTTATTTGTTTTACAGAGGACAACTTCTACCTTTCGGTATTTGATGTAAACCCTGGGTAAACCACTTAGTGCACTCTCTGCAGGCTGATACGATATTGTATCAACCTTGACAAAAGTCATTGACACCTGTGGGACAAAGCGTGGGGCTTAGATAAAACAAACATTGATTAAGGTGTCCCAAGAACGTGAAACTGATGCAGGATATAACCGCTAATTCAAAAGTGTAGAACTTGGGATAGACTTTGTCGTTTATAATAGTTGATAACTTTTTGTGGAAACAAGGTGGTAGGGGAGACCGGGGTTGACCCGGACGCGATTTTTTGAAACGGCATATCTTCTAAGCCATTGAATTTTTGAGATTTTTTTCAGATTTTTCTACAAAAAGGAAAAAAAGATTTTTATTTTTTTTCATTTTTTTGAAATGTCCGAAACAACCCCTACCCACGGGGTTGGATCGGACGGCCCCAGTATTGGTTCGGACACCATGCTAAACCATTAGATTTCGACTTTTTTTTTTCAAATATGCTTAAAAGTATAAAAAGTAAAAAACAGTACTTCAGCTATATAAAATGACAAAAAAGCTTTAAAATGACACACAATTCACCGGAGTTGGTACGAGCTGAGATTGTACTCAAAGACCAATCCTCGGCCGGCTCTTTCTGTGCCTCCCGAGTTTCGCGGGCGAGGAAGTTTCAAAACAATGTCGTCCGCACTGACGTCTGCCTTATCAGGAATCTCTGGAAACACGAATTTCTGTCCACTTTTTCTCATAAAGGAAACCCTGAATTCACCTTCCTTGACACTTTCGATCTGAGCAACGTAAAAAATCTCTCCGCTACGCTTGCCAAGCACGAACTTCACTAGAACAAAATCGTTCGCCGCCACTGAATCGGGATCGAAGGGCTCGATGTCTTCCACATCACCTCAATGAAGCGAACAATCACTCGAAACGTCGTTGAGATCAAGAAGCTCACTATCTCTGTTTTCGACGATTTCTGGCGACTGTCCACGCTTCTTTTTCGTTGTCTTCTTTACTTTAGGTTTTCTCGCTTGTTCTATTTCCTCTTTATTCTCCATTCATCTATTCTCCATTCATCCGTGTATTTTCTACCCTAAATACCAACCTTTTAGAGACGGGGTTGGTTCGGACAGATAAAAAAAATGTCCGAACCAACCCCCAATCGCCGTGTCCGGCCCAACCCCATGTGTCCTCGTGCGACGTCAAAGTGATTTGAAAAAAAAATCAAATAGATGGCGCTCAATAAACTGCTCTAGAATCTTTCTATGTGAGCTACTTTTCTCCTGAAAAAATGTCATTGCAAATCCAGCAGCCTGGTCCACTCTATTAAACTCCAAACAGAGACCCTTGAAAAAAATTCTTACCTTAAAAAACACTTTTTGCAAAATTCAAACAAATGGCTGCGTGTATCTAGATCCAAACTGGCTTGATAATAGGGCAGTAGATGGTGCACCTTTCGTGATTTTTTGAGAATTTTTGCTAAACCGCTAGGTGTCCATACTTGACTGTCCAGATCAACCCCGTGTCCGGGTCAACCCCGGTCTCCCCTATAGTTGTGTAACCGTTCCTCCGAAAGCTTAGGAACCATTTGGTCATGACTGGATTTGAAGATCTCACCTAAGAACTCCCTACCTATTGATAGTAACTTTGCCAATTTCTAACAATCAAATTGACCCTTCTGTTTATTTTATTTTCGTCGCAAACGATTTGAACAAAACACAGTTCGCCGTTGACACTTTTTAGTAAATTTGATCATCAATTATTCTGACTCTTAGGGGCTTGGGGCTTTGACGTTGCCAACCTGTGAATCACTTTGACATCTTTCCTCAGTGGAATACAAGCTTCGATACTTCCCGGTTGATCTCCAGACGTCGCGCTGATAATACATTCCAAGAGATCCCCAATGGCGTTCTCCAGAGCATTAATAATTTCGTCCTTCAAGCTGTCAATGACAATGTCGGCTATCTCATTAGCCACCCAGTCCAGTCCGTCAAATCCGCTGAACTCGATATCAATATCCCTGTAAGGAGCTTTTCGTTAGTAAATTAAACATGGATTTCCGGGACAATCTCGTTAACTACTAAGAGGCTTTCCTGCAGCTTGTGGCTGATAACAATACGATCACTGATGTCGCTAAATTGGTTCATTGATTTGTGAAAGCGAACCTGGAGAACGTTTTCACGTAAACAGTAAATACCACCGTTCGACCAAAACAGCTAAAACCCAAGAAAGCGCACTAAATCTGGAGCGTACTCTCATTCGAGCGTACTTCTCACTCCAGGAACTTCCACAGTGAAGGCCTGTTTTTTTTGATCCCAAAATGTAAGTGGAGGGATACCTATTACACCGCAAAAGTTGTCCGTCTGTCCGTCCGTCTGTGAGCACGATGAATCTCGAAGGGAATGAGATACTCTGATAAAACTTGGTGTGAGGAATCTTTGGGTTAAGTGGAAGACCAAGTTCGTAGATGGGCCCTGTAGCCCTACATGTAGGGGTGGGGGAAGGGGTTTAAATTAAGGGGCAAACAAAATAATTTTAGAAAGCTAATGTGATAGTCGATTATGGAATAAGAAGACATGATGAACACGATGATGAAAACCATTTTCTCGCCGGCCAAGTAGTTCGTCCGGAATCCGGGAAAAAACGGAAAGTTTGTTAAAAGTAAAAGTTTCATTTGATGAATGAATGAATGAATGAATTTATTCCCAATAAAGCCCCATGTTCACTTTGTCCGATTTAGGGGCGAGAAGACATGCTGAACACTTATGTAAAAATCCTTTTCTACCCGGACAAGTAGTTCGTCCGGAATCCGGCCATATCCGTAAAATTTGTTAAAAGTAAAAGTTTTATTTGTAGTTGATTCGATATCCGATTTAGGGGTAAGAAGAGATGCTGACTACGTATATGACAATCCTATTTTACCCTGACATATAGTTCGCCTGGAATCCGGCTGGAACCGGAAAATTTGTTGTAAGTAAAATGTTTATTTAAAGTTGATTAGATGTTCGGTATTGGCCTTATTACAGTTCAGCGCTCCAAGTAGAGTAGTTTCTGTTAGTCCCCTATTGCCTCATAACCAACACGTGTGTAGACATAGTAAAATATCGGATCCATAGGGTAGTGGGTCAATTTCACTTTCTGCTGCTGAGACATATGCAAAACCTCCATTACCTGGGACACAGATGACAGGTTTTCCACTCACTAACTTGTGGATCTATTTTACCATGGCTGATCCAAATGCTGACGGTGAGGCATAGGGGGATTAACAGAAACTAGTCCGCTTGGAAGCGCTGAACGGGAATATGGCCGATTGGGGAAACAAGATACGCTGAATTCGTTTATTAGCTTTCTTTTTTCGCCGGACAAGTAGTTCCGGAATTCGGCCGAAACCGGAAAAGTGGTAGAAGTAAGGCAGGAAGTCGTAGTCAAAATAGCTATGCCTTATAGGGGTAAACACATATACTGAATCCAAATCTGAACATGGTTTTCTCAGATGATTAGCTATTTGGCCTTATTTGGCCTTTCTTTATTTTGATATTTAAAATGTTCAAGAAGTCTGGCGAAGACTGGACCTGGCGAAGACAAGACCCAATAGTCTGGACCAAATATTGAATTTTTGGGATCCCATTGAAACCTTCGGTCGTTTTTGTTCTGACCACATTTTCCGCTTTCTCACGAGTCCCGGGAAATACTAAGTAAATTTGAAATACTCCAGTTATCTTCAAATTTTTCAAGTTTTATGGCACTTGCAGCCTCCGGCTCAAGTGCCATATACCGATCGCAATTCCGTCGGTCGGTCTGCCTGTCGGTCCGGATTTTTTGTCACACTTTTTCGAGTTAGGGTACTTCCAGATGTGCTAGGACGATGAAACTTGACAGGTGTGTCAGGAACCCGACCAAACCAACCTGGAAATAATCAGTTTCCCGATCCGACCTTCTGCGGGGGAGTGGAGGGCGGGGGAATCTGGAAAATTTAGGACAGTTTATCACAGTTTGTCGATTTAGGGTACTTCCAGATGTGCTAGGACTTGGCAGGCGTATCAGGGACCCGACCAAACTAACTTGGAAACAATCAGTTTCCCTATGCGAACATCTCGAGGGGGGAGTGGAGGGCGGGGGAATACGGGAAATTGAGTAGTGTGTAACTTTCAAACGGGTGATCGGATTGGGATGAAACTTAATAGCTGAATTATTAACTGAAGATGATATATCTCTGGGTGGGGAAATCCGGAATATTGGATCATGCTTAACTTTGGAACGGGTGATCGGATTCGAGTGATATTTAGTAACTGAACAGAGGACATGTCTCTGGGGATCTTTTCCATGTCGGACCGGATCCGACAACTATTGGGGGGGGGGGGGGAATACTTTACCGGCTTAGACTGGAGAGATCGGGATGGGACTTTGTGGGAATAACAACAGATGCTCCGGGCAAGTCATTTACTGAGTCGGATTGGCTCCGAGCACTGTGGGGGGAGTTTGGGGGGGGTCCGGAATTCCGGTGATTGCGAATTAGGTTACTTCCAGATGTGCTAGGACGATGAAACGTGCCTGGAGACTTCGCCTGAACATTAGAGATTAGACAAGATTGTCTTAGGAATCGTCATTTTCCGAATCCGACTATTCCTTACAGTACCAATCGTGACCGCAAAGTAAAAAAAAATACTTTTATGAGCAAAATGTACATTTTCATGATCCCCATGAGCCCGTTATCATTTTTGCCTCAAGGGTTTTGCTTACACATGAAGTTGTAGCTCGCATAAAGTGCGCATCTTAACCGAGAAGGGAAAAAATACTTTTGACCAAACGGTATATCAACGATCCCCAAGGGCTTGTTACCGTTTTCGCCTCAATGATTTTGCTTACAGATGAATTTTAGCGCCTTTGAAGTGCGCATCATTAAGGCAAAGTTCAAAAATAAAACAATTTTTACCAAACGTCCTACATTCTCGTGATACATTCTCCATGATCATTCTTATCTCAAAGGTTTTACTTACAAATGATCAGAACAAACACACGATAAGGCAAATTCTATGTTTCATCTTCTGCACCACCCTTGCAAGTGCCATATGAGCTTCTAGCTCTTGTTTAATTTATGACTCAAAACTACAAATACACTCAACAAGCACCGTCGAGAATAAAAATTCGAACATTCACTGCTCGTTAATAATTTTACCTTAATGACAACAGCTACGAAATGATCAGAACAAACACACGATAAGGCAAATTCTATGTTTCATCTTCTGCACCACCCTTGCAAGTGCCATATGAGCTTCTAGCTCTTGTTTAATTTATGACTCAAAACTACAAATACACTCAACAAGCACCGTCGAGAATAAAAATTCGAACATTCACTGCTCGTTAATAATTTTACCTTAATGACAACAGCTACGTACCCTGTAAATCTCTAACAGATCTAACAAAATTTAATCTTCACTTCACATTCCACCATAAACCCGATGTTAAATTTATCTCAAAATAGTAGTATGAAGTTGTACGAAAAAGTAGCATGCAGTACGAACTGAAGCTACTACGTGCTTCTACTTCAAGGCTACCGTGTTACTGCATGCTACTATTAGAAAGACTGGATGCTACTGGATACTATTGTTTAAGATTGGCCCAGTCTGAGGCACACTAAATGATAGTATTCTTTACTATTACATATCAATACATGCAACTTTTTCGTACAAATATCTATCATACAACTACGCAGGCTAAAAATTTTTCATCGGGAAGGTACTCCAGCTCAGTATTTATTGGGGAGGGTATCGAGTTTGGGACTTGCTGGTGTAGTTGTTCATTCAAAACAAATGCGATATTAATTAACGTTCGTTGTAATGTAAGGAATTCCTGGGATAAGTTGTCATAACTATAGTAATAACTAATAAGTTGTATAACTAACAAGCTTAGTTGTCCGATAAGACTAATTTTGAGGAATAGATATCTGTTTTTGTTCTTATTGGGATTTTTTTAGACAATAAGTTGAAAAATAAGGAAAACAGTAAGAATAAGATAGAGTGAATTCGCAGACTAGTTTTGTCACCAGAAATAGGAACTTACATAGTTTTGAGGAATAAGTGTCTATTTTTGTTGCGATTGGGATTTTTTTTTTAAATAATACAGTTGAAAATAAGGGAAAAATAAGAATAAGACAGAGTGAATTTGCAGACCAGTTGTGTCACCTGAAAAAGTCTGGCAAGGAATGATGAAAGAAAAGCTGGATAGTTACCCCATATCCAGGATTTCGAAGGTGTTCATGTTCGTCGTTCCTGTTAACAAGTTCGTCGATGAGCTGAACTTCGCACTGACGTATCGGATTAAAGCATTAACGTCAGCGTCATCTCCCACGCCTTGTAAATCGTAATGAACTCTGTAACCGGCCTACAAAAAACAAGAGCTGGAAGCTCATATGCAGAAGTTATATGTCAGAAGCTCATATGTCAGAAGTTTCATAACAGATAACACGAGGATGCGCGGTTTCAACAAATAATGCGTAACAGATACCACTTCGGATGGTATCTATTGCGTTTCAAAATGCTGTGCACAATAAGCGTTACCATCAGGAAGAACCGAAAAACCGCCAGAAAGTATCTGCTGAGTTTTACGACATCATGACGATAAGGCTAACGGTAAGGATCATAACGATAAGGAGCAATAGATGCTTTTTTGGCTCTTCCTAACAAAGCTTGTTATGTATAACATTTCATGCATAACGTTTTCAAACACAATAGATAATATCCGAAGTGTTATCTGTTACGCATTATCTGTTGAAACCGCGCATCCTCGTGTTATCTCTTATGAAACTTCTAACTTGTAAGGCTGGGACAGAGGAGAAAAGTTGGAATTTGCCGATTCCTGGGTTTGTTCTGATCATTTCTAAGCAAAACCTTTGAGATAAGAATGATCATGGACCTTGTATTGTTTGGTGCAAAGTATTTTATTTTTGCACTTGGCTATGGTGATACGCACTTTAATGGCTCTAGAAATTTATTTGTCAGGAAAACCCCAGAGGCAAAAACAATGATGGGGTCATGGGGTCTTGAAAATGTATCTTTTGCTCAATAGTATTTTCTTGTGCTTTAAGGAATTCACTTGTAAGCAAAACCCTTCAGGCCAAAATGATCATGTGCCCTTGAAGATTATGAAACGTAGCGTTGGTCAAAATTTTTTTTTTCACTTTTCGGTTAAGATGCGCACTTTTGGGATGGTCGGGTCTGAGAAGTGACAATTTCCAAGCCAATCTTGTCGAGCCTCTAATGTTACAGCCAAATTTTGTCGTCCTAGCACATCTGGAAGTACGGTCCGGACATGGAATGGGACATCTGAGATACGAGGTCTTTCCAAATATAAGTTTCATTAAGATCCGATCACCCGTTCGGAAGTCATATGTACCTTAAGATTAAGGATTCCCCCTCCCCCCCACCCCCCTATGGTCGGATTGGGGAACTGACTATTTCTAGGTTAATCTGGTCAGGTCTCTAATATGCCTGCCAAGTTTTATCGTCACTGGAAGTACCTAGCCTCCGGATCACCGGAATTTCGGACCCCCCAACTCCCCCGCAGGGCCCAAATCAGATCAAGCTATGTCAATGACGTATCTAGGGCATGTGCTTGTTCTTCATCAAGTTTTATCGTGAAGCGTGTCATAAGATTTCCGGTTCCCCCTTCTCCCCCCCCCCCCCATATTCATCGGATCCGGCCCGGACTTGAAATAAGACGTTTGAGACACGGGTCATTCCAAATATCAAGTTTCATTAAGATCCGATCAACCGTTCAAAAGTTGTACATACCCCAAGATTCCGGATTTCTGTACTCCCTCTACCCCCCCCCCCCCCCCACGATGGTCGGATCGGGGAAGCGACTATGCCCAAGTTAGTTTGGTTGGGTCCTTAATATGCCTGCCAAGTTTTATCGTCCTAGCGCATCTGGAAGTACCCTAACTCGCGATAACCGGACTGACCGACCGACGGAAAAGTCATCGGTATCTGGCACTTGGCCGGAAGGCAAGTGCCATAAAAAAGACAAAGAAAGGTTACGATAAATGCCCTTGCTCCTAGCTTAACTTCGAGCGTATTTTCGACTTCGTGACTTGACCAACCAATCAATGTTTTATTTTAGTTTCGAATATTTCATATTGGGTTTGGTATAAAAAATTATGATTTTTTGTTGTTGTTGATTGGCTCCTCAGAGTAGCAAGAGGATTGATGATCAGTATTATTTACAATTTATCATTTACTAACTGAATCAAAGCAAATGTGAATTCACCGGTCGTCTTAGAAGAGGAAAGAATTAGGAGACTATTATTTTATGGCCCAGCAAGACAACAATAATGATAATTATTTTTTTTATACAGGCGAAAGCCTTATTATTGAAGATATATGATTATTATTATTACTATTATAACTCGTGATTTGCAGTGCAGGAAAAGAGGACCAAACGGCTAACATAATATCTCTTTCTGGAGAATATCTACTTCCAGAACGTGCTCTGGAAGAGCATCAATTGAAAAAGGCCCAACCTTTTTCATGGAGAATTTGTTTCACTGGGCCCGGCCACAGGGCCACTTCAATCCCATGACCAGGCCACTTAAATTCCATTCAGCCCTATGGCCGTCTAGGGGCATCTCTCCTCTTCAGTGCATGAATGTGCTGCCTCTACTACTCATAGTGCGAACATAGGACCAGGATTTCTCGGCCGGATTTTCTGTACTTTCATCATCAAGTTGAAAATATCTTAAAATTTTCTGTATCGAAGTGATGATGGTGCGGAAATCCTTTAAGGAAATCCGGTCCCCGACCGCCCAACCCTGATTGCCTTTTCAAGGCACTGATATTCCGTTTTAGAAAATCAACATGGAACCTGTCATGCAAATGGCGAACGCTATAGTTTGCGGGCTCTAATGATCGTTGTTGTGCAAAAGTTGAATGCCCAGCAGGTCGAATTCGACTTTCAGGGTAAAGCCGCGCTTTCACACTGACGCGTTGAGGCTTTCACACTCAGCTACGCAACCTCTGCGTCGCGCTTGCTTTGACGCAACGCAGAGCTTACTTAGAGAAATAAGTCGCAACGCATCAGATTTGTCAGTGGAAAATGGAAGTTCTGAAGAAAAACAGAAAAAACATGCTGATGATGAAGAAAAACTTGCTACTAGTAAAAAGAAATTAAAATTTAGCAGAAGAAACCGAGAAAGGAAAATGTCAATGAGCAACTAGCGCGAAAGTCTCTCGCGCAGGTCTGAAAAATACGCTGCGCAACCTGTCCGCAAGGCAAGATAAACGCATACGCAACGACGCATCAATGTTAAAGCTGCCTAATGTTCATACGGATCCCTTTCAGCCCCTCTTTAGGCTCAAGCACGTGGTGACATATCTTCTTCTGGCTCACGACGAAAAGTAAATGACGAAATGACATAGAAAACTTTATTTTGCCAATTTAAATAGTAAGGACTGTCAATTATATCGTTGGTCTGAACGGATGACAGCGGTTCTTCTGATAATTTGCACGTTATGTCATGGCGGAAGCTGTGATTCTGAAGTACAGAGGGGCCGAAAGGCCCGGATTCTGTAGCAACGGAACTGTCTGCACTTTCATCATAAAGTTTAAAAAATTATAATTTTCCGTATGGAGTTGGTGATGGTGGCAAAGATTCTGTCAGGAGTCTGCCACTTTCCGACTACCCGAACCAGAAGTCAGATACACACATAGAAAACGTCCTCTTGTGAACTTGTGATTATTGATTGTTGTTTGTTGACTGCTGATTTTGTGGTTGTTGTGACCAGGGGTGTCAAGACTGGGGGGGGGAGGAGGGGACGCCAGTCGATAAGAAATAACCGAGTCTGGTCGAAGCGCCGCAATTTTTCGTCAAAACAGTTGATTTTTTCATGAAAACAGTTGGTTTTTCTGAAAATCAGTTGATTTTTTGTCAAAACGGTCAGTTTTTCTGAAAATCAGTCGACTTTTTTTTCAAGACTGTCATTTTTTTTTGCAAAAAGAGTCGGTAAAAATTACCAGCCAGTTGGTAAAAATTACCAGCCAGTCGGTAAAGCCTTGCCCCCCCCCCCCCCAAACATTTTGGCTAGTAACGCCTCTGGTTTTGACTTGGGATTGGCTCTTGTGAATGTGAAGTTTTGGTGTCCCGGAAACCAGTTTCTAGTTGTTTCTTAACTGTGTTCTTCTTACCTGCATGTTGACAAGACCCATCGCTCCAGTGAAGGTCATGTTGAATCCTGAAGTTTCTAAGGTGCAATCCCCTGACCTTGTAAGGGAAGAGAGTCCAAAAATAAATCCATTGTAGAGACCGACTTCGCCATACCAGGTCACGCCAAGAACCTGTAACACGCTTATGGTTAGGGCCATGCAATACACACGTTACGTGGGAAATACGTACGAAATAATTGTGCGAAATAGTTCAAAGAGAATACTTTATATGACTAAGTCCAAAACACGCCAGTGATCCTCAGGAAGAAGGAGTAAACGTCTCCTTCACGACTCAAACTCAACGACTCAAATCCTGTTTCAAACAATCACGGCGATATTTGGGAGCAGCTGTGATACCGCTTTTGGCTTTCTTCCGCAGGTACCCGGAGATTCTGCATTGGCAGGGAGAGATAGTCATCAAGAGTATACCATGCAGCCTCCTTGCATTTTGCAACCTTACCAAGACCAACGCTATCCTCCAGTGGCATCCGAAGGGATCCAGATGAAGAGGGTGACCGAGGAACACTCTTCGCCGTACCCACCAGTCGGATCTCCACAATATCAACGTATCTATACAGCCATAATGGGAAGATGGGATCGACTAAAACCAGGAAGGAAAGGGAAGGCGAGAAAAGCAGGAAGGCATACTAAAACCAGGAAGGGCATACTAAAACGAGGAAGGCTGTCGCCAGAATTCAAAACTGGAAAGCCGCACCGTTCCCTTCCTCTGTTTAGTATTCTTTGAGGGGTCGGCAACTTTCCAAATTCGAAGTTCACCATCCCTAATATCCTGTAGTATCCATCGTTTCAGTATCCGTCTGGACTAGAAATGAAAAGGTGAATTACAATTTTGATAATTGCTGACCCCTCACTGAACCCATGTTAGGATACTAAAACGAGGAAGGGATGGTGAACTTTGAGTTTGAAAAGTTGCCGACCCCTTGAAGAATACTAAACAGAGGAAGGGAACGTGCATCGTTCCATTTTTTCGCAGCCTTGAATTCCTTCCTCGTTTTAGTATGCCCTTCCTCGTTTTAGTGTGCCCTTCCTGGTTTTAGTATGCCTTCCTGCTTTTCTCGCCTTCCCTTCCCTTCCTGGTTTTAGTCGATCCCTGGGAAGATGTATGGGCCGGGGTCCTTATGAAAGACGACACTGGCGGCTCTTCTTGGATGCCTTTAGCGACTCTGGAGCTGCAGGAGGAACTAAGGTAAGGGAAGTGCGATATATCGCTGAAGAAAATCCTAGCTGACATCTCTGTTTTGACTCAGTTTTCGTATACATTCTAAGGATGGTTTGCAGATACGTCCAAGAGACGGTAAATCTCGAGTGTTTTTTTTGTTTTTTTTAATTAACGGAAAGTCCAGTCGCGTCAGGTTAGAGAGTAACTCTGTCTGTCTGTTAGCACAATAACTGCTATGTGAGTCTTGACAAAATTGCTAACAAGATTTAGATTGCTTTGCAAGTCTTGACAAGTTAAACACATAAGTGGAATGTCGTCTGCGCACGAATCATACAGTTCGAGTCGTAACAAGTGCTGTGTGAGCTCGTGGCTCGGGATCGGCTTTAAAAAGGTACGGCACGGCACGATATAGTGTAGGAGGCAAAGCTGGTGGACTCGGACTCAGGACTCGTCTCGAGACGCCTTTTTCAAGGACTCGGAGTCATCTCGGACTCGTCTTTGACGGAGCTGTCCGCCCACCATAGCAGCGGACTCGGACTCTTCTCGAGACGGTCTTAAGAAGCCTTCTTCAAGGACTCGGACTTGTCTCGGTCTCGGATCAGCTCTGCTAGGAGGCACGAGTACTAAAAAGAGGCACGAAAGCTAAAGGACCTTTTCAGACTTCAGAGTCAGGGGCAGGAACAATGTTCCAACGTGCCTTCTTTTAGGCTCTGGAATTACGAACTCTCACTTACATGTCTACTTCCACTACTTGCTCATCTCTTTTTATTACTCGTGCCTCCTGCGCCATGCCGTGCCTCTTTTTAGTCGATCCCTCGTAGCCCTTGTTTGTGAGTGAAGGCGTCCTGGAAAGGGAACTATAAATCTGGGAAATAGTCGAAACTGGTGTCGTCTGTTCTTGAAGTACATTTTATGGATTGTACGAGATTTATTGTGTAAAAGGCATTGGGAGCAAAAAATTAATGCTGGAATCTTAGTTGTAGTGGAAGCATTACAGAAAAGGAAATAAGGAATTTGGTTTGAACTGGGCAAGAAGAAAGTTCAAATTGTGGTAGTACCACAGAAATAATGATGATAATCAAAGACATTCACAACTTAACCCACGAAAAATGAAATTAATTTCACATTCACAGTAAAACACGCAAGCCGTTTTGGCGCGATCCCCTAAATTGATTATCTCTTTAGCTTTCACAAAAGGGTTGTTTTTTCTCACCTGATTTGAAACACGTCCATATATGTAGTTCTACATCATACATCGACATCAACGATCTTGGCCCAAACGATCCAAACATGCTAACAGACAACAGACGGACAAACCTTACGAAGTCATGTGCATGAACGTTTTGGGATCCAAAATCTGAAAACCACTTACATCATTTTCAAAACTCGAATGAACTTCTGGCAGGGGGAAGAGAGGATCCAGTCCCGAGTTGGCAATTATTGGTCGAGCAAGAGATAGAACGTAATCCAAATATTCGTTAGCGTTGCCGGGAACCTTGACAGGAAAATCCCTGGAAAAGCAATATGATTACTTAGGTAGATTTTAATTTAAGATAGGATTGCGTAGGATGACCGTCATTTGGTTGTCCGGTCGTATAAGCATATTGAAAATTGGAGATTTTCAGTATCCTACAATCTTACGCCATTGACAGATTCTCAAACTGTTCCAGAGAGACCTGTCTACTCGTGAAATTACATCTTATGATGTTAATAATTGTAGAAGCATCACTCAATAAACACCTTGATGGGTCAAGATCTAGATTTACTCTGCAAAAAAATAATCCGCTTACGCCGCGCGCGTGGGGTCACTGACTCTGTCACAATAATGAATAGTAAATGACTAAAACTGAAAAAACAAATACAAATAAATAAAGCAATCACCCTTCAAGGTAACCTTTTCCATGTCTGAAACTCGCCTGCAGGAACTTTCCAAATTGTCAATTTCAATCCACCCATTCTTATTAAAACAACAGTAAATATGTTATGGTGTTGTCTGTACTCTGTACACGGCCAGGGAAGTTGCAACAATCTACTCACTTCAACATGTAAGCCAAGTAAATCGGACGGACGACCTTGAGATTAGAAACCGAGTCAAATTTAAATTATTATTTTGTTCCGGAGCTGAATTGGTATCTGCCTCTGTCTATGTCAGATTGAAAGAAGCTGTGTTGTATGAGCAGTTTTCTAAAAAAAAAGGAACAAAGCGGAATACCTTACCACTTGTTCACGCAAATCTTTTTTTTTTGGGGGGGGGGGACAAATTTAACAGATAATGGAATTTAAAAAAAAAAATCAATATCATAACAGACCTGCCACGTGAAAATCTACACAGATTTGTTTGTGGCAGGACTCAGTAATTTAATGACTTAGCACAGTTATATTGGGAACAAAAAAGAAAAAGTAAACGCTATAATATACATGAACAGCTATATAAAGAAGAAAAAAGATACGTTTTCTTCGAATCGAAAGAATTCGTTTCTTCTTTAAAACGATGCGTTTCTCTGCTACATGATGAGCCGTGACTAGAATGTTTGGCCTCGAAAAGTTTCAGGTTTTACGTCCTTTTGGGATCCCGTCCAAACCTTTGGTCATGTCACTTGTGACCTTACTTATTTGGGTTCCTTCACCAGTCTCTGCTCGGTGAGACGGCTACCGTCTCACATTTTTCGCGAGACAAGTCAGTCATTTGGCAATTTTTCACAGATTAAGTCGGCAAATCAGGCATGTCGGCATAAAGGCTTTCTATAAATTTCAATGACTGATTTTTAGTCGATTCTTAAACACACACACAACTAAACTAAAACACAAAGTAGGAAATTAAAATGTAAACAGATCAAATGCCGGAGATAAACTCTTCCAAATTCATGGAGGTGCGCAGAGCCAGGACCCGATCTTTCAGTTGAAGCATTTTAAGATCACACACAGAGAGCATCTGTAGAAGCTGCTTTCTGAAGATGTTGGAAGCAGAACGAACTTGTAGCCACTAGTATGGACTGCAGTTCCTCCTCTTGCAGTTTTCATCATTTCGAACTGGATTTGGGTTGACATTCTGTTTGCAAAACCAAAACTGACTATCCTAACATGCACCCTCTACTACAAACAGTAGCTCACTCTAAGCTGATTGTCTTAATCCTACTTTTCTTAATCCGGGTTGTCTCGTGGGAGGGTTGCCTAATGAACAATTGCCTCAACAAGATTTGTCTAATGCTCTGATTGCCTCGTGCGGATTTGCCTAGTGACACTTGTGAAAAGCCGATTGTCTCGTCAAAATTTGTCTCGTGATATGCTCCCAGTGGGACGAAAGGTGTCGGATTTTTCTGGCACTTGCCTTCCGGCCAAGTGCCATCTACCGATCACTTTTCCGTCGGTCGGTCTGTCTGTCAGTCGGTCGGTCGGTCGGTCCGGTGATCGCGTGTTAGGGTACTTCCAGATGTGGTAGGAAGCTGAAACTTGGCAGGCAGATCAGGGTCCCGACCAAACTGACTTGGAAATAGTCACTTCCCCGATTCGACCATCGTGTGGGGAGTGGAGGGAGGGGGAATCCGGCATATTGAAGCATGCTTAACTTTCGAATGGGTGATCGGATCTGATTGAAACTTGATATGTGGGAAGAAAATATGTCTCACATGTCCCATTTTACATCCGAACCGGATCCGACAACTGTGGGGGGAGTTGGAGGGGGGTACCGGAAATATCGTGACAGGCTCGGAGTAGAGGGATCGGGATGAAACTTGGTGGGTAGAACAAGCACATATCCTTGATACGTCGTTGACATAACCGGATCGGATCTGGTCACTTTGGGGGGTGGGATATAGGCTGGATCCCGGATTTCCGGTTGTCACGGGTTAAGGTACTTCCAGATGTGGTAGGATGATGAAACTTGGCAGGCATTCCAGGGACCCGACCAAACTGACTTGGAAATAGTCACTTCCCAGATTTGACCATCGTGGGGGGAGTGAAGGGAGGGGGAATCCGGAATATTGAGGCATGCGTAACTTTCGAACGGGTGATCGGATCTGAGTGAAACTTGATATGTGGGAAGAACACATGCCTAACATGTCCCGTTTTAATTCCGGACCTGATCCGCCAGCTGTGGGGGAGTTAGAGTGGGTTACCGGAAATATCGTGACACGCTTAGAGTGGAAGGATCGGGACGAAACTTGGTGGGAAGAACAGGCACATATCCTTGATACACTGATGACATAACCGGATCGGATTTGTGCACTGTAGGGGTTGGATGGGGGTGGAGGCTGGGTCCCGAATTTCCGGTTATCACGGGTTAAGGTACTTCCAGATGTGCTAGGACGATGAAACTTGGCAGACTTTTCAGGTACCCGACAAGGTTGACTTAATAAAAGTCATTTCCCCGATCCGAACATCGGGAGGGATGTCAGAGGGAGGGGAAATCTGGGTTCTTGAGGCAAGCATAACTTTCGAACGGGACATCAGACACAAACAAATGACAGTTGGACAGAGCTCGTGTCGCGGATTTACCATTTGGTGTCCCGGACCGGATCCGATAACTCTGGGGGGGGGGGAGGATCGGAGGGGGATCGGAAATCTCGGAACAAGCTTAGAGCGGTGGGACCGGTACAAATCTGAGCTGTTACCCTTTTACCTACTACGTGTGCTTGCAAGTGCCATATGAGCTTACAGCTCTTGTTTCTTATATCTCTTATTCCAGCCCTGTTACGGAAAAAAAAAATACAAAAAAAGTATAGTCCAAAGAAGACTTCGAGATGTCCAACCCTTAGTTACTGCTGTAATCCGCATATGTTCACGTACTCTTCGCTTTAGAGTGGGATAACCCAGCTCATGTTATTGAAATGAGATTGCATGCTCATGGAAAATAAGTAAGAAAGCTTCCGAAAAGGTTCTAAGCGCTGAGCTGAAGATTTGAATCTTCATACAGCTTTATCTTAAAGGACCTGTCGTACCTTTAATGTCAATGCATACTACTTCCATATCGTCATTCATTAGTTCTTAAACCCAGAGATCCAAGTTTCTTATGTTACATTTTGAACCCGCGACCGACACCTCACTAATATTTCCACTTGCCGCGATTCCCCAGTATCCAGATGCATTATCATCCGGACGAGCGTTCGCCTATCTTGCTACTGATGCGTAAAACCGGTTTTCTGAATTTTGCCGAGATCTTGCTAGAAGCCATTGTGCCTGTGATAAGGTTTAAAACAGGCAAGACCGTGGATAATTTTTTAAAATCAGAGTCTAGCTTTACAGTATTCACATAGCTTTGAATATTAAAACATAAGTAGTAAATAGTGCGAGGTGTGCTTTAAGGTTGGTTTAGGACCTGGTGAACTGAAGTGGATGGTGAGTTTTCGGGCAGATGCTTTACCGGTGGGTGCGAGAAGAAGATGTATTGTTAGAATTAAGTGCGGTTCTGGTCCTTCTGTTTGCCCGTTAACACTTGGTTTGTTCATGTAGTGAGTTGGGGGATCTAAGGAGAGAAATTTGTAGTAAGGAGGTTCTTCAAGAAAGATGGGTAGTAAAGTGTCCCAAGAGTTGCGTCGGTTGGGTAGATTCCTGTGAGTGTTGAACATGACTGGTACATTGCAGTTGGAGTTCTTATTTACTTTTATATTTTGTGCCGCTAGGGCCCAAAGGGCTTTTTTGGGAATACATTCGTTCATCCAATCATTCATAACACGGGGCAAAGCAGAAAGCTCAGCGAAAGAGCATCGGCAAGTCTGTTTTTGAATTGCTAAGGTTGAGATGTTACTGAGCACATAATCCCCAAGATTATCATGACGAACGAGTTCTTTCCCGTGCTGGCAAAATTCCCAGTCTCTTCTAGAGATCCGACAATAGTTTTTGTTTACTGTGGTTGAACCTTGGCCGATCCAACAGCAGAAGATGGAGCAATGCAGAAAGTTCAAAGAAGAAGCTAAGGTTAAAACTTCATGAAGTGCACGTATCAACAAGATAATGTCGGATGACTTGTCCCTAGGCTGGCAGAGTTCCCAGTCTCAGCTAGAGATCCGTTAAAGGTTATCAGAATAGGGCTAAGATACGACAGTCTGATTGCCTATCATATTTTTACTTAACTATGCTAGAAGAACCGACAAAAACGCGTCACTTCGTTACTTTGTTATCCACGATTCTTGGATTTTAGCTGACGTAATTTCTCTTCCGTAACTGTTGTACCTCTATACGGGCGTAGCTCTATGTTTGAAATGTTTAGCAACTACAGCGGCGGCCAATTGCCGTAATTCATGGCGGATTTGCATTCTTCAAGCCAGGAAGATGAAAGTTACATGGGAAGTGAAAGTGACCAGGAAGCACGGAACAGAGGGCTATCTTCAGATGTGATTCTGCAATCTGGAATCGAACATTTAAAAATCTTCGCTTTGTTAGCCATTGAAACACACGCTTTTGCAGACATTCAAATTTTCCGCGACTCGCCGTAAAGTTATTTGTCGTGCAACCAGCGGAGATTCCAAACGTCACTACTAGACTACGCGACGTAAAAAAACAAAAATCCCTTACACGAGTCAAAATAATTCATTGTATTCAAATCAAACATATAAAAATAAATTGGCTTTTCAGTTAAACTTTAATATTTTTTACAGGGTGTTGAACCTTGGCTGATCATATAGCATAAGGTGGAGCAAAGCATAAAGTTGAAAGAAGAAGCATCGGTAAGTCTTTTCTGAATTCTAAGGCTGAAACGTTATTATGGTTTGAATACTAACCAACAGGAACATGTCGGTTAAGTTCGTTCTTGGGCTGAAAAAATTCCCAGTCTCGGCTAGAGATCTGTTACAGTGGTTTACCCTTGGCCGATCATACAGCATAAAATGGAGCAAAGCAGAAAGTTCACCCGATGAAAAATGTATCTCAAAATAGTAGCATGAAGTTGTACGAAAAAGTAGCACGCAGTACAAACTGATGCTACTACATGCTTTTCTGTCAAGGCTACCATATTACTGCATTCTAGTGTATGCTACTATTAACAAGCCTGGATGCTACTGTTACAAGACAGGATGCTACTGGATACTACTGCTTAAGATTGGCCCAGTCTGAGGCCTACGCCTAGACCTACGCATAAATACGCAGGCTACAAATTTTTCATCCGGCAAAAAGTTATCGGTAAGTCTGCTTTTGAATTGCTAGGGTCAAAACGTTGTAATGTACACTAATCCGCAAGATTGTCATACCGAACCAGTTCTGTCCTGGTCTGGCAAACTTCCAGTCTCCGCGTGAGATCCGTCAATGTTTGTTTTACAGTGGTTGAACCTTCGGTTGATTATTTTATCATGCCGAACGAGCTCTTTCCTGGCCTGGCAAAATTCCCAGTCTCTGCTAGAGATCCGTCAGTATATTCTTTATTTCTTACAATAGTTGTACCTTCGGCCGATTATACCATTTCACACCCCCCCCCCCCCCCCCGCGGTTGCCCAGAGCATAAGCTGCGTTTCACTACTATGTTTTAGCGAACTGGTCCGTCGAAAAAGCAACTGAGATACTTTTGGTGATCTTTCGACCTTTCGTACGATGACATCAAGATCGTGAAAGCATTCCTTTCGTCGACTTTTTTCGTGACGCTTGCATCCTTCGGCTCAAATTAAATCAACTAAAAATTTAGCGATCGTAATTTCTGTCCGTCGGTCACGCTTCTGCTAATTCGGGGCACTTCCACATAACTTAGGAGAACGAGACTCAGCATGCCCATACAGGATCATACCGAATGATATGGGAAAACTTTACAATCCAGATTCAGTCGCCCATGGGAGGTAGAGAGATGTGAAATCATCAACCTTGTGGGATGCGTAGGTCTCAAACGGGTGATCAGATTGGATGAGACTTTAAGGGTGGGAAGAGAACATGCACTATGGGCATATAGATGATCAGTTTATGTGTCCGAACCGTATTCGGCCACGGTGGGGGAATTAGGGGGGGGGGGGGGGGGGGGGAATTATGTGGCGAGTCTGAAGCGCCTGAACCCGGCATGAAACTCGTAATTTAGAAAGTTTCACATGCGCTGCTATTTCGGGGTCCAGGTTCTATCTAACCTCGGTGAGGGGGTGGCAGGCTAACGAACGTTTCCCAGAGCTGCTCACATTAAAGTGAAGCTTGATGGGTGGTACGACAAGATGCCCTGTTGCTATGTGTTTCGAACCGGATTCGGTCGTGATGGGGGGGGGGGGAGTTGGGAGGGGTCTCGGAAATGTTTTGACATGCTTAAGGATCAAACGAGTGGAGAGATTGGAATGTAACTTCGAAGGCAAAAGTTCATATGCCCTAGAAGGCAGAGGCGTCACTAGCCAAAATATTTTTTTTTTTTGGGGGGGGCGAGGCGTCTACCGACCGGCTGGTAGTTCTTACCGACTGTTTTTGCAGAGAAAACTACTGTTTTGAAAGAAATCGACGGAGTTTCAGAAAAATCCACTGATTTTCAGAAAAAACGGCTATTTTGACGAAAAATCGACCAATTTTCAGAAAAAACGACTTTTTTCATGAAAAAAAATCAACTGTTTTGACGAAAAATCGCGGCGCTTCGCACCGACTCGGTTGTTTTTTACCGACTGGCCGACAGCATTGGGGGGGGCGTCCCCCCTCCCCCCCCGGTCGTGACGCCCCTGCTAGAAGGTTCATTCTCCGGTCCTAGCCAGATCCGACCTCGGTGATGGGAGTTGGAATGGGGTACCGGTAAAGAGAAGATGCCCTAGATATGACGGCTTCTTCTTGATTTGAGCACACCATCAATGGTTATGAAGGAAATGCATCAGAGATAGACGGGATCAACCTGAAAGCTTTGAAAGCAGCAATGGCGCATTCGGCCCCGTGCCTTATATGGGAGCATGGCTTACGGACGAAAAGTCCACATGACAAAACGTCCCCTGGCGAAACGTCCCCGTGACAAAACGTCCCCGTGACAAAACGTCCACGTGAAAAAACGTCCCGATGACAAAACGTCCCCATGACAAAATGTCCCCGTGTCAAAACGGCCCCGTGACAAAACGTCCCCAAGCATAGATTTTCAAGTTCGCCTCGATCTTTAGGTTCATGATCAAGGTAAAACAACTTGAGAGTGTGCATTACGGATGTCGGAACATTCCTTATAAGCAGGAAGGATCGGGCATAGGACCGACTGCTTCATAAACGTACTGTTTACAGTTAACAAATGTAGTGTAATATGCCTTACAGTTGACTCGTACCTGATTAGTTCTAGGTCGTTTGAAGCAACATGCACAATCTGAGGAGCACCAATATGCTCCTCAGAGAAAGGGGGCCCACTGTGGCTCGAAGAGAATCAAACAAGGAAAATTAAAAAATAAGCGTAGTGCCGTCATGCTGGATAAAATGACATAATAAGCGAGGAAACGAAAGCGGATGGAACGATTAGTTACGTAGAGAGACATAGTAAATCTAGGTTAGATGGGCTTGATTCCTTAATAAAATCTTGTATATAAATATCACCAAATTAAATATCGAACAAAAGCGAGATCAATGAGTTACATCGCAGCGTAAACTAACACACAAAATAAACCAATTAAATAAAAGATAAAAAGAAAACTGACAAACTACTAAATCTTTGCGCTTTCTTTAAGAAATGGCTACAGCCGGGAGCAACACTTTGGTTTGTTTCTTGAGTATCGGTTTAATGGTGAAGTAGGCAACCCATCGTGGTTTTCAAAAGTTTATATTCCAAAAACATATTTTGTCTGAACTGATTACGCAATCAGTAGTCTCATAGGCCTAGCTTTCCCTCAGCGACGAGAAAAAAATTCTATGGCCGGGGACATTTCGCCAGGGGACGTTTTGATCGGGGACGTTTCGCCACGGGGACGTTTTGTCATGGGGACGTTTGGTCATGGGGACGTTTTGTCACGGGGACATTTCGAATGGGGACGTTTTGCCGACAACCCGGGAGCATGTCCCGAGACAAGATTTCGCGAGACAATCAGCTTTTGACAAGTGTCACTAGACAAATGCGCACGAGGCAATCAGAGTATTAGACAAATCTTCGAGAGGCAATTAATCATTAGGCAACCCTCTCACGAGACAGGCCGGATTAGAAAAGTAGGATTAAGAAATCGGAATTTACCGACTGTTCTTGCAGAAAAAACGGCTGTTTTCCAGAAAAAAACGACAGTTTCGAAAATGTCGACTGATTTTCAGAAAAAAACGACTGATTTGACGAGAAATCGACTGATTTTCACAAAAATCGACTGTTTTAATGAAACAAATTTACTGTTTTGGCGAAAAATCGCGGCGCTTCGTGCAGACTCGGTTATTTGAATTGCTCGGTTATTTTTTTGACTGGCCGACAACATTGAGAGGGGGGGCGTCCCCCCTCCCCGGTCGTGACGCCCCGGGTCCTTACTAGTGGCTACAAGTTCGTTCTACTTTCAATATCTTCAGAAAGAAGTTACTACAGATGCTTTGACAAATGCTGTCCAGTACGAGGGAAAGAATGTAATGGCAAGTTTACTCTAACTTCCACGGCTGACCACAACCACATATTATGTAACCCGCAGCGTCTTTTTTGCCGGATTCCTGATGCAAAATTTGTAGCCTGCATAGTTGTATGGTAGTTGTACGAAAAAGTTGCATGTAATACTCTGTAATAGCAAAGAATACTATCATTTAATGTTCGTCAGACTGGTCCAATCTTATGTAGTAGTATCCAGTAGCATCCTCCCGATGAAAAATTTGTAGCCTGCGTAGTTGTACGAAAAAGTTGCATGTAATACTATGTAATAGCAAAGAATACTATCATTTAATGTTCGTCAGACTGGTCCAATCTTATGTAGTAGTATCCAGTAGCATCCTCCCGATGAAAAATTTGTAGCCTGCGTCGTTGTACGAAAAAGTTGCATGTAATACTATGTAATAGCAAAGAATACTATCATTTAATGTGTCTCAGACTGGTCCAGTCTTGTAGTAGTATCCAGTAGCATCCTGTCTTGCCATAGTAGCATCCAGTCTTGCTAAAAGTAGCATGCAGTAGTATGCAGTAACACGGTAGCCTTGAAATAGAAGCATGTAGTAGCATCAGTTAGTACTGCATGCTACTTTTTCGTACAACTACGTACTAGGCTACTATTTTTAGATAAATTTTCATCCGGTTTGTCTCACGGAAATTTGTCTTGAGCAAGGTTTGCCTCGTGATAATTTGTCTTGTGAAAAATTGCCATATGACTGACTTGTCTCGCCAAATTTGTCTAGAAATTCTTGTCTCGCGAAAACTTGTCGCGTGATAGGTATCCTCTTACATTTAACTGGAATCTTCCCCATTGTCCTAAAACGTGCGTAAGTTCTAGCTCTGCTCAAGGGTGACTGTAAACGAGAATGATAAGACAGTAGAAGTACTTCCGCCATGCCCAAAAGTTCTGTGCCATCTAGCGTGTTTAAGGGTGAACTATAGTGTTCTCTTGGGTCATCTGATGGTACTAGCGCCACCTAGAAGCTAGTTGCGCCATCTGGTAGCAGTGCCCACGCCATCTATTATTGCTAGCATTATCGTTGTCCTCGCTCACTAATAGTGTTAGCACCATTTTGTTCTGTGTTAGCGGCATAGAAGCAACTGGCGGCCACAGATTCAAAGCTTTTCCACAATCAGCTCCACCAAGCGTGAAAAAAAAAAAAAAACAACCAAAAACAAAACAAAAATTGGGATGGCTAGCAACTAGCGAATGCTATCTACTTTATTAGATGGTGGTAGTCGGTGGTAAAAGATAGTGATGGGTTGGATTCGCCCTTGAGAATTATTCTATACCTCTTGGGTTTCGAACTCGGGTAGGCTACGTAGGATCACTCCCACTTAGCCCACTTAGCCATCCCTATCTGACAATTTGACAGAAAAATCATTTTATTCTGTTCTAAAACAATATCAGAATTTTCCGCTAACCTCAGCATCCTCTGGAAGATTACAAAAAACCCTTTCACACAAATTTTCAATACTGCGAATAATCTCATCGTTTTCCTGAACACCCAAAGTAATGTTAATGTAATTGCTAACCCCTAGCTTTCCTTTCATATCAACTTTAATTTCAATTTTAACTCCGCCGTTATTGTAATCGTAGTCTTTCGCAAACTTCGCTCTCCTCCATTGTTTGCCATCATGCTGATTTCGGATAAAAACGTTGTTGTAGTAATTGGTGGTGCTGTTAGTTTGACCGATGATACCTCTTGAGAACAGTTGGCTGAATGCTTGCGACGGTACTTCATTAAGTTGGTTTTGCGATGATGCAGGGTTACTCATATCTAATCTAAATACAAGAAATTGATCATAGTTAGACGTTTCTTAAAGTATTTTCTGGGTGATGATACTGGTGGTAATGGGGTAAAATCCAGTATTTCTAATCCAAATACAAGAATTTATGTAGCCTGCTTTTATATAGTTTTCGAAAATAACACTATTCCATCCTTACGCCTCCGAACAATCTTTGTACTCACTAATTAAGGGAGGGAGAATAAATCAGAATCAGTTCAGTTAAATGAAATATCTAGAGATACAGTGCAGTTCGACAAAGGTGGGCGAAGAAACAAAAGTAACTGTTGACTATAGAAGTGTACTTCGCTAATTGCCTCTAAAAGAGACACTCAAAAGAATATCCAGTAATCTTGAAAAATACAGATAGGTGGAATGAAAAGTAATGGAGGGACTTACTGGCTTGAAGTTTCGTTGTGATGTGCTGTACAGTAGACTTGTATGTACTACTATTTTTTTTTCCAAACTACTTTTATATCCATATCGCATAAGCCATTATTTCACTCAATGGTGCGTAGAAAAAAAAGAAAAGAAAAAAAAGGGTCATTAAACGAAGAAGCTAAAAGCTTCACGTCAAGTTTTATAATAATAATAATAATTATCTGTCATTAGGTAAGGTAATGTTACATTCTCTTTTAGGCTGAGTGCGAACATAAGTGAGTGGAAAAGTTGATGCCATCTTAAGTCATTCATCCACCGAAGCAATCAAATAGTAAACGTTAAAGTAATTATTGCTTCAAAAAAGAAAGAAAAAGAAAAGTAGTAATTATTTGTCATTAGGTTCTAATGTCACATTCTCTTTTAGGCTGCGTCATTCATCTCGAAACCGAAGCATGTAATCAAACAATTATTGTCAACGAATAGGCCGCGGAATTAAGTGCTTGCTCGATTCGTGAATACTGAGGGATAGCGTACTCATTTGACGTGTGTACATTTCTAGTTGTCATTTCAAGAGTAATAAATAACAGGAAATCTAGTTACGAAATAAAAGCTCGCTCACTAAGAGTTTATACCTCTTCTAAAGAAAGCAACACAAAGCATTCCCAGACAAAGCATCACCACTGATAAGCTTTCCTACCTAGAACAGATTTGCTAACTGGTGTCTGGAAAAATAACAAGAGCTGTAAGCTCATATGCCACATGCAACCATCGTCCTAGCACGTGTGGAAGTACCTTAACCCGTGATAGCCCCCCCCCCCACAGTGCCCGGATCCGATCTGATTATGTCAACGATGCGTTAAGGATATGTGCTTGCTCTTCTGACAAAGTTTCATCCCGATCCCTCCACTCTAACCGTGTCACGGTATTTCCGATACCCTCCCTCAACCCCCCCCCCCCCCCCACACACACACACACACACATAGTTGTCGGATCTCGTCCGGACGTAAGTGGGACAAGTGAAGCATGTGTTCTTTCCACATGTGAGGTATGTGTTCTTTCCACATATCAAATTTCATTCAAATCCGATCACCCGTTCGAAAGTTATGCATGCCTCAATATTCCGGATTCCCCCTCCTTCCATGGTCGAATCGGGGAAGCGACTCTTTCCGACTATTTCCAAGTCAGTTTGGTCGGGTCCCTGATATGGCTGCCAAGTTTCATCATCTATCTGGAAGTACTTTAACGCGTCAAAACCGGAATTCCGGGAACCAGGCTCTCCCCCCCCCCTTCCTCCCCTCCCCACAGTACCCGGATCCGATCCGGTTATGTCAACGATGTATCAATGTGCTTCTTTTTCCCACCAAGTTTCATCCCAATCCCTCTACTCTAAGTGTGTCACGATATTTCCGGTAGCCCTCCTCCAACTCTCCCCACAAATGTCGATCCGGTTCGGACTTAAAATGGGACATGTCACTTGGGCGAAAGACAAGTGCCATAAAAAGAGGGTAGTACAAATCTCGACGATTTTTTAGGAATGAAGTTGACATAAAACGTTATTCATAAACTTTTTATTACTCTATAGCCTAATGCCCTTTTTGTTCGAGACATTCGTCAGATCCAGCAAGAAAAAACCAGTCTTCTCCCAATCATGACTAATTAAGCTTGACGGGTATTAGTATATAACTTGCGCATAAGGTGTAACAAGACAGTGCTAAATCGCATTTTACGACAGCAGTGTCTCACGAAGTCATCACCAGTTTCATCACCTAAAAAGCAAAATGTATCCAGAGGTAAGAAACTAAACTTTGTTATTCTTCAGAAGTCTTCCCAGCTGACTCAGAACCTGACTTCACAGCGTTACACTGCTAAGTCATCTGAGATTCAGTATAATGATGAACTAGAATGATTCTCTTACAAAGTTTAAATATAGAATTACTTATAGATGTATACTGATTGAATTTTTTTTTTTTTTATTATTATTATTTATTATTTTTTTTACTTTTTAGCAAGCAACTGAATAATGAACTCTTGTTGAAAAGTGCTGGCAAAAGCGTTAAGAGCCCAGAACATTTACGCTAGTACACAACGGGTCAACATTTGTTCATATTTCAGGGTCATCTTACATGCTATGTCTGCGCGTACGGCGACACCTGCGAGCTCCATGGTTTCAATGGCCATAAGGAGCTATGCCCGGTGCACTTGACGGAGGATGGGTGTAGCACCAAGAAAAGGGGGCTGTATCGGACACCCCTCAAGAACGGGGAACGGGCGTGTGCCCTTTGCCATGTAAACGGTAAGGCGGGTTTTAAAGATCATATTTCCCCTCCGAAAGTATAGCTCAGGAGAAAGTTTTAAGTTCATGATAGTGTGCTTCCACTGACAAAGCCCCCCCCCCCCCCCCCCAAGGATATCAATTACACTCAGGTGATTCTAGAGCTGATAATGTAAGTTGAACTTCAATCCTAATCTTCCTATTTTCTAGGATTCTGCGGACTGCACAGATTTTCGGCACGCCAGCGCTACTGCTGGGATCACAGTAGCTACACCTGTCCCGGTGCCAAAAAGGGGACGCAGTCGCAGTGTAGCACTCTAGAACATTACTGCGAGGAAATTTTCGAAGAAATTGAAGAGTTAGAGACGTCTAAAGGAGGACTGCTACCGACTCCACCACCCCCGGTGGCAGCAGCTGCTTCAACCGCCCCATCAAATTATCACGTGGCAACAACATCAGCTGCTGCTAACTACCTGCCAGCAACATCGAGTACAACATGGCCAAGCTCAAGCACCTCAACAAACTTAGGAAGCGGTCAACAGCCTCAGGTAGGCTTGACAAGGCCAGACAAAATAAGGCTTGTGGTTAACAATCAGAAGGTGGGGGAAAAGAGGAAAGCTGATGAAGAGGTAGCTATGTACTTTAAGAAAAAAAAATAATTTTATTTTATTTTACAATAAAAGGTGACTTTATTCTCTTGCAGTTATGTTGTAAAAGACAGTAAGGAAATAATAGTATACTGCACCCTCTCCTCTCTTAGACACATATGTAACAACACACACACACACACACACACACACACACACACACACCGTTGAAATTATACACACACACACACACACACACCGTTGAAATTATTCATCAGGACCATCAACATCAGCATGAACTAGCTCAAGTAGCATCTTGAATTTAGGGGGCATCCACCAGCCTCAGCTACCAATCCCAAGCTGGCAGACAAGAGAAAACTACAGGATGACCTGCAACGTTCTTTTAAGAAACAAAAAAGGTTGAGGAGATGATATACTATATACCCTCTCCTCTTCTAAGCACATTTTCACAAACAAACAGATTTACACACAAGAGTAGCACATACAGCTTTTGAAGTGCAAGGCACAAAGCTATAAGAAACAGGAAAACTTTAGCAGTGATGATGCTCAGTTACTTGGTGTTTTATTAAAAAAAAAATTATTTATGTTTTTTTTGTTTTTTTTTTTTTCAGACAATCAGTCCCCCAGCTTATGCAAATGACCATGGCTTAAATATGTACGACAGTGAGGGTGAAGGTGCAGCTGAAAGTGAAGATTCCCTCTCAGATAATCCTTCCATACCAGAGTCTGGAAGCAATCACATATTACATTCTCAGCAGAATGGTAATGTATATCAACCTCTGGACAGACCAACTCAGCATACTAGGTCCTACAGGTTCTTGACATCAACTCTGGAAATGGAAGAGTTTTGGTTTGGTGAACTTATAAGACTCACCACAGAAAATGTTATGCAACGTATTATGTTACATGTGTCCCAAAACTCTGGTGCTAAACTTCAACTATACACAGAAATCATCTACATAAGTGAGCGAACTGGTGAAACAATCGTTTTTAACCCATCCACAACCATGACAGAACTTCGGCTGTTCGATGATCATCGAGCAAAACTTATGTCTCTAGTCAACAAAATGCTACAGGAGATCGAAAATTTTGAAAACAATCTTTCAGGACTGACATTTGTCTGTACAAAATGCATTGATTTAAAGTTTACATTGCTAAATGTTCCACACTTAAGGAAAAGTGGAAGTGCTAAGAAACATTATCCTAAACAGTAAAATAATTTTTATTTTCAGGTGTCGCTGGAGGGTACTGGCTACCTATTCCACAGTACCTAGTCAAAAAACGATGTATTTTGAACCCACAAATTTCTTACACTAAAAATGACTGTTTCCGCATAGCTGTGGAAGTAGCTTTTATAAAAGAGTGTCAAGGAAATATTAAAAGTGGGTCAATAAGCTGCAAATATTTGCAGAGTGAGCTTGAGAAAATAAAGACTAGTATTGGTACAGAACTATGCTGGCGTGACTCATTTCCTTTCCCAACGACAGCTGTAGGAGTGGAGATATTTGAACTGGACAATCCTCTGATTGCTGTTAATGTTTACCGCCCGAACCCACAAAAGACTGTTGACTGCATCAGACGATCAACCAGATTCGGTTCTGATATTTTAATATTAAACTTGCTATTCATAGATGACTTTAACAATGAAATGATGGAGGTTACGGGGCATTATGCAGCCATTACACAATTTGACAGACTATTTGGTTCAGACAATTATCATCAAAGGAGTCACTGTAGACATTGCGCACTAGCATTCTCAAAAGATGATCAATGTAAAGAGCATCAAGACAAGTGCTCATCACAACCCACCCCACCTATTTATGAAATGCCATCAGGAGAGAAAACCACTCTCCAATTCCAAAGTTTTCACAAGTTACAACGTCTTCCATACATTATATACTATGACTTTGAGTCAAGTCTTGCAACCTCTGAACAGAGTGTAGGGAAAAGTAGCCAAGTTCTACATGATTATGTTGCTAATTCTTGGAGTCTACTTTGTATGAAAAATGGCTCTTCCATTTTCCATAAAGAAACCTATGTTGGAGTGGAAGCAGGGTGCAAATTCCTGGATGCTGTGTTTGTCCTGCAAGCAAGAATACTTGAAGAAATGAAGAAGCCACAAGCCCCAATTGATCTTTCCACAGTACCAAGCAATTACGGCGACATCACAGAATGTTACATATGTCAACAAGCATTGCGAGGAGATGGAGTCAGAGACCATGATCACTTCACAGGTTGTAATATTTATGAATTTACCTTCCTTCTAAATCATCCTATAAATATAATTCTTTTTAGAGTTTTTTTTATTTTTTGTTTTTGATTAAACACTTTTATTTAGTAGTCACAGCACAACTAAAGTTCTGCTGTCTAAAGTTCTGCTGTCAGATGAAAGACTATACTAAAGCCTTTAAAGTTTGTTTTCGTAGAAGAAATATACTAGATCCTCCATGGTCTAAAGGTATAAAAGAGTCAATTTTTAAGTCCGATACTGCTCTGATTTAGGGCTTATTTCATTTTCTTTTTACAGGATGTTACAGAGGGAAGGCTCACTCGAACTGTAACTTGCAGCTGAACTTCAGAAAGGGTTTCAAGATACCAACCGTTGCTCACAATGCTAAAAACTATGACTTGACAATTATTATGTCCAGTTTCGGTGATCTGATTTCGAAAAAGCTATGGCTTTTTAAAACGTAAATATGGTGAAGATATAGAGCTTCTATTTACTGATACAGACAGTCTGGCATTTTTTGTCAAAACCTCTGACTTCTATGCTGATGTTAGAGCTAACAGTGATTTGTTCGATTTAAGTGAGTACCCTCCCAATTCACCTCTTTATCAGAGTATGCATGACCCAACAAATCACAAAGTTGCTGGCGTGTTCAAGGACGATATTTCTTTTCCGGTTTTGCGTTGCTATGCTCTACGCGCTAAGAATTATCACCTTTCCATTGTTCAAGGAAAAATTAAACAGACTCTAAAAGGTGTGTCGCGAGGATTTGTAAAGAAAAATATTAAGACAAAAAACTTTCATAACGTTCTGAAAACGGGTGTATCCACAATTGCTCAAAACGTAACAATCCAGTCAAAAGGCTTCCAACTTAAGACTATGAAGGTGAATAAAGTAGGTCTTGTCTGCTATGACGATAAGCGCTATATCTTGCCAAGTGGTCTAAAATCATATGCCTTTGGACACTACAGAATAAAAGATCGAAACTTATGGCAGGATATGGACAGATCTGTCCTATCAGATAATGATGATTGAGTGTAACGGATTTCCGTATGAAGTGTTGTACCAAGTGAGTTACTTTAACGACTGTTCCCTTTTACAAAGTATTATATGTTTTATAGCATTTATTTTCGATACACAAAATCCAGTTTACTACAATCTTTATTCACACAATCCAACTTCAATGTCTCCAATCCAATATCGAAGTAAGATGACAGTAGACCTTCGATCACGAAGTCGTTCAGCTTTGGAAAAACGGAAAGCATATCTAAGATCTGCTGATAAGAATATCCTCTACACCTCAGCAGCAAATAGAACAGGCACTGATAGCCACATGACACTGTCTCAAAAGACTGTAGCTGTGCCACCTGTTGAACTATAGTCTTTCCTCTTCCCTTCACGAAGGTACTGATGTAAGGTTTATAATGATTGAACGAAAACCCAAATGGCTCATACACCTCCGTCCTTGTCGTACTCAAAATCAGAGCTATCCAGTGACCTTCGTTTTTAATTTTCGAAGGTGAAGTATTAACCACACAAAGACATGGCTCCCTGACTTCATACAGACAATCTGCAGGTACACAATAAACTCTGTGAGTTCTTGTATATTTATCCGATCTTAAGACGTCTAGTATCTGCTCAGTATTCATTTTACGGGGCAAGATCAATTAGCACATTTCCATTTTTGTCAATTTCCCAGTAACTCTCATATTGAGCAAGTGCCAGCAGAGTAACACTTTCGGGTAGAGCAGTAGCAAATGTCACTTCAAATCGCATGCTACCAGTCTTTATAGGTGTCAGATCCTGGGTCCCATTCAGATCAAAGACCATCATCCCGAAACCACTTTTGAACATCTCATACGAAATCCCATTTTCAAACAATGGGTCGCTGTCAAGAGCTGATTGTGTGAGGTGGTAAAGTAATCTATATGACTTATCGGGTACTGCGATACTGTACAAAGGGACTCCGTTTACTTTTATTGATAGATTTGACAGATCGAACAGTTTGAAGTCATAAGGACACGAATCAATATCACCCAGCACTGCACTACTTTTAGCAAATGCAATACAAATACGAGAAGGTAATTCCCCGTTTATGAAACTCGAGTCAGTGTATGTCAAAGTTCCCTTCGACAGATGGCGCTGGGTTGCAATTAACTTCGGTACTAATAATTTGATATTATTATCCTGAAGCCTCAACTTTTCAATTGCCAGCCCGACGCTTGTAATAACTTGCACTTTCCTCAAATGTAAAACTGCTTCTTTTATTTGTACGCTGCATAGAGGGGAAGTGGTAGCCGATCTACGAAGTAGAAAATTGTTGGGTGACATTGTTAGCCTTAGATCCACTTTCGTGTTTGGAGGCAACCACTGGTTAATATAAAACAGTTCATGGTTAATTTTACCAACAAGATGTAATTTTTCGCATGCATTCGAACTGGTGTTGACATCATGGTTTGTTTGATGATAATATCCCAAGGCACTACCTCTGCTTTTCTTATAACTCTTCGGTGTCATAAGCATAAACTGTATGTAGCTAGAATAGTTGGATAAATTGTTACCACTACTGACCAAGCTACCATTCAAGTATACTTGGATTTGTGAAAACAGATTAAATAAAGTGTTATTTTCATAAAAAACTCCGTCCTCAGCCTTGGGGTGTTTCGTCTTTTCACCTGTTTTGACAACCTCAAGTTTGAATTCAAAAAATGAGTTCGCAAGGTCGACAAATGTATCATCATTTGAAAACACTCTGAATTCAAGAGGAGTATTCTCGGCTAGGGGAGCAACTGGGAAAAATGGTTCATGATACCCATTTTTCACACTCACATTAATACTTTCAGCATTAAACAAGTTCAAATTGGATGGTATTCCAGCTCCAACATCAGGATGGGGTAGATATGACATACTTAGAAGAAATCGGTCTTTACTCTTCTAGTGTCAGATGACCTTGCGACGATTCTTTTTCTTTTTCGTCCTTCTTTCACTTTTCGGCTTCTCTTAACTTTACGTGGCTTGCGTTTGATTGCAGCTGTATTCCGTCTCCTCTTCGGAACAAGACTGATAATCTTCGAGGAAGGTTTCCTCCTTTTTAATCCTGATCCTTTCTGCAGCAATTTATCACTAACTTTAGAAGCTGTTTTACGAAGATTGTTTTTAAGACTTTCTTTAAAAGCTTGACCATTCCCAAAATCTCTAAGCGTATCCGCAGCGAAAGAGCTAGCGCTTGGTAAGAGATACTTTTTCGCAAGGGGGACAAGACTTCGAAACATTTGTGAAAAGACAGAGCCAAGTCCATACCCAGACTGGACACTCTTACCACGGTAAAATTGCATACCAGCCCCATACTGGGGACGCAGAGTATTATAGCAACAATCAATATCCGGACATACGAAGGCATGGCGGTGACTTTTCATTTTACTGCTCGGAAATGACAGGTTATTACTGATATCCCTCGACTTATCGGTAAAAGTTTACCCCCTTCTGTTTTCAATGATATCTGACAGAGCTCTAGTTCCTTACTATTCACAGGAACATATATACGTTCATATATATCCCAAGAATGTACTTCGTCTTTAGAACTCTTGCGATTCAATATTCTCAAAAGAGGGACATTCGAGCTTCCAACCCTCACATTATCAATGAATGAAGCATAAATCATTATCGTGTTATAAGAGGCATGGAAGCCAGGTTGAACATCACCGTGCCTGCCTTGTGCCTTTTCATACTCATTTGTGATTTTCAAAGTATTATCCTTAAATCCCAAAATATCCTTCATGTCGTCGGACATCCAAAGCTTATCATTTTCTTTCAATCCAATAACAATTACTCTTTTGAACTGTGGTGAGTACACGATATTGAATTTTTGATTTTTCCCATCGTGCAAGTTCTTAGTTATATCCCTACATAACTCGTCAACTGATCCGTACTGAAAATAGGGCAAGGTATATCGTATTGGTGGAGGCAGACCGAGAGGCCAGCCAAATGGTAAAATCTGTGCTTCGTAATGTCCGTCCTTCCTGATTACATCGTAACTATTTGTAATTATTACCTGAATGACCGCACATTCATATGCTACGTCCATTGTTACAGGAGGGCTGAATTTAGTCCAGAACTCAGCGGATTTGTTTTCAATGTTGAAGGGCGTATCAACATTGGAAACAAAACTTACATAAAAATCAGACATTAGCTACTTCTTTTGCAAAAACCCAGGAATCAAAAGCGGATGTATACCCAAGCCACCGAACCAAGTACTGCACTTTCCCTTTATGATTCCGCTTCTTAAGTATTTTTTCTATTTTAAAAAGCCCACTGTCCGAAACTTTTTGTAGCTCATTCTCGTACCACCCTCCTATAATGTCTTCATCTTTATAATCAACAATACTGTATGTTATCGGGTTTGTATCCAAAATTTTAGAAATCTTAAATAGCTCACTACTCCACAGGTAATTCCCTTTATCAAAACTAGACAATGTGCGAGATATTCTCACGGTATCCCCAACCTTATATTTCGGGTTTCGCTTTCTTTCTGTAACGTAATAATTTTTGTAAAGTTCAGAGGAATTTACCGATGACACGTCTATAGGCGCGCGATAGTTAAGTGACCTATGTGGTTTCTTATTATAAGTCGTAATAATTAATTGTAGGTCTTTAATGAAATGAAAATTATTTGAGAATGAGCAATATCGAGATATTAAGAGCCTCAGAGTTCGGATAAATCGTTCCGCGATTGAACATTTAAGGGGGGAAGCGCTATGATACAGTTTTGTGCTATATTTTGATAAAATATTTTGAACAGGTTTATTAATATATTCTTTTCCTCGATCAGTTTGCAAAAGCGAGAAACGATTTTGTGAAAATATACTATCTAACGCTGAAGCAACTTCTTTCCCTTGCTTTGTTTTGAGAGGTAATGCATATACATATCTAGAAAAAACGCAAATGACGATCAATATATATCGATAAGGTTTATTATACTTGATATGAACATCCCCCAGAACTAATAGATCTGACTGGGCTAAATCATTTCTATGAAATGCTATAGTTTTGCGGTAAACTGGTGGTCGGAGACGTCTACTCCGGTGGAGTGTATAACTATCCTCTGACGTCAAGTAACCTTTCGCTTCTCTCAAAGTGGAACCACTTTCTTTTGACAGTACATTCGGTGACGATAAAGCTCCTCGCTCGCCTACATTGCCGTAGATTTCCCTCATTCTTCGATCCATCGGTTTTTCAATGTAACTGGACTTGTACTCAGTTCCAACCGATTTCGTCTCACGTGTGGCGTAGATGTAGAAATACTGTCGTATGCTGAGCTATCAAAAGTATTGTCAGACGAATTTCTATCACCTGGTTTCTTAATAGATGAAGGAGAGGTTGTCGCGTTAAGCAACAACAATCTACGTAAGTTCTGGGCTATAGTTTTGTTTGTTATAAGTGAAAGTGGAAAAGCAATCTTAGCTAAATATTTCAAAATTTCATTGTCAAGAACAGTTGCACTTTTCCTGTTCCCTACAAGATCGGTTAGTAGATCGACAACACTATACTTTTTACCATTTATAAGGATTACGTTTGCGCCTTCGGAATACATGCACTCATTTTGTCTTCTCAGAATATTAAAGACCCGCTTCGCCTTACTTTGGTAAGATGGTGGTAAGCTTGAAAGGACATCCGATTTTTCTTCCAATTGCTGAGTGGACTGGGATAGTATGACAGGGGGAGTAACTACAACAGACTCAGTGCTGTGGGTTGGGGTTTTAAATTTTTCTATTCTCTGTAAAGCATTTCTGAGCAAGCTAAGTTTAACGTCATCGGCAACAGAGTCATCTGCGAGGAATCCTGTTATGTCATCTTCGATCCTTTTTTCTGGTGCAAGAGCTATGTCAAAGGGTATCAATTTATATGGCTTGGCCATTATATTACTTCCTAGCACTCAAAACTGATCCAACTAAACTTGCTACAATCGGTAGAAGAATGGTAAATATTCCTCCCCCCTTTTGTTTTAACCAACGTCTTTTTTCATTGATTTTTTTACAGTCGCATACTGATTTAACTATTTTATGATGCTGTCTCACTCGTTTATGGAGAGCGTCTGACATGTTAATATTTTTTTTCTCGATATTTAAACATAGTTCGGACACGGTTCTTACGAAGTCATCGCTTACATTATTCAGTATTGCTTTTCGGAGTTTTTTCGAGGAGTTGTTCATGACAAAAAGTAAAGGTTGAATTTTCTCTAGTCTGTCGATTGTCATTGTTTTCTTTTCAAAGATGACTGTGGTAAGAAGACAGTAACCCAAAGATCGTATTAGTAGGAAAGATGGGCCACTCGCCGAAAAACGCGTCGTAGAAAATCGACTGTGTCGCATCCTAGCGGTCAGCTCGACATGAGAGTTTTCAATAAAAAATTTTCGACGCGAGATGGCACGCAAAATTAGCCTTATGATCTCGCTCTACAGAATTCGACTGAGATCAATTAGTCTTGATTCCTACCTGGAGCACAGGTTTTGGTGATTGAGTCAAGACGAATCAAATGCACTTTTCGGTTCATCTTTGGTTCTGTCAAAGACTATCATGAGATGAAGGAGAAAAAGGTAGAAATAAAGAAGTTTTTCTATGCCGTGGTTTACGGGCTGATCTTCTCTTGGCGTATTAAAAAATGCTGCATCATCAGGCGTATTCTCGCCGTTCCCCGAGGACTCCACCTGAGGAGTCCCCGCGTTTTTGTTTGTCCCGGGGACTCACTCCTCGTATTCTCGCGTGTCCTCACTGAAGGGAATGCTCCCATTATCATCACCGTAATAAAAAAGGACTCTCTTTCCGATTCGGAGGGGAATCAATTTTTCCTGGCGTTGGTGCAGTGTAAAATTAATTAAAAACAATCAGAATAAATAAAACCAAAAAATAAAGTGGATCCAGACTAATTTCGTCAACTGCATATTTTTTTCCCGAATAAAATCCATTTTGGAAGCATTCCCCATGTTCTCGCTGTTTCTATAAGCGGAGTCCGCGTGGAGTAACTCCCTCTATTCTCGCCGTTCCGTTCGATTCCACGAGGAGTCCTCGGGGAACGGCGAGAATACGCCTATGGTTTTCGTCGGGATCCGTTTAGCGGGAGGACTAGTAGAGCCGTTGCTACAGGTTCTTTAGAAGCAGGTTCTACTCGCGATTTAAGCTCTTTTCTATACAGGACGGGATGGGATAGTGCCAATAATTTTAAATAATACTATGGAGAACCTCCGAGTGTCAAAGTCCCTTCAAAGTGAGATACGAGGCCTACAGGTCGCTAGTACAACCATTGGACAATGAGCGATACTTTCGGCTGCGACTTTAATTTGTGATCAATCTATCGAATAAAAGGCGCACGACACACAACTAACAAATCCCAGACTGTACACAGGTGTAGCCTATAGTTAAATACTCCTTCATCCCAAGCTGACTGCGAATCATGCCTGAATCATAGTTGCGAATCATACTTGACCATGCAAGACAGATAGGTCAGCTGAATTTTATTAGAGCTATTAAACATGTTTATCCACATGCTCATTTTCCAGCTAGAGGGGCTTATACATCTTGTTTATTTACCGAAATAGCAAAGATAGCTAGCAAAGGTAAGTAAACCTAACACTTTCATCAGTATGTAGAAAATGGCCAATGACTAATAATAAAGCCTGAAGAGGACCCTTGCCAGGAAGGGCCGTATTATAGCTCTGATAAAATTCAGCTGACGTATCCGTCAAGGTCCGTAGTTTTAAAACAGGTACAGGTATGTAGTTATTTTCAGATATGTCGGTTAGAAATCTTAAACTAAATGCCGGCGTTCCGCATTAACATACGCAACCCAAATATAGCTATACACAGGTATAGGTTTGTAGTGACGAACAGGTACGTAGTAAGGTGGTATGTAGTTAAAGTTTAGTTGAAAAGCCAGCTTATTTTATGTGATATTCGAATACACTGAATTACTCTGACAGCGAAGGAATTTAAAAATTTTCTCATCAAATCCTCATCAAATGCAAGGGTGACTAATTTTGCTTCATCTGCCATGGCACTGAATTTCTTCGATAATACGAGAAACGTCTCGTCATGGAAGCCAGGTCCAGAGGGAAGTTTATCCAGCCACTTTCGTATTGTGCGTTCATGGGGCAACTTCGGCAACAATTGTCTGAAAATTCTATAACCTGCTGCAGAAGCAAGCTTCATTGATAAGGCAGCCTCCTTTTCCTGGTCGCTGTACCGGAAGCCATTGGACTTTTTTCTGTAACTTTCAATTTGGGTGGCCACTATCTCGCCAAGTATTCCCGGAACCACCTTACGTATCTGTTTTCCCAGATACTTCAGTGTTGTTTCAGCACCCTTGATATCTTTCACGTTTATCTTTTTTCGCAGTGACCGCATGGATCTCTTCAAGTTCTGTATAGTGGCTTTTAGCTGCTGTTTGCGCGGGGTAAGATTAAGTTGCGGCCTTCCCCTACGGCGCGGTGTCAGAAGTTTCTTCCCTGTTCCTGTTTTCTCACTATGATCAGCAAACAGGGAAGCTAGCTTTTGTCGCACTCTTGGTGTGCCGTGTGTACTTCTAATATGTGATCTGGAAGTCGAAGGGGTCAAAGGCTTGCCATCGGAGACTGGCGCAAACTGCTTACCGAACGACGAACCTTCATCACCATCTGGCGCCAGAACGGGGCTCTGGTGTTCGGTCGCAGCCTCAGCACTAACTGATCTTGTCAGCTGTCGTTTTCTCGTGGGTTCTTGGTATGTACGCGTGATAGCTGATTTACACGCAGTCTGTCTCTCTAACCTGGCATCTCCGGAGCAGACGAATCCAAATACAAAAACAATCCAAGTGTAACATATCAAGGATGAGGATGAACACTGGAGGGTAGGAACTTCAGTCAAATCAGGGATCGGTGGGTCGTCTGCAACTGACCACTGAACGCGTTCGCGGCAAGGACTGACTGGCAGTGTCAGATCTAAGACTGGTACGTTTATAATTCCATCGCACGGCTGGGGACCCACGGCAGAAGACGGATTCCTGCACTCCACTGGTATAGCTGCACCTGGATCAATAGTTGGGACACGGATGGTCTTAGCTTGCGCATTTTTACCAGCGGTAGAACTGACGTGGCGAGGAGCTCGATCGAGGCTGACAACACTGATTACTGGTGTCCTTTTACTCCTTCTAATAGGAAGGGCATCACGGCGAAGTCGAGAAGTCTGGGGACAGTTGGGATCCATAAATGCTTCATTGTCAAAATGATCCGAACATATTCTGTCATTACTGCTAGAGAACTTATTCTTCACAGGAATTTCAAGAATCTCCAGCCAGCTCTTCAGTTTAGGCAGGTCGTTGAGAGGTAGGGTGAAAAAGCGGTTGTTTGCTCCATCTTTTACGTGCTGGTGGTTGCACCATGGAACTATGCAGTGCATGGGCATCCCTAGGAAAAAAGCAATTGTCAGTAAACTAAAACAATAATCGACAACAGCTTAAGCAGGGCTGGGAGTGACTTGAGCCTATAATGTAGGATATCAGGCTTTTCATCTATGCAGTGAAAAGGTAAGGGTAATCAGTCTCACTCAAGTCTGAGGATTTGCGAGATCGCCTCGCATAATCTAGGGCAAATGAAGGTTCTACCTTCCAATTCTAGATCCACTCGTTTGATCCCTACACATGCGACACTATTTTCGCCCCCCCCCCCCTCCCCCTCGATCTACCCTTGCCGCGGCAAATTCTGTTTCGTAAACAAAAATGGATCAAGCTCAGAACCTCATTAAAGCTATATCCATCCTCATTTAGAATATACTTTGGATACATTCTTTGCAGATGTAGGTCATCAGTTCATCCGCAAAGTTTCATTCGAATTGGACCACACGTTCCCAACCTACGAAAGTCAGTAATTCCGGATTCCCCTTCCATACATCCCTAAAAAAGGTCAGATCCAGGAACGGAAGTTTTCTTAGGGCATTGCGTCAGTTCCTTAAAGCACATCTCGCACTATCTACTGTTTGTTTACGGCCCTTTTCCCCTTAAGCCTTTTCCTAGACACACTGACTTCTAGCAAACACTCATCAAAAATCAGATAACCGGTTTTACGCATCAATAGCATGATACGCGAACACTCGTTGGGAGCATAATGCCCACTGAAAATAGTGAGTGCTGACAAGTGCAAAGATTACTGAGGTGTTGCTAGCGGGTTCAGAATGTAACACATTAAATTTGGGTCTCTGAGTTTTACAATTAATGAATGCATTTACGACAGTAGGTTGCAGTGGCATAATAGGTATGACGGGTTCTTGGTTTTGGTATTTGATTCAGTCACTAATTTGCCTGCAAAGTTTGATGGTCCCTAACTCACCATCACCGGACTTCATGAATCATCGAAATCCGGACCCCCCTCAACTCCCCCACAGTGCCGGAACCCGGTCAGGTTATAGGAACCATGTATCTAGGACTCGTGCTTGTTCTTTCCATTGAGTCTCATCCCGATCCCTCCACTCTAAGCATTTTTCCAAGATTTCCACTTCGCCATCCAACTCCTCCAAAATCACCGAATCCGGTCCAGATCCGAATTGGGTTGTACGCAACAAGAGGTCTACCCAAATATCAAGTTCACTATGATTTAATCCCCCATTCGAAACAAGACCTCAATTTTTCGGATTCCCCCTCCCTCCACTCCCCCTAGAGACTATTTCTAAGTTGATGTGGTGAGGTCTCTGCTACGCCTGCCAAGTTTCGTTGTCAAAGCACATCTAGTTGTATGAATCCCAACGCGATGGTCGGATTGGTGAAATGACAATTTCCAAGTCAGTTTTGGTAGGTCCCTAATATGCCTGCCAAATGAGCACAACTGGAAGTGCCGAAACTCAGATCACCAGAATTTGTCTTTGTACTTTTTGTCTAGCTATCCTGTTTTACCAACTTAGTACTTCTATTTACGAAGTCTAGGTATCAACTAATATCCAAAGAGACAACCCCCCAACATGAATACTAATTAACTAAAAAACAATAATCGAACCAAATTTGAAAAAACACAACCCCAAACTAATTAACATTTATAGTTGCTCTTTCAAACTTGATTTGAATTTACTTCTCTGATTAAACAGGAATGTACTAAAAACCTTGTTTACAAACTAAATATTCATCACTGGTTTGTTCATTACAAGACCGAAATCTCAGGGTTTTTTTTTCTGGACAGAAAATTTACAATTCAATAGAACTATAGTAGAGGTATGCTTATATGAACTTTGTCATTTCCATGCGCTTGCTGTGTCTAAAGCTTACTAAAGCTAAATTAGGTAATTAAGGGCATCTGAAAACACCTCAATAAGTATTGAATTCTACAATTTAGCCCCAAACTGCACTGTTCACATTAAAGTAACTGTTCACATTAAAGTAACTGTTCACATAAACATACCTCTACTCCAATTCAACTTGCATCTGAGTGAGCTAAGTTCATCTCTCAGCTCAGATTTCTGGTTGTTGAGAACAGCAATTTCAACAGTGAGAACTTAGCTTAGCCAGCTTAGGCTAATCCAAGATATTGAAAAATCTAGCCAGAAAAGACCAAATCTTGGGAATAAATCTTGCCCGAAGTCTAACAGCTTGAAGTTTTCTCCCACCAACCAGCTGCCCAAAAATGCCCACTACCAACAAATGGGGCATTGGGCAGTAAATCCAGCAGTTCCTGATATGCCCAAAAGAAAAATGGACAAACACCCACTAAATTATCGCCCATGCACATAAGAATCGTCCTTAAGCTGGTTTGACACAAATGCAAGTTTCAATGCAAATGGTTGAATGAGCCGTGTCCTGCAAAAAGCTGGAAGAGTTATGTCCGGGCATTGTTGCTTGAAAAGCCGAAGCAAAAAATGGAGAAACTCCTGCCAAATCACCGCCCAGGGTACAATTCACAAAAATTCAGATGGTAACTATGTCAGGACTTCGGCAGTAATGGTGGGAGTCTTTGAACCCACCAAGTAAAAACCAAGAGTTACCAAATCTTCGCCAAAATTAAAATGTATCAAACCATTCCAGAGATTTAAATTGATGTTTATTGTTTATAAGCTGATTATGATAATAGTTATTATGAGCGTGTTCCATCCTACTTACCCTAATTACTACGCATGATGTCACAAATTCTGGCTTTTTGCAGTCAAGGCTGGAACGATTTTTTTCCAGCAGAATATCACCCGGGTGAATCCGACCAATCATGTGACAGAGATCTGTAGTTACTAGGCTTATACTCTCCCGAGATTGGTAAGCAAATAGTTACTATTATTTACTATTTCGAGAAGGCTGGAACGGTCAGCATAGTAATTTTTGTGAGGTTGGAACTGATTTAGTAACTAATTGTTACTATTGGTATGAGGGTGGAATAGGTTATTTATTATTTATTACAGGTTATAGGTTTCTTTCTCAGTAATAAAAAATATCCCGGGCTAGGCTAGTTTCTTTTCAATTTTTTATACAAATTTGAGTACTGGCGGTGATTTACTAATCATTTCTCTGTTTTCCACTTGGTCGGTTCAGGCAACGTCCAATGCACAGACGGTTAACTCATCCACATTTTTGTGAATTTTAATGCTAGTGGTGGTTTGGTGGTCGTTTTAGACTAATTTTAGACTGGATGTTTCAAGCACTGTCGCCCTTGCTACACAATGCCCAGACTTGACTTATCCAGCCTGTATCCAGCTTTTAGCATTGACAGTAGCATTGGGTCAACCCAGCCTAATTTCCTCTACTTGGCTCTTGGGCGTTTAAAGCCCATGCCAATGCCATGGTATTGAGCATTTGCGGGTGGCTTACCAGTTGGCGAAAACTTCAAGCTGGTAGAATCAGGCAGAATTCTAGAGAAAAATCTGGCCAGATTTCTGGCTAGTGAGAATAGCAATCTGAGCAGTGGGAACATAGCATAATTGAGTAAAAGAGTAACATGGTTGACAAAAGAAACGTCTCTTTTACTCAAGCCTATTTATTATGTCCAGAAAAGATACTTACTCCATGAAAACAATCTTCACTTCATGTTTGTCTTAATTATTCATCTGGTCTTTCTCTTCCAAAAGGCAAAATATAAGCAAAGTCTCAGGCAAAGGTCTCAAAAGGCCAGAACAAAGTCTCAGAATCAAGAGTATATTTGTTCGTTAATGGAGCCGGAAAATTCTTCTTCTTCTTCTCTGTGAGAATTAAACAGTTAATTCACTGAAAGTGAAGAAATCAGCGAGGGAGTCAATCAGAGCAGCTTTTTTAACGGCAGAGCTGACCACCAGCCGGTGCCACTTTACGCGAATCATGGGGCTTACGGGAGTGGCCTATCTTCCCTGGTCTTATTATCTTTGACAGTAACCGATCTATCAAAAATGTCGGTTAGCACCCGTAGCTCGTCTGGAGTGTTTGTGTTTAAGTCAATCAATATATAGCCATACGGTTTTGAGGTAGCTAACTGATAGCTAGATAAAAGAAACCCGTTTTGGTAAGGGAAAATCTGTCTGTTCAGTATTATCAGGCTTGAAGAGTCCCTGGGTATTTTCCACATTACCATGTAGTTACAATTCAGCTGAAGCAGTCTAACAGTTTAGGATTGACTAAAAAGTGAATGTGTAATAAGAATACAACTTATTCGAGAATGGTGTGATTTGACAGTGAAAAGCTCAATGAATTCCTTCGAATAAACATCAATCATTTCAGCAACATCATCTAAAATCAACAAACTGTCTTCCGAAAGACTTTCGAATAATCCAGCTAATTCATCTACAAATCGAATTCCTGGATAATCCACCCGAAGCAAATCGTAGGCTGGTTGCCAAGCCTTGTACACGTAAACAATAGTTTTTTCGTTTACTGATGGCACTATCAGTCTTTTTCTGTCTTTTAAAAGCTTCTGAACGAACGTTGTTTTACCACATCCACTACCTCCGTTCAGAATAAGTCTGAACGGAGCATGAAAATGGAACCTACCTACAGAAGACATACTCATTAACTAAACGCGATATTAAGAAGTAGAATGTTTTTATTAAGACAGTAAATAATTACAGGTATGATTGCTAAACATCAACTTCATCCACACCCTTAGAACATACATCATATGAATGGCAAAATAGACAAATGGCATTACTCGGTGTATGAAAAACACATGGACTGTGCGTACATAGATCACATTCTTCACTGTAAGTTTCATGATTTGAACACACTGTCTTAGAGCAAGTTTTGCACAATGGATCGTATCTAACTGGGTTGCAAATGTCGCATTCACGAACAGTAACCGTTCGGAAACAGTAAAGGCAATTATACATTGCCAATGGATATTCACTTCTTGACTGCTCCTATAACACTGTTGGAGGTTTTGGTTGGACAATAGCATGATATTCACATTTCAACTTTCTTTTCATGAAAATGAATCACTCTTCTGTCATTAAGATTCTTATATGTTTCGAAGTACGAGCCAATCATAGAATCAAGGATTTTATCCTCAAGGTCGTAGAACCTCTGAGGTAGGTATACATTAAACACATGTCCATCATCCCCACTTAGAGTTATAAGGACAGTTTTTCCTATTTTATTCTCTTCTCTTCTGTATGACAGAACCTTGAAATACTCTCCCCGCTCAAGAGATGTGAGTGAACAAAAGTTAGTACTTCCTTGTTTATTCAAGATTTCTAAATATTGTTTTTTCACTAGTCCATCCTTTTTTACACTAGCTTTCTTCTTCGTCTGCACTTTGTTAGTAATGTCACTGTCATCATGTACTTGGTCCGTTGTTGATGGAAAAACAAGTTCCTGGGTCTGTGGATACACTTCACTGTAAAAATTCATTGTTCACTCTCGAAGCGAATAGTAGATACATAATAAAACTGACTATTCACCTGTTCTTTTATACGTGGTTACAAGGTAATATAACGGTGTCCTCCTCACACTCGCACTCACTCTTCATAGAAAGTTCAATACTTTCTAGATAATTTGAAAATAATTACAGTAATCAATCATATAGCTACTTATTACTTCCAGAAATTTTCATCTCCATTTAGTATCGTGACTAGTTGGTGCTAATACTATTAGTAGGCTAGGAGAGTGATCCTAGATAATGGTAGCAATAACAGATGGCGCGGGTACTGCTACCAGATGGCGCAACTAGCTTCTAGGTGGCGCTAGTACCATCAGATGACCCAAGAGAACACTATAGTTCACCCTTAAACACGCTAGATGGCACAGAACTTTTGGGCATGGCGGAAGTACTTCTACTTAAGACCATGGAAACGAATTACTTTATTTCCAGTACTTTAAAGATCTTCGAAAATAGTCCATAAAAGACTTTACGGTGATGTGGATACACTTGGGATGTTAAGTGAATGCCAGATTGGATTTAGGAAAAAGCGTTCAATCTCGCAGGAAGTTCGTGATATATTGGATAACGTGAATACAGCCCTTGCAAAGGGGCTCATACTTCTGGCAGTTTTTATTGACAAAGAAAGCTTTCAATAGCGTTGATTTTGATTAATTTTCTGCGACTTTTGGTTCAACTACTTTATTTTCAAACTAATCTGTGGTTCCTCAATACCCTCCATTGCCTGGAGCGTATTTGGTATTTTCGTTAAAATCTAAATGAAAGCCAACTTATTTTTGTGTCATTTAATTGAATACACTGAATTATTTGGATTCTGCAGAGGAAATTTTTTTCCACTATCTGCTCTAGTTATGACGTTCAAAATATCTGCGGCCTTCCCCACAACGTAAATTCTACTTTGACGCGGGAAATTTTAATCTCAACAGAAACGCGATTATTCAGTGGGCAGTTGTGAGATTGGTGAAGATTGCCAGTGCCTGAACAAAATAAAAATCACAAATTCTCTCGTAAGGCATACAACAAAAATACAAGCGCATAGAGGTAAAAAAAATCAGGCGGAAATTCCACTATTTGCAGATCGATTATTCGTGAATGGCGGAAAAACGAAGGGTCTTCAAGCCAATTAAAGTGAATAAGTGATGGGTAACTGGATTGTCCTATCCCTGCCCTTTTCGGTTAAACTTTAACTGCCTTTCGTGGGATAGCCTGGCATATGCGTTCAGTTGTCTAATGACCACGACGCAGTTAAGTCACATCTCCATCCATCCACACCCAAAAAAGACAGATCATGTGGTCTAATTAGGAAGAGGGAACAAAAAGATTTTCTTCATTGGAGGGTTTGATAGACAAAATCTGACTTTCACGTACGCTTGATACTGAAGTAGAGGAAATTCTGAGAAAGACGCAGAAACAACCGCTAGGATTCCTACCTTCTATCCGGCAACGTTGACCCGCTTGCACCAATTACAAGCAAACAAAATGACAATCCAAACATAGCCATCGTGAAAGAATAACGAGCTGATAAAAGGAATCTCACTTTTCTCGTTAGCCTACGGCAAGATAAGCATTTTGATTGGCGTTTTGTCAGCTTATTATCATGCTGTCAGTCACTGAAGGTTAAATCTTGAAGGCCGCGGAATTTAAAGCACAGCTCTTAATAATTTTTAATTCTTGATAATAATTTACGGTGGGTCATAGCAGCCTTCAGAAATCTACCGACCTATAGCCTAAAGGAATATGGAAGTAGCCCAACTTCTTCGTTGTTGGCTGTTATAGTGTAGGGTTGAATATTGTATAGTGTAGGTTAAATAGTGCAGGGTTCGGCATATTCCTTCTGAGACGGTACGTCAAAGAGAAAAAAGTATTAAAATCAAAAGTATATTGATTTTAAAAGTTTGGGACCTCGGAAACCTCAGTGAGATCGAGAGATCTTTCTTTCTTTTACCTTTGTATAAACCGTAAATTCTTCGTTGATGAATTAATTTATTGTCATTTAACTTTTAGATTTAAGAGTACTTATACCAAGAACCTTATGCAATCAATCACGATGCCTTTTGTTGTACAGTAGAGGTATGTGCTCCCTTATTGTAAAAACTCAAATTTTGTACCACTCTGCTCTTGTTTTTGCTTTGAGCTAAGTGTTTCAGCTTTCTTTTGGCTTGTGTAATAACATTAAATTTTCGTCCTATGATTTCTTGTTGTTTTCAAACTTTTGTGTTTCTCTGTTTGAATACTTCAGACGGTCATGAAAGCCGAGCCAAATGGCTGTCATTCTTTGGACAATGGGATGCACAAAAAACAGTAGAACAATGGATTTTGGACGTAAATGATCTTCATAGATCTTTCCTACCGGATTACGAAGCCCCAAACCAGACTCGACCTGAGACAAGGCTTCGTGCTGCAGCCCGTAATTGTACCAGACTTGTTCGCCCCGATATCCACTCTACTGACCGGTATCTTTCGTCATTTGTACCATATTTCGTATATTATTTTAATTCTGAACTGTGATATATTAGTTATTAATTATGTATCCATAAAAATATTTTAAGGTAATTATTGAGAAGTAATTATTGAGTTTTAGCCGTGTTAATAATTGTGTGACGATCCGACGCTAGCGAGGAAATAAACGTTGTTATTATTGTTATAAAGGGAGAAGAATGACGGTGATTGGTTTCGTTTTAAGTTCAGTTTATTTAAATTAGGCTACTATTTCCATTCAATACTAGGCATAAATGAATGTCTGCTAAGTTTAGTTTGATCATATTTTTTGGCGCCAGTAAAATTTAAGCGACGTCTAAAGTAAGATACTTCTTGAGTAACTTACATCAAGTCAACCAGTAATTCTTCGCTGTCGCTAAGACGAGGAACTTCCGCGTAGGCTACTGTTTTTTTCCTGTATTGGTCAGGTTCTTTACTTTCTAAAATACTTCGTGACAATATATTTTGATCACTGGGGGTCGGCAGGGATACGAGCCCGTTAGCTCGGCCCCATTTTAAACACTGACTATATGTAGATAATATAAATGAGTCGTTCCTCTGTAAATACGCACACAAAAGAAAGAAAGACTTGTTCCATCCGTATACTTACACACGCCATACCAAAATCTCCACACGATAAAAAAATAAAAATAGTAACACCAAGTTGTGGCCTAAGCTGAAGGAATGCTAACTTTTCACTAAGACAAAATTAATAATTAAGGGTTGGGGCTTTACCGGGATAACAAAAACCGGCATAAACGAGGGATGGTCGGTCGGAAGATACCACGTTCAAGGTGCTGTGGCAACTTCTGTCGAACCGAATATCCGGGATAATGGCGCAAAGGACCCGACAAATTTGTTATCAGGAATCGTCCTCCCTCCGGTCCCAGTTCAAGGACTTTATGTCCCGTCGAGTGAAGGCTACTTGAAATCGTATCTAGAAGTTTCTAAGTCACGTTTTCCCTATTTTGTTGACTCAAGTGGGAAATATAAAGGGGTAGAATACGTAAGAAGTAGAAGGCCAGACTCTATGAAAGGTTATTATATAACGTACGCATCAAAAGCTGGACATGCTAGACTTCATCCAACCTTCAGCTTCTTCCTGACACCAACTGCCCTCTCTTGTGAGTCACCAGACAAGATTTCAGGCATGAAACATTATAACATGACATCTTTGAAGTTGTATGGTATGGCCAAAGAGACATGGGGAGAAGAATTATATTTTAATTTGGTATTGGGGGGGGGGCAGAACTGAAGTGGATGGTGAGTCTTAGGGCAGATGCTCTTTCGGTGGGGATGCGTAGAAATTACATTGGTAGAGATAGGAAAGGTACTGGTCCTTATTTATGTTCAATGTGTGGCATTGAAGGAGAGGATGTGGTACATTTGATATGTTATTGTGAGGAGTTGAAAGAATTAAGAAAGGAAGTGTTTGGTCGGGAGGCTTGGGAGGAAAGGGATTTGGTTTCAAGTATGGGAAGTAAGTGTTTTGTTGAGATCCGAAGGTTGGGTAGATTCCTGAAGCTAGCTATGGCCCACCGTGAACTATTTTTATAGAAGTTGATTTTTTGGTTTGTTGTTGGAGTGTATGATATCTTGTTTTTGTTATTGTGTTATGTTTCCCGCCATGGCCCTTGGGCTTTATTGGGAATAAATTCATTCATTCATTCATTCATGGCTACAAGTTTCGAGCAAGAACAGAACTAAAAATGAAAGGAGACTGATAAGATAAATCTAAATATTGAAAAACATCTAAATATCTAAATAAATCGTGATATCTAAAAATTACATATACATTGCTAACTATTCAGCGAGGATTTATTGTGTGCTCATAGAAGGACATTAAGAATCTCGGCGTCGCTGCTGAACCGCGTTAGACACTTGCAAGTATCGACCTGAAGGAAGTGAATGCTTGCGGGTTATTTAGCATTTATAGCTCTTCTCAGGTAGAAAAGGTTGTTGATATCACGACCTGCAGAGAGAAGTTGGCCTTAAGGAGAGGCAGCGTTTTGAGTCACCTAATGTCACCTAACCCCCCCTGTCACCTAAGGCGTCTTCTCGCCGTTACCCGAGGACTCCTCGGGGAATCGATAGGGAACGGCGAGAATAGAGGGAGTCACTCCAGGCGGACTCCGCGTACAGAAAGAAAGAACACGGGGAATGTTTCCAAAATGGATTTTGCTCGAAAAAAAAAATATGCGGTTGACGAAATTATCTGGATCCACTTTATTTTTGGTTTTGTTTATTCTGATTGTTTTTAATCAGTTTTACATTGCACCAACACCAGCAAAAATTGATTCCCCTCCGAATCTAAAAGGGAGCCCGTTTTGATGGTGGTGATGATAATCGGAGCATTCCCCGTTAGTGGGGACTCGCGAGAATACGGGGAGCGAGTCCCCGGGACAAAGGGAAACGCGGGGACTCCTCAAGTGGAGTCCCCAAAAACAGAGTGTTTAGATTGCGATGATGATGTAATGGGAACCAGACCCTTTTCGGTTCCATGGAGGACGCGTGGAGGCATGTCATAGTATTTGCTTCCCTAGAACAAATTTTCTAAAAGCACGTCTATTGCCGACTCCAGATGGCTACACTTTTACTCCCTTTGACGATTTAACTGACTTAACTCTCGAAAAGGTCTCAAACAAGAGCTAGAAGCTCATATGGCACTTGCGAGTCTGGGTCATAGGATGAAAGATGTAATTCGCCAATTCGTGGTTTTGTTCTGATCATTTCATTGAGATGCCCTTGAGATAAGGATGATCATGGGTCTTGTATCGTTTGGTACAAAGCATTTTATTTTTGCAATTGGCTGTGAAATCTATCTGCAAGCAGAACCCCTGAGGCAAAAATGATGATAGGTCATGGGGCCATGAAAATGTATATTTTGCTCAAAAGTATTTTTTTGTACTTTAACGAATTCACTTGTAAGCAAAACACTTGAGGCTAAAATGATCACGGGCCCTTGGGGATTATGAATATGAATCGTTTGGCCAAAACCTAACGTGCTAATGTTCGTATCCTCTTAGATTGTTGTTATGTTAAAATGTTGTATTGCGTGTTGTTGTTGTTTGTTTCTCTTCTTTTCTATTTTGTTTACTCCGTCTAGGTCCCCTCGGGCCAATTTTGATGGGAAATAAATTTTTTCATTCATTCATTCAAAAGTCGGTCGGACGGACCTGGGAAGTGACAATTTCTAAGCCAATCTTGTCGAGTCTCTAATGTTAGAGCCAAGTTTCATCGTCCTAGCACATCTAGAAGTACCTTAACTCGCGATCGTCGGGATTCCCTCCCCCCCCCCTCCAACTCTCCCCTCAGTGCTCAAATCCGGTCTGGCTCTGTCATTCATGTGCCAGGTTCCTGTGCACTCTAAGCGTGTCATGAGATTTCTCCGTTTGAAAGTTCTACATACCTTAAGATTAAGGATTCCCCCTAGCTCCACTCCCCCCACGATAGTCGGATTGGGGAACTGACTATTTCCAGATTAATCTGGTCGGGTCTCTGATATACCTGCCAAGTTTCATCGTCCTAGCCCACCTGGAAGTACCTATTTACGATCACCGGAATTCCAGAACCCCCTCCAACTCCCCCCCCCCCCCCCCACACAGTGCCCAAAGCCGACCCTGTTCTGTCAGTGATATGTCTAGGGCTTATGCTAGTTCTTCCCACAAAGTTTCATCCTGATAACTCCGCTCTAAACGTGTCACATGATTTCAGGTTCCGTCCACCTACATTCATCGGATCCGGTCCTGGCTTGAAATTGGACGACTGAGACATGAGGTCGTTTCAAATATCAAGTTTCATTAAGATCCGATCACCGTTCCAAAGTTGTACATACCTCAAGATTCCAGATTCCCCCTCCCTCCACTCCCCCCACGATGGCCGGATCGGGGAAGTGACTATTTCCAAGTTAGTTTGGTCGGGTCCTTAATATGCTTGCCAAGTTTCATCGTCCTAGCACATCTGGAAGCTGGAAGTACCCTAACTCGCGATCACCGGACTGACCGACCGATCGATAGTCCGACCGACGGAAAAGTGATTGGTATATGCCACTTGACCGGAAGGCTAGTGCCATAAAAATCGTTTTCGAGGTTAGCCTACGTAAAATGTTGAACTTCAGAAAGTTAGAACCACGTGTACATTTAAAGACGGCAACATGGTTCGCTGTTTCTGCTTAAAATCGATCCTGCCCTCTATTTCGTAATACCTTATTAAACTTTCCATTGGCGAGTCATTAACGAGGTTAGTATTTTTATTTTAATTCTTGCTTGAAAAATGTTGCCCTCTAGGACAGGAGTGCTATCTCGCATTAGCGGTAGCTCACCACAGATAGTAAATTTAAATAAAGCAAAAGCTGAAGATTGGATTTAGGACAACAGAATTGATGAGTTCAAAAAAGATTGAAAAATCCTACGCTCGTCTGGGCTAGATAGCTAGGTAACGTTATTTATAGCATAATACTATAATAATAATAACAATTATATTTGAAAAAGCCCGTGGTCCATATACAAGTACAAATTGTAAATGCACAGAAACGTAAATATCTATGAAACAAACCTGCAGAAAGCTTTCTGAAATCTAGCCCTCTATACACAAATCTACAAATCTTCACCCCTATGATCTTGTTGTTAGTGTTAGCAATCTGAAGTGCAACCAGTTTTATACTGTAACAATTTGCAGTTGGTGTGATAGATACGGACCTAAGGGCTATCATATTGTGCCTATCCTGTGATCGTTTTAACCATGACCAAGCTAGGCCTGATCGGAAAATTTGATTCTCGAAAGGTGGATAGAGTAGACCGCAAACCTTTCAGTACTCAACTTATTGTCGGTACCCGTGAGGTATTGCCTGCCATAATGGGGGAGGGGCATAAGTGGAAGATTAAAGGACCCGTCATACCTATAATATCAGTTCAACCTCCCATAACTTCATTCATTAGTTTTCAAGCCCGGAGACCCAAATTTCATATGTTATATTTTGAACCCGCTAACGACACTTCACTAATCTTTGCACTTGCCACGACTCACAAGTTTCCGTGCGCCGTATGCCCCGGACGAGTGTTTGAATATAATGCTACTGATGCGTAAAAGCTGTTTTCTGAATTTTGCCATGTTTTTAATAGAATTTGGGTCTGGGGAAGGGCTTAAAACAGCCAAAGTCGTGGACAATTTTTAAAAGGCAGTGCTTGGTTTTACAGTATTCGGATAGTATGAATGTTGGAATATCGAGAGTTTATAGTTCGATATGTGCCTTTGGATTCCAGACAGGTCCTTACTCATGTCCTATGTGTGATTCTTAGACCAAAGTGTGATTCATGCTATTTGTGAACGCGTTGATCTGTGTGAATGGAGAATGGAAGCGTGTTGGGTGCCTAAGTGATTTTGCGATAGAGAAACTCGAGGGAATAATGAAAAGTAAGTCTTGGAAATATTAAAAGCTTTGGGATTTTCCTTACGGTCGCCAGACTCCACCCAGAGGCATGTCTCATACTTTAAAGTTATAGTTTTGCTTTTATAAATGTAATTTTGTCTGATATTGCCGGTTGGCTTTGATCGGCTTGACTGTATGTGTGTACATACAATCACACATACATACACGCTGCAAAGGAACACACATTTCCCCACAGATCTGGGCAAAAACGTGTTTCTCAAGAAAGTATCAGCTGCTATTAGTCCATAGGGTGGACACTCAAGTTGGTATTTCTTATCGGTGATCTTGTCCAAAACTGAGCGTAGGCTACACGAGGTAATATCAGCATGACATGTGTAACATTATACCTTCAACAGTCGACTTAAATTCCAAAAAGTCAGCAGGGGCCAATACGTTACTAGCCAAAATGGGGGGAGGGGGGCAAGGTGTTTACGGACTGACTGATTATTTTTACTGACTGTTTTTCAGAAAACTGGACTGTTTTTGGAAAAAATCGACTGTTTGTAAGAAAAAGTCGATTGTTTCAAAGAACTCGATCCGACTCGTTTTTTTTGTCAACTGGCCACAAGCATTGGGGGGCGTCCTCCCCCCTCCGCACGTCACGCCTTCGGCCATTGGTTCTCCGGTGTCCTCGTCCTGAGGACAGTTCATCCAGCCAATACATACGTTGATACAAACATATAAGTTGCAAAGGAAGACGTCGATCTCGACAAGAAACGTAGTTCTCGAGAAATGATCAGCTAAGGAGTTCATTAGGTGAATTGCTCCGAATTCGAAATCTTTGGCCTTGTCAGAACTGAGCATATACAATGTAATAGCAGTTATAACCACGACGACGGCCATTGGTTCTCGGAATTCCTCAAGCTAAGAACAGTTCTTTCAGCGATTACTGTGATGCCTTCGTGGAAGGTCTTTTGTCCCGTCACGCTCTTGATGGTGCTGACAGAGCAGGACGAAAAATGGTCCTTTGTTCCACATTCCGGAATCTTTCTTCTAATCACCGTGATTCAGGAAACTGAATAAAAGAGGAGGGAAATCTTGCGGTATCAGCAGAGCTTAAATGAACGATGAAATACGTTGGCTGGTCTCGAAGGATTAGCTGGAGAACGTTGGGGGAGGTGGTTCTTATCTTGAAGTTCGTATCCAAACATGGACTTCTTAATCCCAGTCTTCAACTTTTACTTCACGTAAACTCACCCTCTGATGTTTGGTTATGGTCAAGGCGATATAACTTACCCACGAAAAAACATCCCCAGCGAAACGCTCCCACAGCGACCCCCACCCCTACACCCCTATATATGTCCCTATGGCAAAACCTCCCCAAACAAACACCCTAGCGAAAAAATATCCCCCTGGCGAAACGCCTCACAGTGAAACGTCTCAAGTGTCGAAACTTCCACTTGGCGAAACGTCCCCTTGGCAAAACGTCCGAGTGGCGAAACGTCTTCAGTAGTTTGGGTCTGCAGGCACATAATCAAGGTGAATCATTTTCGAGAATTCATGTAGGAACAGACGTATAGGCAGTAAAGAGCGAATATTGGACCAGTTGCTTAAGAACAGGACCGTTCCCCCGAAAATCCAGTGCCACCTGTTTCGTCCTGAGCTACAAGTGAAGTTCTAGGTCGCTTTCAGCACAAGTTTCAGCAGATACACATCATATTGAAACTCTGCTTGACTCTTCAGGGTTTGTCAAAGACTTAAAACCGACCCGCGCGGCACCCTTGGTATTGATTAGCCGGTATTTCTGACCAGTTAGCACCTCGGATGTGGCTCGACCGAACAGGGATCGACGAAGAAGAGGCACGGCACGGCCCGACATGGCGCAGGAGCCACAAGTAATAAAAAGAGATTAGCAAGTAGCAGAAGTAGGCAAGTAAGTGAGAGTTCGTAACTCCAGAGCCTAAAAGAAGGCCTAAAAGAAGAAAAGTTAGAAGATTGTTCCTGCCCCTCACTCTGCAGCCTGAAAGGGCCCTTTTAGTTTTCATGCCTCTTTTTAGTACTCATGCCTCCTACACTAGCCCCTGCAGTGCCGTGCCTCTTTTTAATCGGTCCCGGTAGAACAGAGTCATATAGGGAGAATACGAAAATAAGCGTAGGGCCTTTACAGTGACGAAAAATGGCACAGGAGATTCGAGAGATTGGACACGAGAGTGGTTGGAACGACTAGTGACACTAATCAATGAGTTTTATCGTAAACGTGAACAGAATAATTTCTTCTCATTTTTTTATGGCACTTGCAGCTTCGCTCAAGTGCCATATAACGATCACTTTTTGGTGTGTCTGTCAGGCCACTCATCTCGAGTTAGGGTACTTCCAGAAGTACTAGGACGATGAAACTTGGCAGACATATTAGGGACCCTACCAAACTAGCTTGGAAATAGTCACTGCCCCGATTCGACCACCGTGGGGGGTAGTGGAGGGAGGGGGAATCCGGAATATTGACGTATTTTTAACTTATGAACGGGGAATCGGACCTTAATGGAACTTGATATTTGGAAACACGTCCTGTCTCAGATGTCACACTTCAAGTCCGGAATGGATCCGGTGACTTTGGGGGAGTTCGAGGGGGAACCGGAAATCGTGTGACATGTTCAGAGTGGATGGATCGAGATGAAACTTGGTGAGAAGAATAAGCACAATCCCCAGATACATAGTTGACAAGACTAGATTGGATCCGAGCACTGTGGAAGGAGTTCGAGGGAGGGTTCCGGAATTCCGGTGATCCCGAGTTAAGATGTGCTAGCATGATGAAACGATGAAAGGGACTCGACAATTTTAACTTAAGAACGTTTCTCCGATTTGACCATCGTGGGGGGAGTGGAGCTAGGGGGAATCCGGAATCTTGAGAAAAGTCCAACTTTTGAACGAATCCGGCCAAAATCGGAAAGTTTGTTAAAAGTAAAAGTTCTGTCGGAAGTTGATTAGATGTTTGATTTAGAGGTAAGAAGACATGCTGAATCCGCTTTTGACAACCATTTTCTACCTGGCCATATAGTTCGCCCGGAATCCGGCTGAAACCAGAAAATTTGTATTAAGTTAAAGTTTTATCTGAAGTTGATTGGATGTTCGATGTGTGGGTAAGGAGATACGCTAAATTCGTTTTTGAGCCTTAGTTTTTGCCAGACAAATAGTTCGCCTGGAATCCGGTCTTAACCAGAGATACAGATTCCTCTTTTTCTCGGGGCGCGCTGTAATAAGGCGAATAAGGAGAATAGAGCCAGGTTCTATTTTCCCTTATGCAGAGCCAATCAGTTTGGCAGAAGTAAGGCAGGAAGATTTGATTAATTTCGTCAAATAGATATGACGTATAGCCTAGGGGTAAATACACATATGCTGAATCCATAACTGAACTTGGTTTTCTCAGATTGATTAGCCCTGGATTAGCCATTGGCCTTCTTCGTTTCTAAATCTTACTAGTAAATACTTTCAAGGAGTCTGGCGAAGACCGGATGTCTACAAGACCAAATTGTCTGGATGAAATATTAAATTTTTGGGATCCCGTTGAAACATTTGTCCTTGTCATACCTAGACCAGCTAATTGTATTTCCTCTTGTCTAGTTTTCTTGTTAAGAGCTATTTTGAACTCGTTCATTTGGATGCTGTCGCATCGCTCCACTAGGGATCCGACCGTCGAAACGAGTTCGGGTTTGAACCGACGACTTGGATGGGGGTGATCTGGACACTAATGCTAGAACGCTTCAGATTTGACACCTTTAATCTGTAATAAGTTGAAATATGGGCGAGTGAGCAACGGAAAGAGTTAACCGATGATCATCGTTTACGACCGTGATTTTGCATAACCGTAAAAATTTGCTTCTCATTTGCCTCTCAAAGCAAGTACTTCCTTGGAGAAAGTATAATCGTATGGTGTACTAGAATAATATCTTAGCTATAAAGAAATCTTAAATAAATTCATTTCTTACAGTAAAATAATTCCACTGATACCTTTAATTTCGTGAATATGCAGTTCCGACCTATAAAAATAATAAGAATGTCTTGCTGCCTACTTCTAACAAAACAAGAAAAAACGGAGTGATAACAAAGAGACAAAAATGAACACTAAATGAAAAAAAAAACACGACGTTAACTCAATAAGTATAAACAATATGTGAAGGTGGAACACGCTCTTAATCTCTATAGCCCCAGTTATCAGGCGTGCGTCATTTTCTCCGTGTGCATTGTAAAGTATGAACTCGCTTTTTGAATGTTAACGGACAATCATATCCCATTGTACAACCTAACCAGTAGCGTAAGGTTAGCCTGCAACGATGGTAGTGAGCGATTCAACAGCGTGCTTTTCGCCCCAGTCTAGTTTGTCCTCCTCAGTTGTGGGAATTTTATACCGTGGGCATTTTGAATCGTAGGCATTCTGAGCGTGGGCGCTATGATGGTGGGCAAGAACATCGTCGGCATTGTCGGAGCCGGAAGGAAGGAAACAGACATTCGGAAGGAAACAGACATTCCAGCATTGTCGGAATGTCTGTTATTTTTCGGGTCTCATGTAAGCCTTCTTAAGTTTGTCTTGTGAGGGCCTGCGATTTTGCTACACTCCGTTTCGTCATGCTTGCTACGGGTCTGCATTGTGCCGGAAGTCTGCACGGGTCTCGCTTGTGACCTGCTAGTGATGGGCCTCTGTTTTGCCGGATTGTTCAAGTCTGTTTCTTTCGGGTCTATATTAATGTCGTGTCTTTTTCTCTGTTCCTCAGGTTGATCAGATTTTTGTCTTGTTGGGGTATGCCTTGTGACAGATTTTTTCTTTTCCGCATTAGAGCGTGTTTGTTATTCTGAACCTATTCATCTTGTTCCCCTTCCATTCGTCTGTTTCCCTTTAGACCACCCTTGTCAGTAATTGCTATTACGTCTACTGACTAGAATCTAGGCTGTATTTAACCGAGAACATGGATGTCCTGTTTGGCATTTTGGTCTGACCCAGGAACAGTCGGATTTTTTTTTAGAAGATACAGTATAGAGCGTTGCTCGTGACATCTGAAGCTCCAAAAGTCCCATACATTCAGCTCCTAAAGCAATTTAAATTAGATACCCTTTCATGCCGCCGACTTCAACTTTGTATGAAGTTCGGTACATCTATAGTCCAAAACCCATTACACCGTGATATAGTCCCCCCCAGGATTTTCTCCCCTCCCGAATTGGTCTTCCTCGTCAAGCTGCCGACCCTGTGCCTCGTTTAGAGCCGGTGGTAGCTTTGCGAACAAGGTATGCTCAGAGTTTCGTCCCCTCGTTTGTTCGTTTATATAACTCGGAGCGCTTTAGAACGTTAATTGTTATGTTATTTGTATTTTATTAATCGTAATCTAGCATGTTATCGACCATATTTATTATAAGACGTCGGTATAAATGTCGCAAAATTGTATATACTTGTATGTTATGACGTTACGTTTTGACGCAAAAACAACCCATCGGCTTGTCCGTTATCTGTTTTTTAGATTGTACTGAACTGAATTGAAAATTGAATCACACTAGAAACCCGGAAGTTTCTTTATGATATTGATATCTAGTAATTTTCACTTAACGACTTTCTAAGTCCGTACGAGATGACGCGGATGTGAGAGTATAACCGAATTTTGTTTGGCTCTCTCTCCTAATAGCTATTGCTAACTAGATCTGACCTTCATGCAAAATCCGCACAGTAGGCTTTGAGACCTAAGAGCCAGGTTTCGACAGCGTCGACAAGGCCGTCCATTAAGCATGATGCTGTCTAAACCACACATCGATCCACTTCTAAAATTCTTTGAAATGAAACTACGTGGTATTAAGCTATTTCATGAAATATTAAAAGCGAGAGGTTTTGTTGATGACATCACCACGTTAACAGAAGACGAGGAAGATAACAAAATGGCTACCGAGTGTGCAGAACATTTCTGCAAACTCCTCCAGCTAGAATTAAAAAAAGGAAAGTGCGAAATTTTGGAAATCATGTCAGAAAGAAAAGATCGGATAACAGAAGTATGTGGAACATTAAAAAAAAAGAGATAAAAATCCTGGGATTAAAAATTAACAAATCGTGAAAAGATCCAGAAAAAAAGAATTGGTCGCAAACAATCTCAAAAATGATAGCATTTATTAATTACAGACGGAATCGGAAGCTCACGGGTTTTTCAGAAAGCGGAATATATATATATATGCAGCCTTCCAATAATCTAGTATTTGGCTAATGTTTCGTACCCTTCGAAAGCGACAAATAATCTACAACTTAATATGGAAGGAAAAGAACCGCGGTAATTCAGAATCAGAGATATGTATCAGTAGAAGCTAAAAGGAGGACTGCAGATAACTAACCTTGAAGCTAAATCAAGAGAACTTTTCGTCAGGACAGCTCTGGAAAATATGACTGGGAAAAAAGACTCAGTATTAATTCGTGGATGTTAAAGCGGGAATAAAGGATACCCACACAGCCTAGAAATCGCTTTTATGGACATATAAGAGATAAGAAAGAAAAAAAAATTTGATTCTGATGTCAGAGAAACACCAAAATAAGGGATATGAAATTTTTACCGAGAAAAGATGAGTCTACCGGATATAAAATTAATCAACGAAAACGGATAGACGAAGAGCAAGCAAACCGAACTTTCAATCTCCTCCATTCATCGATGCTTTCGCCGAAAGTAAAGCAGCATATGTTTTACCAAACACATAACGTTCTTCCAACAGAAGAAAGAAAACACCGAATTTTTCCCGAACATGTGGGACATGTATGTGGAACATGTATGTGGGAAGGGGTTTAAGTCGGATTGGTCCTTACTACTGCCCTATGTGTGGGGAGATGAATGAGAATGTGTTGCACCTGATGTGTGAATGTAGTGAATTGGATGGGTTGAGGGATGAAGTGTTTGGAAAAAGAGTGTACGATGAGGAATGGTTGGTTAAAGTAATGAAGGATGAATGTTTTTCGGGAGTTCGCCAGTTGGGAAGATTCCTTAAGCTTTCGATGAAGCATCGTGAAAGATTCATTTAGGTTTATTAGTAATTTAGTGAAAATTTATTTTTATTTTGTTTTGTATTGCCATGGCCCTCGGGCTTTTTGTGTAAATATATATCATATCATATCATATCATATCATAACACGGGAAAATGTAAAAACTGCAACGACGTTGAAGACGTAAATCATGTTCTCATTAAATGCGAGAAGAACAAGACCAAAGGTTTCGATGGGATCCCAAAAATTTAATATTTCGTCCAGACAAATGGTTCTTGTAAATATCGGGTCTTCGCCAGACTCCTTAACTATTAAGATTTAGAAACAGAAGAAAGCCAATTGCTAATCATCTGAGAAAACCAAGTTCAGATACTTCAGCATGTGTGTATTTACCCCTAGGCTATACGTCATATCTACTTTGACGAAATTGATCAAGTCTCCCTGCCTTAATTCTGCCTAATCTCCGGTTTCGACTGGATTCCGGGCGAACTACTTGTCCGGCAAAAATTAAAGCTCAAAAACGAATTCAGCGTATCGATCCTTACCCCTAAAAAGAACATCTAATCGATTCCAGATAAAACTTTAACTTTTAATACATTTTCCGGTTTCAGCCGGATTCCGGGCCAACTACTTGTCCGGCAAGAAATGGTTTTCAGATTCGTGTTCAGCAAGTCTTCTTATCCCTAAATCGACTATCTCATTTTCTGTTAAAGAAAAAATTGTTCGGCCCTTAATTTGAGCCCCCGGCCCTAAATGTTGGGCTACCCATCTACGAACTCGACCTCTCCGTTGGCCTAAAGAGTCCTCACACTACACTGTCAGAAGTTTTATAACGTACAACAGAAGGATGCGCGGTTTCAACAGACAATGCGTAACATACAAACTTGGGATGTTATCTGTTGTGTTGGAAACATTACAGATGAGTTGTTATGCATAACAAGCATTGCCAGGAAGAGCCAAAAAACAGCCAAAAAAGCATCTACTGCCTTTTTTGTTTGTAGTCATTATGTCAGAAAATTCAGCAGATACTTTTTTGCGATTTTTCGGCTCTTCCTGGCAATGCTTGTTATCCATAACATTTTCAAACACAACAGACAACATCCGAAGAGTTGTCTGTTATGCATTGTCTGTTGAAACCGCGCATCCTTATGAATCCTTATGAAACTTGTGGCAGTGTAAGTTTCATCAAAATATATCATTCCCTTCGGAGAGTTATCGTGCTGACAGACTGACAGACGGACAACCTGTACGAAGTCATAGGTATCCCTCCACTTTCGTTTTGGGATCCCAGAAAGGAGAGACTAAGGAAATTCGAAAACATAGTACGTTCTTCAGTGGAATATGGAGACAAATGGCATTTCATGGAAGAAATGAGCCTCATAAAAGTTACTAGTAGCCATGGATTGAAAAGAGAAAGGACAATGACGTTCATGATCTCGACGTATTGTTATCATGCGTGGAAAGACAGAGAAAAAGGTGAGGATAATTCCGTATTAATGAAAGTTCAAAAATGTTGGGAAATAATATAAGGTAGTAATGATAATAGTAAAAGGTAGTACGAAAGGATTTGGAATTAAATTTATAAAAGATTTAATTTGAAATTCAATAAGAAAAAAGCGGTGGGAAAGTACAACTTGACTAGACTTGACTTATTTTATTTACTACTAAAAACAAAATAAACTATAAAAACACGCAACCGCCCGGGGAAGGCTCAAGAAGCCTGATGATAGACGACTGCAATCCTCTGATTCTCAACCTATATCAAATTTCATAAAAAAAAGGACAAGAACACTCTCTCTCTCAATTAACCTTTCATACCGAAATTTAAAAAGAAAAGAAAAAGAAATCTAAGAAAAAACAACAACAAAAAAATAAGAAAATTAACTCCCTTCTCCCAATAAATGTTTTTAAGTTTTACTTCAAATGACCCAATGTGCTCAGCCTCCCAAATGACAACTGGGATATCATTCCAAATAGTCGGAGCTAGATACCTAATTCCGAAAGCTGCACGTGTGGTGTCTCGGTACTCAACAACAAAATTATCCGCCTCTCTAGTCGCATACCTGTGGAGTGAACGATTTGCGCGAAAAAAATCAGTAAAAACTGCAGGACATACATCATTCCAGCATCTATACGCAAAAACAGCAGCTTGATAATCGCGGATCTGACCAATGTTAAACAGTGTCTGAACAATGTTAAAGCATGACGCGGTATCATTCACATTTTCTACATAATTACCAAGAAGACGTACTGTTTTATTTTGTAGAATCTGTACTCTTTTAAAACTTGCGTAGAAATTACTAGACCAAATGACACAACCATAAGAAATATAAGGCGCAACAATAGTATGATACAATAATAAAAGAACTGATAATGGTAAAGCATGCTTTAATCGACGCAATATTCCCAGACCTCTCGCAACTTTAGCTGCAACAAGATCACTATGGTTCTACCAAAATAAATTACAATCAAGCTGGAAGCCCAAATAACGCACTTCATGCACCTGTGACAAAGGCCTACCATTAAAAAATATCTCTCTATCAACACTTGGAGGCTTACCAACTCTCCTAAAAATCATAAAATTAGTTTTTTTTAACGTTCACTGACAAAAGGCTCAAACTTGTAAATACATAAAATGACTTTAAGACCCTATTTACTTTCAACAACAAATCATCAACTAGATACAGTTAAAGCAGTATCATCCGCAAAAGTCGTAATAAAACACTCAGGTAAGTAGAAACGCATTGAATCAACATACACAAGGTACAGAAGAGGTCCCAAAACAGACCCCTGATGTACACCACACTTCACTTGAAAAGGAGAAGAAAACACATCATTTAATAGTACTTGAATAGATCTACCACTTAGAAAACTATCAAACCACTTCAGATAATTACCACGAACTCCAAGGGATTGTAGACTTTGAGTAGAATATTAAAATCCCTGTGACGAAGGGCATCCTTTGACGCAGGAAGTGCGAAAACGTTAAAAAAAAAAAAAAAAAGTATTGTTATTGTCTCCAGGACAAAACCCCATTCTTACACTGTCAGAAATTGCATAACAGATTGCGCATAACACTTTCAAGAATAACACCTTTTCACTTAGAAATAAAGTGTTATGACCAATTAAGATTATACTATTTCGTGCCTAGATCTCCAACAACACCTTCAAGAGGGAAAAATACTACACTGTCAGAAGTTAAATAACGACAACAGAAGGATGCGCGGTTTCAACAGATAACACTTTGGGATGTTATCTGTTATGTTTATTTCGTTCTCGTTAGTATTTTTACCAATTGAAGGTGTTGTTGGAGATCTGGGCACGAAGTAGTGTAAACTTAATTGGGCATAACACTTTATTTCTAATTGAAAAGGTGTTATTTTTGAAAGTCTTATACGCTATCTGTTCTGAAACTTGTGACAGTGACAAGGAAATTAAAGAAAATTTTAACGTTTTAAAGATGTGATGACAATGGTAAAATGCTCAATTTATTTCGTCTTGGGTACAGTAATTAAGAAGCTGCTGCTGGAGTCAGGGGCGTCACTAGCCTTTTACCTTTGGGGGGGGGACGTCTCCAACAGGGGCGGGTGCAGAACCCCCCCCCCACACATTTTTGAGATTCGGTAAAATTTTGGGCCTCCATTTTTCTAAAATTGTTCGGTATTTTTTCGATAGTAGAACTGTTCGATATATTTACGGGGATTCGGTAGTTATACTGAATCCTAAATAGGCTATCTGTACAAATCTCTTCGGTATAATGATCGGGATTCGGTATAATTGCAAGTATTCCGTAGTCATCACGAATTTGGTGAGAGAATTTATTGAAATCATTTGGTAATTATTCGATGCCGGAAGTATTCGGTATATTTATGGGTAGTTACACATAATCCCGAATAAACTAAAATCATTCCGTGTCATGATCGGCATTCGGTAATTTATTCAGTATAATTTCCAGGATTAGGAAGTTAACCACGAATCCTGACTTTGTTCCAGTTACGAAAGTATACCGAATATGAATATTGTTCGGTAGTCTTTCGATACCAAAACAATTCGGTATAATAACCGGGATAGGTAGTCAGGCAGAATCCCGAACATGCTATCGGTCTAAACTTATTCGGTATAATAACTGAGATTCGGTAATTTATTCGTTATAATTGCCAGGATTTGGAGGTTACCACGAACCTCGAAACCCAGAAGAGGTCGAGTGAAGCACTGGTCGCAGAAAAAGGGTTGATCTATGATATCAACGATAGTATTTACTTTTATTTTGGATCCCAAAAAGAATATATAATTATAAATATTTCGAAAATTCCGCCTGCAGCACTTTTCGTAATATTCTCTTTTTGTGGAAGGGCTCGTCATTAGGCGGGGGTTTTAAGCCAGTTTTAGGTTTGAGATCTTGAAACATTAAAAGCTAGAATATGGATATTAAATTTGGCAGGAAAAAGCAAAAAAAATTCGCCTGCTGCGCTAACTTTATGTGATTACTGGTATAGTATATTGACTAGACTACAGTTGCTGCTGCTGTCCGAACGTCGCTCCATCCGGTTTCTGTAACTTCTTAGAGTCTCGGTATTTAATCAATGATAGAATTTGTGAGAGAAGCAGTTAAAGTTTCGTCTAGAGAAAAAAAATAGATTTCAAAAATTTTCGCCTGCGGCGCTCGATTTAGTTTTCTATTGGCTATAGATAGAAGCTGTTACTGCAATCATGCCAGGCAATATATTCTCCATGTGGACTTCGCCAAAACTCCGCCTAATAGTTGGCTTATCGTCTTTCATGCTGCTCTTTATTGTTATTCTTCCTACGTAATCGTTTCTGTTCCATAATTTAAAGCTCGAATTCTTAGTTCTAGGATTCGGTAAAATTTTTGAAAGAATAGGTAGAATTTTGGCTCTGCACCCCCCCCCCCCCCTCACCGAAAATGCACTTGCGACGCCCCTGAGCAGAAGGAGTGTTTGATGAATGAGTTCTCGTAACTCATGTACGACACTATCCCCAGTTCATCTGTCGCTAGTCGGTTTCAGCCTCCCTGACGTGAAACCAAAGTCACAGCGGAAAGAGGCCGCTGCCTGGCGTGACATTAAAGTCACAGCCAAAAAGGGGGCTTTGCCTGGCGTGACATATTTGTCACACTGTTGGTTGCTTTCGAACGAGGGAAGCTAGATTTTTTTCGTCTTCAGATTCGTGATTACGGGTCCAATTTTCCGGCCCGTGGGAAAATGCTATTTTTTGTTTCTGTAAATTTCTCGATCTATTTACTCGAAGAAGTACTGGTTACTCCGTAACACATTTAGGAAGAATTTACACTTTGAAGCTTAGTCGTCGGCACGCATTTCTTGCCATCTTCAGGGCACTGTTCAACACTTGTTCAGTCGCAGTCGTATCTTAGCCAGATAGAATGAAAATGTAACAAAAACAAAACGCATTTAGTCCCGGTGTTGCCAAGTGTGACACTTTTTTGCTTTTTGACACTTTTTGCTTCTGGGTGTATGACACATTTTCTCTGAAAGTGACACCTTTTAATACAAATAACACTTTTGGGTGCGAAAAGCCCCATTTCATTTACTTCACTACAGCTACGGATTACCGCCCCAAAAACATGTACTTTGCTTTGATTTAGTACATAAGACACACACACTGCCGGCCCCCAGCGATCAAAATATAAAAGTGGCGTGTTTGCAGATACCATGGTATCTGATACCACGGTCTAAAGTCGTTTTTGCAGTTATCGTGGTATCTGGCCAGTTATCGCGGTATCAGATATTCAGATATCACGGTGACCGTGGCATCGGCTTACCGACGAAACGTCTCCATTACAAAGCGTCCCCTGGCGAAACGTCCCCGTGACAAAACGTCTCCGTGTCAAAATGTCCCCATGACAAAACGTCCCCGTGTCAAAACGTCTTCGTGACAAAACGTCCACACGGCAAAACGTCCCAAAGCATACGATATTAAGGTGCATGATCGAGGTAAAACAACTTTAGAGTGTGCATTACAGATGTGGGAACATTCCAGGAAAAATCGGACATAGTACAGGTTGCTGCATAAATGTACTGTTTTCAGTTAAAATATGTAGTGTAATATGCTTTGCAATTGACTCGTAACTTCAAGCAGCATGCACAATCTGAGGAGCACCAATACGCTATCCCTTATATCCCTTATAAGCTAGGCCTAGCTATCCCTCAGCGAAAAAAAAAAAAATCTATATCCGGGGACGTTTCGATCGGGGAAGTTTCGCAACGGGGATGTTTTGTCGTGGGGACGTTTTGTCGTGGGGATGTTTGTCACGGGGACGTTTCGAATGGGGACGTTTTGCCGACAATCCGTAACTGGTCGTGGTATCTGAAAAGGTCATCTCAAAATTTTAGTCAAATTGGTGGGAAAGAAGTTTGGCACTTAGTGATGTGACTGAATATAAGTTTTTCTTTTGGGATGACTTCAAAAAAGCGCAATTTCGGCAATTGTCGTTTTTGCAGAGCAACCGTATACCAGATACCACGGTTACTGCAAAAACGACTAATTGCAAATCCAGTGTACCATGTTACCAGATACCATGGTATCTGCTAAAACGCAACTATTGTCACTAAGTATTTAGAAATTAAAGAACCTGAAGCCTGATACAAAACAAAGCCCATTTCCGATTAATTTGTGTTACAAAACTGTGATCTAACGATTAATAAATGCTTTGAAAAATTTTCCTACAAAGAATATTACCAATTATTTCCATATTTCGCATTGCGTCAGCGGAATGAGAAAAAAAAATTGGAGGTGTCAAAAAGCACTTTTTTGCCGGGAATTGATTATGAGTCGAGTTGTTGGCAACAGTGGTTAGACCCAGTAACAACAAACAAAGAATTGTTGAAATGAAATGAATGAAACCCACCATGACGGAAAGCTGCCCGTTTTTGTCTTTCCTGCGAATCTAAACTTCTATGTTGATAGCCATGAGACCCACAAACAAGTCCTGACCATTTACAACCCTTATGACACTCTAGTTTCATTTAAAGGTAGGTCTGATCTGCTGATCTTTCTTACAAATATTTTCCACAATGTGTATTCACTATAAAAAACAGTTGGTGTTGTTAAAAAAAAAGCTCTTCATCCTTTTAGTTAGGTATCAACTATCTTGAGCGTGTCCGAAAGCTTCTTTCACGGAAAATGCTGCCAGAAATGGAAGTCCAAAGTCCAAAAAAAAGTTCAAGTCCAAAAGATGCTCTCGTCGTTTCTTCTTTGAACTTCAGTAAGAGTTGCTATTTTGTTCTTCATCATTAGCATTCAAAAGTCAGCCGCTGATCGCCCAAATCGGCCCGTATTTTCAACACTGTCACCAATGTGGACAAATAAATCCTTTCGAATGATCTTTGATGGCTCTGGGAACAGTAAACAGACTGTAGCTTCGGGAATTAGGTCAAACTTGAGCCGTTTCAGGTCAATACATTTTGGAAAAAAGGTAGAGTTGTTTCAATAATTACTAATCTCAACAATGTCTGTCATAATTTAGGTAGGATATTTCTTCTTTTTTTTTTTCCTCGGAAAAATAATAATTTTCCCAGTTATCACTCACTGAAAAGATCAAAAGAACACCATATTGTATTACTTTGGAATGATTACAGTCTACTTTCTTATTTTCCGATACCATTACAAATATTTATAATAAGTTTTATTTGTTGTATTTTACTTCAAATGAGTATTAACCTGGAATTCCTAACTATTTATTTACGAATTTGTGCCACTTTTGAAGTCTAAAGACTACAATACAGCTAAATTTAACTCTGACGCACTCAGGAGATGTTTTTTTTTATTTTTATATATTTTATTAAACACAAAAAGAATATACAAAATTAGTTTTTTCTTTTTAATTCTCCCGTCAACCGCAAACAGTTGATCAAAAGGGATCGCCATCGTTTTCTTCTAAAAAATGCCACATAAATGCTGCAACTTTGCAGCATTTTTCGTAGCATTTTTGACGTCACTAATGCTGCATTAATGACAGAAGAAACTCTAGTCCGAACTGAAATCGCTACAAAAAATGCTGCATCAATACTACATTAATGCTGCATTTTAAGTCGGACACGCACCTTGTCTTGTTCTGCAGCAGTGTAGGCACTGGTGTCATTCAGGTAGGGGCGTCGCGACTGGGGGGTAGAGGGGGGGATGCCCCCCCCCCCCAATGCTGTCAGCCAGTCAGTGAAAAATAACAGACACGGCGCGAAGCGCCGCGATTTTTCGTCAAAACGGTTGATTTTTCTGAAAATTGGTTGATTTTTGTCAAAATAGTCGTTTTTTCTGAAATCAGTGGATTTTTCTGAAAATTAGTCAATTTTTTTCAAAACTCATTTTTTGTTGTTGAAAACAGTTGTTTTTTCTGCAGAAACAGTGGGTAAAAATTACCAGCCAGTCGGTAAAGGGCTCGTCCCCCCCCCCAAACATTTTGGCTAGTGATGCCTCTGTGTTCAGGTGTCATTATTGAGTGTTGTGTCAGACTTAGGTTTCCTGTTTTCAAGCCCTAGGCAAAACGTAAGGTAAAATTTATTGGAAACAGTGAAAACTCAAATGGCACAGCCTAACTGTCAAGAACAGAAACAGCAGGAAATGATGTAAGTAGACTAGGCTAATGTATGAAAATTTGCCAAATGAGTGTCGACTAATTTGTGTCGGAATTCCTTAAAGTCGTGATGTACATAGTGATGTCGTGTGATTGTGGACCCAGCATCTGCCCATCATAGGATAAGGTTATCCCTAGGCCCTTTTGTAAATGTAAATGCAACAGACGCCTTGCTGGTCGCTCAACTCTATATATTTATATTGAAATGTAAATTCACAGATAGGAATAAACTATAATTTTTTATTTTCTTAGGCAAAATAAATCAGACGGGTGTGACGTCAAGCTTGTATGGAATTCCGATACGATTTACTTTATACCTCTGAGTGATATGACAGGCCTAAATAGTTTGATTTGCCAGTATCTTTGGATGGCTTTGTGTAGACAGAAGTTTGGTTCGCAATAAGACTTTATTTAGGATAAGTATACTTTCATGAAGGCCTTGTTTCTATTTTTTACCTTTCTTCTTATGAAAATTTCCAACCCTCAAGGGATGAGACATGTTCAGACAATAGTAAGCATAGTTTCCCATTATTTACTGTAACAAAAAATGAATGAAATGACAACTGAACAATAATTCTGTAATTAGACAAGGATAATATTGTCAGGGAGGCAATGTGTTGTGATGCAGATGGTGAATGTGAAGTCTTGAAATCTTACTAGGCTGTTATATACATTAGTCTGTTAAGATCTTTGGAATTAATGAAGGGACCTGAGCCTGGTAAAACCAATTTGCCACATTTCCATAAAGTATAATCGAATTTTGCCATTACCACTTTTTTAAAGCACAAATCCTAAAATCAAAGATAGTCTGAACCACCTAAGACCAGCTATTGTTTTACTTCCTTTCCAGCATGGTTTTGTAGTCCTAAGGAAGCTTTTGTTAGCGATTTAACACTTTGGATCTATTGATAACTTTTAATGTTTTAGTCCTGAGCACTTCCCCAAGGAAGTACACAGTTGTTGATCCAGAAGGATCCATCAAGCCCAAGTGCTGTGTGGATATTGTCATTCGACATGTGGCTCCAAGTCTGATAAACTGTGGTACTACTGACAAGTTTCGAATCCAACTGGCAGAGTTTGGTAGCTCACAGGTTCGTATTTTTTGTGTCCTGCTCCAACAGTAAATTGATCTGAAGCTGATCTAGAAAATTCCCTCCAGAATTTGACCTATAATTCAGCTTGTGAACATAAGCTTACGGAAGAGAAAGGACAAAGAATAGTTGCGTTTTCGCAGATACCATGGTATCTGATACCACGGTCTAAAGTCGTTTTTGCAGTTATCGTGGTATCTGATGTAACTGGATATCTATTTCTCTTTTGGGATGACTTCGAAAAGTGCAATTTCGGCAATAGTCGTTTTTGCAGAGCACCGTGTTTCAGATACCACGATAACTGCAAAAACGACTAATTGCAGATCCAGTTACCGTGGTAACAGATACCATGGTATCAGCGAAATCGCAACTAAAATAACCGAGAAACCATGTTTGCTAGTGGTTTCTGTCTTCTAAAGTATACCCTTCTGAACAACAATGAATGGCTCGGTAAAATAATCAGGACATCATGATTCTGAGCATACTATACAGTTGCTCTAGCTCCTTCTCTCACATGAAGGAGGTTAGAAGCCTAAGGAACTGGGGTCTGGCATGTGTTTTCGTCAGTGACATGTTTCGTTTTTCAACCATCACTGCTCTAGATTTCCACGAGGTAGTGAGAAAAGCTAGATTAAAGGAACTGTCCAGGTACCTTCAGTTGACAGGGAGGCTAGACAGGTTTTAAGGTAAGAACGCGAGAAAAAGCGGTAGAATGAGTGATGGTTTTTATCAATTGTTTTGATAGAGTGATGTTTTCATCAGTTGTATTATAACAGGGACCCATAAATTTCCTGTAATGACTCGCCATTCAGGGGGCTTGTCGATAAGAGATTTATGATGCGCTCTTGACCGATCGTCAGATAGTTCGAGAAATACCCACGGGGATAAAATACGCGACTATCCACATAGACAAAATTTTCGCAACTGTTGTGCTGAACTAGGAATATTTCTCTGTAATGGAAAAGTATCCTGGATCTTTTGTCCTAGCTTAGGTACCTGATGGCATGCTGAATAGTCCCAACAAATTTTGTCTATCTGAGCAAGAACGCCGATTCGACCCAAGCGGAATTTTTGGAAACTAGGTGAGGCTCGGGTAACATAGCAACACAGAAGCATAGGAAATGACAAGCCCCCTGAACGGCTAGTCATTACAGGAAATTTATGGGTCCCTGATTATAAGTGAAAGGGGGGGAAATATTATAGAGTGAAATATTGTGAAATGGGGGAATGAGACAATGGGCCATTTGTGGCCTGAATTTTGGCTGGAGTGTCTGGCCTACCCCACAGAATAAATAAATAATAAAATCACTGCTCTAGGCCATCATGGTTGCTTGCATGGTGAATTTTCAGTTTACACTTTCTTCCAGATATCCGGCAAAAAAGACATTTCTGCTACATTGTTTGAAGGGAAATCTTATGGAGCACCTGACGAGCCGTATCCCAGTGACGAACCTGAGGATTTCCGATCTCTGTCTCGTCAGCAAGTGCAATCTAAGGGAAGACAAAGCTCAGCAGCATCACAGTCTCAAGGTGAGCACTCTGTTATTTTACACCAGTAAAACTTTTTGAGCGAACATATAACGAACATAATCGTGATCGACCCACGAAGAGCAACCTATCCCAGGCCGAAAGGGTTCCGAAGGGTCGGAGCCCAAGAGCCAGAAGTTTCAGAAGAGCCATCGTGATTCGGATGATCATTAAAGGTGATCTTAATGACCTTAAGTAGAGTTCCCGCGTGCAGTATGTTATTCGAAAAGCAGCACCACTCCTTAAGTCGTTCGCGGCTCTGAGACGCTTTGCTATTCCGTCGCGAGATTTACGCAGTGTTTACTGCACGTACATTCGCCCTTGCCTGGAGTATGCATGTCCGGCTTGGCACACAGGACTCACAAACGCATAGACTGAAAGACTCGAAGCCATCCAGAAAAGGACTCTGAAGATTATGCTCGGCCCGGGTTATCTTTCTTACGAGGACGGCCTGGTCAAGCTTGACCTGCCAACCCTTGCTGAAAGACGGCATCAGCTGGCAATAGCGTTTGGGAGCAAATGTCTGGCATCACATGCGTATCGTGCCATTTTACCTGATTTTGAGACCCTAGCAAGTAGCAGGCCCAATACGCTACAAAGACAGAGGGACGCTACTTCCCAGAGACTAGTAAGACCACCCATAAACTCGACTGATAGTTATCTGAAATCGTTTGTACCCTATTTCACCGAATATTTTAATTCCAGTTAGGTTGTACGTATAGATGAAATGTTATTTATGTAATTGTGTCACATATGATTTGTGTGAATGACGATCCAGTGCTAGCATGTACAATACAGGCTATTAAGGGAAAGCACATTATATAAAGGTCATACATGATTTTCTCACAGGCCTTTCCGTGAACGCCTAAACAAATGTACGTAATGGTCAATTAGCGTCCATGGACAGTTCATTAGGTTGTCAACCCCTTTACAAGTAAAAGACTAGATAGTCTGGGCCTTCGTGTCTACTCTGAGAGAACAGAGTGCGAATAAGCTAACAATTAAACCTAAGTTTTGTCAGTCATCCTCTCATACTCCTCAAAGGCGCTAGCGATTTCGTGGGATGAGTCACACATTCGTAAAAAGATAACGGAACATATGTATGTATGTATGTATTGTACATGGAAAACCCAACGAGCCATGGTACAAAAAAATATTACGCAAATCAAGTATTACCTACATATTTAACACACTTTCTGAAGACAAAACAAAGAAAATTAACTAAATAATTAAAACACTTTAAAGAACAAAGACCTGTGTCTCAGTCACACCTGGACAAACACTGCCAGGTTTTTAATAGTAGTAAATGATCGACCACACATCAGACCATTTAGCCACTCCTCGTCGCCTGTCTGTCTCTGGAGCAGCTCCAACGTTCCTAGCAATATTCTACTGCGCTTTTTCGCATAAGTTGCTCCCACCTTAACAGGTATCTTCCAGTCCCTACAGATGGCTCTCCTGAGACTCTAGGACAGCCTTCATGGTCGTCACTGTGAATAAATGGCGCAGTCCGCGCCACTGTTAAAGGACATCGTATGACCACCCTGATCAACATGTCAACGTCAGGGAGTCCTGCTTAAGTCCTTAAGAGCGTGTTTCACCATTTTAACAATAGTAACTATTAGTTACTGTTTTCGTCCCAACCACGTAAAAAGTTACAACGTTGGCCGTTCCAACCTTCTCGAAATAGTAACTAATAGAAACTGTTTGCTGACCATGCTCGGGAGAGTAGCAAGCGTCGTAACTACGCATCTCTGTAACGTGATTGGTTGGATTCGCCCGTGGCATGATACTCTGCTGGAAAATAGAAAAATCGTTCAAGCCTTAACGGCAAAAAGCCAGAATTCGTGACGTCATGCGTAGTAACTAGCTACGGTAAGTAGGGCGGAACACGCTCTAAGTCGCGTTCACTATCATATTCTTTCAGATTCTCGGAAATCAGAATCTTCAAGTCCGAACTATATAGCTTTGGCTGTGGCAGTCATCTGCATAGCTGCACTGATGCTGCCAACATATGGCGATGTGGACTCACAGGTGCCTACTTACCTACACCTCACAATACACCAGAAACTCGTGTTCGCATATACACTCGGTAAGTACACAACACTGTAAAAAGTTTCTCCGAGTAAGGATTAAAGTTAACTGCAGTATTTGCTACTGGGATTAATCTTATCTCTAAAGACGCTAGCAATTTTGGGGGATGAGTCACACATTAGTTGCGTTTTTGCAGATACCATGGTATCTGTTACCACGGTTACTAGATCTGCAATTAGTCGTTTTTGCAGTTATCGTGGTATCTGACACACGGTGCTCTGCAAAAACGACTATTGCCGAAATTGAACTTTTCGAAGTCATCCTAAAAGAAAAATAGATATCTAGTTACATCACTAAGTGGTGATTCGAGCCGGAACCCGTCCGCGATTCTTGAGAAGCGCTGCCGTCTTCTTCGAAAGCACTGCAGTGCAAAAACGAACGTAGAAAGAATCAGCCCGGAAGCGGCCGAGAAATGGACGTGCAGCGTGTAACAAAAACGATTATTATGATTGAAAATATAAAAAAAATTATACCGTAGTGGTGTTTTGTCACAAATTGCGGCCAAACGGCTAATCAGCTGAGAAAACCAAGCGAAAAGCAAGAAATAAACCAAGGGGGGAACCGGAAATCTTGTGACACGCTTAGAGTGGAGCGATTGGGATGAATCTTGGTGGGAAGAACAAGCACAAGCCCTAGATACGTCATTGACAGGACGGATCGGATTCGGGCACTTGAGGGGAGATGGAGGGGGGGGGGGGGGTCCGGAATTCCGGTGATCGCGTTTTAAGGTACTTCCAGATGTGCTAGGACGGTGGATATTGGCTTGAACATTAGAGACTTGACAAAATTGGCTTAGAAATAATCAGTTCCCTCGTGGGCCGGAGGAGTGGAGGGATGGGGAATCCGGAATCTTGAGACATGTATTGCTTTTGAACGGGTGATCGGATCTTAATGAAACTTGATATTTGGAATACCTTCGGGGCGAACAACTTGTCCGGCTGTAAAAGAATTTCAAATATAGATCAGCGTGTAGTATTCTTAACCCCTACACCAAATCTCTAATCGACTTCAGATTATAATTTAATTCTACCAAATTTCCGTTTGATTCTGTACGAACTTCTTGTCTCGAAAGACCGTTAGCCCCTCAATTGGAAAGCCCCTCCACGACCCCTATATATCGTTTTCTTTTTTTTTGGGGGGGGGGGGAGGGGCATCTATGAACTTGATATCCATCATGTTTTGGACCCCAAAAACTTATTTGGGCATGATTGCGTGCCGCGTTTGGACATGATTTGTACTGTCTGAGCCGTAAATTTCCCGAAAATTGTTTGAATATTTTCCCACTTATCTTTATTTTTCATTTTGCGAAATATTTCAGTTTTTCGCAAGTTTCCAGAGCCCTCCGAATCTTTCAATTTTGCGAATATTCGATTCAGTTTTTCGGTTGCGAAATTCGCTTTTTACATCTACAGCTGTCAAACATAGTAGGGGACTTAATGTTTTTATGTTTTGCCATTGTTTAATATACGTATCTTCATTTTGTACCAGTGCTTCCACATTTTTATTTCCATTTTCCTAAATCCCAATTTTCCCCCCTAAAACTCTCTTCTTCTGTGTTCATTTCCCCCTAGATTTTACCGTAGAAAAGAGGCTGTTCTGCCGTATATTTCCCACGAGATAATCATACTTAGAACTGCACAGAAGTTTCCTTTGAACATTTTTAGGCCAAATTTAAGGTTATATAGTTCAAGGGTATAGATAACGTTTATTTGCTGTATATTATCTTCACAGATAGATGCACAGCTATAAATAGATAAGTAAATAAATATACAACTTTTATTACATAGTCATATTAATTGGCGATTTCGTTGCGATTTGTCACTCTCTGTTGATGCCTACATGTTCATATAATATACAAAATACTGCCTGAACGAGCGCCTGTATCGCGAAGACGCAGACGCTTTGCAAGGCAAAAACTTGTTTTTGTGCCTTGTTGCATATCTTGGCTGCGGCGCCTCAGGTGGTAGAAGGTTTCGGTGCTTCCCCGACATAAATACTTGTTTACCAAAACTCATGTTAAGTCGTGGCGTCTGCAAGACAGTCTTTAGAGTTGGAGCTTTTCGAGATTTTAGTCATAATTGGACTGTTCCTGACCCAGTTTAATTTTTGCGGCTCGTTTCTGTACGCTCTACAACTCTTCAGATTGCTCTTGGGTCAACCCTGCGTGCCAAGCAGGACACGCGTATCCGACAATTGACCTTATGTACAATTTATAACAATTTAGTAATGATTAACTATTAAAACCGAAACGACGGAGAGTGACTAGATTTCTAACGGAAAATTTGCTTTTCTGGTCATTTCGTAAACATCGTTATCCCAGTTAAATTTAGAATTAAAAACAACACCTAAAACTTTCATCTTATTTACAATTGGAATACCAGTACTTTCAGGGGGTGGCAGTTCACTTTTCTGTCTTCGAAGTCCCGTTCCAAGAGTTCGACAATCTGTTTTAGACTGGTTATGGAACCAATATTCTTTGAGCCCAAGCTGACTTAGACACATTATGGAACCGCTCTCTTGCAGGGCGAGTATTGTTAGGTCGTCGGCAAATTTGGCACGATTTTTGTGCCATGTCGCTATTAGATTTGATAGGATTAAAAATAAGATGGGTCCGATCACAGTTCCCCGGGGAATTCCGCAAAATACTTCCAAAGTATGGACATATCACCATCGTGTTTAACGCACTGCTTTCTTCTCAACAGAAAGCTGAAAACCATTGTCTTTCAAAATGGTCTAAAATCTTGCATCGCTTCAATGATGTGAGGATGACTTGAGCTATCAAAGGCTTTTGCCACGTCTGCTTGCAAGATTTCTACAAATGCGTCCTCGTTTTCTAGGTGATCCAGTGTTTTCCTCGACAATTTTACGAGGTGGACGTAAAACACACAGTGGACTGTGCTAGAATCTTTAATAAAACCGTATTGGCACGGGGCAATTTTGTCGACAAATTCTTCCAGTAGCCATTTTTTCAGAAAAGCTTCAAACACTTAGGATATTACAGGACCAGGGAAACAGGTCTCAAGTCACCTGGTGATTTGGGCGTTGACACTTTTAGTACCGGGATCACTACAGCCTCCTTCAGCTTTTCTGGAAAGCATCCACTGATCAAGCACTGGTTTAGATGAGGCGCATTGTCTTTTATTAATCGAGTTGGAACGTCATCTGGGTGGGTTGACTTGTTGGCATCTAGCCTCTCTAGTACCTTGACAACCTCGTATGGTAGGATCACTGGGATTGGATACCCCTCCTGTTATGTGGTACATAACAGTACTGGGTAATACAGTACTTGTACTGTGAGCTATTCTAGGATGTCCTAGGAGTAATAATTGTTCTTCTGCAACGATTGATACTGGTGAACTGGGGAGAAGCACTATGAGAGTTCTGGGATACCGAATCACCGTTCATATCTGATAAGAAACAATTTCCGAAACGCAACTTTTCTAACCTTGTCATACAGGAAAGTCCGCGTTTTCTTAGTTTTGAATTTGCCGCCCGTCGGGAAAAATGCAAGAGCCGTTGCCACGAATCAGATTTCAAATTCACGTTTGAGTCGGTTAAAAATACAAGAAAGCGAGCTTTGACCACAGGATAATCGCCCCTTTTCAAAATAAACCTAAAATACCCTAAAAATTGTTGTTTCCCCCTAGATTACCGCGAATCCCTAGATTGAAAATAAGTATCCCTGAAAAAATCCATTTTTCCCTCCCTAAAAGTGGAAGCACTGTTTCGTACCAGCGACCACCCAAACCACTGGTCCGGCTAGGCCTCTCGTATACCCATAGTGGTATGATTCGGGCATCCCATATATTTGAGCTTTTCTTTCGTTTCCAGGACTTATGACGATGGTGGTACTTCGTAACTGAGGATGCAATACAAGGTCACTCAAGCTGCACGTGCCTGCCTGCCTCCGTCTAGTTTAACCTAGTTCATTTTTAAGTTTGACGTATTACCCATATATCGCGCATGTTCCGCAGCTTTGTTCTTTTCATTGTCGGATATTTTTGTAACTGAACTTATTACTCGCGTTAGGTATCGGTTTTTGTGCTGTTCAGTAGCTCATTACAAACAGTTTGAAACCAAAGTTCTTTTGCCGACTATTTTTTTCTGATGAACACACGCCTCGAACGAACGAACTTGAGTTTCTGGCCTGGCCAAACTTCGTGCACTTGACCCAGTGCGGATTTCTGGCCCTCAACCAGGCAGAGTTCTTTCAGTCCACCCTTTAAGCGGAATTCACACGAAGGGCGTCTAAAAATCGCCAGGCAAAAATACGCCTCGCGGCGTTTAGTCGAAATCGCAGGGTGTGTTAGACGGAGAGCGAATATGCCTGAATTTTCTTTTCAGAAATACGAACAGAAAAAAATAGAGACGTGTATAGAGCCTAGAGGAGCAGCTTGCTCTGTTACAGAACAGCCCAAATCCACACAGCCTGTGTACAGCTGGCATCAGGGCACAACTTAAAACATGAAGGACAGGAGCTTCCTGCTGGCTATACTGCTGTGCTGTCATACACTGTACCTTCTTCTCCGATTCCTTGGCTAATTTTTTTCCAGGCATTTTCCCTAATTCTGTATTCCTCGATACCAGTATCTTAGAATACTCGATAACTCTGAACTGCGCTAATTAGCTGTTCCACATCCATCTCAAATTATTTGCCAGGCGTTGCGATTTTTTTCGGCTCGGAGCCGAAGCCCGGTGAACCGTTTTTTTACCTGACGATGCGTTTTTTTTTTGACGCCAGGTGTGATGAATATCGCCAGGCGTGGCGAAATTCGCTCTCTGTGTGAATTGGGCTTTTGACTGAAAGCATTTGGTACGGTCCCCAACCCCACGGCGGGATTTCTCAGAAGGGCAACCTAGGCCGTGGTCTCGGACGCAGCAGTCAGGAGGGCGTATGGACAGATTAAATAATCACCACATCTTAGAATACTCGATAACTCTGAACTGCGCTAATTAGCTGTTCCACATCCATCTCAAATTATTTGCCAGGCGTTGCGATTTTTTCCGGCTCGGAGCCGAAGCCCGGTGAACCGTTTTTTTACCTGACGATGCGTTTTTTTTGACGCCAGGTGTGATGAATATCGCCAGGCGTGGCGAAATTCGCTCTCTGTGTGAATTGGGCTTTTGACTGAAAGCATTTGGTACGGTCCCCAACCCCACGGCGGGATTTCTCAGAAGGGCAACCTAGGCCGTGGTCTCGGACGCAGCAGTCAGGAGGGCGTATGGACAGATTAAATAATAACCACATTTTTTCAAATTTTTCAGTATTATTATCGCCTTAAAAATGCTGTTACTGGTAAAGGGATTTCATCCAGACTTGGAGCGAATCGAACCGTTTCTAATCGCTGTGATTTCGCGGATCATGATTCCTCCAGGTGTTGGAAATTGTTCGAAACGTCTATTCTGACGGGGAGGGGGCGATTTGACGGGGGTTGTGCAGAATTACTTGCTTGGGCAGTTCGGGAGTCAACCCAAATGCAGAAAAATCTCTACCAGATCAACGACCCAATCGAGCAGCAAAAACAGCAGCCGTGTCCAAAATGAAATCACAGCAACCTTTTTAACTCCAAGCAATTCTCACAAAGGAATTCACGAAGTCAAATATTTAACGCTAAGCTAGAATCTTTAGTTTGTTTTCCAGCAAGTTCGTATTTCCAACTTGAGCGGTTTTGAGCCTGAAAAGGACCCTCGCCAAGAAGGGCCGAAATATAGTTCTAATAAAATTCAGCTGACGTATCCGTTTTGCACTATCAAAAAAAAAGAGGAGCAGAATTATATGCTTTGACCTAGGCCATAGAAATGTGTAAATCCGGCCCCGCTGGACACTTCGGTTCCCTGCCACGAATAAAGTGACGAAATAACGTAAAAAATTGGATTGCTCTCCTTTATGATGCGGACAGGTGACCAGGTTTTCCTGGCCAGGTTTATGCATTTTCGTCGTAGCCTATGTTGTTGAAAAATATCAGCTTTTCCATACGTAAGTCGTGGCGGCATTGAATATTCTGGCAGAAATTCAATCGGCGCCAGAGCCCGATCGTCTGCCGCGCCATTAGATGGTCAGATGTTACTTGCGTTTTTGCAGATACCATGGTACCTGATACCACGGTAACTGGATCTGCGTTTTGCCGTTTTTGCAGTTACCAGTGTATCTGATTCCACGGTTGCTTTGCAAAAACGTCAATTGTCGAATTTGCGGTTTTAGAAGTCACTCCAAAAGAAACAAGACCAAAGGTTTCGAGGGGATCCCAAAATTTTTAGTTCAGATCTATTCAGATATCCGTTTTGCGCTGTCAAATATTCAGATATGGATTCAGCACATGATTCTACCTATAGCCTACGTCGTATCTCCTTCCTTCCTCACTTCTGCCCAACTTCCGGTTTCGGCCGGATTCCGGACAAACTACTCGTCTGACAAAAAACAAAAGTTCAAAAACGAATTCAGTATTTCTCCTTACCACTACATCCAACCTCTAATCAACTTCAGATTAAACTTTTACTTTTAAAAAATTTTCCGGTTTCAGCCGGATTCCGAGCGATCTATACGTCCGGTCAGAAAATGATTGTCATAAACGAATTCAGCATGTCTTCTTACCCGCAAATCGAACATCTTATAAAATTTAAATAAAACTTATACATTTAACAAATTCTCCGGTTTTGGCCGGACTCCGGCCGAACTAATTGTCCGGCGAGAAAATAACTTTCATATTAAACTTCTACTTTTCACAAATCTTCAGGTTTTTGCCTGATTCCGGGTGAACTATTTGTCCGGCGAGAAAATAAATTTCATATTCGAATTCAGCATGTCTCCTTACCCCTACATCCAACCTCTAATCAACTTCAGATTAAACTTTTACTTTTAACAAATTTTCCGGTTTCAGCCGGATTCCGAGCGATCTATACGTCCGGTCAGAAAATGATTGTCATATACGAATTCGGCATGTCTTCTTACCCGCAAATCGAACATCTTATAAAATTTAAATAAAACTTATACATTTAACAAATTCTCCGGTTTTGGCCGGACTCCGGCCGAACTAATTGTCCGGCGAGAAAATAACTTTCATATTAAACTTCTACTTTTCACAAATTTTCAGGTTTTTGCCTGATTCCGGGTGAACTATTTGTCCGGCGAGAAAATAAATTTCATATTCGAATTCAGCATGTCTCCTTACCTCTAAATCAACTATCTAAATAGCTTTCAAAAAAAAAATTCCCCTTAATTTGAAACCCCTCCCCCACACTCAAATAGGGCCAGAGCCCATCTTCGAACTTGACCTGTACTTTGACCCTTTTCGAGAGTTATCGTGCGGACAGACGGACAACTTTTTGCGATGTCATAGGTATCCCTCCACATACGTTTTGGGATCCCAAAAACTTAATATCTACTCCCATCACGTGCCAAATTTCTTTCCACCAATTTGACAAAATAGGCTGTTGTGTTGGTGATGGCGAAATTGAGATGACTTTTCCCAGTACCACGGTAACTGGGATAATTGCAATTCCACGGTAACCGCAAAAACGACTTTACACCGTGGTATCAGATACCATGCATGGTATCTGGCAAACGGAAATATTGTAGAAATATTGTTTTTGGGATCCCAAAACGTAAGTTGAGGGATACCTATGACATCGCAAAAGTTGTCCGTCTGTCCGTCCGTCTGTAAGCACGATAACTCTCGAAGGGAATGAGATATTTTGATGAAACTTGGTGTGAGGATTCGTTGGGTCGGCGGACCAGTCAAGTTCGTAAATGGGCTTTGTAGCCCTACATTTAGGAGTGGGGGAGGGGGTTCCGGCCCAAACCGGAAAGTTTGTTAAAATTAAAAGTTTTATTTGGAGTTGATCAGATGTCCGATTTAGGGCAAGAAGACATCCTGAACTTTTATTTGAAAACAATTTTCTACCCGGACATGTAGTTCGCTCGGAATCCGGCCAAAACCGGAAAATTGTTAGAAGTTAAAGTTTTATTTCTAGCTGACTAGATAACCGATTTAGGGGTAAGAAGAGACGCTGAATCCGTGTGTGACAATCATATTTTACCCGGACATATAGTTCGACCGGAATCCGGCTGGAGTCGGAAAATTTGTTATAAGTTAAATTTTTATTTGAAGTTGATTAGATGCTCATTATTGGGAAAAGAAGATACCCTGAGTTCGTTTTTGAGTTTTCTTTTTTCGCCGGACAAGTAGTTCTAGAGTTCGGCCGAAACCGGCAAATTGGCAGAAGTGGCAGGAACTTTTCGTCAAAACAGATATGACTTATACGGGTAAACACACATGCTGAATCCATATCTGAACTTGGTTTTCTCAGATGATTAGCTATTTGGCCTTAATCTGTTTCTGAATTTTAATTGTAAGAATGTTCAAGGATTCTTGCGATGACTGGATCTGGCTAAGACAAGACCCAGTTGTCTGGATCAGACATTGAATTTTTGGGATCCCATCGAAAAGTTTGGTCTTGTTATGGTTTGGCAGCAGTTGCGTATTGTAGTGACGTATGTCAGGGTTTTTGGCACCATAACTCCGAACCGAAACTTGCGGGACAGCTGCGGTAGGGGGGATGTTATGAACATCATTGCACCCATGGTGTCTCCCCCCCCACCCCCCGCAACTGTCCCGCGAGTTTCGGTATGGGAAAATTTGAGATCTCCAACTTTATGGTGAAAGTGAAGAAAAACCGGCCGTTATCTTCTGTCCGCCCCGTTGGGGACAGAAAGGCCCAGACCGGGCAGGGAGCGAGAAACTCGCAAATGGGGATCACAGACACGCAATTGTTGCTTTCCGGCTTGGATTTTAAGCTGTGCGTACCTATATCTTCTCACGGAAAAGATGATTTTTGTCCGAAGCTTTGGCTGCGTTCGGTTCACCGTGCTCGTGGTGCGAACAGACGACCAGGTTTTTCCCTGCCGGGTTTTCCACACTTTCGTCGTAAAGGTTGAAAAATCTCAACTTTTCCGTGAAGATTGGTGATCATGATGCCGAAAACTTCAGACGTAACTAGCATATAGCCGAATAGCTAATGGGCAGAAAATCCAGGTATGAAAGGTAAAAGGATAGAAAATTCGCTTCGCGTGCACAATGCCATTCGAATCCTGCTTCTATGTCTGGCGTATAATCGCTACGCCAACACTTAAGTTCAAAATTATCACTTTATTGCGGACGGCGCAAAAACATAAATTCCGAAAGGTACAAACCTCGAATAAATATCTATAAATTAAACAATAAGAACACTTAATAAACCGGAAATAGGGAGTTGTAAATCCCTTTTACTGTCTCGACGGCATCTTCCACACTCGACGACCTCAAAACCCGCTCAGCCTCCGTCTTCTTTTCTTCTCGGAATTCTTCGCTGGGGTGATCTGTAAATATGCTTCGGAAGATGGCAGTCTCATCCAGATCACTGATCCCGTTTGGTGGCGACGTTTCTGCCGTCTCCCAGAGTAGATCTCTGCTACGCAGCTCCACCCCTAGCGCGGATCGTGTCAGCTTCTGGAAGCGAACCCAAGCGTGGTTCACCAAATATTTTTTCGCACAGAAGAGGGCATTGGTGATGTCGTTCGCACTTTGAAAGGTAGTTATCAGAGCATTGCCCATGTCGAAAATCGGATTTCCGGTTCGCGACATTGCGAATTGCGGGCCGGGATCCAGAATAGCCCGTGACTGGAGAACATCCGGTAGAGTTCCCGAAGCAGGTGTGCCTGGCATGACACCTAGCGTCGAGAGCACGAACGAACGCCCGAGGTTTTCGGCCATGTTGATTAGCTTTTCATCCTCGTACATATCAATTTCACTTCGCTCGCCTTTTGGGTTTCCGGGCAGCGAGGATAGATACTTTCTTAAATACCTCCTGGCAAAAGCGAAACCGACGTCAGACCATTCAGTCATTGGTTCGTCCGTCTTCTCAACATCAAAGTAAGTTGGGTTTTCCGTAACCTTATTGTAATTTTGTAGCTTTTGCTGAGTCATTTTCTCAACAATACTAGAAATCCCAGCGTTCATTATGCTATCAAGCACCTGATTGTTCGTCGTCCCATTATGGATGACACTAGACAGACTATCCATAAGATTCAACTGCTTCCCGTCACGCGATGAGGGTAAGACAGCGCGTATCAAGGGCGTATTACGCGCACGGAAAAACAAGTGCTCCGCGAAACACATCCCTACATCGAATTCTTCGGGGTAGTTTGTCTTCAAACCTCTGTACTGGTCAATTACATTTCCGAGCCTCATCCTTTCCACCAACGGAGTGACTTCGATTTTCGACACCATTCGGAGAAACTGGGAAGCATACGGTCCGCTGTATCCAAGACTACGGAAGAGGGCATGCAAAGGGGTAGTGTTGATATAAACGGGTTTGCGATGGGACTGTTTGATGACGTTGGTTAGTACGTCAGCGTTCTCATAGTTCATGGCGTCGATTGAGCTATGACGTTTTTGTACATCTTTCAGGCCCCTAGAAAAAAAAGTTAACCTCAGAGCACTAAAGCTTAAATACTTGACTTAGGTTTTGCAGGAACAGACTAGGACCAATATTCCTTGAGCCCAAGCTGACTTTGAAACATACATTCAAATAAGCAAACAGCGGTTACGGTACGTCAGCTACGATGCTTCATCAGCGATATTTCGGCCGTTCTTGGCAAGGGCCCTCGTCAGGCTGCCAATCTTCAGGGTCAAGGTCGGGGAAGGAAACAAACCTGCATCATCTGATCTTTTGTTCAGGTTTCGACGAAATTGTACCGAATACGAATATTATTCGGCAGTCTTTCGATACCAAAACAATTTGGTATAATAGCCGGGATACGGTAGTTATACAGATTCCCGAACATGCTATCGGTCTAAATTTATTCGGTATAATAACTGGGATTCGGTAATTTATTCGGTATAATTGCCAGGATTCGGGAGTTGCCACGAACCTCGGAAGAGGTCGAGTGAAGCACTGGTCGCAGACAAAAGGACTGATCAATGATTTCATCGATAGTTCCTTATACTTTTATTTTGGATCCCAAAAAGATGATCTAATCATAAATGTTTAGCAAACTCCGACTGCGGCGCTTTTCGTAATATTCTCTATTTCGTGGAAGGCGCGTCATTTGACTGAGGTTTTAAGCCAGATTTAGGACTGGGATTTCGAAACATTAAAAGCTAGAATTTGGATGGAAATAGTTAATTTTGGCAGGAAAAAGCTAACTTTAAAAAAATCTCGCCTGCGGCGCTCACTTTATGTGATCGTGAGCAGTATCGATTGAGACTACAGTAGTCGCTCTATCCGGTTTCTTGAACTTCTTAGTCTCGGTATTTAATCCACGGTAAATGATAAAATTTGTTTTATGGCATAATTATCATAATGAAGTTAAGCTTGAACTTTCTGTAAATAGTCTCAAAAATAAAGTTAAATTAATGCTCATTGAAAACACTTAAAGAAAAATAAATAATAATTAAAAAATAGATTAAAGGTAATGTCGCGGTTGAATGGTTTGTCGCGATTAATCCCAACTCATCTTGGTCGTTTGAATCTGGAAACTGGATGGATTATGGTTTATTTATAATTTGTGAGTTGATGTTCTTATCGTTTGTAGTAGAAGAAAATATCCGCCATTTGGCCTCGAGCCTTCTCTCTGCCAAACAGGGGCGTAACTTGCTATGGGGCAGGGGGGGGGGCAACTGCCCCCCCCCTCCCAGCTGAAATTTAGCGTCTTTGAAACTCTCGTCGAAACTAAGATAGGCCTACAGAATTCAAGCATCCACAGAAACAGAGCGGTTTTCTTTAGTATACCTTTGTCTTTATGGTAAGATTGGAACACGGAAGCCTTGAAAATTTTATAGCGATATGCATGCGCTATGCAGGGTTAAACACGTTAGACACGTCTATATCAGACGCAGAGGCGTTACTAGCCAAAATTACCGACCGGCTGGTAATTTTTACCGACTGTTTTTTCAGAAAAAACGACTGTTTTCAAGAAAAAAACGACTATTTTGACGAAAAATCTACTGATTTTCAGAAAAAATCGACTTGTTTCGACTTGTTCGAACTATTTTGGCGAAAAATCGCGGCGCTTCGCGCCGACTCGGTTGTTTTTTACCGACTGGCCTACAAAATTGGGGGGGGCTTCCCCCCCCCCCCAGTCGTGACACCCCAGGTCAGACGACCGACTAAAGGCGTATTCTCGCCGTTCCCCGAGGTCCTCGGGGAATCGAAGGGAACGGCGAGAAGAGAGGGAGTCACTCCACGCGGACTCCGCGTACAGAAACAGCGAGAATACGGGGGATGCTTCTAAAATGGATTTTGTTCGAAAAATGAATATGCAGCTGAAAAAATTAGTCTAGATCCACTTTATTTTTGGTTTTGTTTATTCTGATTCTTTTTAATTAATTTTACATGGCACCTACAACAGCAAAAATTGATTCCCCTCCGAATTTGAAAGGGAGTCCTTTTTGATGATGTTGATGATAATCGGAGCATTCCCCGTCCGTGGGGACTCGTGAGAATACGGGAAGTGAGTCCCCGGGACAAGCAAAAACGCGGGGACTCCTCAAGTGGAGTCCTCGGGGAACGGCGAGAATACGCCTTAAGTGATCTTTTGGTCATTGGTACCCAACCTGAAAAAGCGAAGAAGCTTGACGTCAATCGCGCAGTGGACAGTTTCGCGAATTTGAAGAAGCGTCGTTTCGCCCTGGTCGATTAGTAAAATATCTTTTTTTTTCTTTTTTTTCTTGCGTTTTTCTTCTTGAAATAAAATCGCTCATTTTCAGTTGACTTGGAAAATCAGCTCCAACTTTGCCCCCCCCCCCCCAGGATTTTGACGAAATTACGCCCCTGCTGCGAAATTGGCTCTTTATGTTGAATTTAATTTGAAATAAACAGAACTTGAACTTGAACTTGTAAGAGAAGCAGTTAAAATTTAGCCTACAGGAAAAAAATCGATTTCGAAAACTTTCGCCTGCGGCACTCGATCTAATTTTCTCTTGGGTGTAATAGATAGAAGCTGGTACTGCAATCGCGCACGGCAATGTATTCTCCAAGTGGGCTTCGCTAAAACCCCGCATAATAGTTGGCCTATCGTCTTCATGCTGCCATTTAATGTTACTCTTCCTACGTAATCCTTTCTGTTCCATAATTTAAAGCTCAAGATTCGGTAAAAATTCTGGCTCTGCACCCCCAGCGAAAATGCACTTGCGACGCCCCAGCCTAGTGGACTCTTCAGGCGTATTCTCGCCGTTCCCCGAGGACTCCACTTGAGGAGTCCCCGCGTTTTGTTTGCCCGGGGACTCACTCCCCGTATTCTCGCGAGTTCCCACGGACGGGGAATGCTCCGATTATCATCACCATGATCAAAAAGAACTCCCTTTCAGATTCGGAGGGGAATCAATTTTTGCTGGTGTTGGTGCAGTATAAACTAATTAAAACAATCAGAATAAACAAAACCAAAACAAAGTGGATCCAGACTAATTTCGTCAACTGCATATTTTATTTTCGAACAAAATCCGTTTTGGAAGCATTCCCCGTGTTATCGATGTTTTCTGTACGCGGAGTCCGCGTAGAGTGACTCCCTCTATTCTCGCGTTCTCTTCGATTCCCCGAAGAGTCCTCGTTGGGACTGCGAGAATACACCTTTAAAGTTCTGCTGTAATACCGAAGCCGATTACAAATCAGCTAGGTGGGACAGTAAATTTGAAGGCTCATAAGCAACGACATTAGCAGCCCGTGAAGTCTTGGTCCTTTTCCATCAGGCGTTCCCGCGGTGTACTTTAACAATTCGGGAATTCCTCCTCCTCATGTGTCATTCAGTCCCGAGCCACCATGCATATTAGTTCCTATTAGTCCTTGACGGTAATCACCGTCGCCAAGGTTTGACTAAAGGGCGATCACTTGGATTCGCTTTCCGAAAAGCAAAGCGAGAATCCACCAAGCGCAAGAACAAACGGAAAGTCATTGCGCCTCAGTTGCACCCTGGTTGCACCTTTACAACTTCTCGAAATGACTTTCCACTCGCGAAGTGGATTTGCTTTCCAGTCACTGGCGGGATGTAGCGGAGCGTGAGAACAGCTCAGGAAAGCAAAGCGAGTTTTAGCCGAAGTCGCAAAAACAGCCGGCGCATAAGCTCGCGGAGCTTTCCAGGCCGCCAGAATCGCCCTTAAACTGCTAGGTTTTAGTTCAATTTCAGCTCCACTTTATTCAGTAAACACCCGACGGAAAAGTCGATAATTCTTTTTGGAGCCATCAAGAGTGATTTCCGCCATGAAGTATTTAACGTTATTCCTTTCCACTATTTGAAAATCAGATGGATTTGAACCTACTTCCTGCCGCAATAGAAAAGGTGCGAGCTAACACAGTTTCACACTACTCTTCAAGGACACCCCTTGCTTGTTCTGCCCTTTACGTTATCCCTAGCTCCCAAATGGCACCAAGAACAAATAATCAGATAGAGCCTACGTCCCCCTATCTCTTTACTATGACTATGCGGAGTCGAGTATTTCCCCGTACCTTTTCCGCTGTGAACGAGCTGAGGTTAGTAGCTTCGGGTCACATCATGTTTTGTTACCTCTACGTTACCTCACAGCTATATCGCTGTGAAACCACCTTGAGGAAAAGTAGAAGACAAAGCTGATTGGTTCTTTGGACGCGCTCAAGAGCGGGTCAGCGCGTGGAGTACGCCTCCTGCATTTTCTTTCTCTGCGGTGAGCAACGGTGAAGACGGAAGTAGAGTAGGCCGGTAAAAAGCTGCAGTAAAACCCTCTAGGTCCGCTCAGTTCTGTCGGGGTATTCATAGTCGCTGTATGAAACCAAAGACAGAGGTTTTATCTGATTATTTGTTCTTGATGGAACTATAGAATTCTGAAATACTCGTCTTTCGCCATAGTTTCGTTCCGAACCTACGACTTTTCAACGCTTTTTCGGACGAGCCGAGTTTTGCTAATCACGCAACGCGCTCCCCCGTCAAAGTCCGCCGAAAACTCAATCAGGTCTATCTGGCTACTTTTGCTTGAAGGGGTTTCCCCACTTTTTAACCAAAGTTCGTTGAGTTTTCAAATATTTCGCGTCACCGCGTCGGAGAGCAGGAAGGCTGGGTAGAGTCGACAAGCGCTAACAAGAAAGTAATGGTATTTTCGAAAATATGTTTCTGAGCCGTGTCATCGTGACAAGATTATTTGCAATAAGAGTTGGGCTTTCAGTTTAATAAGTGAAAACTCTTTACTTTAACTCATGGATCAATATTGATCTTCCTGTGTGTGACGGATGCTAATAATGATATGGCGGAGGACAAACAGACTAATCCGCTTGGAGCACTGAACTGGATATTTAAAATCGTGTCACCGCATTCTCCGGACTCGGAGCTACCTCGACAGGCGGACATTTCAACAGCGTTTCAAGTTGCAAGTTACGTGCGGTAACTTACAAGAGAAAGGACAAGAAGCGGGTTTGGATTTTTGGACCCGTGGACGAGGTTATGTTAATAGATAAATTTATTTTCGATGCACTACGGTAAAAACAACTAAAAAATCCCTGAGGAGCCACGAGCGAGAACCCCAAACAGAAAATGTGCCTGTTGTGAGAAATAGTGTACAGGAGGGGCATGTACACAACCTCGAGCTTGGCCTAAAAAAGGTTGAAAGGAAGTTTCACTGCAGTCTTGACAAGGTCCTAACTGTCAAGAAGGAAACCCTGAGTGACCTAGGACTTGCTTTATGCATGACAGAAATGTATTTATGAGGTTTTAAGGCCAAGTTCGAGGTCATATAAATTCGAGGTAGGATACCCCTCCTGTATGCTACACGCTATTTCCACAAAACTATTCGATACGCATGAAAACACTAACCTTGCAGATGTGAGGGACTGGAGTAGCTTCAGATGAGGAGTACAAGAGCAAAAACTGAAAACTCCAACCAAGAAAAGTGTTTGATAGTTCATTTTCTTGCTTTTGAAGGAAACTGCTACTAATCCAGGTAGACGTGGGTGGGGTAGGTGAGAACGGGTATACGCCCCGAGGCGACCCTTGAAGTTTGATGCACTGTTTTGGTTTGCAGTTGGAGCCACACCGTGAAGCTGCAAACCCAGTAGCAAAGATAAAACAAAACGCGAGACAGGTTGTCTTGCAGGGGATATGAATCGGCTGACTTGATGTACACCAAGGGGCACAGAGCCTGGCCCGTAGGTTATAGGTGATGCACAGTAAATAAAGCCAGGCTTCACCTTCCAGATTTTTCTTCCGGATTCCAGACAGCCGTTTTCGTCGAGATGGATCTGGAAGGTGAGGCCAGACCAAAAACGTCTGGAAGTCCGAGGTGTTGGACACCCAGATTCCGGATGTCTGGAAGGTGCCATAGAGGCAACTCGTGAAACGTAATAAATATGCTGGAAGAAAAGGGAAAGCGATTGACAGTTGTGGTTGGGATGCAAGAGATATTTGAAATGAGTAGAGGAGATCTAGGAAATGCTGAAGAATGGCAAAATTAGCTGTCATCATTATCATGAAACATCTGGAAAGGTTGGCTTGACTATGCGGAAGGCCCGGACATCTGGGAATCTGGAAGGTGAAGCCTGGCTTTAAGCGCAGTCAGCGGATGTCACCCTTCGGAAGGTCACTGACGCCATGACATACGAACCTGACAGCAAAAGATGAAACATGAAGAACCGAAAATCTTATCGGAGAACCTCTGGCTTATCAACTTCCGTGCAGCAAACATCCGGGACAAGAGGCGTGTTCTCGCCGTTCCCCGAGGACTCCTCGAGGAATCGAAGGGAACGGCGAGAATAGAGGGAGTCACTCCACGCGGACTCCGCGTACAGAAACAGCGAGAACACGGGGAATGCTTCTAAAATGGATTTTGTTCGAAAAAAAATATGCAGTTGACGAAATTAGTCTGGATCCACTTTATTTTTGGTTTTGTTTATTCTCACTGTTTTTTAATATTACATTGCACCAACACAAAATTGATTCCCCTCCGAATCTGAAAGGGAGTCCTTTTTGATAATGGAGATGATAATCGGAGCATTCCCCGTCCGTGGGAGACTCGCGAGAATACGCGGAGTGAGTCCCCGGGACAAACAAAAACGCGGGGACTCCTCAAGTGGAGTCCTTGAGGAACGGCGAAAATACGCCTTAGGCGATTCCCGTACTTCCTGACGGTCGGTAGGCTACTGTACTTGCAACTCACACCCGACTGAACGTCCGTCGTCACGTTGCACATCTAGTACCTTTCAGGGATGTTTTCGACCAGTGACTGCAAAACAGTCAATGCAAAAAACAAGGCTATATTTTTGAAGAGCAGCTCAAAATAAAGGCTTTTTCCCGTGACAATCCAGATTGACGATTCACAATCCGGATTTTCTTCGATAATCCAGATTATGAAAAAATCTTCTCTGACAATCCGGTTTCGTTCTCGTATCGTCGATTCGGGAATCTTGCAACGAAGTGAGATTCACGATTCGAGATCGTAGGATTGTTGTTTTGTAATTTAAGATAATCGATTAGAGGTTGAATCAGTTATATAGGATTATAATCCGGTATTGTCGCGGAAAAACGGCTCAAGCTGTTTCTGATTGAAACCAACTGTACTTTTTGTTTCCACGAAAGTTTCATATATAATGACGAAGTGAGATTCACGATTCGAGATTGTCGGATTGTTGTTTTGTAATCTGAGATAATTAATTTCCTGATGAATAAGTTATATAAGATTATAATCCGGGATTGTCGCGGAAAAAGGGCTAAAGCTGTTTTTGATTGAAACCAACTGTACTTTTCGTTTTCTGATAGCCTACTTGTAAACTTTTTCGTCCACAAAACTTTTTCGTCCACAAAACTTTAATATACAATGAACAAACCGCATATGCATTCAATTTCTTCGGGTCATTGAACTTTAATTGATAATAACGATATAAGCCCTTTCCTCATCGCCTGTCACTCTTTTCATCCGATTCCGCGACACTAGAAGTCCTAAACTCATTTCATGAGCTTAACGACGCATCTTTAAATATTCATGAGTTTCAGTTTTCAACTCGCAAACACTAGCCCTTGCGAATATTTTAAACGCCTTCTTTCGTTCTTATTTTCTTTCTCGCTTGAAATGTGATGCTATGTAAGAGATATGTTGACGACTGAAATCTTTATTTTCCTTCACGATGCAGAACAGAGGGTGGATTTGATTGAATGAATGTATTTTTTGACCCACTGCACATGAGAAATAGTGGAGTATGATAAAGGAAACAAGAAAAAGGAAAAAAGATTAGTGTCAATGCTTCCACTCGACCATTCCTAAAGTAGTTGGCCTCCAGAATGAAGTAGATAAGAGTAGAACTTTATTATTTTGTTACAGTAGAAAAAAAGTATATTCTACAAAACAAGAGCTGAAAGCTCATCTAGCACTTTGTAAGAATAGTTAGCGTGTTTGTCAAATACGATTTGCAGTTGTCAAGGCTGGATCTCTCACCCGACATTCATTTCATCAGAAGACGGGCACTCATTGACAACTGTTTCAGAATAGAAGTTTTGTCGTAGGGGAGGTCGGGGTTGAACCGGACAGTTTCAAGTGTGAGCAGACCCTAAGGTATAAAATCGCCAAATAATTATCTGGGGTTAGCAACGGCGTTCTAACTCATGGGACGAAATTTGAAGGCTCAGTCGGAAACCATTTCCCAACCAGGCGACTTCGTAATTTTTAACGAGTTATTCGGACTTCCGATTTCATTTTCATTTTCAGTTCGAGAAGAAGTTAGTTGTGTTTTGTGAGTGCGCGATACTTTAGTCCAACGTAGGTTCAATTCTGCATCTTACTAGCCTATTGCGGGGTTCCTACTGCTTTCCGTTTTTTCTTGGTGTTTATTTTCGTAGAAATAGTCTCTGTGGGGTTGAACCGGACACATTTTGGGGGGTTGAATCGGAAATTATTTTAGGGGTCCGGTTCAACCCCACTCTGTCCGGATCAAAATATCTACCACTTTCTGCACTTTTAAAGTAGGATAAAGGTGTTGTACCCAAGCTTTCGAAATCAACTGCTTCCGGTGGAAAAAGTTGTGTTCAACAAGCGCTTTCTTTTGAGTTCGATTTTTCAAAGTTTTCGGTTCAATGGTATGTTTGCATAGTCCTACTTTTCTCCACTAAATGAAAACTTGATTAGCTTTGTGGTACTACTTATTCGGTCATATCCAGAGCTCATCTTAACAATGTCCGGTTCAAAACACCACACGTACGAACCAACCCCACCGGTGGGGCTGAACCGGACTTTTTTTTTAAATAGAAAAAATCGTAGCGCCAAATCGAGTTAAAAGTAAATTCTCAAAAAATTACAGGACATACCTTATCTCATTACCTTTCTTTTCCACTTTTCAAAAAATTTCTAAATTCTACAGAAAGGGAATTATAAGCCGATAACGAAAAACGTACGGTCCAACCCCGACCTCCCCTACTCTGGTTCCGATTGGCGTAGAACTCAGTCGAAGGTGGAAGCAAATACTCTAGCTGTGATGATTCTGTGCCCTGACTGGATCTGAACAAAGTATGAAGGGTTTTCAAGAGATTTCCGGAACTGCCTCCTTCGAGCTCCGCGCATCGTTATCGCAACTGGTCCGGACCTGAAACGGGAAACCCAGTCTTGACCGGATTCGGTAGCCAGGGGGGAGTTGGGGGGGGAGACCGGAAATTTCAAGAAACGGTTAGAATGGAGGGATCGGAGTGAAACTTGCTGGGAAGAACAAGCATCTGCTCTAGATAAGTCCTTTAGACCATTGTACTGGACGGGAAACCCATTCGAAAGTTCCCTACATCCCCCACGATGATCGAATCGGGGAGTCTGACTATTTTCAAGTCAATGTAGTCCGGTCCCTGATACGACTGCAAAGTTTCCTCGTCATAGATAATCTGGAAGTACCCCAAGTCGTGATCACCGGCATTCCGACATACCCCCTAAAGCTCCACCCACAATGCCCCGGTCCGGTCCTGTTCTGTCAATATTGTATCTAGGGTTTATGCTTATTATCCCGAACAAGTTCCATCCCGATTCATCGGCTCTAAATGTTTCATGAGATTTCCGCGGTACCCTCCTGCAGCTTCCCCCGCCAGTTACTGGATCCGGTCCAGACTTTAAACTGAAAATCTGAGCCAATTGTTCTTGAGTCTTGTCAAGTTTCCTTCACATACGATCACCCGTTCCAAAGTTATGAATTTCACTAAATTCCGGATTCCCCATCCCTCTGCTCCCTCAATGATGAACGTGCTGGGGAGAGGACTATTTCCAAGTCAGATTGATCGGGTCCCTAAATGCGTGACAGGTTTCGTCGTCTTAGCGCGTCTGGAAGTACCTTAACTCGCGATCACCGGAATTCTGGGATACCCTCTTCAGTTCCCCAAACTGTGACACGATCCGGTCCTGTTTTGTCGATAAAGTATCTAGGGTTTACGCATGCTCTTCCGACCAATCCTCATTCCGATCCCTCGACTCTAAGCGTTTCATGAGATTTCCGGTGCCCCCCTCAAGCCCCCCCCCCCCGCTATCGGGTCCGGTTCAGATTTGAAACTGAACATCTGAGACACTTGTTCTTGACACTTGCCAAGTCTCATGAATGTCCGATCACCCGTTCCAAAGTTATGCATGTCACTAGGTTCCGGATTCCCCATGCCTCCACTCCCCCCACGATCATCGGATTGGGGAAGAGACTATTTTCAAGTCATATGGTAGAGTACCTAATATACCTGCCAAGTTTCATGGTCCTAGCACATGTGGAAGTACCCTAGCAGTGATTACGATTTCCGTGAAACCCCCTCCAACTCCCCCACTGTGACAGGATCCGGTCCTGTTTTGTCAGAAATGTATCTGGACTTGTCAAGTTTCATGCATTTCCGATTACCCGTTCCAGAGTTATGCATGTTACTAGTTTCCGGATTCCCCATCCCTCCAATCCCCCCGCGATGGCCGGATCGGGGAAGTGAATATTTCTAAGTTAATTTGGTGGGGTCCCTGATATGCCTGCCAAGTTTCATCGTCCTAGCTTATGTGGAACCGTTTCACGAGATTTCCGTGTGCCCCCCTCCAGCTCCCACCCCCGTTATCGGATTCGGTCCGAATTTGAAAATGAACATCTGAGAAACTTGTTCTCGACACTTGTCAAGTTTCATGCATGTCTGGTTACCTGTTCCAGAGTTCTGCATGTTACTAGTTTCCGGATTTCCCATCCCTCCACTCCCCCCACGATGACCGGATGGGGGAAGTGATTATTTCCGAGTTAATCTGGTGGGGTCCCTGGTATGCCTGCCAATTTTCATCGTCCTAGCTTAAATGGAAGCGTTTCACGAGATTTCCAGTGTCCCCCTCAAGCTCAATCCCCCCCCCCCCCACTTCTCAGGTCTGGTCCCGATTTGAAACTGAACATCTGGAACATTTTGTTCTTGACACTTGTCAAGTTTCATGCATGTCCTAGTTTCCGGATTCCCCATCTCTCCACTCCCCCCCCCACGATGGCCGGATCGCGGGAAGTGATTATTTCTAAGTTAATTTGGTCGGGTCCCTGATACGCCTGACAAGTTTCATCGTCCCAGCTTATGTGGAAGCGTTTCACTAGATTTCCGGTGCCCCACTCCAGCTCCCCCCCCCCCCCGTTATCGGATCCCGCCTGGACTTGAAAATTAACATCTGAGACGCTTGTTCTTGACACTTCTCAAGTTTCATGCATGTCCGATTACCCGTTTCAAAGTTATGCATGTTACTAGTTTCCGGGTTCGCCATCCCTCCACTCCCCCCACCATGGCCGGATCGGGGAAGTGACTATTTCTAAGTTAATCTGATCGGGTCCCTGATACGCCTGCCAAGTTTCATCGTCCTAGCTTATGTGGATGTGCCCAAATTAGCAAAACCGGACAGACCGACAGAACAACAGACATTACGATCGCTATATGCCACTTGAGTATGTTCAAGTGCCATAAAAAATTATGCTGCAGGAACAAATTTCAAAAGTCAATCTGTTTTCTGCAAAAAAAAAGAGATTTTGACACAAAAGCAAATTGGGTTTAAACTGTTCGCCGTAGTAAAATATGCAATCTCCAAAAACTTATAATAGAGAGATTTTACACAAGATTAGATTGTGTTCCAACTGTTCGGCGCTGGCAAAACAAATTCGAATGTCACCTACGAAAAAATTAGAAGAAAAAAGTAGAATGGTCCAGATAAAGTATCCTACTTAGAAATGAAGTAGAAACGGAAGCACCGGTTTGTACGAAGTAAAAGCTGGACACTGGGTCAAGATTAGGACATGGACTTCAACTTCGCGAAGTGACAAGTACAGCTTATCACATCCTTAGAAGCCGGATATAACTTATATTTCAAATTGCAAAAAAAAAGTAACAACCCCTGCTATTTGTTCTTGTTCTGAGGTCGGTTTTCTCTACTTTTGTCGATTTCTATGGGAAGCTGGCAATCTTGTGGCGGCGGCTATCGCACTGGGGAAAGCGACGCATATATCCCGGACAATTTCCAGAAGGCTAGTGGACAGTTTAGCTCAAAGCAGAGCTCTTATTAGAAATAACTTTTCGCAACAAAATAGTCCAGAATTGTCGTTTTCGGAAATACCATTTCTTGCCGGGTGATATTAGGGTTTACTGGAACCGGTGAATCCCTCATCTCTTAGGACCACATATTTCTGGAATACAAACTGAAATTATTTAAGAAACATGACAGAATTAGGTAGCCTAATCACGATGATTTTTTTTTTTCTAGAAGTAAACGAGTATTTTATTCAACCAGAGGTTCCGGCAGATTTCGGTGTGTAGTTTGAAACTAGTTCTGTGTAGTGTAGTGGAAAGGCATACTATACTACAAACTTCTACAAGCTTCTCTTGACGGAAATTGGTTCTGAATCCTAGAAACATCCTTTTACAGTACAGTAGTAACCCGATGAAAATTTTGTAGCCTGTGTAGTTGTACGAAAAAGTTGCATGTATATGCAGTAGTACAGAATACTTTAATATAATGTGCTTCACACCGGGCAGTAGTATTCAGTAGCATCTCACCTTGCTCCAGTAGCATCCAGTCTTGCTATATTAGCATGTAGTGGCGTCAGTTGGTACTGCATGCTACTTTTTCGTACAGCCTCATACTACTCTTTTGAAATATTTTCATTGGGAAACTCAGGTCAGCACATGCTCGAGGTTATTGTACAGGAGTCGGGAAACTGGCACCTAGAGAAATCTGGGAAAGGTGGCCGGAAGGGTGTGCGAAAGCACGGTGATGGCTTGTCCCAATCGCCCGCTGCATTTCCGGCTGAGGACAGAGAATCGGATATCAGCCCCGCCAGCTTGGCCTGTGTGTGCTGATGCTACTACTTTTTGTGGCACTTGTAGCTCCGCTACTACTTTTTGTGGCACTTGCAGCTCCGCTCAAGTGCCATATACCGATCACTTTTCGGTCGGTCAGTCGGTCTGTCGGTACACTGTTCTCGAGTTAGGGTACTTCCAGAAGGGCTAGGACGATGAAACTTTGCAGGCATATCAGGGATCCCACCAAACTACTTTGGCAATAGTCACTTCTCTGATCCGACCACCGTGGGGGAGGGGAGGGAAGGGGAATCCCGATGAGGAATGTATAACTTTGGAACGGGTGCTACTACTTTTTGTGGCACTTGTAGCTCCGCTACTACTTTTTGTGGCACTTGCAGCTCCGCTCAAGTGCCATATACCGATCACTTTTCGGTCGGTCAGTCGGTCTGTCGGTACACTGTTCTCGAGTTAGGGTACTTCCAGAAGGGCTAGGACGATGAAACTTTGCAGGCATATCAGGGATCCCACCAAACTACTTTGGCAATAGTCACTTCTCTGATCCGACCACCGTGGGGGAGGGGAGGGAAGGGGAATCCCGATGAGGAATGTATAACTTTGGAACGGGTGATCAGACCTTAATGAAACTTGATATTTGTAAAGACTTCGTGTCTCGGATAGTCCCATTTCAGGATCGGACCGGATCCGATGAATACGGGGGGCGGGGGGGGGGGGGGGGGGGGAATCGGTGGGTGGACCGGAAATCTTGCGACACGCTTAGAGTGGAGCGATTGGGATGAAACTTGGTGGGAAGATCCAGCACAAGCCCTAGGTACGTCTGTGACAGAACTGGTCCTGATTTGGGGCACTGTGGGGGAGTTAGAGGGGAGGGGGGGGGTCGGAATTCCGGTGATCTCGAGTTAAGGTACTTTCAGATGTGCTAGGACGAAGAAACTTGGCTTGAACAGTAAGGGCTCGACATGGTTGGCTTAGAAATAGTCAGTTCCCCGACCTTACCGTCGTGGGGGGAGTGGAGGGAGGGGAATCCGGAATCTTGAGGTATGCATAACTTTTGAACGGCTGATCGGATCTTAATGAAACTAGATATTTGGAAATACCTCATGTATCAAATTTCCTATTTGAGTTCGGACCTGATCCGATGAATGTTGGGGAGGGGGGGGGGGGAATCGGAAATCTTGTGACACGATTAGAGTGGAGCGACCGGGATGAAACTTGGTTGGAAGAACAAGCGCAATCCCTACATATATCAGTGACAGAACTGGACCGGGTTCGGGCACTGTGGGGGAAGTTGGAGGGGGGGGGTCCGGAAATCCGGTGATAGCGAATTAAGGTACTTCCAGATGTGCTAGGACGATGAAACTTGGCTTGGACATTAGAGACTTGACAAGACTGGCTTAGAAACTGTCACTTCTCGGTTCCGACCTTCCCAATCCAACAAAAAATACTTCTAACCAAAATATGCATTTTCATGATACCATGCGCCCATGATCATTTTTGCTTCAAAGGTTTTGCTACAAGTGAATTCCTTTAAAGTACAAACCATAATTTTGAGCAAAATATACATTTTCATGAACCCGATAAGCTTATCATCATTTGCGCTTCAAGAATGTTCGTTGCAGATGAGTCTCTATTGCCCTTAAAGTGCGCATCATCATAGCCAAATGCAAAAATAAAATAGTCTTTACGAACGATAAATGATCATGATTTCCAAGGACCCATGATCATTCTTATCTGAAGGGTTCTGTTCATAACAAAGCCACGAATTGACGAACTCCTACTTACATCCTCTGACCCAGCCTTGCAAGTGCCATATGAGCTTCCAGCTCTTGTTTTAATAGCTGAACGCCGGCCGGATGAATTAGGCCCGTCTACAGGACTCGGAACATTCATTTCTGAACATACATACATAATTGCTAAAGGATGGACACCCGAGTAAGCTTATACTGTCTGTGGCGCACATGCTATGGTAAGGGGTCAAGAAGGCCTTGGATGAAAGTAAAAACATTCCAGGAAGGGGTTACCGTACTTGATAAAGTGACAACATGAATCATGATCAATGTGATGAGCTGGGAGTCGTGCGCATGTTCTTATCTGAATAAACTAAGCAAGCATAAACATTGCTTAGTATTTAGTTTATTCGGCCTTCTTATTTTCAGATCAGGTCGTGGTCAACAGCCGAAACGAGTAAGACCATTTAATCGAATCATGCCAACTATGCCAAGTCAAGGAAATCCGATATTATTTGTTTCCAGAATGGTTTGGAAAGACGTCAGGACTTTCGGCACCATCATCGGTTCCCCACGGAAAAGTTCAGATTCTTTCAAATTCGTGATGAAAATAAAGAAAATCCGGCCGGAAAAAACGGATCGTGTGTTGTCACCGGACACTGATCGTCAGATTCTTCCAGCGACCAAAACATCTGAAACAAGAATATCTTGACCATTTGGCATGGCATGTTTGTCTGACCAATCAACACCCGATGAAAAATTTGTAGCATGTGTAGTCGTATGGTAGTTGTATGAAAAAGTTGCATGTATTGATATGCAGTAGTACAGAATACTTTAATTTAATGTGACTCGCACTGGGCTAATCTTAAGCAGTAGTATTCAGTAGCATCCCACCTTGCTCCAGTAGCATCCGGTCTTGCTATGGTAGCATGTAGTATGTAGTATCACTAGGTACTGCATGCTACTTTTTCGTACAGCTTCATGCTACAATTTTGAGGTAATTTTTCATCGGGCAGACATTTCATCTGTGTAGATTTCAGTAGTTCCACAGATCCGTAGGCTACTGCGTATTAGAAAATCACGATGAATGTTTTGCATCTATTTTTCCACCTCTGCAATCGAGCACATTATTACCACATGTTCTTAAAATTCTATCCGTCTAAAGCTCTCAAATGGTACAAATAAATTTAGAACAGTATCAGCTAAGAGCCAGGTGTCACCTTACTTTCGATATAAATAACATAGTCTTACTCGCCTCATTTCGTTAGCCAATTCATCTTCTTTAGTTTTGTTAAAAAAGAAAATGTACTCTGATCTTACTATCGCGCACTGTTTAATTTTTTTTTTCCAACCGCTTTGATTGAATTGTCCGGGTTTAGAGAAATAAATCTCTTCCATTTAATTGATAGGCTGATAGGGAAAATGGGCCTATGTGTAGCTTGTGTCTACAGCTTGTGTTTAAAGGACCCCTCGCACTGTTTACTTTTCGAATTATAGTATTTTAAAATATTTGAATACTTTAAAACTAGGCTGTGCTTTCAACAAATAACCCCCGGTTTTGACTGATTTAAGCCTTTTCCGAGACCCGTTGACTTATAGCAAAAACAGGGAAACAATTTACATAACCGTTTTTTCTGATGGAAAAACTTCTCGCAGACAACCGTCGACAGCGTGACACACATCGAAGGTAGCAAAACACGGCAACTGAGAAGATCAGCGTGGTTTTGTTAGAAAAGTTAGAATGTACGGTAAGAAATTGGGGTCTCCGGGTTTAGAAATATATGAAGTGGTGTTGTGATTACCGATTCATCCTACCGCTCGAGGCGAGCCAGCGAACACAGCAGCCGGGAGATGAGATTATTCAGCTAATCACGGAATGAATTGGCAGTAGGGGCAAATAAAAAACGGAACAGAAACAGAAACGGTGATAGAAAACGGAAAACCGTTTCTGTTTTTCCTTTTTTTTTCGAAAAACAGAAACGGTCCGTTTTTACAAAAAAACGGCCGTTTTAACAGGTATTTCTGTTTTTTCCTACTTCTTTAGGTTTATAAGATAACAGTAAGGCGACCATGTGGAACGATAAGTCGGCTGTTGGAAAGTGAATAGCGTTGTGAGAGAAGGTCGAGACAGTTGTGTAAGGTGAAAAAAAGGACTCTGTACCTGTCTAGTAAACTAAGCCCATTTTTTATACCCATGGTCAAATGATGGAGTATGCTGGCAGGGTAAGTATGGAAGTCATACGTATGTGTACCCCTTACTCCCCAGAAGGGTACCAGTACCCTTTATAACCAAAAAATTTCAAGGTAAAAAACTAAATACCAAATTGTTTTAGTTCCCAAAGTACTGTATACCGATACCCCTATATGGAAGAAGGGGTACAACTATGTATGAGAACCATGGTCACCCCTGTCAGCATACCCCAGCGTTTTTCATCGGTGAAGTGGCAACCCTGGATACGCCTTTATTTATTTAAGTGTTAAGAATAGTGAGCTGAATATAAAGAACTCCAAAATAACCTTCGTGACTTTTTAAGTGTATAAAATAAGGTTGAACACACGACGATAATCAAAGGCAAGTGATACAGAGCAGAGAGTGCAAAAGAAACACTTACAAAAATCCTGAATTCTGTCCGCCATCTAACGACAAATATTCCGTATTGTGGCAATCACGTGTGACAACGCTGTTTAACCTTGCCTGACTTTGCCTACGTCGCATAATTCGAATCTCGCGCGTCATTTTCGATATGCCATCTAGCGACGAGGTGCGAAGCGCGCTTGGTTAAGAGCAGAGACGCAAGAAGCCGTTACAATCGAACTTATTACCCAAACGACTGAGCTTAGCTGGACCACACGCTCCCCTTTTTGGACATATTGGATAAATTGCGTTCGCTCTTTTCTTGTCTCGACGCCAAATCCAGTCAAACAAGATCCTACAAGACGCTGATTGGCAGCGCCATCTACTAGCGTCCGCCCACTAGCGAAAGGAAAATGAAGCACGTTTGTCCCGAATGCTATACAAAAGTGACGACTAACTCGCTGAGGTGTAACGAATGCGTCCAGTGGTTCCACGCTGGAGTTAACAGGTGTGCCCGAATCGATATAAAAGAATGGACACAGGACTGGATATGCCTAAACTGCCAAACAAAAGTCCATATCCCCATACCTGTTCCGGTGGATGTATCAACCGTGTCACCACCCCCCTTGCTTGATGTTGACCCTGCTATCAGTATATCAGGGCCTTTGCCTTCCAGTGAGGCTGTGTTGAGATACGCGACGAAAATTCACTCTCTGACATGGGAACTTGAAAACTCAAATAAGCGTCTGAAAAAGAGCGAATCCGAGACCCTGCGTTTACGCGTACAGAGTATGAACCGTAACCATTCGTCCCCGTTACGTAATCAGAGGCTGGATTTTTCCTCGTCTAATGCCCTGAACGTTACTTTTGCCCAAAGAAATAAAAACGAGGATAACTGGACCCAAACAAATGATCAACCGAGCTCCGCTACTACCGAGGATTGCAGTAGAGCTATCGTTAGAGATTGTGGTGTACAAGTGCATCTGCCTAGCCCAGCGTCCGATTGTAAGACCAAGAGCACACAATGCGACTCCAAAGGAACTGATTTGGTCCATGTTTATTCCCAGTGTGAACCCGTTACTACCGAGGATTACAGTGAAGTCATCGTAAGAGATTGCGGTAGACAAGTGAATTTCCCTAACTCCGCAGCCTCTTGGGAGTCCAAGAGCATTCAGTGCGACTCCGAGGGAACTGCCCCTGCTTATACCCAGTGTGAACCCTTTTCCTGTCCCGACTGTGAAAAGAAATGCGAAATTATTCTTGAACAGGAAACCACTATCAAATCGCTCGGATCAATGATTTCGATGCTTCAAAATAAACTGAAATTGTGTGACAGATCAAGTGAACCAAAAGCTGTCGAAGCTCCTAGCAAAAACCAAGAATGGACAACCACGATTGCGGCCAGTGATGAGAACGAACTCACTCAGTTGAATAGTTGCGGTAACTCGAAGCTTAATAATAATCCACAGTTTGAAAGACCATGCAGGTTTTTTCAAAAAGTGACCAAAAAGGGGAACTTGAACATCGGCAAAAAAGAGAAACAAGAACGTGTTAAACCCTGTCGGTTCTTTCGCAAAGAGACTGGAAGCGGGAATTCTGATCCTGCTGATGGGAAACAAAAGCTTAGCACCAAAAGCGAGAAATTTAATGTTATATGTACGTTTCATTTGGCCGGCCACTGCAAGCGCAAAAATCGCTGCAAGTTCCTGCATATATGTCCGAAGTCTATGTCTAGTGTTTGTAAAAATAGTTCTTGTACTTTTGACCACGTTGACCTTTGCGCTAATTTGATATGTATGAATCGAGCATGCCAATTTGCACATGCGTCTACTCCAGTACCTGTGAAAACTACTATTGAGTCTGCATTTACAAGTTCAAAAAACTTGAACAGACGGGGGACGGAACAGGGGATGATTCGTGTGACTCCCACTTCCCCCCTCCCTCCACCTTACGCTTTCCTTTCCAACCGGTTTCAAGTACAGTCTCGCCAGAAACCCTCTCAGGCGAGTCCGACGTTTTGTCAGCGTCCGGCCCATCCACAAAACATGGTGCACTCACCGCAGGTACATCCCTGCTCAGATCAAACAGACTACCGACAGCTTATTTTGAATCCACCCCCGTTACTACCGTATCAACGCCAAATTACCTTCCATCCCTTGCGTCCCATGTTTCAGAACCTTGCGCTAGCTTAATTAATCTTTCTTCTAGCAGTAATAGGTTTGCCGTCCTTGCCACTTTAGATGACGTCCCTGTTAAGCCCGCGGAGACGATTTCAACAGTTCCAAACAAAAATCCCTTGCCCTCTGTTCGTATTAAGGTAAGCAACGTTTCCAAAGAATATTCTTCTAAAGAATTTAGCTTTCCAAGCTTCCTATGTAGTAACGCGGAAAGCTTGAATCCCGATAAGGTGGCTGAACTTGAGAGCCTAATTGGCGTCACGAAATCTGCAATTGTTGTGGTATCGGAAGTCCATCGTCAGAATCCGGATTTGCTAAAAATAGCAAATTATAAAAGTTTTCTGAAACTCCGACCCGATAACCATCCCCTTGGAAAAAAAGGAGGAGGAGTCTTGATTTATTGCCATGAAAAAATGAACGCATCCATAATTGATGTCCCATGCCTTGGTGAGTTTGACGAGATTATTTGGACTTTTACTAAGCCTAAAAGACTCCCACGTAAATACACTGGTATTGCTGTTTGTAGTTATTATTATTCACCTGGTCAAAGCGCCAGTGACCGTTCAAATTTCCTGGAGAAATTGCAACTGAGTGCGGATTACGTCTCAGGCAGATTTCCCGGTTGCGGTATTTTTATGATTGGTGACGCGAACGAACTAAGACTTGATTACATCAACAAAGCGTTGAGTCTGAAGCAGATAGTTAAGAATCCCACGACAAAGGGAGGTACCATATTGGACAAAATTTCTACTAACATGTCTGAGTTCTATAGTGCCCCCATACCCGGTCCACCTTTAGGGGGCAGCTACCATTTTACACTAGAGCTGAATCCGTTGAACAAAATAAAAATTAGTTACCAGACGACGGAAACCACAAGTAGACCCATCTCCGATACCGGACTTCTCAAGTTTGGAGAATGGGTCCAGAATCAAGATTGGAAGGAAGTGTTTTCTGCTAGTAGTACAAGTGAAAAAGCATCTATTTTCCAGGACCTATTGCTTAACACCTACCACAATTGCTTCCCTGAAAAAAGGACGAAACGCTTTTCATCTGACCGTCCTTATATCACGAAGGAAGTTAAGGATCTGGTAAGGGAAAGGCGGCGTCTTTTCCAAGAAGGTAAGCGAGAACAGGCGAATAAGCTTAAAAATAGAATTAGGAAATTAACACGTAAAGCTGCGTCAAGTTATTATGATAATCAAGTTAGGCAGCTGTTTAAGTCTAAGCCCGGTAACTGGTATAAGAGTATCAAGCGTATGATTGGAAAATCCGAAAGTGGCATTGATTTTAATTTGGATGAAGAAGAGAAAACTACAGCAAATAAACTGAATGCTCATTTAGCCGAAATTGTCCAATCGCTTCCGCCTCTTCCTGATGAAGAAATTCCCAGTCCTGCGCCGGAGTTTACTGATTTCCCTCTGATCTGCGAATCAGAAACTCTCCGAAAACTGAAGAAGCTAAAACGGACTAGTATTACACCTGTTGATATACCTGTTGACCTTATAAAGGCTTTCCCAGAGTCTTTATGTGCCCCTTTGACCCATATTTTTAATGCAATAACTAAAACTGGGGAATATCCATCTGGGTGGAAGAATGGTTTTGTTACCCCTATCCCCAAAAAAGATTCTCCTAACGGTTTCTCAGGTGTGCGGCCAATCACGATGACGCCTATCTTCAGCAAGGTGTACGAAGGTTTCGTAGCTATTTGGCTAAAAGATTGCATATTGAGGCATTTAGACCCCAAACAGTTTGGAAATATGCCCAGGACATCAACCACGCATTATCTGGTGAGTCTACTGGACACTATGCTCAAGCACTTGGATGACCCAGAGCGCTGGCTAAACCTAATAGCAATAGACCTACGAAAGGCTTTCGACCTTGTGTGCCATAGTGTCCTTTTAAAGAAATTACTTAATGAATTTGGTGTCCATCCCTTTCTTGTGAAAATAATAGCTAGTTTCCTTTCTCATAGAGCCCAACGTACAAAGTATAAATCAACATTTTCTGATTCACTCCCGATTTTTTGTGGAGTACCCCAGGGTACCATTTTAGGTCCGCTACTTTTCCTTGTTATGGCTAATGAGTTAGCTAGGAGTTACCCAGACAGGCTTAAATACGTTGATGATCTGACTATTTTAGAAAAGTGCTTTAAGAACATCCAGAGCAGTGCAGCAACCATGATGAAAGATATCTGTGAAGAAGCAGAGTCTGACAAAATGATTGTTAATATGGATAAGTCTGTGATTTTAACCGTTTCTTTCCTTCAGGGCGTCCTGTCTTTCAACCCAGATATCCCCGAATCGTGTAGGGTTGGTGAACTGAAGCTGCTGGGAGTCACTATAACGTCAGATCTGAGGTGGCAACGACAGGTTGAAAATATGCTTAAAAAAGCTAACGCAGGGATAAGTTATCTTAAACTATTATCTCGTTACGGTGTTCCAGCCCTCCATTTGTTGCGAGTATATTTGTCATTTATCCGTCCGAATCTTGAATATTGCTGTCCTGTGTGGCATTTCGGGCTGACCCATGAACAGTCGGATTCGCTTGAGAGGATCCAATATAGAGCGTTACTCGTAGTATCTAAAGCGCCAAAAGTCCCATATATTGGTCTTTTGAGGGAATTTAAGTTAATATCCCTTTCTTCTCGTCGACTAGAGCTGTGTATGAAATTTGGTACATCTCTGGTTCAAAATCCTTCTCAGCGCGATATCCTTCCCCCTGATTTCGTCCCATCCCGTACCCGACTACCACGACAGGCGTCTGAACCTGTGCCCCGTCTGGAACCGATTTTAACTTTACGAACACGGTACGCTCAAAGTTTTGTCCCCGCGTTTGTTCGGTTGTACAACTCGGAACGTGTCTGAAATGGTTTGTTTTCTTTTGTGTTTATTTATGTAATGACATTAGCAACCTGACTATGTACCCTAATTGTATATATATTTATTAATAGGCTATTTATCAATCTTATTGACTTGAAAGCAACCAATCGGCTTGTCCGTTATTTGTTTTGAAATAAATTGAACTGAACTGAACTGAACTGTTTGAGCATGGGCATCACTCAAGTGCCATATACCGATCAATTTTCGGTCGGTCGGTCCACTGTTCTCGAGTTAGAGTACTTCCACATGTGCTAGGACGATGAAACTTGGCAGGCAAATCAGGAATCTGACCAAACTAACTTGGAATCGGATCGTCACTTCGACGATCCGACCACCGTGGGAAGAGTGGAGTGAGGGTGAATCCGAAATATTGACGTATGTATATGTATAACTTTGTAACGGGTGATCGTATCTTAATGAAACTTGATGTTTCGAACGACCTCGTGTCTCAGACGTTCCATTTCAAGTCCGTTTTGGATCCGTTCAATGTGGGGGGAGGGAGTCGGAAGGGGGGACCGGAAATTTTGTGACACGCTTAAAGTTGAGCGATCTGGATTACACTTGGTGGGAAGAACAAGCACAAGCCCTTGGTACATCATAGACAGAACTCCGGATTTGGGCACTGTGGGGGGTGGGAGAGTTGGAGGGGGTTCCAGAATTTCGGTGATCCGGAGTTAAGGTACTCCCAGGTGGGCTAGGACGATGAAACTTGGCAGGCATATCAGAGACCCGACCAAATTAACTTGGAAATAGTCAATTCCCCGATCCGACCATCGTGGGGGAGTGGAGGGAGGAGGAATCTGGAATCTTGAGGTATATATAACTTTCGAATGGGTGAACAGATCTTAATGGAACTTGATATTTGGATAGACCTCGTTTCAGGGATGTCCGACGTCAAGTCCGGACCGGAACCGATGAATGTGTGTGTGTGTGTGGGGGGGGGGGGGTTACCGGAAATCTTTTGTCACGCTTAGAGTGGAATGATCGGGGAGAACCTTGGTGGGAAGGACAAGCACAAGAACTAGGTACACCCGTGACAGAACGGACCGGATTCGTGCACTGCGGGGGGAGTTGGAGGGGTCCGGAATTCCGGTGATCGTGAGTTAAGGTACTTCCAGATGTGCTAGAACGATGAAACTTGGCTGGAACATTAGCGACTCGACAAGATTGGCTCACAAATTGTCATTTTCCAGATCCGACGTACGAAGTACAGAAATGAACAGAAGCTCCCTTGAAGTGCGCACCTTAACCACAAAGTGAAAAATTACTTTTGACCAAACTATACATTTCATGATCCCCCGAGGGTCCATGATCATTTGCGCCACAAGGGTTTTGCTTAAAAATTAATTTCTAGCAGCCTTAAATTGCGCATCTTTACCGAAGAATGAAAAAAAAAACTTTTGAACATTGGAAAAGTTCACTGGCTCTTTCTTAGTTGTACAATTACAGCGTTGTAGAAAATTTTCATCAGAAATGGGAGCTTGAAGGCTTCAAACTTTCAGTATAAGCCGATTCGTGCTTCCTATTGGTTGAAGTTCAGAAAACGCCTCTTAACCGACCAATGGGATGCGAGACTCCGTTTCGCAAAAGTGTTATACTAACAAAAAATAGCCAGATTAGCGTTTCCAGCAAAAGTGTTATTATACCAACAACGAAAAGCCAGATTAACGTTTCCAGCAATTCACTGGCTCAGATGGTTATCAAAGGCCAATAATTTATTCTATAAGTCGAAAGTCGTTCACCTCCTAATGTTACTTTTGTTGTTATGCTTCCTCTAATGATGGTGTAAAAATATCCGTTTCGTCGGGTAGGGTGCATTCTCTCTACTATGACTCACAAATCTTTCCTTCCGAAAAGCGGAAAATATCGGGAGATGGCATAATCCGCCGGGAGAATAAAAACCGCTAGATTACGCCGGGACGCCACGCGTATAAGTCGTGACAAAAAACGGAAATTTGAAAAAACAGGTAAAATAAAAACAGAAACGGCAAAAACGGTCATATAAAAAATGAAACAGAAACAGAAACGGCATTAAAAAACGGCAACCTGTTTTCTGTTTTTCTGTTATTTAAAAAAAAGAAAAAAAGAAAACGGTAGCAAAAAAACAGAAACAGAAACGGTGCCGACCCCTAATTGGCAGTAACGTGTTGAATGCCAGAGAGGAACATTGTACATGTTTTATGATTAGGCTAGTGCGTAAATAAAGAGTGTGTTAAAAACCCTCATGTCCAACAGTGGTGCAGCGGAGTTGCAAAACAAGTTAAAACCTTGTTTAGTACGGGCCTTGTCATTTTGCGGTTTCCGTGAAAGGCCTATGGAATTCTCCGATAATTTCGCACATATATACTATCCCCCATTTTCATAACTTGGTGAAAGGCTGTTCGGCCTACCGAGCTGCTCTACTAACTTTGGCTGTGGTGAAAGGCTGTTTGGCCTACCACGCATGAAAACAAAGGTGAGGATTGTTCTGTTTATTGCACTAGCCTACGGCGTATAAGCACGGTATTCACAAATATTGTGTTGGATGTGAAAGACTGTTCGGTCTACATTCACCTGTTTTTTTATTGTTATTTTGTCGTAATTTACCTCGCGTATTACGCGCTTTTCGGCAGAAAACGACGATACAAATTTTTGACTTCCCTTTTAAGAGGCACTCGTCGTAAATACTGTTTGTATTTAAACGAGTAGTTGAACTGTTGTTTTTTTTTAAACAAGGAATGGAGACGGTTACGGTGAAACAAATCGATCAGTGCTAAACCGGAATTGATAGTTCATTTCAGGACCACAAGATAACCATCTCTAGATGTCATTGCCTCCGCCTTTTTGCGGCGGGTACGACCAACACAACTGGGTCTCCAAGAATCCAGCAATAGTCCAGCCAATTTGTAGACCAGCCCCATTCAACGCAGCTGCTTTGTCTAGAGGAACCATCACCCAAGCAAGTAGCGTCTTTCAGCAGACGACTCTTGGCATGCCTTTCCCTAATACCGACGTAACACCTCCGTCACAAGGTAATGTGAATCACCCTTGTTTCTCTCAGAATATCCACGCTAATTCTACTCCTGTTCAAACAATGATCTTCGGCCCCACATGCATACCATCGGCGTATGTATATGCTACCGCTTTCCCACATCCAACTGGCCAGATTTACCCCTACCCGAATCATAACTTCGGTTATCCACCTGTGCCAGTTAATCAGTATCATGGGATACAACAATCAAAAGGCCAGGTCTGCCATTACTCGAATGTAAACGTCGGAAATCACCCTGTGCCAGTTCATCCACATCATGGAATGCTTTACCCAGCATATGGTATGGGCTACGGAATGAGCCCAAATTTTCAAAATTACCAGTCGTTCCAGCATCCTGCTACTAGCGTTACTTCTTCTGCTTTCCCACATGCGGCAACAAATAGCCAGCTTGGTGGGCAACAAGTTAATAATACGCTTTCAAGTGACTTAAGAGCCATCATGGCCATGGGCACTATTTTGCAGGACACGATTCGGCAGGTTCTAGGTGAGCGCGAATGCCATCGGAGCCCAGAAGTAAGCAGACAAACTGCAGAGGTCCAAGCTTCGCCGTCAACGCCATTCGATGTTTCCAACATCAGAAAAATTTATATACAGAGCAACTGACTACCTTGAAGATCCCAAATCTCATAGAAAGTTGCAGCGAGGAGAAGGTTGTAACCCTTCCAGACGAGGAAGGAATTCCAGACACCTACGTGAGCGCTGGGAATTACGTCTCCGTTCTCCTAGCATTAAGCCCTCAGCCTGGCCATTCATACAGGCCAGGGCCATCAGCTTCAACGACGGCGAATTTAAGTACTTGCAGACAGGTTTCCGTTCGCCCTTTACCTGACTGCACTTCCATTACGGAACCTCCGGTGGAAAATTCTGGGGTCCGGAGTCCGGAGGGAGGTTTCCAGCACAAGCTGCAGACAACTCATCCTCAATGCAAACAAGTGCTATGAAAAACAGGGAAAAGAAGACAGCGCAAAGATGACTGCTTCTGCCGTGAGCCAACCAGGCTCTCGTAAGGTTAGTGGTCTAGGAAGCGCGTCTGGCCAAAACTTCGTCAGGTCGCTTTTATTTCAGCCACAGGAGCCAAAGAACAACCACAGGCTGGAGCGGCAGTGTTTCTTCAGCGAGGAACACTCTCGCCCCTCGACACTCCCTCTAGTCTCTCAGGTTTCGAGTGATGATTTACAGTTTACACAAAAGACAGCGAGACTTCCGGACAACTTTCCAATAGAGTTGCTCATTAGTAAAGTCTCTCAGAATCTCCCTAGCCTTGTGGTTGTCACAGCTTTTAAATCGAGAAGGAAGGTTAAGGAGCTAAAAAGATCAAAATGGTCGAAGTACCATCGAAACAAGAGAAAAATAAAAACTAATCTTTCTCTCTTCTTAGGTGGGGAAGGTGGGAAGGGACGTTGTGATTACCGATTCATCCTACCGCTCCAGCCGAGCCAGCGAACACAGCAGCCGAGAGACGGGATTATTCAGCTAATCACGGAATGAATTGGCAGTACCGTGTTGAATGCCAGAGAGTAACGTTGTACATGTTTTATGATTAGGCTAGTGCGTAAATAAAGAGTGTGTTGAAAAACCCTCTTGTCCAACAAGTGGTTGTGGTAGTAGGTTGCGTTAGTATTATAGGTAAGACATGTCCTTTAAGGCTTTGCGAGGGAAGGGAGAGTGAGAACGTACACTTGACAAAGTAATTGACCACGGTAGGTTGTTAATTCCCATTCGGATCCATTCAAAAACCAACTGAAAGGACAAACGAATTTTTACACAATGCATAAAACGGATACGTCAGCTACGAGAGTTTTTTTGCGTCAGCCTGGCGAGGACCCTTGCCACGAAGGCCGAAATATCGCTGCCAAAACATCGTAGCTGACGTAGGAGTATTTAGGACAAACAAATTCTATTGTATCTACAAAAGAGTTCTGGAGGGAAGAGAAATTAGCAAACATGAAATATACCTTTTCAAACTTTCTTATTATAACAGACAGAAACTTCACCGATGTATGGAGCTCAAAAATCCGATCCGAATTTCTCATTTTTGGTCACTTATCCCTTTGTGGAGGGCAAGGGGCAATATGCACTTTCTGCTCGAAACCAAATCTACTCGTGTGGTTTGGGGTTACGTTTTTTCTTCTACCGAAGTGTGGAAGAAAATGCCACTTCAAATAAAACTTTTACTTTTAACAAACTTTCCGGTTTTGGCTGGATTCCGGGCAAACTACTTGTCCGGCGAGAAAATGGTTTTCATAATCGTGTTCAGCATGTCTTCTTACCCCTTAATCGACTATCTCATAAGCTGTTTAAATATATCTTGTTTGCCCCTTAATTTGACCCCCCCCCCCACCCACCCCTAGATGTATAGCTTCAGAGCCCATCTACGAACTCGAGCTTTCCCTTGACCCAAAGGATATTCACCAAGTTTCATAAATATCTCATTCCCTGACGGACGGACAGACAGACGGACAGACGGACAACTTTTGCGATGTCATCGCTATCCCTCCACTTACGTTTTGGGGAGTTGTAACTAACAACATTGTCAGTGAAAGGATGGTAACAGTAGACATTATAGCGATTGTCCAGAAAAGACTGTAGCCGCGGGTCTCTACTAAATAATAATAATATAATAATACAGAGCAAGAGAAAAGGCTTTCGCCTCTAAATAACTCAAACTATTGATCGATTCAGCATTAATCGCATCGTCGGTAAGGATCCAAGGATCAACAATTCTGTTACCAAAACCCCACTTAAAAACGTCCTTGTGGAAGCTTGATTTTGCAAGCTTGTACCCCTGCACCCGATGATGACGGTTAATACTGAGTCTTACAAATCAAAACGAATCTTACTATCCTCTTGTATTCCTTCCGGAAGCACGGTTGCCAAAGAGATAGCTTTTGATGCTGCTTTACACTTTCCAAACTTATGGCACGTTCTACACTTATTCTTGTTTTTAGTGGATGTTTTCACCGCATTTTGTGGAGCTCATAACTCGTGAACCAGTGCAGGTATCAAGTTCAAACTTGGTACACTTGTGGGTATTGGGGTCTAGTTGTGCCTTTTGGGGGTGTTATTACACTTTCTATTACCTTGTTAACGGAAAAGAGGTTTAAAGTGTCGGACCGTTCTTGCAAGAGTTTGAAGATCTTCTTTGGATTTCTAAATGCGATTTGTTTACATTAAAAGCTTTAAACTGGGATGATTTCAAATTAGATTATTTCGGTATATTTTGTTGTTATTGGCGATGTAAAATGCCTTGGTTCTAACGCTGTTTGTGTATAAGATGTTTTAAACATTTTACCTTCACACTCCACGTCTGAGCGCTTGCGCACTTGTTTTTAAATTAGTCGTATTTATTCTTTTTACACAATATAATTTAAATGGAAGGTATTACTTGGCCTCGCCCTTACAACGAAGGGTCCTCGATTCGACATTTGTCATTTTTTTCAGCTTGGCTGACATTCTTTTCCCACATCCATTTGTGGTGACAACAGACGTAAGGCTTCTCTATGATAGTCATTGTTGCTGTTGGTCTTGTAACATCTGTTGGCTGCTAGGGTCCTGAGCCTGCGCAGATGAAGGAGGTCTGTGAACAAGAAAATTACGTTAATTTTTTATGGCCGGTTGCTCGATTTCGTTTTCGCTCAGCTGTACGTTGACCTTTCACATAATCGTCCCCAAATCGGGGGCGCTATAATCGTAAAGCTTGGGAAATTTATACAGCATCTTCTGCGCTCCTTCTATACTATTTCGTTCTGGTGTCATTCATGTTCTGCGGAAGAAGGAGATTAAAAAAAAGAGATCATGCTATTCTGATATCAGAGGCGTCATTTAGGGGGGGGGGGGGGGGGGCAGGGGGGGGGGGGGGCAGCTGCCACCCCCTGGCTTTCCAAGGGGGCCAAGAGCTAACCATGAAAAATCATAAAATCAACCGGAAACAAAGTTATTTGACAGCATTACGACAGACAGTTGCGTAAAACGGATTTTAAGAAGGTCATCCCAAGCTTTGACCTTTATAAGACGAGCTAATGACCCATTGTTCAGGGATTATTTTCGAGATAGGTGAGCATAGTTCGGTTTTTGAGGTCAGATGTGTGTCAGAAGAGGTAGAGAAAGGATATGAAATTTGCATAATGGCATCCAAGCCCCAGTTATCAGGAGCGCAGAAACGAAAACTATCAGCATCAAGAAAAGACGAAGAGAAAAGGTCCCAGCCAAAACTCAGTGCCTTCTTCAAGAAACCAAAGCTGGATTTAGTTGTTATAACGGTAAGGAACTTTTTTCATTTGTCTTTGCTTTTCTCCAACAAGAGATACCGTAAATATTCAGCTTTTAGACCCGTATAGAGAGATACAGGGCCCTCAGAGGACCACCTTTTTAAGTAGTTTTGCTTAAAACATACGGTTTTTTTTTACATTTGAGATTTAACGGCAATTAGACAAGCAGACTTAGAAATGAAAGAGACAAGTACTGGCTGTAATTTTTTACGTTTGAATATAAGTACGATATCACACTGCTACGTGGCAATGTTGCAGCTATTTCCACACATTGTCTACAGTAAAAGACTGCCGTGTTCCAGAAAATTTGTTAGCTGATTTTCGCACGAAATAACGATTTGAAAGGAGTTGCATCGTAAGCATTCTAACACTTGCGACGTCTAGACCCCACCCAAGATGAAGCCACAACTCGATCCCACCGCTGGGTCATCTAGTGGCTCGGCCGGGAGATCACTGGATAGTTGATAGGCCCACATGAATCAAAGACTTTAATCAAGTATTCGGCGATCCTGTGTACTTACTGGTTATTTAGCAGGGCCCCAGCATGGGGAATGATCGGCTTAGCCACCTTCTTCTGATCTTTTCAGAAAAGTCTTTGGTTAAGAGTTTAAACTTCGAAACTCTGGTTGACAACTTTGCCAAAATGAAACCCAGGCGTTTCCCCCTATTACCATGCTTTTTTTCTGCTGTTTCTTTCTTTCCAGATCACCACTGTAAATCCTGCCACCTGACCATGGAGCCATGACAAGGAGCGAATCCGAAACAGACTACACTGCTTGAATACAAAAAGTAAAAGTTAAAAAAAAGTTTTTGGATAAAATATTCTTGTAAAATATACCTTATGCGTGTTGTTAGCCACTTCTGTATTTCTGGTCATGTACTTCCGAACATGAAAATGGCAAGGGGGGCCCAGAAGTATGTCACTGCCACCCCCTAGATTTTCGCGAAATGACGCCTCTGTCTGATATGTAAAGCACCTGCGCCACTTGTCGAAATTGTGTCATAGCCATACACTGACGGAGAAGTTCAGATTCAAGATGCAATTGTTACCTTTTTGAATGTTTCCTCGCGCTATAAAAAATCATGGGACAACAGGGCCAACCAGCGCACGACGTTATCCACTGCTTCCTGGCCGAAGATTGAACATTAAGTGTCTTTTTCTGTGTGTTTGTGTGTTTTATTTATTTTCTTTTATTTACTCCGCTTTTTCAAAATGGCGGGTTATAAATAAATTACTTACTTACTTATAACATCCTTTATTCTATTTTCCCCACCTACCTAGTTTCATACGTTGTATCTTTATTAATTAGCCTATTTATATTTGTAGTTAAGTCAGTAGTTAGTTGACTTCTAAGGTCCGGCGTTCCTGCGCTCTGCTGGAATTGTGCAAATTTTTATTCTGGAGAAGCAGTTATATAAATAAACGAACCCGAACTTGACAGAAAATCCAAGCTTGCATGTGGATTATGTGCTGCCATCTGCTATTTGCCTAGCGAAGATCACAAGAGCGAAGCTCGAACCCTCAGGGGTAGCACCGGTTTATTACTGGATGCTTGATCCCGACAAACTGTTGGGATAACGATAGAAACTGGTCCGTGCGGATTAATTTCTAACACGATTTCGAGGACCAAATTTGTAATTAAAGATTAGGTTTACATCGAAACACTTCCACTATTCGACCCCGATTCGACCTCGATGACTTTTCCGGGGTTAAACGCAAATTCACTCAAATTCATTACAACTTCATTTCATCCTAAAGCGAGGTGGACTTTAGGTCAGATCCGTTCTCTGATTTTATTTATAGGACCTCGATTTTTTTTCCTAACTTTTTCCGGCCGCTTTTGTTCTGGATTTCATCTGGAAGCCAGTTGTATTTAACTGCTTTTGTTTCTTTTGTCGTTACGATTACTTTGTCGACAGCCTATGATAGATAGTTAGATAGTTTATTGCTATAAGCAGCCCGAGGGCCATGGCAAAAGTTTAACATACAAAAAAAAAACACCAACATATAATAATACTCATTTCCGTTTAATTTGTTTTACTTATTCGGAAAACCTACTTCTGTGTTCCATCGCTAGCCTCAAAAATCGCCCCATTTTCTTTATACCAGCAAAACACTCATCCTTAAAAATTCGTTTTAACCACTCTTCATCTTACGCACACATCATACTCTTCTATGCTCTCCAATGGATAATTTGGTATTAATAAATGATTGATTGATTGATTGATTCATGCCCTGTTTAGATCTCCTGCTCTCTTTTTGGTGGCCGGTACCGATGTACCCGATAAAAAGTTTGTAGCATGTGTAGTTGTATGGTAGTTGTACGAAAAAGTTGCATGTAATGCAGTAGTATTCAGTAGCATCCCGCCTTGCTCCAGTAGCATCCATGCAGTCTTGCTATAGTTGCATGTAGTAGCATCAGTTGGTACTGCATGCTAATTTTTCGTACCCCGATGAAAAAATTTATCTCGAAATAATAGTATGAAATTGTACGAAAAAGTAGCATGCAGTATGAACTGATGCTATTACATGCTACTATGTCGAAGCTACCGTGTTACTACATTCTACTGTATGCTACTGCTACTATAGCAAGACAGGATGCTATACTGGATACTACTGCTTAAGACTGACTCAGTATAGTATTCTTTACTATTACATATCAATACATGCAACTTTTTCGTAAAACTATCATACAACTACGCAGGGTACACATTTTCATGGGGACAACTTCATACTAGTATTTAGATAATTTTTCATCGGGTATGGACTATAAAAACTGTTCTTTCTACCTAGAACTGACATCGCTTACCTGCTAGGCTGAAGTTTCGGTTTGGGCATCTTTGCGATCAGCCCCTGTATTTCTTTCTTTTCATCAAAGCTCTTCATCAGATCATAAACGGCAAGAACCATTTTGATGATTTCCTGTACCCTTTCCATATCGACATTAAGTTCGGCGAACCAATTCTTGACATCCTTTTGGTGAATGACACATGCGATATGAAGACAGGCTGCAACAGAAAAAGACACTGCTGAATGCGAGCAGCAACCACATACACAGATGTACAAACAATCCTTCATTGGTGGTTTTACCCCGAACGGGGAGAGCCTCAGGGGGGGGGGGGGGGGGGGTCAGCTGTTGGGAGGCTCAGCTGATCTATGGCGTGCACACTAAGTTGTACTATAATTCCATACAAGCGTGACGTCACACCCATTCGATCTATTTTACCTCAGAAAACGAAAAATTGTAAATATTCCGTGAGTTTCCATGCTTCACAATCTGGACATACTTGTAGCGCCACCCACTACGCTTGTGGTATTTAAAGCGACACAAACTTGTGGGTTTAGAAATTTCTAGTAAGCAAAGATCCGGTCTGCACACATCGAAGAAAGAGGGGAGGTTGTATCTTTTTTTTGCTGTGTTCAGAATTTTAAAGTTTAACTGAAAATCCAACTTATCTTTATACGTTTGATTTGAAAACACTGAATTATTTTGACTCGTATAAGGAATTTTTGTTTTTTACGTTGAGTAGTCTAGTAGTGACGTTTGGAATCTCCGCTGGTTGCACGACAAATAACTTTACGGCGAGTCGCGGAAAATTTGAATGTCTGCAAAAGCGTGTGTTTCAATGGCTAAAAGCGAAGATTTTGAAATGTTCGATTCCAGATTGCAGAATCACATCCAAAGATAGCCCTCTGTTCCGTGCTACCCCGAATAGGTTTTCTTTGTGGAAGGACACAGTCAACAGAGAATTTGGCCAGCATTCCACCAAGTTGATTAGAAAGTTTTTCAACTGGTCATGTTCTTAGCCTACTTCATGGCGAATGCCAAGTTCTTCCTGGTCACTTTCACTTCCCATGTTACTTTCATCTTCCTGGCTTGAACAATGTAAATCCGCCATGACTTGTTATTACGGCAATTGGCTGCCGCTGTAGTTGCTAAACATTTCAAACATAGAGCTACGTCCGTATAGAGGTACAACAGTTACGGAAGAGAAATTACGTCAGATAAAATTAAAAAATCGTGGATAACAAAGTAACGAAGTAATGATTTATTTTCGGTGATTTTTTTTTCGGTTCTTCTAGCCTAATTAAGTAAAAGTATGATGGGTAATCAGACTGTCGTATCTTAGCCCTAAACCTTTAAGTTATTGGGGCCAGCGATGGTGCACGACTGATTGAGTTTCAGTGGGGACGTTCACTATCGAGTGGTGCTAATGTCGCTGTTGTACGAGTGTGTGTCATTTTTTCCAAGTCTTGGCACTACTCTCTAGTGTTGTTTTGCTCTGCTTTGGCAGCGATATTTCAGCCCTTCTTGGCAAGAGTCCTCGTCAGGCTGTCAATCTTCAGGGTCAACTTGGGGGAAGGAAACAAACCTGCAAAAAATAACTGAAGCTTCTACCGACTACAAATATCTTATTCGGGCAAATTACTTCCAAGCACCGCTGTAGGGAAAAAACTAGTCCTGAGATTTTATTTTTGACAAGGCCGCTGTTTTTTGCTGCACGATTGGGACGATGAAAGGAAAGTTTTTTCTGTATTTTGACCGACTTCGATTTTGTTATAAATAAGGGACTAAAGGCTTAAATTTTGTTCCATTAATAACCTCGCCCCACGTTTCTTTGAAAAAACTGTAGTTTATGCCTATCGGTGAGTATATATAGAGCCGAGAGGCCAGCGAGGCGCCGGTCGTGTTTACGTTTATAAAACGGCCTAGGGATAATCAAATCTTATGTTGGGTCTTCAGACACACGACGTCACTATATAGAGTTTACGGGGTGATTGTCTACCTTTAGGAATTCGTAGAAGATATTTGGGTAAGGTAAGAGTGTTGTTTGGTCCTTACTTCTGCCCAATGTGCGGACAACTGGATGAAAATATTTTTCAGTTAATGTGCGTATGCCCTGAGCTTTCAGATCTTCGTCGGGAAATCTTTGGTGTTAGTTATTGGGGGAAGGATTGGTTGGTAAAAGTAATGGGAAGTAAATTATTTGGTGATATTGAAAAGTTGGGAAGATTCCTTTCGGTTTCGATGAACCACAGAGAAAGGCTCCTGTAAAGGAATATGTAAAATAGTTATCATTTATTTGGTTTTTATGGCACTTGCCCTTCGGCCAAGTGCCATATAGCGATCGCAATTTCTGTCCTGTCCGTCTGTCGGTCGGTCTGTCCAGGTTTTGCTAGTTCGGGCACTTCCACATAAGCTAGGACGATGAAACTTGGCAGGCATATCAGGGACCCCAAAAGATTAAGTTGGAAATAGTCACTTCACCGATCTGAGCATCGTGGGGGGGAGTGGAGGGAGGGGGAATCCGGAATCTAGAGGTATTTATAACTTCTGAACGGGTGATCGGATCTTAATGAAACTTTTATATTTGGAAAGACCCCGTGTTTCCCACGACCACTTAAAGTACGGATCGGATCCGGCGACTTAGAGAACAAATATTCGTTTTTTTGTTAATACCGTAAGGAAAGTTTTTCGAATAATAAAGATTGATTGATTGATTGATTGATCAGATACCACTATGACTGGCCAGATACCACAATAACTGCAAAAACGCCTTTTGACCATGGTATCAGATACTACGGTAACTGCGAAAACAACTTTAGACCGTGGTATCAGATAACATGGTATCTGCAAAAACGCAACTAAAAACTCACCCAAAGCAATCTGGAAGGGTGGGAACAACAAAGAAGCATCCGTTCTGAGGCTGTCGTTCACAATCTTCCAGGACAGGCCTAGAATCTGATCATCCAAGCTCAGGTCCGTTGAATACTGGAGGAGGGGCCTGTAAGGCTGGTATACCACTAAGCAACAGTCCATGTTCTCGAGGAGGTAGAATTCGCATTCCAAGATGTGATTTGCCCGATAAGGGAATTCTTGCTGGAAGGCGTAGCCATATTTGGACTTGACTGAAAAAAAGATAGACAAGATCAACGACTAAGAAAAGATTAAAAAGAAAACGGGATAGTGAATGCCGCTTGTTGGGAATCGCCCGATTCCGTTTCTCGCCCTATTTGAATATTCTGCACTTTTCCCATTTATAACACCAGCCAGCAGTGTTAAATTAACAGTAATACATCTTGATAGAATCGTCACAGTTCAGTTTGTATACAGCCTTGAACCAGATCAATGGGTTGAAATATTTAAAGTGGATTTGGAGTAATTTCAAGGTAACCTTTTTCGGATTATTATATTAGTTATATAACTAAGATATGTCTTGATAATTTATTAATTCTGAACTAAAGTATTCATTCCTAAAGTAAAATCATAAAGTGCAAAAATTCTTATTTATAGGGTTCCTGACTTTCCTGACTTCACGTATACCTGACTTGTACGTTTGTAAACAGTCATTGCCTTTACAATAAACGTTAAAGGAACAGAAAACGTTACTCAAACTTGACTCGGGGAGCTAGCTTACATATCAAGAATGTACCCTGAGTCGATATTGAGAGTAAGAGAATTCCGAGAATTCGACTTTTGAGTTAGTAGAAAAAACAAGAGCTACGAGCTCATATAGCACTTGAGACGAGTAGGTGGTACCTAAATAGTAGACGAGAATTCCAAATACCCCGCCATATAAAAATGCGGTTCGGACGTATAAATACAATTTCTAGTTTCACTCAAGTCTGAGCATTTCCGTCGCCTCGGATCACCTAGGGCAAATGACTTTTCTACCTTCCAAGGTTCAACCCTAAAGATCCACTCGGCTGGATCTTTGGATCTTTCACATGCCACACGGTTTTCGGTACCCCCCTCCGACGTCTCCTACCGACTCCGCATCTGGTTCGGACTTCGGACTACTAAATGGATCATCTGAAGCCTTTTCTCTTACCACCTATCAAGTTTCACTCAAATCTGAGTGTTTTTTGGAGCTTCCCTTAATTCTTCCCCCTCCCCTTCCCCAGCGTGGTCGGATCCGGTTCGGACCCTAAAAGATGTCATCTAGGGCTTGTGAGCTCTTTACATTCCAAGTTTCACTAAAATCGCTCCACTTGTTTTACCCCTCTGCGAACCAAAACTTTTCCGGGAATCCCCTTCCAAGTCCCCCCACTGTGGCTGAATACGAATCGGAAACATAAACGCCGCATCTCTGACATGTCCTGATCAAGTAAGACTGGAATCAGAGCATAGCCTATCCGCAAATTTCCAGTTCCCGCTTCACCCCCCTCCCCTACCGTGACCAGATCCGATCCAGACACCAAATTCCAAATCAAGGCCGCATTAACCCCCCCCCCCCCCCCGTCCAACTGTCCTAAACGTGCCCGCATGTGGTTCGGACGCTCTGTGGTGTCCTTAACTCATTAATAGGCCTGCAAAGTTTCATCGTTCTTAGAATAGCTGGAACTATCCTAACTAGCGATCACGGGAATTCCGGGAAACACCCTCCAACTCCCCCCCCCCCCAGAGACCCGATACGATCTGGTTCTGTCAATTACGTATCTAACGCTAAAGCTTGTTCTTCTCACCAAGTTCCTTCCGAATCCCACAACTTTCAAGAGATTTCCGTTCCCCCCTTCAACCCCCCCCCCCCCCACAAGTATCTGTTTCGATCAAGACTTGACATGGAGCATCTGAGACGATAGGTCTTTCCATTTGCCAAGTTTCATTCAATTCCGATCACCCGTTCAAAAGTTACGCATGCCACTAGATTCCGGGCTCCCCATCCCTCCACTCCCCCCACGGTGGTTGGATCCAGCAAACGACTCTTACCAAGTCAATCTGTTCGGGACCCTAACATGTCTTCCAAGTTCCATTGTCCTAGCACATCCGGAAGTACCGAACTAGCAGGATCGCCGAAATTCCGGCCCCCTCCCCTCGACCCCCCACAGGGCCCGAAGCTGGTCCGGTTATGTCAACGACGTATCTAGGACTTGTGCTGGCTCTTCCTACCAAGTTTCATCCAGATCCCTCCACTCTTAGCATTTCCCAAGATTTCCGGTTCCTCCCCTCCAGCTCCCCCCAAAGTCACCGGATCCGGTTCGGATTTAAATTGGGTCGTCTGAGACACGGGATCCTTCCAAATATCAAGTTTCATTAAGATCCGATCACCCGTTCAAAAGTTATAAATTTCCCTATATTCCGGATTCCCCCTGCCGCCACTCCCCCCACGATGCTCGGATCGGGGAAGTGACCATTTCCAACTTAATCGTTTGGGGTCCCTGATATGCCTGCCAAGTTTCATCGTCCTAGCTTATGTGGAAGTGCCCAAACTAGAAAAACTTGGACGGACCGACCGACCGACCGACCGACGGACGGACAGAAATTGCGATCGCTATATGGCACTTGGCCGAAGGGCAAGTGCCATAAAAAGCAAAAGGTTGTGCCGGGAGTAGGAATCGAACGCACGACCTCTTGACTACTATCCAGATGTGTTAGCAGTGTGTTAGTCAACACGTCCAAAGGCGAACCTGCCAGCTAGCTTTGGAACACTAAGGAGGGGGTTCGAGATAACAAAGAAGGGGGGTCCTGTCAACAATAAGTCCCTGTATCTTTTTCTAAGCCCCCCAGGTCGGTTTGATGGTCGAAAGTTGCGTAGTCAAGTTTTCTGTGCCTTTAAAGGAACAGAAAACTTGATTCAAACTTGACTCAAACTTGACTCGGGGAGCTAGCTGACATATCAAGAATGTATAGAATGTCGATATTGAGAGTAAGAAAAATTCTTGTTACGACCATAACAGTTTCCGGGCAGTTTCCGAGACTTCGACTTTTGAGTTAGTAGAAAAAAAAAGCAAAAGGTTTGTGTGCCGGGAGTAGGAATCGAGCGCACGACCTCTTGACTACTATCCCGATGTGTTAGTCAACACGGCCAAAGGCAAACTTTTACATTGCATAAGTGCATAATTACAGGGGGTCCTGTCGACGATAAGTCCCTGTATCTTTATCTAAGCCCCCCAGGTCGGTTTGATGGCCGAAAGTTGCATAGTCAAGTTTTCTGTGCCTTTGATTAACGTTGGACTGGAGGAATTGGCGTGCCAGAGAGGTTTTCCCAACACCACTTGCGTGGTCGAACGGTCTTAAGAGACTTGTCCCTGATTTCTTCAACCATGACTATGACACATATTTCCAGAATCCCTATCCCTATTCTATTCGTAGTAGATAAGTCGGGACTCGGGAATGAATCTGCATAGTCTGTGGGCACTGTGGCATAGCTCGCACGAGAGCTACTCTCAAATACGCTGAACTAGGGAAAGGCATTCAGACGGCTTACCGATGAAACGTCCCCATGGCACGTCCCCAAATATCCCCGGCGAAACGTCCCCAGCGAAACGTTCCCGTGGCAAAACGTCCCCGTGGCGAAACGTCCCCAAGATTTGTAAGGTCACCTTGGTCTTCAGGCGCATGTCCGAGGTTAAACAACCACAGAGTTTGCATTACAGATCTTCATAGGCAGAAAAGAGCAGACGTGGGACCAGTTGCTTCAGATATGCACCGTTTCTCTTCAAAATAAATACCTAGTATAATACGCCTTGCCCTGTGCTGGTAACTGATCAGTAGCAGGCTAGTTCTAGGTCGTTTGAAGCAACATATTTCCATGCTCTGGCCTTAAACTAATCCGCTTTGAAAGAATGCTGGGTCTGATGTTAACACTGAAATCCCCCCCCCCACAAAAAAAAAAAAAAAAATATTATCATATTTTGGTTATTGGTCCATTTTAGCCGGGGACGTTTCGCCATGGGGACGTTTTGTCATGGGGACGTTTCGCCACGGGCACGTTTCGCCGAAATGACGGAAGAGCATCCTTTGACGCTGGAAGTGCGAAGACGTAAAAAAAGATTGTGCTGTTAATGTCTCCAGGACAAAACACCCTTATTGGTTTGGTTGCAAAACAATAATGAGGGATAATATTTTTATAAATAATAGGTTTTAAAGGAAAGAAAATTTGAAGGAAAGGAGATATTAAGGAAGGAAAAAGTAAAGAAAATTTTAACGTTTTAAAGATGTGATGAAAATGGTAAAATGAGAAATAAGGGTAAAAGAGGAAATAAGAAAGAATATTAAACAAAGTAGACGTAGAGATAGAGGAAAAATAGGAAATAGTGTAGGTGACGCTAAATATATAGGTCGGTCGTCGAAAAAAAATAATTTAAAATATTAGATGTTAGGACCGTTGGCGTTTCCGAGGGAAAGTGGACGCGTGGTCACCTGGCCAAATCATATTGGGCAGGAAGAAGGGAAAAGATACTACGCGGGAAAAAAATATGAAAGGAGACATGTGGTTGACTCTTATCCTAGGATAGCAACAACTGACCTTTAGACGGGGGGAAAGAAACTTACCAACGGTCTGGCAAGTTGTTATTAGTCTTGAATTCGAAATAACTCCGAACTCCTCCACTTTCGACGCTAAAAGTATGGCAGTTGGTCCCAAAAGCAGCGGGTCTATGCACTTCAAAGAATTTCTTGCATAAAACCGTTTGAAGTAGACTGTAGCTGTCGCAATGACTTGCTGACGCAGCTTTAGCTGCTCGCCCAAAATCTGAAGAACTATAAAAACAAAAAAAAATCTAAATGATGCTATCGTTCTCAGTAGCCTCTTTTCATAAGAATCAAGAGTGTATGCGGTCTCCTCCTATCCAGAGCAAAATAACACTAAGGAGAGGCGCTTCTATTTGATGTTTTGTTCTTGATGCCAGTTAGGTAACCTAATGTTTTACAACTGTTTCGACCCCGCATGAGGACTAGTGGAGTGGAAACAAGAATAATAACCTACAAACAATAGGCTAAGTTGAAGCTTAAAGGCCAATGTCCACTTCTAACGGTTTGGTCCGGACTACAATATGGTTCAGTCGCCTCTATAGCCTATGGATACCTGTCAAAGGACTGACAGAAGCAGACAAAATAACACTAGGGTGTAGCGCCAAGACTTGGCAAAATTGACACACACTCTAATACAGAGCAAAATAACACTAGGGAGTAGCGCCAAGACCTAAGCTTTCCATGCTTTGCAAACGGCCAATATTCGCAGCTCCGCCCACTCCGCTTGCCTCATTTAAAGCGAGACAAACTTGTGGGATTAGAAATTTCTAGTAAAGCAAAGGTGCGGTCTGCACACACCAAGGAAACAATGGACGCTGTATCTTTTTTTTGTATATGTTTAGAATATGGAGTTATGGGAGCCAGCGCTGGTGAACGGCTGAATGAGTTTCAGTAGGGACATTCTCTATCGGTAGTGGTGCTAGTATCGTTGCTATTAGAGCAGAGCAAAATAACGCTAGGGAGTAGCGCCAAGACCAGAGCAAAATTGACACACACTCAAATAGCACTACTAGCGGTAGAGAACGTCCCTACTGAAACTCATTCAGTCGTTCACCAACGCTTGCTCCGATAACTTCAAATCCTGAAGATTGCAAAAAAAAAGGATACAGCCTTCATTGTTTCCTTGGTATGTGCAGACCGCATCTTTGCTTTACTAGAAATTTCTAAACCCGCAAGTTTGTCTCGCTTTAAATGGCGCAAGCGTAGTGTGCGGCTCTACAGGTATAGCCCGTTTGCACAGCATGGATGGCATAGGTCTTGGCGCTACTCATTAAAGGTATTTTGTTCTGTATTAGTGTGTGTCACTTTTGCCAAGTCTTGGCGCTACTCCCTAGTGTTATTTTGCTCTGCTTCTATCAGTCCTTTGACAGGTATCCGGAGGCTATAGAGGCGACTGAACAATATTGTAGTCCGGACCAACCGTCAAAAATGGATATTGGCCTTCAACTTATTGTTTGGAAGTCATTGTTCTTGTTTCCACTCCACTAGTCCTCGTGCAGTTCAGTGGGTCGAAACAGTTGTAAACATTGCGCTAGCATCAAGAAAAAATAGTCAAATAGAACCCCGTACTTTGGTCCCATGCAGCGACTATAGATACCCCGACAAAACTGAACGAAGCTAGAGGTACTTGCTGAGCGTTTGAGTTGATACCTGTCTACTTCCCTCTTCGCCGCTGCGCATACCAGAGGGAATCCGCTCTGCAGCACGGCCAGCGCGTCACATGTGACGTCACAATGATAGACAACCAATCAGCTGTTCAGGACGACTTAGACGGCGTTCGTAAGGAAACTTCTTCTCCGGGGCTTTACTGTGATATAGCTGTTTGTAGAGGTAACGAATTATGATGTTCCGCGTAGCTCCTACCCTCCGCTCGTTTGCATCAGGCAGGGTATCGAGAATATATTCGACCCCGCATGGTCGTATTACAGAGATAGGGAGACGGAGGTTCTTGTGATTACTTGTTCTTGCTGGCATAGAGGTTTCCAACAAGGAAAAGACTATTTTTAAGCAACAGGTGGTGTCTCACCCACCCGTTTTAAAAACTGCATGTAGATTACCTTAAAACTCTGCTTGGCACGTTGGTTACTTCATAGGTGACGTCTGCTTTAAAATCTGCAGTCATGCTGATAGTCAGGGGCGTCCCGACACCTTCCTGATGGGGGGGGGGGGGGGGGGTAGTTTCAGTATTTTACCGGATACTTTCTAGATTTTATCGGAAATTCTCCGTAGTGACCATCTCTGCCGGAACTTTAGAATACTGTTGTGTTCTGACTCAGATTATGTGTAACAAACAACAGTAAACAAAAAATAAGCTCGTTAAGATTGTCACTTACAACAAAAAAGTCTTCGACCTTCAACACACCCGACGCATTTATTCGTCGCGTTTTAAGCGTTTTCCATTTGTCCACAACACATCCAATTTCACATTCGTCAACTAGATCGGTTTCACAGGCGATTAGTCACAGACTTTCAAGACGCTGGTCAGTCATTGCTGAACGCAAGGTGGGCTCAACCAGCTTCATCTTGCTAAAAATTCTTTCCCCTTTTGCTGAGGTAACAGGGATTGTCTTAGCCAGCTTGAACGCTTTCCATACTAGTGGTAAGATATCTTTCAATTCACGAGAGACTTCGACTATATCTTCCAACTTTTTGTTTGTTTCTAGGCTCTCCTGGCGACTTCTATGATCATGTCGAAACAAGGCTAACTCGTTTTTGAACTCTTCTCGGTTCACCCTTATCACCCGAAAGGACTCGACAAAGCTGTCGAAACTGGAGTAGACGGTACCGTGGTATTATTACTGGAATAGTATTTATAGTTGGAAATAATCCAAATTTCAGTAGGTTACCTGATTCTTGATGGCTATAGAAATCTAGGAGGGTTACCGGAATCAACCGGTGAACGTCCCGGTACGCTAAGCTGTCTAAACCTCACGAATCACTCTGGCAAGTTGTGTGTCGGGGTCACCCGGTAAGCTGTGAGTCTACACTTGTCCACTAAGCAGCAAATTCCGGTAGATTCCCTGAGCCAAATTCTGGTAGATTTTTGGGGCGAGTTCCGGTAGATCCCCTGATCCAACCTACAGTAAATTCCCTGAGACAACTTCCGACAGATTCCCTGAGTCAAGTTCCGGTAGATTTCTTGAGCAAAATTCCCTGCTAGGTTCCCAGAGCAACAATCCGGTAGATTCCATAAGAATCATCAAGTTCAGGTGGATTTGACAAATTGCAATTGGCGCGGCTTCGCCGCATCAGTCAAAATTTACCGGATTTTGTTCGCAAAGACCTTCTAGGGCAGCACCCCCCACACATCCCCCCTTGAGACGCCCCTGCTGACAGTTTATTCACTTCAAATAGCCTACACGCTAAGAAAACATAAGAAAAGGCGAGAATCACCAATTTGAAAAAAAAAAAATATTTTACAAACTCTTGTCACGGATTTCAACTGCCATTTCTGCACTTTACTTCAGTTTTAAGCAGGAAAAAGCGTGGAGGCTTTATACAGTACCTATTTTTATGCCTTTAATTGACCGTTTCTCAGCCAGGTTAATAAACTTCGAGATTTTTCAAGCTTACTGAAGTACCCTACTTTATTGCAGTGCATAAAGACATAATAAAATGTCTTACCAAAAACTTCTTCTTCTTTCTTCTTCTTCTTGGAGGTTACGGTAACTTTTTACCAAGTTCAGCTTGCTTAACTATTTGTTACCCCTTAGGTCGTTTTAACACGACGGTAGCTGCAGCACGCAGTATGTTAACATAACATAAACATAACATAACGAATTTATTTCAAACAACCACTATCATGGCAATGCCAAATTTGGGTATTACGTCAAGCATAATGCACATTTTAAAATCTATACAGTTAATCATCAGTTCGTCATCACAGACCTGTTATAATATATAAATGAAAACCAAAAACAAAACACGGACGTTGGAATAATATCACAGACAGCTACCACCATCATTATAAATTTTTGTGAAACTCGGAACGAAGCTTTTCTGGTACCGCGTATGTGTTGCAGGTACGGCGGACAACTTTGGAACCTTTGAACTTGCGACCCTTTCCTGTCGGTTTCTTGTGTTTTCATAAGGAGGAGGAAGGATATCGGATAGAACAGGATGGTGGAGGACCTCATGACCAACCGCTAAGCTCAGCCGCAGTCTCCGACTCTCAAGGGTTTCCATCTTAAACTTTTTAGGAGAGCAGAATAGGGAACTTTGGGCTCACGACTTATTATTAGGAGTGCACGTTTCTGTATTCTTTCTATTTGTTGTGTCTGTTCGGCAGTAAGGGCAAAGTGCCAAACAGCAGCCGCATATTCCAAAGTGGACCGAATGAAAGAAACGTAAATTCGGACAAGATGGGAATTAGGTACTTGTAACTTAGCCAGAAGTTTTAACAGCTGTAGACCAGCGTTTGCACGCTTTAGCATTACGTTGGTGTTGTCCTCCCATTTAAGATCAGACGTGATTGTTACACCAAGGAGCTTTAGCTTCTGTACCTGTAAACCGGAAGGCAGTGTTTCTTCAAAGGAAATGCTAGTTTTGAGGAAGGAAAAGGTTAAAATTGCACTTTTATCTTCGTTTACCTGCATGTCCAACAACCTGGCTTCATCTTTAATGTCTTCTATTATGCCCTATTATGCCTTATGTATGTTAGAGTGTAGGCTATGGTGAATCCAGAAAATAAACCTAATAATACAACCATGCTTACAATTAGCGTAGAAAATCATGATCTTTTGATACTCTTCATCTGAAAGTATCCGCAAATCCTGGTTTCTGTCACGTATAAGATCTTGCTTATCCAGCAGCCACTGCTGACTGAAAATAGAAGTGCACTGGCTTTAATATACAGTAGAGAAAGAGAAGATAAAAAAAAGGCTATGCTGTTGTGTGTGAGAGAAGCACAGATCAGTCATAATAAACTTGTCGCATCAGAAGAAAGCAGAGGTGTTAGAACTAGATAGCCTATAGAGAGAAGAAGTTTGTTGGAAGTTAGTAAATCCTGTTTGATTACAAAGCCATTCTCCCAAATGCTTCTATGAACACTTGTCTAAATTTCAGACCACCTTGTTTTTGTTCTTCACACCTAAAACACTCAAATGGATATCTTAGTCGGTTTCATCTTTCTAAACTTTTCAACAGCCTAACTGTGCCCCATCTTCTTGCTATGTCCCCCATTTGGCAATTTTTTCTGCTTCTAATAAGAAAAATGTTCACCGGATCTATTTTAAGTTTGCCAAGTATCTGCTGCATTTGCCCACCTGGACCAGTAACTCTTTCTTGGCGCAGAAATTCCATCTGGTTCTGCCCGCTAAGATTATTGATAAAAGAGTGGAAGATTTCAAATCTTCCGCTAGTAAACTGAACCACCAGTGGTCTTCCCTCTTCGTGTAATTTGTAGTTATCAAGTTATGTTTGAGCTGTGTTTTAGTGTAAAATTTTGTCACGTACGTTGTCTTTTTTCTTGTACTCCGTCACTAGGGCTGCACGCCCTCCCTCTTGACGGGTAATAAATTGATTGATTGATGGATATAATAAACCAAAATTTTAATGTCTGACACAGGAATGAAGTCAACTTCTTTTCTTGGATTTGTTTTTCCTTTTAGAATGTCTTTTTTCTTCAGTTGGGATACTTCAGATGGTTTTGACAGTAGGCTAATGCAAAACTGTTCCTCAGTCCAGAGTCTTAGACCTCTAGACATCACAGTCTGGCATACACAGTTTGTTAAGATTTTGTATCCGAAATATGCATGCACAGTTCACAGGAATTATGGGGGGAACCTCCGTACCATCAAAAATCTCGATTCTCGGGTCAGATTTGCAATAAGAAGCTTACAGCCTATCACAAAGGCAATGAAGCCCAAGGGAATGTTGCATTTGATGACTTAGGGAGCAATTAGGCAAATGGAACATTAAGGCATAGACCAAACATGCATGTATTTAATTCAGATTCACTAGGATTAGTGTGAAGTTTAGTAATTTATTTCAATCGTTTCATGACTGTTAGGAATTGCTTCTAAAAATGTATGAAGCTTGGACAATTTAAGGCATTTACCTGGCAAAATGTAATCAAAGAGTTATCTTATTTTACTTTTAAGTTGTAGGCTACTCTCTAAACAAAATTTAGTGCATACCATTTTCTCGTGTAGTTGCGAAAAAAGTTGGCTATAAATCGTTTCCTAATTTTCGCATTGTAACACAACTGTTAGAAACACTAGTTCAGTCGGCAAGATTTAATTCAGAACATTGTCATTTGTGAAAACAACCTATTATTCTTGGGCAAAATATATACCATTGTCTAGGGTAGTTGCACTATAGATCTGGCTAAATTTTTCTGTATCTTTGCTTTTAACAGTCTGTTTTTTTTCATCACTACGAATTTGCCATAGAAGTTTAATGAGTGTTTGTGTGTGATAAATATTTCTGGTGCTTTAGTAAGCGAATAGTAGGCTACGGTGTGATACAAAAGGTGAGCCGTTGTTTGTTCTGCTTCTGTTTCAACTGAATTCTTCTAAGTTAGGCTTTTAAAATTTATTTCATCACACTACTTGGCCTCTTCTCGCTTCTTCTGGGACGGATAGGGCAGAGTCGGGTTGTATGACACGGCGGGTAGTATGACGCACTCTCGGAACTATTGGTTCTATTGGTTTTATTCATCTGTGCTTGGAGCAGCTAAGAGACATCTACTATACGCAGGAGAAAACGAGTTTTCAGAAAAAAAAATTACTCACTCAGAGCTTATGCTAAAAAACATATTTCTGAGCCTCAAAGTAAGTTTTTCTGTATTAATATGAACTCCCATGTGGATAAGGTGCTATAACATAGGATAAACATTTCTTGCAGGGACCTATGTAAGGTATTTAATTATCATAAGCAGTTGAGAAACTGCTGTATATTCACACAATTTAGGAGGAAATGCAGATCCCATGAAAAAATGGGGGAGTCGGGTAGTATGACAGTATGACACACTTTTTGTCGGCTTGTTTGACACATGTAATAGTACCCGACTGACGTTTTGACATGTAGGATTTTTATTGTATATGGATGGTTCTGTTACTTCTTCAGTAATATTGTTTGTTTTTATGGCACTTGCCTTCCGGGCAAGTGCCATATACCGATCACTTCTCCGTCTGTCGGTCTGTCGGTCGGTCCGGTGATCGCGAGTTAGGGTACTTCCAGATGAGCTAGGGTGATGAAACTTGGCAGGCATATCAGGGACCCGACCAAACTGACTTGGAAATAGTCACTTCCCCGATTCGACGATCGTGGGGGGAGGAGTGGAGGGAGGGGGAATCTGGAATTCGGAATTCTTTCGAACGGGTCATCGGATCTAAATGAAACTGGATATGTGGAAAGAGCACATGCCTCACGTGTCCCATTTTCCGTCCGAACAGGATCAGACACATGTGGGGGGAGTTGGAGGGGGGTACCGGAAATATAGTAACACACTTAGAGTTGACGGATCGGGATGAAACTTGGTGTGGAGAACAAGCACATATCCTAGATACGTCGTTGACATAACCGGATCGAATCCGGGCACTGTGGGGGGGGGGTGGAGGCTGGATTTCGGAATTCCGGTTATCACGGGTTAAGGTACTTCCAGATGTGCTAGGATGTTGTAACTTGGAAGGCATATCAGGGACCCGACCAAACTGACTCGGAAATAGTCACTTCCTAGATTCGACCATCGTGGGGGGAGTGGAGGGAGGGGGAATCCAGAATATTGAGGAATGCGTAACTTTCGAACGGGTGATCGGATCTGAATGAAACTTGATATGTGGAAAGAACACATGCCTCACATGTCCCAGTTTACGTCCGGACCAGATCTGACAACTGTGGGGGGAGTTTGAGGGAGGGTATCGGAAATATCGTGACACGCTTAGAGTGGAGGGATCGGGACGAAACATTGTGGGAAGTACAAGCACATATCCTTAATATATCGTTGGCACGACCGGATCGGATCCGGGCACTGTTTGGGGGTGGGGGTGGATTCTGGGTCCCGGATTTCCGGTTATCACGGGTTAAGGTACTTCCAGATGTGCTAGAGCGATGAAACTTGGCAGACTTTTAAGGGACCCGACCAGACTGACTTAAGATCCGACCATCGGAGGGGGGGGGGGAGGAGTAATAGATCTTGATGCAAGCATAACTTTCGAACGGGGCATCGGATACAAACGAAACTTGACAGTTGAAACTTGAAGGGCTAGTGTCACAGATGTACCATTTCGTGTCCGGACCGGATTCGATAACTCTGGGGGGGGGGGGGGGAACGGAGGACTGGAGGGGGATCGGATATCTTGAAACAGGCTTAGAGCGGAAGGACCGGGATGAAGCTTGGTGAGAAGAACAAGGGCAAGTTGTAAACACATTTTTGACAAAGATGAACCGGATCGGCGCACTGTGGGGGTCTTGGAAGGGGTTTTCCGGAAATCCAGTAAGCGAGTTGAGGTACTTACAGATGCACTTGGACGATGAAATTCGGCTGGTGTACTGGAGACCCGACCAGGTTGACTTAGAAGCGGTCATTTCCCCAATCCGACTATTTTCGGGGGAGTGGAGGGAATTGGAATTCGAACTAAAAGAATTTCATGCATAACTTTTGAACGGTTGGTCGGATTAGAAGGAAACTTGACAGTTGACAAAAGGACGGGTTTCTGATCTCACGAATACGTTCGTAACCCCCCAAGGGCCCGTGATCATTTGTACCTCAGGTACGGGTATATGAATTTTAGCCTCCTTAAAGTGTGTATCTTAACTGCAAAGCGAAAAATTACTTTTGACCAAAAGATCCATTTTTCTGATTCCCAAAGGACCGTGATAATTTTTGCCTCGAGGCTTTTGCTTACAATTGATTTTCCAACATATTTAAAGCCCCAATGTTACCGCAAATTCGAAAAAACATTTTTAAGAAACTAAACATTTTTAGGATCCCCAAGGGCCCATGATCATCTGTGCCCCAAGTATTTTGCTTCCAAGTTTAGTTCGAACGCCTTAAAGTGCGCATCTTAGCTGCAAAATGCAAAAAAAATAATACTAGCGAGCGAATGATATACTTTCGGGATCCAAGGGCCCATGATCATTCGTGTAACAGTTCATTTGCTTACAAAACGAATTCCTAGCCCCATTAAATTGCGCATTGTAACCGCAAATTGCATGGCATATTTTCTCTAAACCGTACATTTTCATGAATCGGGAAGGTCCATAATCGTCTGTTCCTCAACACAGCAAGAACCTTAGCTGTTCCTATGACATAACGCGTATGCTTGCAAGTGCCATATGAGCTTACAGCTCTTGTTTTTACATGTATTTGCCATGGCTGTTGGCTCTTAGCGCAAATAAAATCTTATCTTATCTTATAATTACTGAGACTCATAATATGCAATCAAAATGTACGAAACCTTCGTTTTTCGGGTTCAGTCACCCATGGGGGATGGAGGGAGGGGGAATCGACCTGGAACCATGAGGAACTATGTCTAATGGTTCCAAGTTTTTTGGGTTTTTTTAATGAAAGTTTTTTAGTGAAATATAATAAGAAAATGCAAAAATTAAAGATTTGTCACAATGAACCCAGGGTGTGTCATACTACCCTTCACCGGCGATTAGTATGACACAGTGGCCATGTCCATAATTAAGACTACTACTGAACAACTGTGAGAGAGAAAAATATGAAAAAAATCACAAAGATTCTATAGGGTACGTGCTGCCAAAAATTAGACAAGATACATACAAATTTCAGGGAATTAAAAAACAAAACAAAACAAAAAAATGTGTTGTACTACCCGACTTTCCCCTATTCTAACTGATCTTCTAAATTCAGAGGAAGAACATTTTAAGTATGCCACTTCCTTCTTTAAACTTGAATTGGCATTGGGTCTAAATTACTGTTGTTCCCTATCTGCCTTTATTTTTGTCATCATTTCAATGTTAGAATGCACTACTTCTATCATTTAACCATCAGAGACGTTACTAGCCAAAATGTTTGGGGGGGGGGGCAAGGTATTTACCGACTAGCTGGTAGTTTTTTCGACTGTTTTCAAGGAAAAACGACTGTTTTCAAGGGAAAAACGAGAGGTTTGAAAAAAAACTGATGATTTTTCAGAAAAAACGTTTGTTGTGACGAAAAATCGACTGATTTTCAGAAGAAACGACTGTTTTCATGAAAAACATCAACTGTTCTGACGAAAAATCGAGGTGCTTTTTACCGACTGGCCGGCAACATTGGGGGGGGGGCATCCCTCCCCCCAGTCGTGACGCCCCTGCTAACCATACAGTAGCTTTTCATCTCATTTCTTCAAACTGGTGGTAGCTGCGATCTGTTGGGAGGATGGCAAAATATTTACCTCTTTCTCTTTATTTTGAATTCCGTACATTTTCTTGATGCGAAGAACTGCAGTCAGAAGAACCAGCACCGACAATTAGTCTGTGTTTGGGACAGGCAACGGGCTGGCACCGGGTAGGCTTCACGCCTGGCGTGAAGGCGTACATATATATATGTAATATATTATATATTCTTACTTGATAACATGCATCATAATTTAGGAGCGAAGGAGGAAACTTGCATCCAGCCATGTATGCACATGGCTTCGAACTTTATTCTAGTTATTATAGATAATTGGTAATCAGTAGCCTAGGCTTACTGTTCAAAGTTTTCTCATGGCCTTATGGAGCGCATAGAAGGATTGCCACTTTCAGTGACTTAAAAAAAAAAGAAAATTTCTGTATTATTTTTTCTGTCAATAAAAAAAAATCTGCCAATCATTAACTGAGTAATCGTTAGTCTCCGTTCCCGCCCTCCTGGAGCTCACGACCACGCCATCTGTATTTTACTAAAGCTTTTGGCACCACCTGTATACAAATCATCCCGCCGGTCCTGACTTATGGTCCATTTACACACTGCCTAAAATCTGAGTGTATTTTGAAATCCGAGCATATTTTACGCACATATCTGAGCTTGAAAAGATTTCTAGCAATACCAATGTATTTAGAAACAAACCACGATTTCTCAAATACCTCTGTACTGCTAGAGATATTTTCAATTCCAAACATGTGCATAGAATACGCTCGGATTTCAAATAAGCTCAGATTTTATGCAGTGTGTAAATCGAGGGGCTGCCCACTCTCCGCCACTTGGTGTGCACCATGATGCGGCACCCATCGGCCACTCATCCGCCATGCGCGCCACTCATCCACCACCCATCCGGCATGCGTGCCACTCTTCCACCACTCATCCGCCACGCGCCACCCTTCGGCCATGCACGTCACCCTTCGGCCACACGCGCCACTCATCCGCCACGTGCGCCACCCACCCGCCTCTTGCTCGGAAATAGCAATTTTCCACATCGCACGCCACCCTTCTGCCATGCGTGCCACCCTTCCACCACGCGCGCCACCCACCCGCCTCTTGCTCAAAAATAGCTAATTTCTACATCGCACATCACCCTTCCACCACGCGCGCCACCCGCCGCCTTTTGCTCAAAAATAGCAATTTTCTGCATAGCGCATTACCCTTCCGCCACCTAGACCACTCTTCCGCCACACACCCGCCACTTGCTCAAAAATAGCAATTTTCTGCATCACAATCTATCCTTTCGCCACCCTTCCGCCATGCACGCCACCAGCCCGCGTCTTGCTAAAAAATAACTCTTTCCTGCAGCGCGTGCGCAACCCATCCGCCAGAAGTGGAACCTGGTGTACACTGATTTTGAGAGTGGGCAACCCCTCTCTTAATTTTATTATTCCTGTTTGTGCTGCCTGTTGCAGATAGGTGCTACTCTCTAGCAGAAATTGGACTTCTTCACTGTGCGCTCCATACTTGGCATCCACAAGAGCAAATGCATGGCGTATCTACGCACCGGATGAAAACGGGTGGCACCTTTAAGTACCAAGGGTTGCATTCAAATTTTGTTAAATTTCATGAGGCTTTGGAACTCAAACTTAAAAGTAGGTAGTTGTATATGATCCTCGAATTCAGGCCTTTCTATTGATGGTAAAGTTGACCTCCTGGGAGAACAGGTGAGCCAAAGACAGTGCAATGAACTGGAAAATCCAGTTTAGGGTGGTGCCTTCATGCAACAGTCCTGCACCTACCACTAGTTTAATTAAGTTTTACTATATTCATTTTGCTGCTTATCCAACAGAAGTTAAAAGGGCCCCTAACTTATTAGTGGAATAGGCCTAAGCAGAGATTACACAGGCAGCAGACAGGGCATGACACAGGACACAGACTTGCCAGTCCCATTTGATCAAGAAACTGGGGAGAGGGAGAATATCGAAGAGTCGTCATGCTAGTGCACGGTTTTGTGCGTAAGTATGAACAAAAAATCTTGAGTCTTTGATCTTACTAGTGTGAGCTTTGCCAGTAATTCCCAGCCATGTTTTGAACTAATTTGAATTTACCGCCTTTTTTCTTGTGCAACATAGAGTTACGAGCGCGTTCGACCCTACTTTAAAGCACAGAGGACAGTATTTACGATTTAATTTATGTAAATACCTCAATAATGAAGAGTTTCCAAATAGTACGCGCCATCGCTTCCGATATTGTCGTTTCCGAGTTCTTGCAGAACCTCATTAGCTCAGCGTACCATGGAGATGTCATGATCGCTACAAACCACAATATTCGAAATTGCTTCGGTGCATGTGTTCTGAGAGATGAATTCCCAATCTTCAAGAAATTGCGATTTATGTGAATGTTGCAGCAAAAGTCAGAGCTTTCTTCAGTTTTACACCAATTACACCCTTTATTGAGTGGCTGTATTATGTCAGAGTTGTTTTTGATACCTCTGGTATTTTGCAACTGCATTATGATGGGTTAATTTTCATCTCAAAGAGGCTATTGGCTGCTGCAGCCTGAAGTATCTATCACTTCATGGAAATAACTCTAGCAAGGTATGGAATCTTACTGGGTTCATTGTTTCTACTTCTCGTGATTCCACTTGAGATCTGATGTCTTTTCTTTTCAGTTTAATATTCTGTTCTTGATCTCACAATACCACATAATCTCATTATGAGAGCTTTCTGTTGGGTTGGCAGTTGTAGGCTATTTCATAAGGTGTCAGGATTTTGTGGGATCCAAAACGGCACTTATCAAATATGCTTTCAAAAAATTTCTCCGAGGGGCCTTAATAGTAGTTTTAATTTGTGGAAGGCGCATCATTTATGTTGGGCCTTAGGTTCATCATTTTAGTCACACTAAAATCTAGAACTTGGGTGGGAGGAAGTTGAAGTTTGCGGAAAAATGCAAGTTTAAAACAAAATAGTTGCCCGAGGCACTCGGGCTACATTTGTCTTGAGCGCAGTAGTATCAAGCTGCTGCTGCTTGGGTGTCGCTGAGGAGCAAGCTGAAATGAAGGACCTGCTTGGTCACATTGCTGTTGTGAACAACCTTTTGCTTTATCTCCATACAAAATTGGCGGTAATGTGTCATCAAACTTGTGTAATCTTTCACCTGTAGCACCATATTTCCCATCCAAAGCTCCAAGTCAACAACCTCAACAAGATATGCTATTAATGAGCTAACTTTGAAGATATCAAGCTACCTGATGAAAAATTTATCTGAAAATATTAGTATGAAGTTGTACACAAAAGTAGCGTGCAGTACGAACTGATGATACTACATATTTCTATGTCAAGCCTACCGTGTCACTGCATTCTACTCTATGCTACAACTAGCAAGACTGGATGCTACTATAGTAAGACAGGATGCTAGATACTACTGCTTAAGATTGGCCCAGTCTGAGTCACATTAAATCATAGCATTATTTACTATTTACATGTAAATACATGCAACTTTTTCATAAAGCTATCATGCAACTTCGCAGTCTGTAAATTTTTCAGCGGGTATATGTCAGTGCTGGGGTGGTCTATCTGCCACAGATGCATGATCATTGGCAAATTGGGGTACGCCGTCAGTTTCAAATAGTCTCTGGCTACTCATTTTAACCTGTGCTGGCTAACCCTGTTGACAAAAAATTAATTTTGAATGATTGTTCTGTAGATTTCAGTCAAATTGTCAATAAATTCTACAGTTAAGAGTTGTAAGAAGCATATCCACAATTTTTGGGGATGGTGCTCCATGATATGAGCACTGGTATGGTGGAGCAAGGGCACAGTAACCTACCAGTCTACAAAAAACCTTGATTTTGTATGTCCCATGTCATATACTGGGTATATCATGCATTTGGCATGCTCTTGTCTTGTTCTAAGTCATTGTGCCCCAACCTGTGAGCACCAGTGCTCATACCTTGGGGCGTATCCTAATTTAAGAGCAAGCATGTCCTAAAATCGTAGATTTGTGGCAGCACGCATATTCAGTTTCTGGAGCTTGTATCTTAGAAAAGAACCCCGAACTCAGATTCAAAACTAAAAACAAACAAAAAAATGCAATTTCTATGCTTAGTCTGTGCTTGAACAGCTCCCAGGACTTGAATATTCCCTCAGACGTAAAAGAAGTAAAAGAAGAGGACTGTGAGTGTGGCAGAGAAATTGCTTGGTTTTACCATTTACCTTTTTACCATACAGTATGCACTTTGAAGTGCATCACTAAAATATAGGCTATATCTTTCTATTCTATCAGTAGTGCAGGCCCTTTCCATGTGTTGAAACCAAGTGATGGGGGACATCTGTTGGAATGTCCGGGGGCTAGTTCGATCATAAAAAATATCACTGTTGAGATAAAATTACTATAGTCCACAGCAAATCTTGCCCAGCATGGACTTGGCTCCTACATTTCGTTTTTGATCCTTTATTTTATTGTAATACTACACGAAGTATATCGCAGCATGAATGGGAATCTTTCGTATAACTATTCGAAGTACCCGAGGCAGCTAATTGCTCCAGGGATTGTTCCAAAGTTGAAGGTGTCATTGTCCATATCATCCATATTTACAAAGTCTCAATCTGACTTTTTCCTTCTGTGGTCTAGATGAAACAATGAGCTCTACACAGTAACTTCCATTATCACAGACAAAGTTTTTCAGAGTAGGCTATATAAAAATAAATTTGTATAATTCACAATCATTCGAAAAATTTTGACCTTTTAATCAATACAAAATGTCAAACTATTCCTTTTCCCTGGGAGTGGTGAAGCTGGAAAAACTCGTGATGCCAATGTTGCTGTTGCCTAGAAGAAAAAAAACATAGGACGTGTCTATCTAAAGTCACAACACAGACAGAAAGTTGCGTAGGACTGTTCGTTTTATTTTTTGTCCTCAGAGCGCTTGTTTCATGCTTGTCAACACCATCACCATTTGGTTAAAGGGGCTCTTCAGGGTAGCTGAAGTTTGCAACTGCAAGCTTTGCAACTATACAGACAAACTGAGTCTGGGATCCCAAAACGTAAGTGAGGGATACCTATGACGTCGCAAAAATTGTCCGTCTGTCCGTCTGTTAGCAAGATCTCTAAGGGGTTGAGATATTTTGTTAAAATTTGACATGATGACTCTTTGGGTCAAAGTACAGTTCGAAGGTGGGCTCTGTAGTGCTACATTTAGGGGTGGGGGAGGGTCTTCAAATTAAGGGGGGGGGAAAAAAAATATGTATGAGTTACCAAGGGAACAAACCTGTAATCAAATTGATTACAGGTTCGTTTCCTTCCCCGAAGTTGAATCAGAGGATTGACAGCCTGACGAGGACCCTTGCCGAAAAGGGCCGAAATATCGCTGATGAAGAATCGTAGCTGACGTATCCGTTGTAAACATTGTTTGAATAAATGTTTCAAAGTCAGCTTGGGCTCAAAGAATATGCATCAGTTAGCAAGGTATCAGTCATCACGGTTTCAGCTACAATGAAATCAGTTACCGTGGCATCAGTTACCATGGTGTATATATATCATTGTAAGAATCTCAGCAACAAGTAAACATTTTCTGGCGAAGACCGGATATCTAGAAGATCCAGTTGTCTGGATCAAATATGAAATTTTTGGGATCCAATCGAAACCTTTGGTCATGTTCAAATTCACGATACTTGCAGCCAAAAGCAGCAGACCAGCATGTAAATCACTGCAAGTCTGTGTCAAACCTGGATAAACCTAGTCTTAATCTATCCTTCAACTCTTCCTTGAAATCTGGTTTCTACCCTTTCAATTGTAGGTAATCATCCATACCAGCCAAGATTAGGGGCATGAAACATCCTTGTACTAAATAGCAAACAATTCGAACTTGAAAATAGGATGAAATCATCGCAGTAAAATATTTAAACCAATAATTATTCAGTGATGATTCATTATCTCAGTATCCCGGCGTCACCGAACCGCATCTAGGTGGTGAGCAGAGGGGCTAGACAGTTGCAAGTAAAAATCTGAAGAAATGGAGAGTATCTGCAGTATTTCAGTGTTAATGGTACTTCCGTGGTCTCAGTAAACCTATCACCTAGAATTAGTTGGTGAAAACAAAGATAACATGCTGTATTTCAAGGATAAACACTCACCTATTTACTAAAGCTCTCTGTGGAACCAGTCAGCGGGGTATTGCAAACATGGCTGTAGCTATGAGTCTACAAATCTAGACGCAATGCTGTGATACACAGGGGTATTCCAGGTCAGAATCCTGGGCTGTACTTGGTAGATCACATTAGGAAGCATGTGCATCTATTGAACAGACGTAACGTTTTCTGGATTTGCACCTTTAAAAAATTAGAGCATTTCAAGCAGCGTAGAAGTATTTTAATGCGCTACACTATAGTCTTAGCTTTATATGAATTACAAATGCACATCAAGAAACAGCATGACTGAATTTCAAGGAGAGTCGAACATGATTTCCAGATAGCTAAACCTTGGGCTGAAGGAATACTTATAAACTGAAAGTAGTTTCTTTTGTTTTTGTATGTTGTCGATTTTTAGTCCTGGTTTAATTCTGAGACAATCATAGGATCTCAAATAAATGCTCTGACTGTCTGTCAGACTAGATCAGCATAGTCTCCGTTTGAGAGTTCTCTTGGGATCATGAACAGCTAGAAAAAAAAGTTTGTTGTAAATGTTTAGTGATTTTACACAACCCTCAGTATTGTCTGGTATTGAAGAGTGTTTAAGCTTCTTCATTGCTATCCCACAATTCCCATTTATGCTATTCTCAAAACAGAACTGACACATTCTTGACAGAGAGGCAACCAGAACACACAGACTTAGTGCACTAGACTGGTCCTAACAAATTATCTGTTAATCAGTCAGCTTATCTGTCGGTCAAGCTATGTCAGCATGGAACTCTGTTCTGTGAATTGCATACAAATAGGATTCAAAGGAAGGGTAGCCTACCAATTGAAGACCCTTACAATTAAAAAAGCGTTTCTCTTAGTCTATCCTACTCTACCCAAGTCTCTGTTAATCGGCCTGGTTGCTGGCCTGTCAGACTGCACCAGTCACCAGTGCACTGAGGATTGTATAAATAAATCTTTAACGGTAGGGTATGCAATAAGGCTGGGGTCTTGTCTCTCATAAAAAAAAAAATTATTTGGTGCAAGTGTAACTATTTTGTAATTTAACTCTAACCACCGATATTGTGTTGTGTTCTGGGGTGCTAAAGCTTTTCTCATTGCAAATCCAACTTTACCCAAGTCGGAGTTAACCAGTCTGGTTGTCTGTCTGTCAGGTTATGTCAGCAAGAATTTTCTGGTCAGAGAATGACGCACAAACATGATTCTAAAAGAAGGTTATAGTTTGCGATCTGGGGACCCTGACCTGATGCAAATATTTTTTATTGACTCGAACAATCAATATTGTGTCATGTTACTAGAGTGCTCCAGCTTTTTTTGCAACCTACCTTACCAAAATTGGTTTTGTTGTCTGTCTGTCAGACTTAATAAGTCTGAACTGGAGTCTCTTTTTTTTTACCTCGTTACCTTGTTACATAGACTACAGTAAGCTATCACGCACATACCAGTTTGGGGCATCTTCGTCATTTTTTCCGGTGGACCTGCAGGCTCAACCCTCCTTGTACAGGAGGGATACCTGACCTCGTTTTCATACTACTACGATTTTTGCCAACGCAAATATTAAATGAAATGTACATGCTGTCCTCAAGAGGCAAATATGACTTTTTGAACACGCATGTGTCCTCAAATATTCAAATTGTGTGCCTTTTCTTTGTTTTGAAGCTGTTTTGAAAGGAATTTTCTAGCTATTGACTTTGCTACCCTTTTAATAATTTTGTAGTCAATCGAGGTAAGGTTAGAATGAAGGGATCATGTTTGAAAAGAAAAATATTTGTAACAATAAGATTGAACCGAATTTATCCAATATGTAAACCAATCAATTAGCGTCTGTCTAATATGTTTGTCATATTTATTGGTTCCTTTTTAAGCCAGATAGATTATTCTGAAGGAAAGACTTGTCTGAGGTTGGATACCCCTCCTGTACCTTGAGAAGTTGAGCAGTGGCTGGTATAAATATCCAGCACTGCCCTGTTCTTCCTGGAGAAAATCCTCCTCACTAGTTTCACTGGTCTCACTACTTCTAGTGCTGGCACAACTGCTGCTGCTAGACCAGTGCTTCCACTCCCCGCAGTCCCAAAATAAGTAGGCTTCTCTTAAAAAATAAGTACTTAGCAAGTAGAAGCTAGTATAAAATGAAAAAGAGTAGCCTAAATTCATTCAAAAAAAGGAAAAAGGGCATTTTCGACGGGGAGGATTCAGAGTGAAAATTTTCACAAAATCTATCAGAAATTTAATGACAATTTGAGCTTTAGGCTAGATTGTTTTAAATTTTTAAACCAGTTTTAAGTTACTTTAAAATGTTAAAATTCGAAAATAAAATTTTGTGTACAATTAGCAGCATAAAAAAGAGCGGCTCGGCAGCTGATTATGCAGCTACTAGTCATCACTTTTGTGAAGTAAACTTGGACAGTACATGCGTGTTGCTGCGGCTGATTTCACTTCAGCGTCAAACTATCAAACCCAAGATCAAATTAAACTGAGCGCTGCAGGCTAAGTTCTGATATTTGTATTTTCTTTTTCTGCCGAACTCAACTGCTTCCCATGCAAATCCTAGCTTTTAATGTGGATCAAACATTAAGACCCCAAGAAATTTCAGAATCATCAAGAACAGAGAGGGTGAAACCCTAACAGTAGCTTCTAGCATTTTTTTGCCAATATTTAACCATTTCCAGTACAGGCTCTCGAACGAATGTTTCTCAGATCCCAGGCCTAAAACCAGATAAAAACCCACCTTCTAATAGAGAATATTATGAGAGGCGTTGCAGTTTCCCAAGTATCCAGTTTCCCATTTCCAAAGCAGCCGAAATGAAAGCAAGGGAAAACCGTGAAATCATAGTGTTTTTTTAAAATCAACCTGCTTCTATACTAGAGAGAACTGCAGACAAAACCAACCAATGTTGAAAAATATGCTGCAGCCAAAAATTTTGATAAAGGCCTCTTTTTGTTAAAATATAGAGCTTTCGCACAAAGATTAAATATTGAGATAATAAGTAGGAGACCCGAAAAATAAATAGGCTAGGTAAGTAGATGAAAAATTTCGTAAGTAGAAAAGGCTGAAAATAAGTATTCTACTGCCAAAATAAGTAGAAGTGGAAGCACTGGAAGCACACTCAAACCACAGAGCCAACTAAATACAGCACTTTGAGGTTTCAAATATTTCCACGCAGCAACGGCAAAGTTCTCTGAAACACACGTAGCGGCAACGTAGAAATTCGAGTAACAACTTGGAAACACTGGCAATCTCACGATCACCGTGAAAAATGGTCGAAGACCGCTAACTTCGAGATAAAGGATTTTTTATCATAAAAGGTTTCGGATGAAAGCAGATCTACTAGGGGGAGGGGTGGAGTAGAGAAATAGCGCATTAGGTCGCTGAAGCTTTAAGCATTGTCCTAATAGGTGTAATAAGCTGAATAACGCTATACGCGATATTTACGTCTTAATACACACGCCCGTTCAAATACGAACCAGAGAGGTTCTTATCAATGCAGCGGGCAGTGTTGCCACGCTCATACAGTTTTTCAAGTTTCTGAAGATCAGAAAAGTGCTCTTAGTGTTACTTGAAGTACACCAGTACAATTTGACGCCCAATATATTGTAAAAAGCAAGTAAATCTACGGATGGACAGCACAAGTCCTTGAACTAGCAGTAAGCAGTCGCAACACAACAAAACGTGTTATTTTGTAGAAAAGTTGTTTCTTCAGCTTCCACCAAAGTAGAACTTTAGTGCTTCCCGTGGCAACCCTGACGACGCTGCTCTTTCCTCAGCCCGCTGGCGGAACCAACCAAGCGATCTGATTGGCCCTGCATAAGCCAGAATAGAGCGCTATTCTATTTTCCTTTAAGCATTGTCCTAATAGGTGTTGTAAGGTGTATTACGGCGTATAAAGCTTATTACAGATTCCTCTTTTCCTCGGAGCGCGCTGTAATAACGTGAATAAGGAAAATAGACTAGCGCTCTATTCTGGCTTATGCAGGGCCAATCAGATCGCTTGGTTGGTTCCGCCAGCGGGCCGAGGAAAGAGCAGCGTCGTCAGGGTTGCCACGGGAAGCACTAAAGTTCTACTTTGGTGGAAGCTGAAGAAACAACTTTTCTAAAAAATAACACGTTTTGTTCTGTTGCGACTGCTTACTGCTAGTTCAAGGACTTGTGCTGTCCATCCGTAGATTTAATTGCTTTTTACAAATTATTGGGCGTCAAATTGTACTGGTGTACTTCAAGTAACACTAAGAGCACTTTTCTGATCTTTAGAAACTTGAAAAACTGTATGAGCGTGGCAACACTGCACGCTGCATTGATAAGAACCTCTGGTTCGTATTTGAACGGGCGTGTGTATTAAGACGTAAACATCGCGTATAGCGTTATTCAGCTTATTACACCTATTAGGACAATGCTTTATTCACCTTATTACAGCGCGCTCCGAGGAAAAGAGGAATCTGTAATAAGCTTTATACGCCGTAATACACCTTACAACACCTATTAGGACAATGCTTTACCGTAGTTACGACACATCACTCCACGAATACTCTATATGACTATAAGTCCAAAACACGCCAGTGATTCTCAGGAAGAAGGAGTAAACGTGTCCGTAGCGACTCAAACTCAATGACTCAAATCCTGAGTCAGCGCAGCTGTGACACCGTTTCTTCCTTTCTTCCGCAGGTACCCGGAGATTCTGCATCGGCAGGGAGAGATAGTCATCAAAAGTACTCTGGCTTTTTGCCGTCAAGAGGCGTATTCTCGCCGTTCCCCCGCGTTTTGTTTGTCCCGGGGACTCACTCCCCGTATTCTCGCGAGTCCCCACGGACGGGGAATGCTCAGATTATCATCACCATCATCAAAAAGGACTCCCTTTCAAATTCGGTGGTGAATCAATTTTTGCTGTTGTGGGTGCTATGTAAAATTAATTAAAAGAATCAGAATAAAGAAAACCAAGAATAAAGTGGATCTAGACTAATTTATTCAGCTGCATATTCAGTTTTCGAACAAAATCCATTTTAGAAGCATTCCCCGTATTCTCGCTGTTTCTGTACTCGGAGTCCGCGTGGAGTGACTCCATCTATTCTCGCCGTTCCCTTCGATTCCCCGAGGAGTCCTCGGGTAACGGCGAGAATACGCCTAAGGCTCCGTTTCATAGTGAACAGATCATTTCTAGTAAGAGATGTGTGTTTGTCCAGGGGACTCACTTCCCAGCACTTCCCAGTCTCCCGGAGTCTCCACGGACGGGGAATGCTCCAATTATCATCACCATCATCAAAACGGACTCCCTTTCAGATTCGGAGGGGAATCAATTTTTGCTGGTGTTGGTGCAATGTAAAATTAATTAAAAACAATCGGAATAAACAAAACCAAAAATAAAGTGGATCCAGACCAATTTCGTCAACTGCATATTTTTTTTCGAACAAAATCCATTTTGGAAGCATTCCCCGTGTTCTCGTTGTTTCTGTACGCGGAGTCTGCGTGGAGTGACTCCCTCTTTTCTCGCCGTTCCCTTTAAAAAGTGTCCCTGCATCATTTGTTTGATGGCATAGACAGGGCAAGAAGGAAGGCTACAAGAAGTAAAAAAACAAAAAAAAACAGTCCCCACCTTTCAAGCAGAAAGGGCACTATACTTTCGCCGTTCCCCTTGACTCCTTTGGGATCCGAGGATACCATTAGAACAGAGGGAGTCACTTCCTGGGGAGTGGGGGCTATATAAATGTTCGTTAGTCGAACTAACTTGAAGGTTTAACGTAACCACAAAGGACTAATGACCATTACAAACAATGAACACAGTGTAGTGTACATTTGAAAGTCCAGGCTTCGAGGAGCATGTTACTGTTATTTTTTCAGTTCGTACTGGGTTTCAAATCTATAATCTAGGCAAGTTTCACGGGCCAGCTAAAATTTGTGTTCTCAGATCAAGTTTAGATTCTTATTATCCGTTTACCGATTTTCTTTCGATTTTGTTGAAAGTTTAACCGAAAAGGGCTGAGATAGGACAATCTAGTTACTCATGACTTATTCACTTAAATTGGCTTGGAGACCCGCTGAAAATATGTTACTTCTTTGTTCAGCTATTCGCGAATAATCGATTTTCAAATATAGTGGAATTTCCGTGTGGTTTGTGGTACCTCTATGCGCTTTTATTTTTGTTGTATGCCTTACGAGAAAGATTTATATACTTTTTTGTTCAGGCCCTAAGCAATCTTCACCAATCTCACGACTGCTCACTGAAAAGCCGCGTGTGTGTTGAGATTAAAATGTCCCGCATCATAGTAGAATCGACGCTGTGGGGACGACCGCAGATACTCTGACGTCATAACTAGAGCAGATACTGGAAAAAAAAATCCATTTGCAGAATCCAAATAATTCAGTGTATTCAACTAAATAACACAACTTGGCCTTTCAGTTAAACTTTAAGTTGTCTCAGTTCGAGGGTGAGAAAACTGCATGCATGGTCTTCCCCTCCAAGCCGTTTGTCCGACACTGTGGTCGGTAAACTGAGGGGTCTGGATAGGAGCTTGTCGTGCCAACAGCCAATTGTGGTGGATGTAAAAAACTTTAGGAAAGTCGAAGATCGAAGTTTCTTCTCAGTTGGCTCCGAGCGGATAAAGGGGTATTTTCGCGTGAATGGCTGTTGAGCTCGGCAGAAAATGCCGTCCCCGCGCAAATGTCACTGGAGATGCCATCCAAGCGCAAATATCAGTAGATGATGCCATCCAAACGACAACGGGCTTAGACAGAGGAAGATGCCGTTTTCCTCTACCCCTTTAGCAGAGCTCGAGGAGCGTCGTTGAACGGGTGACGTCACCATCCAGCTGGATGGTGACGTCACCCCGCGAAAATGGATCGGCGCGAAAACACCAGAACTGGAACAAGACCAGAACAAAATAACACTACGGTGTAGCGTCGAGACTTGAAAAAAGTGACACACACTCGAGTAGCAGGCAAATTAGAGGCGTTACTAGCCAAAATGTTGGGGGGGGGCAAGGTATTTACCGACTGTGTGGTCATTTCTACCGACTGTTTTTTGCAGGAAAACCGACTGTTTTTATGAAAAAAAATTACTATTTTTACAAAAAACGACTGTTTTTAAGAAAAATTGACTGTTTCTAAGACAAAAATCGACTGTTTTTACGAAAAATCGTGGCGCTTCGCGCCGACTCGGTTAATTTTGACCGTATATTCAAATAATGTATACAACGATACCTCAGCTACGATGCTTCAACAGCGATATTTCGGCCCTTCTTGGCAAGGGTCCTCGTCAGGCTGTCAATCTTCAGGGTCAACGTCGGGGAAGGAAACAAACCTGTAATATAATTAACAGCCCGAAGATTGACAGCCTGACCAGGACCCTTGCAAAGAAGGGCCGAAATATCGCTAATGAAGCATCGTAGTAATAATTAAACACATATCCTAGCAGAGTTTCAGTTTAACCTCGATGATCACTGGGGCCGGGGCGGTTCAAGAGGGTCGTGGTGGGGGGGGGGGGGGACGTACCCCTCCATGCTTCAGAGAATAGTCTGTTGAGTCGTATATTTTGAACTTGGCTGTATGAGACATAAATTTTGCCCGCAAATGACCTGTTTCTAGTCGTACGGTTCACTGTCAGAAGTTTCATAGCATACAACACAAAGATGCACGCTTTCTACAGCAATGCGTAACAGACAACACTGGGGATATTATCTATTGTTTTTAATTCGCTTTGAGTGAAATGTGATGCATAACAAGCATTGCCAGGAAGATCCGAAAAAATGCAAAAAAAATATCTGTTGAATTTTCCGACAACATGACGACGACATACAAAAAAGTCAGCAGATGCTTATTTGGCTCCTCCTGGCAATGCTTGTTATGCATAATGTTACATGCATAATGTTTTATTATTATTTATTATTACTGCTTTATTTATGTCCATAAGTCCATATCGACAACATACAAACTTTCACTAAAACAGACACTGAACAAAAATACGAAAGAAATCTACCTTATGCAAAAGATATCCAGGAGGATACCCTTCCATACCGGTAGCGCATAGAAAATGGGTAGGGCAGCAAAAGCCACCAAATCATTTTTACAATCTTTGAATTGGCAAAACATAGCAACGTTAGCTTTGCGGCGTAGCTCCTTCAGGGTAGCAACTCTTTTTTTCAGCCATCTCGCCACTGACTTTGCATCGCTCAGCCAAACGGAAAAATTTCCAAAAACCCGAGTTGTAGACAAATAGCAAAGCTGACAAAGACCGAGCATGGGCAGACCAAACTAGGCCAAGAGCCTTTTTAAACACAACAGATAACATCCCAAGTTGTCTGTTACGCATTGTCTGTTGAAACCGCGCATCCTTGTGGTGTGTATTTGAAACTTCTGACAGTGCTATGAAGAGATTTTCTACTCGTATGTTTCGAGCTTGTCAGATTCACAGTTATGTGTTACGGGTTTGTCAGAATGACAGTCGTATGTCCTGAGCTTGCCAGTGTGACACCAAATCGTGTGAATTTTGCCTGCGACTGACTTGTTTCTTTTCGTAATCTGCGAACAGATTTTCAAGTCGTATATTAAGAGACAGTCATAAGTTTTGAGCTGGTCAGAATGACAGACGTATGTTTGGAGCTTGCCTATCGTGGATTTCGCCTGGAAACCATTTTCTAGTCTTCTGGTTATACGTAGAGATTTTCTACGTCATATTTTAACGAAGACAGTCGTATGCTTCGAGCTTATTAGAATGACAGTCATATGTTTCGAGCTTGTAAGAACGACATAAATGCAGTTACCGAATCGTGATTTTTACCATGTGGCGCACAGTTTTGAACACAGCTGGTTTTGTACCAAAACCTCTGTATTTTTGCAGAAAAAAGTCTGATTTTCGAAATTTTTGCCTGCGGCGCAAAGTTTCAGCATTATCTGGTTTTGTGCAAGTCTCCTTGTTTTAGCATAACACAGGTCTAATATATATTTTAGCACTGAACATGAACCGGCTTTGCAAGCACTGTGATGATGGGCCTGATGTTTCCACAGTTTTTTGTTCAGACAATTCAGTTTTTTTCAAATCTACTTTGTATCGAATTTTCTGCATGGCCGTTACCTTTTTTCGGAAAGGATCGAGTGGAAGCGCTGCCATGTACCAACTTTCGGCAAAACATCCCACTCCGTTTGGGAGTTACAGGGGTCACAGAGAGACAGACAGATCTGTAATACCATAGGCATCCCTTACTTTCGTTTTGAATACAAAAAGACTCTGATGATAAATGTTTCCAAAAACTTAGCCAGCAGCGTCTTCCACAGTAGGCTAGCCTGTCTCTCTATCTAGTCGAATGGCGCGCCATTTAGGTGAGGTTTTAGCTTCGGATTTGAGCCACGTTGAAAGCTAAAATTTGTTTGGGTAGTTTGAAGCGAGAAACAAGGAGCATTTAAGAACTTTTGCCTGCGGCGCCTTTCGTATAGTTCCCTTTTCTCTATTTAGTTGAAGGGTGCATCATTTAGCTGGGACTTTAGGCTTGAGATTTGGGGGTCTGAGCCACATTAATAGCTAGAATTTGTATGGGAAACTGTTGAATTTTGCCAGAAAAAATCGGCTGCGGCGCTCAATTCAAATGTCTCCTGGGTGTTGAGTGCATACGTTAGAACCTGCTACCGAGGCTTCGCTCCCTCCAGCGGAAGCTTAAATGAACTCGTACTTGAATCCCCGTTATTTATGCGTTGATTATCTTATCCCTGCATTCACATTTTCTCTAACCTTTTATAAAAAGGTGATTATATTTCTTGAAATTCTTACATTTTTTCGCCTGTGGTGCTGTGTTTTTTGTCCCTTTTTTCTGGTATAATTGCCGGGCATTAGTCAGTTGCATATTCTGAAGTCGCCCTTCTCCCATGCCCGACCACTTTGAAACGCCCCTTATTGGGGGACCAGTTGGAACAAATATTCCTTGAGCCCAAGCTGACTTTGAAACATACATTCAAATAATGTATACAACGGATACGTCAGCGATGCTTCACCAGCGATATTTCGGCCCTTCTTGGCAAGGGTCCTCGTCAGGCTGTCAATCTTCAGGTCCAATGTCGGGGAAGGAAACAAACCTGTAACCAGTTTGTTTCCTTACATTACAGGTTTATTTCCTTCCCCGACGTTTACCTGACGACAATTACTAAAATAATATTCCTTCAGCTCAAGCTGACTGTGAATCATAGTTGATTGCGATACATAGATTATATAGGCATCTAGGTACATGGATACTTATCACTTCAAATTGCAATACATTCTTTAGACTCTCTGACAAACATCAACACAGTCCCAGCTGATGAGTCAGTTTACCACCACCATACAAAAACATCTTCGTCAATGATATCAGAAGAGGTGACCTGTCTTCTGACTTTTCCTGCTTCTTCGTCAATTAATCATCACTGATAGGCGTGCGCGGTATTTGCCTTCGCGGCTAGCGCACCAAAACAGGTAGACGCCCGTCCCGTCCGTGATGCGACAACAGCTAAAGAGCAAATTCAGTGTTGCATGTACTGTAAACTATAGTTGTGGTTATGATAACAGTTCTGTTTCATGGTTAATTCAGGATATTGGGAAGGATTACCGATTGCCGTAAGGTTTAAAAAAAGTTTCAGGTGAGCTCATCTTGAGTTTGTTAGAGCTTGGTCACACTGTGCTCATTTCCTGGCTTTTTGGGTTGCAAAAGTAGAAAAAAGAACAAGATACAACTAATTCTGAAAGTTGTCGTTTTAAATTCAGGAGATCAGTTAGAGTAAAACAGCGTGTTTATTTATGTTACAGGAACCCTAATTGACCCCTAATTGCAGTCTGCTCATTATCCCCAAGCTGCCACAAACAAGCCACAAAGCCCATCAAATCTCACTTCCCCTTGGGATTTTCAGTTGTTTGTCGAATAGGCACCGCTTTCAGCCCAGTGTGACCAAGCTCTTATAGGGACAACATGATTACCACACTGTCAGAACTTTGGTAGAATTTGAAAAAGTTCTCGATCTTGTGGAAAGTGGGGAAGGAACCATGAAGAAATGATGATTATGAACACAACTGTGCATTTTGTCTCTGCTGAATCCTAACACCAGCGAAACTTATTCACAAAAGCAGTAAAAGCTGTTTTACCTCAAATTTTAATTGCTTCTCCCCTTTTACCGTATAGCTTTTACCCTTAGCAATTTAACGCATATGAAAACGTCATTTTTTAAATTTGGAAAGTTTTTATGCCGACTTTCTCGATGTTTTTCTAACACGCAAATGATGGAATACTATAATCTTAAAGATCCGCTTATCATAATGAATAAAAAACTTCAACGGGTTGTATCAAATTTTTCAGGTCTCCAACACAACCTGTGCAGGTTTTTTCGTGAATGATATTTTTCTTTTTTTTTTGATTTTCAATTTGTTAGTTATAATTAAACTGTAATTAAATTGTAGATACGTTTTAAGTATTTTCGGCAGTGTAGTTAGGCTATCTTTTGGCAGTTCATGAGTTATAGTGTTTTAGCCGAAATTTGTCAGTGTATTAATTTCTTTTTTACTCGCTATCTTTGGCGGAAATAAAATATTGATTGATTGATTGATTGAAATTGAATCCGCCATTAGGGTTATAGCACAAACCTCGGCACAAACCAGTCAATCTCGTCCGCTCATTAATTATTCAGTAGGACACATTGCTTTGTTTGATCTATAAGCAGAAATTGCAGAATATCCTCGAAACTAGTTGAAAAAAGATAGAGGTACTGTACTTCGGAAAACTTCGCTGCATATCTTTTTCACTCATGGGCTTTTGGGCTATCAGGTAAATGTTTGTCTTTTAAGGAGGGTTTTCGCGAGATCTCGGAATCACTTTTCGTCGAGCGAAGCGCATCGCGAAAACTGTCGGAAAGTGATTCCTGGAATCACTTTCCACTTTCCCACTGGACTGATGGCGAAAACTCATGGAAAGCTGATATCGCCGAGGAAATGTTGAATTACAAACCTTTTCGAATAAACATGATTCACTGAACGGTTCTTTGATTCTCATATATTACATCGAGTCACTTTAATTACGATTGCCATTGTCTTTAATTTATTAGTGACACTTGCACTGTTTTTTCTCCACACCTTTGAAATTCCCGCCGAAAGATTCAACTTTCCGCGGAGCTTTCCACTAACCTCGTGGAATCACTTTCCAGGAAAGCTGCTTCGGTTTCCAAAGCGCGAAAACCGGGTTGGAGAGTTCGGCAACTATCCGAAGTTGCACGAAAACCATTGAAAAGTGATTCCGACTTTGCTTTCCAGCTCGCGAAAACCCTCCTTTTGTCTGATTTTCTTGTTACAATATATTTGAGCTTGCCCAGTAGGTATGCTTCCATCTTTTCGAATAAACATGGTTCGCTGAACGGTTCTTTGATTCTCATATATTACATCGAAGTCACTTTAATTACGATTGCCATTTTTTTTAATTTATTAGTGACACTTGCACTGTTTTTTCTCCACACCTTTGAAATTCCCGTCGAAAGATTCAACTTTCCGCGGAGCTTTCCACTAACCTTGTGGAATCACTTTCCAGGAAAGCTGCTTCGGTTTCCAAAGCGCGAAAACCGGGTTGGAAAGTTCGGCAACTATCCGAAGTTGCACGAAAACCATTGGAAAGTGATTCCGACTTTGCTTTCCAGCTCGCGAAAACCCTCCTTTTGTCTGATTTTCTTGTTACAATATATTTGAGCTTGCCCAGCATGTGTGCTTCCACCTTTTCGAATAAACATGGTTCACTGAACGGTTCTTTGATTCTCATATATTACATCGAAGTCAATTTAATTACGATTGCCATTTTTTTAATTTATTAGTGACACTTGCACTGTTTTTTCTCCACACCTTTGAAATTCCCGCCGAAAGATTCAACTTTCCGCGGAGCTTTCCACTAACCTCGTGGAATCACTTTCCAGGAAAGCTGCTTCGGTTTCCAAAGCGCGAAAACCGGGTTGGAAAGTTCGGCAACTATCCGAAGTTGCACGAAAACCATTGGAAAGTGATTCCGACTTTGCTTTCCAGCTCGCGAAAACCCTCCTTTTGTCTGATTTTCTTGTTACAATACATTTGAGCTTGCCCAGTAGGTATGCTTCCAAATAGCTCCGCTGGATGACACCATGGTCGAAACGATGCGGGTTTGCACCTAGCGACTTGAACCAGGGACCCATAAATTTCCTGTAGTGACTCGCCATTCAGGGGGCTTGTCATTTCCTATGCTTCTATGTTGCTATATTGCCCGAGCCTCACCTAGTTTCCAAAAATTCCGCTTGGGTCGAATCGGCGTTCTTGCTCAGATAAGGCGTATTCTCGCCGTTCCCCGAGGACTCCACTTGAGGAGTCCCCGCGTTTTTATGGCACTTGCAGCCTCTGGCTCAAGTGCCATATACCGATCACAATTCCGTCTGTCGGTCTGTCGGTCTGTCGGTCTGTCGGTCGGTCCGAGTTTTTTTGTCCCACATATCCGAGTTAGGGTACTTCCAGATGTGCTAGGACAGTGAAACTTGGCAGGCATATCAGGGACCCGACCAAACTAACCTGGAAATAATCAGTTTCCCGATCCGACCATATGGGGGGGAGTGCGGGGCGCTGGAAACTTGCAAATTTAGGGCATTTTGTCACTTTTTTCTGAGTTAGGGTACTTCTAGATGAGCTAGGACAATGAAACTTGGCAGGAATATCAGGGACCCGACCAAACGAACCTGGAAATAATCAGTTTCCCGATCCGACCATATGCGGGGGAGTGGGGGCGCTCGAAACTTGAAAATTTAGGGCATTTTGTCACACTTTTTCGAGTTAGGGTACTTCCAGATGAGCTAGGACAATGAAACTTGGCAGGAATATCAGGGACCTGACCAAAGTAACCTGGAAATAATAAGTTTCCCGATCCGACCATATGCGGGGGAGTTGGGGCGCTGGAAACTTGAAAATTTAGGGCATTTTGTCACACTTTTTCGAGTGAGGGTACTTCCAGATGAGCTAGGACAATGAAACTTGGCAGGAATATCACGGACCCGACCAAACTAACCTGGAAATAATCAGTTTCCTGATCCGACCATATGGGGGGGGGAGTGCGGGGCGCTGGAAACTTGAAAATTTAGGGCATTTTGTCACACTTTTTCGAGTTAGGGTACTTTCAGTTGTGCTAGGACCATGAAACTTGGCAGGCATATCAGAGACCCGACCAAACAAAATTAGGAATAATCAGTTTTCTGATCCGACCATTTGGGGGGGGGGGGGTGGAGGGCAAGGGAATCCGGGAAACTGAGAAGTGTGTAACTTTCGAACGGATGATCGGATTGTAATGAAACTTCATAACTGAAGAGAATATATATCTGTAATGTCCCGTTTAAAGTCTTGACCGGATTCGGTAGCCAGGGGGGAGTTGGGGGGGGAGACCGGAAATTTCAAGAAACGGTTAGAATGGAGGGATCGGAGTGAAACTTGCTGGGAAGAACAAGCATCTGCTCTAGATAAGTCCTTTAGACCATTGTACTGGATCCGGACACTTATGGGGGGGGGGGGGCGGAATTCCGGTGATGGTGGTTTTTTGGATTTTCACGATGAAACTTGGCAGGCATATCAGGGACCCAATCAAACTGACTTCAAAATAAAAATATTGTTGATCAGATAATGGTGGGGGAGTGGAGGGAGGGGAATCCGCAGGGGAATCCGGGAAATTGAGAAGTGTGTAACTTTCGAACGGATGATCGGATTGTAATGAAACTTCATAACTGAACAGAATATATATCTGTAATGTCCCGTTTAAAGTCTTGACCGGATTCGGTAGCCAGGGGGGAGTTGGGGGGGGGGAGACCGGAAATTTCAAGAAACGGTTAGAATGGAGGGATCGGAGTGAAACTTGCTGGGAAGAACAAGCATCTGCTCTAGATAAGTCCTTTAGGCCATTGTACTTGATCCGGACACTTATGGGGGGGGGGGGGCCCGGAATTCCGGTGATGGTGGTTTTGGGGACTTTCACGATGAAACTTGGCAGGCATACCAGGGACCCAATCAAACTGACTTCAAAATAAAAATTTTGTCGATCAGATAATGGTGGGGGGAGTGGAGGGAGGAGAATCCGAAATTTTCAGTCATGCGTAATTCTAGAATGGTTGATCGGATTCGAGTGAAATTTAAGAATTCAACAGAGGACATTTCTCCGATGATTTTTTTCATATCCGGACCGGATCCGGCAACTATTGGGGGGGGGGGGGAAATACGTGCCCCGTTTAGAATGGAGGGATCGGGATGGAACTTTGTGGGAAGAACAAACAGATGCTCTAGGTAAGTCATTTGCTGAATCGGATTGGCTACGTGCACCGCGGGGGAGCTGGGTGGGGTGGGGGGGGGGTGGACCGGAAATCTCGAGAAACGGTTAGAATGATGGTATCGGAGTGAAACTTGCTGGGAAGAACAAACATCTGGTCCATATAAATCTTTTACATAATTTGACTGGATCCGGACACTTGAGGGGGGGGGGGAGGGAGGAGGGGTATCCCGGAATTCCGTTTTTGGGGGATTTTCACGACGAAACTTGGAAGGTATATCAGGGACCCGGTCAAACTGACTTGGAATAAAAAAAAAATCTTCGATATGATAATCTTGGGTTGGGGGAGTTGAGGGAGGGGAATCCGGAATATTGAGTCATGCGTAACTTTGGAACGGGTGATCGGATTCGAGTGAAATTTAATAATTAAACAGAGGACATTTTTCTCTTGTGACCTTTTTCATTTCCGGACCGAATCCGGCAATTATCGGGGGGAGGGCGGAAAATACTTGACCCGCTTAGACTGGTGTGATCTGGATCGAACTTCGTGGGAATGACAAACAGATGCTCTGGATTAATCATTTACAGAACAGGATTGGCTCCGGTTATTGTGGGTGGAGTTGGAGGAGGGGGAGGGGGGTCTGGGATTCCGGTGATCGCGCGTTAAGGTACTTCCAGATGTGCTAGGACGATGAAACTTCGCTGGAATATTGGAGACTCGACAACATTTGCTTAGAAATTGCTACTTCCCAAATCCGATTATTCCTTAAAGTACCAATCTTGACCGCAAAGTAAAAAAAAAATACTTTTAAGCAATATATGCATTTTCGTGATGCCCATCAGCCCATTAGCAGTTTTGCCTCAAGGGTTTTGTTTACAAATGAAGTTCCAGCTCCCTTATAGCGCGCATCTCAACCGCAAAGTCGAAACTTACTCTTGATCAATCAAATCATCTTGACACATGCAAGTGCCATATGAGCTTACAGCTCTTGTTGTTTGTCCCGGGGACTCGCTCTCCGTATTCTCGCGAGTCCCCACGGAAGGGGAATGCTCCAATTATCATCACCATCATCAAAAAGGACTCCCTTTCAAATTCGGAGGGGAATCAATTTTGCTGTTCTAGGTGCTATGTAAAATTAATTAAAAAGAATTAGAATAAACAAAACCAAAAATAAAGTGGATCTAGACTAATTTTTTCAGCTGCATATTCATTTTTCGAACAGAATCCATTTTAGAAGCATTCCCCGTATTCTCGCTGTTTCTGTACGCGGAGTCCGCGTGGAGTGACTCCCTCTATTCTCGCCGTTCCCTTCGATTCCCCGAGGAGTCCTCGGGGAACGGCGAGAATACGGCTATAGACAAAATTTGTTGGGACTATTCAGCATGCCACCAGGTACCTAAGCTAGGACAAAAGATCCAGGATACTCTTCCATTACAGAGAAATATTCCTAGTTCAGCACAACAGCTGCGAAAAATGTTGTCTATCTGGATAGTCGGGTATTTTATCCCGTGGGTATTTCTCGAACTATCTGACGCTCGGTCAAGAGAGCATCAGAAATCTCTTATTGACAAGCCCCCTGAATGGCGAGTCATTACAGGAAATGTATGGGTCCCTGCTTGAACGGACAATTTAGACATTGAAAGTGCCAGGGTGCTTCTTATTTACTCCTTTCACAGAGAATGAGTAAGGCGTATTCTCGCCGTTCCCCGAGGACCCCTCGGGGAATCGTAAGGAACGGCGAGAATAGAGGGAGTCACTCCAACGGACTCCGCGTACGGAAAACAGCGAGAACACGGGGAATGCTTCCAAAACGGATTTTGTTCGAAACAAAAATATGCAGTTAACAAAATTAGTCTGGATCACTTTATTTATGTTTTCTTTATTCTGGTTGTTTTTAATTAATTTTATATTGCACCAACACCAGCAAAAATTGATTCCCCTCCGAATCTGAAAGGGAGTCCTTTTTGATGATGGTGACGATAATCGGAGCATTCCCCGTCCGTAGGGACTCGCGAGAATACGGGGAGTGAGTCCCGGGGACAAACAAAAACGCGGGGACTCCTCAAGTAGAGTCCTCGGGGAACGTCGAGAATACGCCTTTAAAGTTGTACTTATAGAGCGCGTACCACCCTACTCACCAGAGTTACTACGCACGACGTCACGAATCCTGGCTTCTTGGCGTCAAGGCTGGAGTGCATTTTTCTAATGTCCCCACAATATCATGCCACGGCTTAATCCAGCCAATCACAGAAATACGTAGTTACCACGCTTACTACGCTCCCGAGCATGGTAAGCAAATAGTTACTATTGGTTACTATTTCGAGAAGGTTGGAACGGTCAGCGAAGTAACTTTTCACGAGGTTGGAAAGAAAATAGTAACTAATAGTTACTATTGTTAGAAGGGTGGAACACGCCCATAGGCTCATAACAAATGAAACAAAATAAACAGATAGGAAGTAATATGTTGAAATTGCGCATCCTTCCGTTGCAATGTTGTCAAGCTTCCGACAGTACAGCCCTTCGACAATCTTTTGTCTTTCGTCTTCTTTTTTTAATTTATTGCATATTCTGGGGTTAAAAGCCTGATGGAACTTAGTTTCACAGGTAATGGTGCATTTTCACACTGCGTAAAATCCGATACAAAACGGACCGATTTCTGCAATGCGTTCGTACTGCTTGAGATCTTTTCAGGCCCAAATACGTGCGTAAAATACGCTCGGTTTTCAAAATATGCTCGGATTTTACGTAGTGTGTAAACCCACCATAAAGCGCTTCCTGAGGCGCTCGTTCTCTTTGGTTACTTTCAAGGTTCCTTCGTACTTTATACTTTTTTTGCAAGAACCAAAATCAGACAGCAGGTAACGCCCTTGTGATTAAATCAGGAAGCTTTCAAAAGTCAAATTTCAAGTAAAAAAAACCACGATCTGTTTTTCTAATTAATTATCATTAATTTTAGTATTCATAATTTTAGCATACTATTTTTGTACAAGATCAACATAATGGCGTTCAAACCGTAGACAGTTAGTTGATTGACTGAAATCTTGTCCAATAAAAGCCTAATTTTATGTATGAACGGCTTTTTACATATTTTACATATAAATGAACTCGCCGGTAGCCTACTTGGAAAAAATCCATACAACGTTGGATTGATTACAAGGGTCCGTCCAAAATGATCCTCAAATTCGCTGCTCCTCCTTGTGACCGTTCGGCGACTCCGGGACTCTCAGACTCCTTCCAGTTCAGTTTCAGTTTCAGTTTCAGTTTATTTCTAAAACGTGAAGCGGACAAGCCGAATATTCGTTTAGTCGTCAATAAACATATATATACAATTTATAGTCAACACTTACGAAATAATTTAAAATAAAGTAATCATCCAATACATTTAATAAAAAGAGTTGAGCTCAGGTACACAATTACTTACTAGCACTGGCGTTAAAAAACTTGACAAAGGAGGGAACAAAGCTTTTCAGATATCGGTTTCGAGACACCTGAATAGGCTGTATGAGAGGTACAGCTTCTGCCACTGCTCTTGCGGGTCTTTCTCGATGTGGCTTGAAATCAGGGGGCAGTATGGATCGATGGGATGTACTGTTCAGCAACCCTGTACCAAAATCAAGCGACAGCTTTTGTCGACGCCTAGCAAGGGAATCTAGGCCAAACTGTTCAAGGAGGGCACAGTATGGGATTTTTGGCGCTTTTGAAATTACCAACAATGCCCGAAATTGAACTCTCTCAATCACGTCTGACTGCTCCTGCGTCAGGCCATGATGCCAAACGGGGGAACAGTATTCTAAGCAGGACCGTATAAAAGATGTATAAACTCGCAAAAGGTGATCTGAAGGTATTCCGTGCCGAGACAGCAGCTTCAGAGAGCTAATACCTGCATTAGCTCTCCGAAGCATCATTTCCGTCTGTTTCTCCCACTTTAGATCAGCAGTAAGATACACCCCAAGGAGTTTAAGTTCAGCTACACGGCTGGAAGCAGGAAGGGGGGGATGGAACTGGGGGATACTTTTGAGGAAAGAAAAGGTCAGTACAACAGACTTTTGGACATTGACAGTCATCTTATCTGCAGCAGCATCGTCTGATATATCAGCCATGATTGTAGCTGCACTGCTTTGGATGTTTTTGTAGCACAGTTCTGCAAGAGACAAATCATCAACATATTTCCATAAGCATTATGAACCATTAGTGAGTAAGTGGTAATCGAATCTTTTTTAAGTTTTAGATGCCAACTGTAGGCCTATCCTTTAAGCACAACTCTTACTAGAAATGATCTTTTCCATCTATAATGTGATCAGAAAAAACGTTTACGAAAATACCATTACTTTCCACCTGAAACTAGCGATTCTATTGTTAGCGCTTGGCGGTTACATCCAGCCTTCCTGCTCTCCGACGCGGCGGCTTGGCGCAATAGATTTGAAAACTGAACGTTCCTTGGTTAAAAAATGGGAAAACTAAGCAAATAGAAGAAGTAACAAACAGAAAATGGTCACATCCTTATGTGTGAAAGAGTTGTCAGCGGACAATTAATTTTCCGGCAACTTTTCGTTGGGTAACGGGAAAACTCGGCAAGGCAGAAAAAGCGCTAAAAATTCGTAGTTACGAAACGGAACAATGGAGAGAGGTGGGGATTTTAGAAGCTTATAATTCCATATGGGAGCTAAGTATATTATAAAAGACAGAATAAGCAAAAGGGGTCCTTTAATACTGATTTTGATATCTTCTTTCTTTTATTATCTTTCTTGTCCGAAGTAGTTTCTACTTAGGCTGGGAGTATTTGATAACTGAAATTTTGTGGACCAGGAACTATGCGCAACAGAGGGGTGGATTGTATGAATCAAAAGCTCGGATACGGACTTTAACGATCCTGTAGCTGCTTAAGTAAAACGACAGAAGGTCACGTTCTTTTATTTCAGTCGACTATAATCCTTTAATTTACGTACCTCATTATGTTCTAATAAATTTTGTGCGTTAAAGGACCTGTCTTACCTGTAATACTAACGCAACCTACTTCCATAATCACTCCACTCCAGTAGGGGACAAGAGAATATAACATTTTGTTTTTATTATATTCCCTAATCTGCTGCTCCGTTCAGTTGAGCTACCGTTGCTTGTAATCATATCTGTTTCCATACTTGGGAATATGCTTTCTGCGGTCAAAACAGTTATTTCGGGCGTAATCTGCGCCGTTTCGGCATCATATCCTTTGAAATCCCGATCCGAAGCATAATGTGACAAAACTTGCTTTTCATTTCTTTTGACGAACAGCGTCATCCTAATTAGTTAACACGCATAGGCCAACGGAGTGTTTTGTGTCTAAGAAAGTATCTGACGGCATAACATACTGCATCTGACAGGGTTGAAGCCTTCTGTCGTTCAGGCCTGTAGGCCCCGTAGCCTTCATCCACACTGTAAAATGTTTCTCCGAATAAGGATTAAAGTTAACTGAAGTATTTGTAACTGGGATTAATCTTGTCTCTACTGAGATAAGATTAACCCGAATTAGAGATAAAATTATCTTTTTAGGGACAAGATTAATCCCAGTAGCAAATTCTGCAAGATTTTTTTCACAGTGCAAGCGGTAGTGAAGGGATATCTAAAGTAAATCGCACCGTCCGTGCGTGCGTTGCCAATTAACATTTAGATAGCTTCAGGTCAAATATATCCATATGAACGCTTTTTGCACCTAGATTATCTCTAAGAAACCTTGAGTCTATTCTTAAAGGACACCTGAACAATGAAACCATACTTGAACACACCATGGTGAATGCATTTACGGACATGGCCACGGAGAGTATTCTTCTCCTGAGCGTGATGTTTCGTTTCTGGAGGTTTGCACATGCAGACTCCCAGACAAAAAGCGCAATTCATTCAAATTTTGTACAGCGCTGGCCGGATCGTATTGGAATTTCTTCTAGATATGCGTTTAGGATTCACTGGTTACAAAATATTCCAGAAGAAGGGTTGATTGGAGACATTTGTTCATTTCTAAAATTGTTCGGTACTGAAATAAGGAAGATGCAAAATGGAGCAAAAATCATAGCTTGGAAACACTATTTCGTATTTGGATTGGGTCTTCTGCAGGCAATGTTAACGTAAGTCATACAGATGGGGATAATACTTGGCACTCTTCATTCAGGTGTCCTTTAATCTTCGTTTTCCATGATGTATACCAACTTAGTCAGAAAAGCCCCCAATTTTGTAATTCTAAATCCCTTCGTCCACACGTTGCTGCACAACAGTGGTCGAATAAAATAAGATACCTATATTAAAAGTAATTTTTCTTCCAGAATCTTTCTAAGAAACCTTGGGTCAAAGTAGGCTACTGGTCGAGTTCGCAAAAAACCACAAAAAACGACATCAGACTATCGATTTTCTGTTACCTAGAACCACCATTGAAGGCGATTGATTGCCGGGTACTACTTCGACGTTCGTAAAAAACAAGAGCTAGAAGCTCATATGGCCTTGCAAGGCTGGGTCAGAGGATGAAAGTAGGAATTTGCCAGTTTGTGGGTTTGTCGTGATCATTTGTAAGCAAAAGCCGAGTTCAGTACTTTAAAGGATGGTCGGATCGGGAAACTTGTCAATTCTGTAATGTTTCAGCCAAGTTTCATCGTCCTAGAACATCTGGAAGTACCTTAACTCTGATTACCGGAATTCTAGCCCCCCCCCCCACTCCAACTCCCCCCAGTGCCTGAATCCGGTCCGGTTCTGTCACTGATGTAGGCTTGTGCATGTTCTTTCCACCAGGTTTCATCCCGATCGCTCCTCTGGATTCTCCCCTCCACCCACCCACCCACATTCATAAGATCCGGTCCTGACTTGAAATGGGACATCTGAGGCTTCTGAGAGAAGATTGTCTCTCCAAATATAAAGTTTCATTAAGATCTGATCGCCGGTTCGAACTTAAATATACTTCAAGATTCAGGATTCCCCCTCCCTTCATTTCCCCCACGATGGTCCGATCGCGGAACTGACTATTTGCAAGTCAACCCAGACATATCCCTGATATGCCTGCCAAGTTTAATTGTCCCAGCCTACCTGGAAGTAGCTTAACTTCGTATCACCGGAATTCCGGAACCCCCTCCAACTCCCCACAGTGCCCAAACTCGGTGCAGTCCTTTTAATGATGCACCTAGGTCTTGGGCTTGTTCCTCCCACCAAGTTTTATCCCGATCACCCCGCTCTAAGCGTATCACTTGGTTTCTGGTTCCCTCATCCGACTCCCCCCACATTCACAGGATCTGGTCCATACTTGAGATGGGACACATCAGACATGAGGTCTTTCCTAACATCAAGTTTGATTAAGATCAGATCATTCGTTCGAAAGTAATGCATGCCACTAAAATTCCGGATTCCGGCTCCCCTCCCTCGCCCGACGATGGTTGGATCGGGCAAATTACTATTTCCAAGTTAGTTTGGTTGGGTCCATAACATGCCTGCCAAGTTTCATCATCCTAGATTATCTGGAAGTAGCCTAACTCGCGATCATAGGACTGACCGACCGACCGACAGACCGACGGAAAATTGATCGGTATATGGCACTTGGCCGGAAGGCAAGTGCCATAAAAAGTTGAACTGAATAGGGCTGAGATAGGCTACGACATTTTAGTGACACATCAGTTGTTCACTTAAATAAGCTTGAAGACCCGATGAAAACAAGTTACTTCGTTGAAAAAATAAATAAAAAAATCCCTTGTCAGAGTGCAAAATAATTCAGTGACTCAGAAATCGGGCAAAATACGCGCTTTCCAACAAATGATCGTTTAGTTCTGCGGATAGACGGTCAGGTGCTTGCTGAATGGAATCTCTACAGGATTTTCGGCATCCTTAAAGCCAGGCTTCACCTTCCAGATTACCAGACGTCCGGAGAGTCCGCATAGTCAAGCCAACCCCTTCCAGATGTCCATGATAACGTCGGCAGCCAATTGGCTATTCTTCAACATTTCCTAGATGTCTCCTTCGCATTTCAAATATCTCTTGCATCCCAGTCACAACTGTCAATCACTTTCCCTTTTCTTCCTACATTTGCATAATTGTTCTGTCTCTCGAATGAATTGCCTCTATGGTACCTTCCAGACGTCCGGAATCTGGGGTGTCCAACACCCCGGACTTCCAGATGTTTTTGGCCTGGCTTCACCTTCCAGATCCGTCTCGACGAAAACGGCTGTCTGGAATCCGGAAGAAAAATCTGGAAGGTGAAGCCTCGCTTTTATCAATTCCGTCCAGAAAGGTTGAGATTTTCATCATCATCATGAAAGTGAAGAAAATCCGGCCGGGAAAGCCTTATACGTCTGTCCGCACCATAATCAGCCATAGGTGGCTCCCTCGCAACCAAAATTCACTTCATGTTTTACCTCTCACATTGTTCTGAACTGGGAGTTGACAAGCACTGTAAAAAAAATCTGCAATATTTGCTGCTGGGATTAATCTTGTCTCTACTGAGATAAGATTACCTCTAATTCGGATTAATCTTATCCAAGTAGAGATAAGATTAATCCCAGTAGCAAATACTGCAGTTAACTTTAATCCTTAGCCTACTAGGAGAAACTTTGTACAGTGAGGTGAAAGCATGATATAAGGATTCATGACAGTGATCCTCGAGCAACAAGTATACATGTCGTCTGTAAGTTGATCCAGATATAGGAGGAAAAGTTAATCCAGTACAAGCAGTCGCCATAAGGAAGATCTCTCCTCGGATAACAAATTGGTCTGTTCCTTGCAATTAAAGACCATTCATGGTCCTGAGTGCTTGCACCTCCCGGCATATCAAAAATCACCATTGGTAATGTGATATTGGCGGCGTTGCTGAGGGACTAACAACTCTCTCTTTCATTGTTCAGACAATGAAATTTTCTGTGTGTTTATGTGTTTTATTTATTTTCTTCATTTACTCCGCTTTTCCAAAATGGCGGGTCATAAATAAATTACTTACTTACTTACTGACTTACTTACTTACAATAAAACATAGATGACACTCTACACAAAGGACTTGTACCGTGACAAATAAACCAGAAACATCGATCGCCTGCCTTTTGATCAGAGGGTCCTGAGCTCAAATCCAGGCCGAGGAGCATTTTTGTCTTTTAGTTCACTACCTATAAAATTGTTCAGTCAATTGTTTTTAGTCTTTTGCCTGTCTCGTTGTCTTTTAGTCTTTTGTCCTGTCTCGCCATTTTGGCGGAATAAAACTCATTATTATTACAGGATCTTAGCGTTCGTCTTGACTAAATGGATGTGTTTCGGCCGGAATCCGGAAAAATTGGAAATGTTGCACAGAAAGAAAAATTGTCTGATGAAATTTGTATCATGATGAATATTATCTCAGGAGATAATGCCGTCTAGGTTTGAGGGTTCAGAAAAGGGATCCTGTCTTAAAGGACCTGTCTTACCTATAATACTAACGCAACCTACTTCTATAATCACTCCATATATTTCTAAACCTGGAGACCCCAGTTTCGTACGGTGCATTCTAACCCCTCTAACAAAACCACGCTGATTTTCTCACTTGCCGTGTTTTGCTACTTTCGATGTGTATCACGCTGTCGACGGTTGTCTGCAAGAGGTTTTCCCATCAGAAAAACCGGTTACGTAAATTGTTTCCCTGTTTGCGCTGTAAGTCAACGGGTCTTGGAAAAGGCTTAAACAGCCAAAACCGTGTGTTATTTGCTGAAAGCACAGCCTAGTTTTGAAGTATTCAAAGATTTAAAATACTGCAAGTTGAGTAATAAATAGTGCGAGCGTTCCTTTAAGGAAGAACAAGACGAAATCCAAAAGAATAGGGATCCTGGGCTAGCTTTACACCAAACATCAACCGAGACAGCTTTACGGAAAATTCTGTTTTTCCGATCAACATTACGGTTACAACGCAATAGAGTAGCCTACAGTCGTAGCCTCCCAGTTGAGCAACTGTAAAGGCTTAGGCCTACGTAGTCTCCGCACTGATCTCACTCCACACCTATCTCTGGCTCTTTTGAGAAATATGCGGGCAAGCCATGGTTTTACTGTCAAGAACCCCACTTGGGAACTCAGGAGAGCATTGGCCGAGCACTGTAACGTGAAAGTCAGAAAATTACAACGTCGATATTCCTTTGGCTACCTTCTACCCCTGGTCAGTGGCAAGGCCGGTAAGAATCCTAGGAGACCTATTTTCTTATCATGCTAATCCCTTTGAAAGCTGGGGTGTAGCCGACAGTCCTAGCACAGGCTGATTGCTAATCAGTGACCTCGCTAGTATTCTGAAGAAAGTACGCTGAGTTTTGGTTCGTTCGTCTGTGGTTTGGACCGTCTGTACTTCTGTAAATTCCCAGAGTCGTCGGAGTTATTAGTCCCTTTTGTAATTACATATGCTCAGACACGATCATCTGTTTTTCATCGACTGAATGTTTGGATTGGAAAAGCGCTGATCCAGGGGATATAGATTTAATCGTATTTAAGACCTGCTTTACTACTCAAATGAACCCGGAAACGTAGGTCACAAACTTAACAGTCCATCTGGCAGAGAACGATGTCAACAAGCACGTAGCCAGTAACTTCGGTAATTTGGTGAAGTAAAATTGAGTAGGTACCAGAGCTGTCACGTGTGAGGAGGAAGGGACCCCCCCCCCCCCAAAGAGTGTCGGCCAGTCGATAGGCAGAAATTATCAAAGTGCCAAGGTTTTTCTGCAGATGCAAATATTGACATATGACGAATACGGAAATCTCTGTCGGTGAATGCAGCGGTTTTACGGACTGGAAACCATAGGCGATTTCGTGAAAACCTCAATCGGTAGCAAATATAGCAAACAAACTGTAAACAAAACAAGAGCTGTAAGCTCATATGGCACTTGCATGGGTTAAGATGATTTGATTGATCAAAAGTAAGTTTCGACTTTGCGGTTGAGATGCGCACTCTAAGGGAGCTGGAACTTCATTTGTAAGCAAAACCCTTGAGGCAAAAATGCTAATGGAGTGATGGGCATCATGAAAATGCATATATTGCTTAAAAGTATTTTTTTTACTTTGCGGTCAAGATTGGTACCTACTTTTAAGGAATAATCGGATTAGGGAAGTAGCAATTTCTAAGCAAATGTTGTTGAGTCTCCAATATTCCAGCGAACTTTCATCGTCCTAGCACATCTGGAAGTACCTTAACGCGCGATCACTGGAATCCCAGACCCCCCCCCCCTCCTCCAACTCCACCCACAATACCCGGAGCCAATCCGGTCCTGTAAATGATTAATCCAGAGCCTCTGTTTGTCATTCCCACGAAGTTCGATCCAGATCACACCCGTCTCAGTGGGTCAAGTATTTTCCGCCCTCCAGCACCTCCAGCAGTTTCCAGCGCCCCAACTCCCCCGCATATGGTCGGATCGGGAAACCTATTATTTCCAGGTTACTTTGGTCAGGTCCCTGATATTCCTGCCAAGTTTCATTGTCCTAGCTCATCTGGAAGTACCCTAACTCGAAAAAGTGTGACAAAATGCCCTAAATTTTCAAGTTTCGAGCGCCCCCACTCCCCCGCATATGGTTGGATCGGGAAACTGATTTTTTCCAGGTTCGTTTGGTCGGGTCCCTGATATCCCTGCCAAGTTTCATTGTCCTAGCTCATCTAGAAGTACCCTAAATCGGAAAAAAGTGACAAAATGCCCTAAATTTTCAAGTTTCCAGCGCCCCGCACTCCCCCGCATATGGTCGGATCGGGAAACTGATTATTTCCAGGTTAGTTTGGTCGGGTCCCTGATATGCCTACCAAGTTTCATTGTCCTAGCACATCTGGAAGTACCCTAACTCGGATAAGTGGGACAAAAAACTCGGACCGAGCGACAGACCGACAGACGGAATTGTGATCGGTATTACTTTAAGCTAGGACTAGATCATGCTACATTAAAAACTTGGTTCCAGCTCCGATCTAACAGTCCGCATATCCTCAGTAAAAATAAACTTTTCAGTAGGAGGAAAGCTGGCACGAGAGAGAATTACCTTTGCCCTCTTTGCAAGTTGCAGGAGGAGGATTTGAACCACTTCCTCTTAGAGTGCCAAGAGCTTTCGCATTTGAGAGTAACATTTGTTGGGGGTGGGCTGGTATCGCTTCCCCGTATCCTGAAGTCTACGAACCCCAAATGTATCCTAGATGTTTGTAAATATGTGACTAAAGGATTTAATCTCAGGAAGGAAAATTTAGCTTAGTTTACGTAGCATAGTATCTCTAGAGGTGTAATAGTTTATTTGTGAAGTGTATTAAATCTTGTATGGCCTTTTGGCTCAATAAACAAGCATTATTATGGCACTTGAGCCAGAGGCTGCAAGTGCCATAAAAACTGACAAATAGAAGGATCGTGACGAAATTTGAGATAAAAACGTATCTAGTGAATGTCACAAGTCCCATAGCCCCGCAAAGAAAAGAGGTGTTTTCTGGCGGTCGAGAGTCCTAAGTTTTGTACGAGAGCGCGAGATTTGCAATGCGCTGTTCAGAGGCTAGACTGTAAAAAGTTTCTCCGAGTAAGAATTAAAGTTAACTGCAGTATTTGCTACTGGGATTAATCTTATCTCTACTGGGATGAGATTAATGAGACTAGAGATAAGATTTTCTTTTTAGAGACAAGATTAATCCCAGTAGCAAATACTGGAAGATTTTTTTTACAGTGTAGTCGAGAGCAGGGCTGCCAGCAGCCAATGTTCTGTTTATGCCTAACATTTATTTTCGTTGTTTTTCTTTAACAAAAATTAAAAATTTGAATAACTTTCTCATTCAACCTTCACTGAAATGTAACTGAACATCAGTAAATGATTGCATACTGTTCTCATATTATTTATATCTATATTATTAATTATATTTTAGGTTCTCCTTCAAAAATTAAAATATTTAAATTATTTTTATTTGCTTTTTGCTGAATCGCCTTAAATCAATTGCTGAATCGCCTTAAATCTATCAGTATTCAGTTTGTGACTTTTTCCTCGTATAAAGACTACAAGTCAGCTAGATTTGACTTTGACTAACTCACAAGATCCTTTTTTTTAATTTGATATATTTTGTCACAAACAAAAAGAATATTCGGAATTAGGTTTTTCTTTTTAATTCCCCCGTCAACCCCCAAACAGTCGATCCGTCGTCTGAACAGATCAGCCGCTGTTTACGCGCTTATTTCGGTCCCGTGTGAACAAGCTATAAGAATTCGTAGTTACGAAACGAAACAATGGAGAAAGGTGGGATTTTAGAAGCTTATAATTCCATATGGGAGCTAAGTATATTATAAAAGGCAGAACAAGCAAGAGGGGTCCTTTAATGTAACTTCAGATGTGTGTCTTTCGCTGTGCCAATTTTTGGAATTTTACCCCCCACATATCGTATATATACATGTATTTATAAAAAAAAAGTACTTAGAACGGATAAGTCAGCTAGGGTATTCTTCAGCGACGTCTCCTTCTTGGCAAAGGTCCTCTCCAGAAAAGAACCGGCAAACCAACAGATTTAGTTGGTTTTAACTCAACATTTTAACTCAACTTGACTTAAAGTGTGTCGTCCTTTTGTTGGTTGTATAATGTGTTTATTTGCTAACAATGTACCTGACGAAAAAATATCAAATTTGGCAGGTTGCTATGATAAGCCATATTTTTGAATTAAAGTTTTATTCTATTCTATTATACTCACATATATTGCTGCTCTTTTGAAGAATACACCGTCAAATTGCCGCAATACTAGAAGTCCTCTCAAGTACACATGTAGACATCACAAGATAGAAGTGATGGGTTCTAATATCTCTTACTTGTTTCTTCCAGTTCAGCAAAACAAATCCCAACCCTTCCATTGTCCTTTCTCAGGGAGATAAGAAGACCAAAGGTTTCGATGGGATCCCAAAAATGTGATATTTGATCCAGACAATTGGATCCCGGTCGTCGCCAGAGTCCTTAAACATTTTTGCTATACAAATCTAGAAATAGGTTAAGGCCAATCATCTGAGAAGACAAAGTTCAGATATTGATTCAGCATGTGTGATCACCCCTATAGGCTAAGTCATCTATACTTTGAAATTAATCTAAACTTTTTTCCTTACTTCTGCCAAATCTCCGGTTTCGGCGGATTCCGGGCGAACTGCTTGTGTGGCAAAATACTTTAGCTCAAAACTTATTCAGCGTGTCTCCTTACCCCGACATCGAACCTCTAATCAACTTCAGATATTCGGATATATTCGGATTCAGCATCCCATGAATCGACTATTTCATTAGCTTTAAAAAAAACAATCTCGCCCCTTACTTAAATCCACCCCTAAACATACAGCTATGGGGCCCATCTGCGAACTTGACCTGTAGCCTACTGTTGCCCAAAGGATCCTCACACCATGTTTGGACAAAATATCTCAATCCCTTCGAGAGTTATCGTGCTAACAGACAGACGGACGGACGACTTTACAAAGTCATAGGTATCCCGTCACTTACTTGTTGGGATCCAAAAACATGTTTGTAGAGGAAAGGAATAGGATCCTCTGATCTGGGAAAGGGCGAGCCCTTTGAAAGCTGAGGTAGAGCCGACATACCACGGAAATAGCTCGTTGCCACTGGGTGATCTGAAATCCTTACAGAGGTTGCGTGAGAACAGCGGGTGAGTGCAGTTTACAACTAAGGGTAGTGAAGTGACCCCAACAAACCTGCCCAGATTCAATTTGATAGGATTGTGGCCGTCTTTCGTCTACTGGTTTTGTGGGTTAGAGAATAAAGAGATTTATGGCTTTTGGTTTATCGATGGAATCAGTTATGTGGTTCTGGAAGACCTACAGCGGAAGACTCAGCCGTAAAGCGACACTGGGGGAATTCAGGGAAAGAGGCGGGAAGTGTTGGATAGATAGGCCACAATAACGCACTGAATTTCTTGTCGGTGGTAGTTGAAACAGGTTATGCGTCGTCTGCCGTATTTTATGCCGAGGGTTATGCAGTCTAGTTCATACGCACGAATCCTTACGTTTGTTTGCCGCCGGTATGAAGTTCGCAAGTGATAAAATATAATAAAGGTTAACTTTAGACATCGGTTGGTATCGAAAATAACACCGAGATGGTCATTGAAAATAACCCATCCGAGCTGAAGGCGAGGTAGGTTATGAAAAATATCTACCGAGCCGAAGGCGAGGTTAATAATTTTAAATGGCCATCGAGGTTGTCATTCAGATATCAACCGAGATGGAGGTGTGTTAACTGTTATAACTTTTTCGAACAGAGGTCATCTCTGGAGGCTGATATGACTTATATCATCCTCTCCGGAGGCTGATATGACTTATAACATCCTCTCTGGAGGCTGATGTGACTTATAACATCCTCTCTGGAGGCTGATATGACTTAGAACATCCTCTCTGGAGGCTGATATGACTTATAATATCCTCTCCGGAGGCTGATATGACTTATAACATCCTCTCTGGAGGCTGATATGACATATAACATCCTCTCTGGAGGCTGATATGACTTATACTTATATCATCCTCTCATATCTACCGCTAACTTTGTGTGTGAAGATTATCGTAAAATAACTGGCCGTGGGTCATAGGAAGATATGCATTACATACCTGTTCGAAAAAAGTTATTATAAAATATGTAAACAAAAGCCAGAGGGCCATGGCAAAACAAATTGTTAACACTGGTTTGAATAAACATACTTAATAGCATACAAAAAAAATAAAAATAATAATTATTCGAAGGACGGGCTGGAAATGTAAATTTTCTTATTAAAAACCGCAAGCCTGTTATACGCATAAGTGTTTCCTTCCATCCAAGTAATAGGAACGGCGACGAACAGCTCATGCGCTTATTTCACTCGATTTGTTAATTGCACGGACTCTAACCCCTTCGCAAAGCGCGACAGAATTTCTAAACCCCTTCAATGAGCTCATAAATCATCTTTGAATAATTAACAATGACATATTCGTCGGTCTTAGATGTCAACCTGTTAATAATCAATCCTGGCGAACATTTTTCATATTTTCTAAGATTTTGTTTTTCTTTCTTGCTTGAAACTTCACAAGAATGCTAATGCCTGAAATATTGTCTCGTCATGACGTTGTGCTGTATGAAACAAAACTTGTGTTGGATTAGGATTAACAGGTTCAGCCTTGCACACAGGTATTAATACGCATCCACTAGAAAGAACGCACACAAATTATAAAATGTGTCATAAATAAACTAACTACAATTGTTTTGTATGTCCACGTAGCTTCATTTACACTTTCAATTACTACTATTAGAACGGTTGTAATGGCTACGTCTCCTCCACTCTGTAACGCTTAAGACCCGTCTACCTAATTAATGCCTCCTACACTATAAACGATTAATCAGTTATACGTCTACTATTTTGTAGTGTAATTGCTTGGAAACCCATTGATACATACAGAGAAAGACAAAAATAGGGATCACTGGGAAGTGTGAAAAGAACACTCTGTGAAATTTCAAATCGATGCCACTGACGATTTGGCACAGTCGAAATACGATTAGGAAGAGGCCTATCAAATTGAGTATTTGTGAGGTCTGGATCGAATTAGCTCCCATTTTAACAGGGTTTTTAACCGGTTTTTGATAAGAACAACTTAGTATTTTTTTTTTGCTTGAAGTCACATTTATTCGCACAAAAGAAGGACCGGACCGTTTAGTTGCTCACGACGCTCGAAAAATAGTCTTGCAAAAAAAGCATTTAGAAGGCGTAAATTGAGTCGCCATGTGAATTTTGGTAATTTTTCTGCTCCTTTTACCTTTTTATTCTTGTGTCTGATACAAATCATATCTATTTTTCTTTGCTCGAAATCACGTTGTTTAGCACATAAGAAACAGTTAATTTGCTCACGACACCGACAAAAGTAGTCTTGCCAGAAAGAAGGCAATAATAATTTATTTGTAACCCACTGCAACAAAATGATGTCAAGGTAGTGGAGTAAAAAGAGAGAAAGAAACAAATAAACAACAGAAGAAACGCTAGTACAACAAACAGAGGCGTTACTAGCGAAAATGTGTTGTTGTTTTTTTTTGGGGGGGGGGGGGGGGCAAGGAATTTACCGACTGGCTGGTAATTTTACCGACCGTTTTTGCTGAAAAAACGGCTGTTTTCAAGAAAAACGACAGTTTCAAAAAAATAGAGTGATTTAAAAAAAAAAGACTGTTTTTTAGAAAAATCGACTGATTTTCAGAAAAAAACGACTGTTTTAATGAAAAAAATCAATTATTTTGGCGAAAAATCGTGGCGCTTCGCGCCGACTCGGTTATTTTTTACCGACTGGCCGACAACATTGGGGGGGGGGGGGGCTCCTGGAGTCTTGCCGCTATATCGGGAGCTTTGTATTTTCTTATATTCTCCGATTTCGATACGATATAGTCAAATAAAGCAGGTATTTACAGTATTTCTAGTAACATCTAACGGTAATCTTGTTAATTTTTCTGGACTATTTTGCCTGTTTATCAGTCGTTGAGACAGTGGCTATATAGTTTTTTCCTTGCCCAGATCACTTCGTTTCGCAAATAAGAAATACCATTCATTTGCTGACGACACTGACACAATAATCTTGCCGGAAAAGGAGTATTCAGAAGGCTTAAATTGAGTCACGTGCTAATTTTGGTAATTTTACCTGCACTATTTTGCCTTTTTATCATGGTGTTTGATAAAAATTATGTTTTCTCTCTGCTCGAAATCGCGTTTACCGTTCAGGTGCTTACCGCATTGACAAAATTAATCTTGCTAGAAAAATTGACTGTTTACAAGGCGTACTTCGGGTGTTCGTTCGCACTGCTAACTTTAATCCTTTCTCTGTGCAGTAAAAAAAACTTTTTCTGTGAAAAACAGAACAACTTTTTCTGTGCAGTATTTTCTCCTTTTTGATCAGAATCGCATGTCGTAGTTCATATCTGTTTAGGATAAGTAAGTTAGTCTTCACAGTTATTTTGATTCTATTTTGGAATTGTTTGGTTTCTTGTGGTTCTTTGGTGATTTTTGGGATCCCAAAACGTAAGTGGAGGGATACCTATGACCTGCCTGTGACTTCGTAAAAGTTGTTCGTCTGTCTGTCCGTCTATGAGCACCATAACTCTCGAAGGGAATGAGACATTTTGATAAAACATGGTGTGAGGACTCTTTAGGTCAAGGGGGAGGTCAAGTTCGTAGATGGGCTCTGTAACTCAACAGTTAGGGGTGGGGGAGGAGGTTCAAATTAAGGGGCGAACAATTTTTTTTTTAACAGACAATGAGATAGTCGTGATAGGGATAAGAAGACATGCTGAACACGAATATGAAAACCATTTTCTCGTCGGACAAGTAGTTCGCCCGGAATCTGGCCAAAACCGGAAAGTTTCTTAAAGTCAAAGTTTTAGTTAAAGTTGATTGGATGCTAGATTTAGGGGTAAGAAGACATGCTGAACATTGATATGAAAATTATTTTCCCGTCGGACAAGTAGTTCGCGCGGAATCCGGCCGAAACCGGAAAATTTGTTAAAAGTTAAAGTTTTATCTGAAGTTGTTTTTCTGAAAGTAATTTTTTATCTGAAGTTTGTTAGATGTTCGATATAGGGGTAAGGAGACACGCTGAATTCGTTTTTGAGCTTTAGTTAGTGAAAGATAAGTAGTTCGCCCGGAATCCAGTCGAAACCGGAGATTTGGCAGAAATAAGGCAGGAAGATTTGATCAGTTTTGTCAAAGTAGATATGACGTAAAGCCTAGGGGTAAATACACATATGCTGAATCATATCTGAGCTTCGTTTTCTCAGATGATTAGCCATTGGCCTTGTTTCTGTTTCTAAATATGAACAGTTAAAATGTTCAAGGAGTCTGGCGAAGACCGGATATCTACAAGACCCATTTGTCTGGAGCAGATATTAATTTTTTGGGATCCCGTCGAAACCTTTCGGCTTGTTTCAGAGAGTGTTTCATAAAAATAAGATGTTTCGTCATTCCAGTTACAACCTGACGCAGGAAATACCGCTGACTGGCTGAGTTACTCACGACTTGATCTTGCCAGAATTTTTGTTTCAAACCTGCGATTCGTTTCAGGCTCGGCTCGTGAAAAGAGGGAGGGTTAAAGTTCAGAGTATAGCAGCGGTTCTTTGACGTAGAGGTATGACACATCGACGAGAAGAGGTGAATGCTCCGGAAGAATGATGAAATGGACTCAGGCCAAATCGACGTCATCGGAGTAAGTATCTTAAAGCACAACTCTTACTAGAACTGATCTTTTCACTATGAAACGGATCAGAGAGAACTTTTTTCGAAAGTACCGTTACTTTCCACCTGAATGTAGCTATTAGTCGCGTTTTTTGCGATCGCTTGGAACGAAAGTTGCCGTTTTTGCGATCGATTGTCGACTGGAGGTGCAGTCGATCCGTTTTATGTCGCTTGACTGGACATTGACTGGGAACCAAGTTAACAGTCGATCCGATGCACCTTTCTCTTGGAGGTCCAGTCAGACTTGGTGCCAAATTTTTGAAAATTGAAACATGTGGACCCAAAAACGTATTATTTACAACTCAGTAAGCGCCAGTAGCTGCAGCAGTTTCAAAGACTGCCGAGGGAAGAGTTGTGGGGATGGAAGGGGAGAAGTTTTTTTAGACCGTTTTTCGAAGGCTTGTTCTCGCTCCCCTATCAAGCGACAAAAAACGGTCAACTGGATGAACCCGGGAACAAGTTCCAGTCGCCAGTCGATCTGCAAAAAACGCGACTATTTTCTTCTAAGCGCTTGTCGACTCAGTCCAGCCTTCCTGCTCTCCGACGCGGCGGCTGGGCGCAAAACATTTGAAAACTGAACGCGCCGTGGTTAAAAACCCGGAAAAATAAGCAAATAAAAAAAAGTAAAAACAGAAGACTCTCGTATCCTTATATGTGAAAGAGTTGTCAGTGGACCTTGAAGATTCCGGCAAACTTTGCGTTGTGTAACGGGCAAAACTCGGCACGTCCGAAAAAGTGCTAAAAATCCGTAGGCACAAAAGGAAGCGATGGGAAATGGTGGGGATTTTAGAAGCTTATAATTCCATAAGAGAGCTAGGTATCTTATAAAAGGCAGAATACGCAAGAGGAGTCATTTAAGTGGGTTGTTTTTCAACGGTAGGGTATAAATAAAGTAAAAAGTTACTTTCTTTATTAACAATCAGAGTACCATAAGTAAACCTTGTCCATGTTAGGGGCTGATTAGGGGGAGGGGGGGGGGGGTCGTGACGTTGCCCAACGGCATAAAGACGTAAGACGTCACTTTATTTTATAACTTGATCGAAAACAGACAGAAACGAGAAGTGATAAGCGTCAATTCTATTTGGTTACAGCTAGTATTCTGGTTCTTGTTTTGTATTACCGTACTTGAGTTTTATTGAGCTGTTGTTTCCGAAATTTTATTCTTACGTTCTCGATGTAGTTCTTTGTTTGAGCTACGGAGTTTCACTTTCGAAACTACAGTACCTGGAATGGACAGAATTAAACGGCGTGAGGCAAAACGTTTGTACGAATAAAAACGCTGTTAAATGAAACTGCAAGGAAACTATATCCGAAAAAACGTAAGTGTAGTTTCCTGTCTCCACTGCTGCATCCTTGTTTTACCTAACCCGTTCCTTAAAGGTCCCCTCTTGCTTATTCTACCTTTCATAATATACTTAGCTCCCATATTGAATTATAAGCTTCTAAAATCCCCACCTTTCTCCTTTGTCTCGTTTCGTAACTACGAATTTTTATCGCTTTTTCGGCCTTGCCGAGTTTTCCCGTCACCCAACGAAAAGTCTGCCGGAATCTTCAACATCCGCTGCCAACTCTTTCACACATAAGGATGTGATAATCTTCTGTTTATTACTTCTTTTATTTGCTTAGTTTTCCCACTTTTTAACCAAGGCACGTTCAATTTTCAAATGTTTTGCGTCCAGACGCCGCGTCGGAGAGCAGGAAGGCTGGATATAGTCGACAAGCGCTAACACGAGAATCGCTTGTTTTAGGTGGAAAGTAATGGTATGTTCAAAAACGTTTTCTCTCATTCATTTCATAGGGAAAAGATCATTTCTAGTAAGAGTTGTGCTTTAAAAATATAACATTTCTTAAGAGGGGCAAAGGACTTGGAATTGAGCTTATTCATAACAAGTGGGGTGGGGGAGGGCTTAAATATACCCTGCGTTTATAAGCCTTAACCAATAAATTTCAGCAATTGTTATAACACAAATGTTAGGCTTAGTTCTTCGGTTTGGTAATTACGGATTCTGCAACCTCTTTTCTCACTGCAGGTCGCTCTTTACTATGGTGTCGCGATTTCTTGATGCCAAAATTCCTTCAGCCGGTGAGGAATATTTTCCAAGCGCGTAACTTGTGATTTGTTATTTTTCTCCTCGTGAAAAAAAATAACCTAGATTTGTTAAAAAATGGCTTTCGCTTTGAAAATTTAGCTAACTATTAGTAAAAATTGAGTTGTTTAGGTCACGTTTGTTCCTCACTCTTAATCGTAATCATCTTTCGCAAACTACTGCATTTCTGACATCAGGCAGTTATGCTGTTGTATTTGGTTTATTTCTCCGAGCAGATGGTACTTGCATTTCAATGACGCTCTTTTTTCGTTCCTTCGTGAGCAAGTGATTGTAGACTTCAGTGTTATCTGGAAATGTGTTCATTTGCACACGGATATAAGACGCAGTATCCGAGGTATACTTTTTCGCATGTTTTTTTTTACCCCAAGTTTGATTTAACTTGGTCGCTTCTTTGTTCCTTTGGAGATATATGATATGATATGATATATATTTTGCTTAAAGCCCGAGGGCCATCGTATACCAAAAAAAAATAAAAAAAAATAATATCACCTCTTCTAATGAATCTTATCTAAAAAAAAACACTTCTCTATGCTTCCAGCCTATCCGCAAAAACCTTCCAAGCTGCCTAACCCCAAACAAACTTTTGTCCTTAAACTTTTCCACCAATCATTTGCTCCTCAAATATTTATGCAGGTATCCTTGTTACTTGGGCCATGTGACCATGTTTTTTTTGTTATTTATTGTTTATTCGTAATATGTAAGTGACTTTCTCGCTTCTTACAATATCCGAGGAATGACCTTTTCCCTTATTTTTATCTTTCATAGTAAGAATAATTTACTTCTAACACACTAATCGTACAAGACGAACACTGGGAAGTACAGAGGAAAATAGAGACATAATTAGGGAAAAGATAACACATAGACAAAATTAATCAAGCGTCATACGACGAATAATTAAGCCTATGAGTTTGGCCCCTTTATCCGTGTGCAAGCCCATAAGCCCTTTAGCCCCAAGCTTGTTATAAAATGGTCGGTTCTTGGTTCCCTTGGAGATATAATTCCGCAGGTATCCTTGTTACTTGAACGAAAGGACTATGATTTTTTATATTTTATTTTGAATCTGACAAGTCTGACAACTATTTGATACGCTTAATATGAAAATGACTTTCCCGCTTCTTACTTTTTGTGCGATGACTACTTGACCAAACTTTATATAGGTCTGTGCTATCACCCGACCAGAGTTTTATCCTTCTTGAGACAAATTAATGTGGATAGTGGTTCCAGCATGGATGCTTCTTCTTCTTCCATTTCTTCTTCGTCGTGGCTTCGGGATTCCCTTTCCGCCTGCCAGTTGGTCTTCTCTGTACTGTAAGCGGTCGGATCTATGATCAGTTTTGGTGGAAATCAGTTGGAGTCGTCAGTGGAGATCAGTTTTGATGGAAAACAAAGAATTCATTCATTCATTCATCAGCCTCCTCCTTTCTTTGAACCTCGAGAGAGCAAAATAACACTAAGGAGAAGCGCCAAGACCTATAATAATAATTTATTTTTAACCCACAAATCGTACAAGACGAAAACAGTGGAGTACAAAAGAATATATGAAGACATAATTAGGCAAAACATAACACATACAAACAAAATCTACTTAAAAGTCAAACAGACGAATAAGCCCATGGGAGGGCGACAGACGTGCCTACGCCGTTTCGGACAGTTTTCTGTGGAGAACAGACAATTTCTCCGTGATATCCGGTAGCGAGTAATTACTAATAATTTTAGAATTTATTTGCCAAGGTGGGAGAATGGGCTATGCTCTGCATGCTTTGCAAACGGGTCATATTCCGAGTGCCGCCCACTTCGCTTGCGGCATTTAAAGCGAGACAAACTTGCGGGTTTAGAAATTTTTAGTAAAGCAAAGGTGCGGTCTGCACACACCAAAGAAACAATGGAGGCTGTATCATTTTTTTTGCTATGTTCAGAATATGAAGTAATCGGAGCTAGCGCTGGTGAACTGCTGAATGAGTTTCAGTAGGGATGTTCTCTATCGCTAGTGGTGCTAGTATCGCTGCTATTAGAGTGTGTGTCAATCTTGTCAAGTCTTGGCGCTACTCCCTAGTTTTATTTTGCTCTGAACCTCGACATCATTCTCTTACCAGGTTGACTAGAAGGTGAAGACATGGATCTTCCCTCGAGTGGAAGATTTGTCCGGGATCTACTCCGAACCGGAAATGGTAGAATGGACAGTTGCCCTACAAATACGATTAGGGATTAGGTATAGCAGTAAACAATATGCTGAATCGGCATAATTTTGCGGTTAGTAAACATACGCCCAGCCCAAACCAACTGTAATGCGAACCATATCACTCTAAAAAGTCTCTCTTTTATCGGACTTTTCCGATTCCGATTTCGAACATTTTATTCGTAATTCGGAGAATTAAAATTCGAATTCGGAGAGTTACCTATGCAGGATTAAAACGCTAGAATGCAAAATACTGCAGATGATACTGCAGTAGTTTGCATTCTAGCCTTTTAGTCCTGCATCGGATTATATCGGATAGAATTTGGATTTGGTTTCTCCGAATTACGAATAAAAGGTCCGAAATCGGTGACGCACAACTACTAAACTCCGAAAGGAGAGGCTTTTTACAGTGTAGCTGACTGCGTCAAACGGATATGTCAGCCGATTTAATTCTAGCGATATTTCGGCCCTTCTTGGCAAGTGTTCTCTTCAGGCTCAAGCTAGTAACGAGCCTCTGACGAAATTATGATACAAGAGTGCCCTGCCAATAAGGGTGAAATATTTCTAGAATAATATCAGCTGACCCGATGAAATTTTCAAGAATTAGTTATAGTTCAGTCAGTTCAGTTCAGTGGGTTTATTAACAAATAAGAAGATAAATCACACATAATCAAAACTCTCAGTCCATTTCTGCCTTCCCCCCCCCCCCCCCCCAAAAAAAAAACATAAACAAAAAACATTTTGGATAGTAACGCCTCTGACCACTACATGCTACGATTAGCAAGACTGGATGCTACTAAGGAAGCTACTGGATACTGCTGCTTAAGATTGACCCAGTCTGAGGTATTATTCTGATAGTAGATAGTATTCTGTACTATTACACGTCAGTACATGCAACTTTTTCGTACAACTATCATACAACTACACAGACTGCAAATTTTTCATCGGGGATGTATCCTTTTAAGGCGGCAAGCCCTCAACTATGATTTGCAGTTAGTTTTTCCATTGGATTGGATTAACTGCACGAATAATAGCCTATGATTGATGCTGCATCAGTATTCAAGTTTTTATATGAAATTTATTTGTAAGCAGTCCTCGCGCAGTTCAGTGAGTTATCAAACTATCATCATCACCGTCATACTGACTTACCATCTGACTGTGCCTCCTTTGCATCCTCAGCAGTAGAAACTTGCATTTCTAATGAGCAGTATATTCCCGAATCCTTGCTGTAGACACTGTACAAAAAATCTTGCAGTATTTGCTACTGGGATTACTCTTGTCTTTATTGAGATAAGATTATTCCTAATTCGGATTAATTTTATCCCAATAAAGATAAGATTAATCCCAGTAGCAAATACTGCATCCTTATTCGGAGAAACTTTTTACAGTGTACTTCTTCCGACAGAGCATGAGATGGTGCAATGTCTCCGGCAGGTTCACAGGACAGCGATAAGTTCGTCCGGAACCCTTTAAGAACCTTCGCGAATGTATATTAACATCCATTAGTTTTAAAGCTGTTAGTTTTCTGCCTCGGCTTTGGAGAAATCCGAAAGAAACTATTGTGGGTAAAATTAGTAATTAGTAGTTTGTTTGCATTCACCATTTTTAAAAGCGGAGTAGGTGGATGGAAAGAAATATAACACATAAAGAAAGATACACACACAATTTCAATCCTCGGCCAGAAAACAGTGGAGTACGTCAGGCGCAGGTTGAGCCCAGTTGTAAACAGATTGTGGGGCCAGTATAGGGCTGTACAACAAGCTAATTCGAAATAAGCTGTGACTCTCGGGACTTTTAATTTCTCTAGTTATACTTGGAATTATGTGTGGTAGCCACAAGGTACGTTATCCAGTTACACATACCACGGAAAAAATAAACCATACCTTTTGTGACCCCACCAAAACCTTTGATCTTGTTGATGTTCTCCCTTTCCGGTTTCTACCACTCACCGGCGACCACAGGGTATCCCCGGTTGTCAGGATTCAACAACAACTTTACTAAAAAAAAAAAATCATTCCGGCTTGACGACCGGTTACAAACAAAGAAAATACGTGCTTGAAAAACGCAACCAGTGCACATTTAATGCCATATTATATAACTAATCAAACCTTCACTAAAATAAACTAAAAATAAATTAGTTAATTTGTCAATTAGTCCTCTCTCGTCTCCAGAAAGTCGAGAAAGTTTCCTTGTTCTTGTGCCACGTGCCCAATTAACTTAGCTGACTGTCACATGATATTATTTAGTTACGTTGAAATTCGATCCTCTCCAGATTCATCCATGCGATAATCCACTGAGATTCATTCTTTCGATTTTACTAAAAATAACAAGACAAATGTTTGAAATTGATGAACCTCAAATGCTGCCGATCCCGTTTGTCTGCAATTGTCCGTAAATATCGTGATTCTAAATTAGTCAATTAAAACCGTTGAATAACAAGATAAGGTTTCTGCTGTTTGGTTACCACATTTTTCTCAAGCGAAATCTGAGGTTGTTCACCAACTGGGTAAAAGAAATTGAGGAATCAAGTTGCAAAATGTGAACATCGTGTTGCAAAACATGAACAGTGTTATCATGAATTAATTCGTTTTCTTTTTTCATACTGAAGCAGAGTGCATTCCCGTCCCCAGTGTTTTTCCAGATGAGTGTTTGTTTAGAGAACAGAAAATGTTCCCACCCAAACTGACTATGTTTTAAATAGAACAAGGAGTGCAGAAGATGACAGACAAATGTACAGTCTGTTGCAAACTTTACAATGCAGATTTAAGTAAGTAAGCTTCCGTATGTTTATGGCTCTATTTTGCTTAAAGGCGGCATTAAAGTTTAACTGAAAAGCCAACTTATTTTTCTGTCATTTAATTGAATACACGGAATAAGTTGGATTCTCTAAAGGGATTTTGTATTTTTCATATCTGCAGCCGTCTCGACAACGAAAATATACTATGATGCGGGAAATTTTAATCTCAACACAAACGCGGCTTTTCAGTGGGCAGTGGTGACATTGATGAAGATGCTTAGTGCCTGAACAAAAAAAAAATCATAAATCTTTCTCGTAAGGCATACAACAAAATATAAGCGCATAGAGGTACCACAAATCGCTAATTCCACTATTTGAAATCGATTATTATTGAACAGCGGAACAACGAAGTAACGCATTTACAGCGGATCTTCAACCCAATTTTAGTGAATAAGTGATGGGTCACTAGATGGTCTACGCGGCCTATCCCAGCCCTTTTCGGTTAAATTTTAAAGTATACTCTTTCTGCTTGAATCGTCTACTCCTGTACCATGAAGCATGGAAGTTTTTTTCTACCAAAAACCATGACAAAACAGCATACGTTTAGTTCCTTTCAGTCAGTTTGCTTACTGAAGTGTATCTGGTTTTGTATTAAACAATGGCCCAGAACGGAAAGGTCGGCTACGATATTCGTCAGCGATACTTCGGCCCTTTTTGGCAAGAGTCCTCGTCAGGTTGTTGCTGAGTTCGTTTTTTGGATTGCAGGTTCGTTTTTTCATAGTAACAGCTTCCATTTGTTTTTCGAGCTTAAAGCAGTTATATCGTAAGCATTCTAGCTCTAGCACTTGCAACGCCTAGAGCCTCCCCCCCCCCCCTAAGATGAAGCCACAACTCGATCCGACCGCTGGGTCATCTAGCGGTGCGGGTCGGAAGCGCCCGACATTGGGAGGATGGAATCATAGTTTGACCAGGGACCCATAAATTTCCTGTAATGACTCGCCATTCAGGGGGCTTGCCAATAAGAGATTTCTGATGCGCTCTTGACCGAGCGTCAGAGAGTTCGAAAAATACCCACGGGGATAAAAATACCCGACTATCCAGATAGACAAAATTTTTCGCAGCTGTTGTGCTGAACTAGGAATATTTCTCTGTAATGGAAGAGTATCCTGGATCTTTTGTTCTAGCTTAGGTACCTGACGGCATGAAGAATAGTCCTGACTGAAGCTGGCTATCTATATCTATCTGAGCAAGAACGCTGATTCGACCCAAGCGGAAATTTTGGAAACTAGGTGAGGCTCGGGCAACATAGCAACATAGAAGCATAGGTAATGACAAGCCCCCTGAATGGCGAGTCATGACAGGAAATTTATGGGTCCCTGGTTTGACTATGGATCTAACAAAATGTTTTTGTTGTAGCAGGCATATGGAAAATGTTTATTCAAACAATGTTTACAACGGATACGTCAGCTTCTTCATCAGCGATATTTCGGCCCTTTTTGGCAAGGGTCCTCGTCAGGCTGTCAATCCTTTAATTCAACTTCGGGGAAGGAAACAAACCTGTAATAAATTACTGAAGCTTCTACCGACTATAAATATCTTATTAAAGTAAATTATCTTCAAATACCACTATAATGAAAAAACTAGTCCTGAGATTTAATTTTTGACACGGACGCTGTTTTTGCTGGACGATTGGGGCGATGCCAGGAAAGGTTTTTTTCTGCATTTTGGTCAACTTCGTTTTTTTTATTAATGAGGGGCTGAAAACTTGAATATCATTTTATTAATAACCTCGTTCTACGTTTTGTTTATCGAGTACTAGCCTGCATCAATTACTTTGAATAATGACTGCACGGAAAAACCAGTATAATTATTATAAAAGGCAGAATAAGCAAGAGGGATCCTTTAAAACTAAAACTTAATTTTCAAATAAAAAAAATACTTATAATTCAACTCTACTAATATTAAACCCACCTCCACTCATCTCAATAACATTCTTTACTTTGTATTTCCTTTACTCAGATTTAACTTTAATTTAATTTACCTTTGAGCAGTCAAACTATAATCAAATAACGAAAAATAGGGCAAACCACAAAAAAAATCTAAAAAAAGGCACATCGATATCTCAGGGTGCCCTTCCGGCGTAGGGCACCCCTTCCATCGCAGCCACTATTACAACTCTTTAACCCCCCCCCCAAAAAAAAAACCCTGTTTTTCTTTACAAAACCAAACAACCTCCCTCCCTACCAAAAATTAAATAATTCGTCAGCGATACTCCGGCCCTTTTTGGCAACGGTTCTCGTCAGGCCAAACCTTCAATCAAAGCACGAACCTGCAATCCAAATTAATTGCAGGTCGTTTTTTCCGACAGCGGCCTGATGAGGACCCTTGCCAAGAAGGGCCGAAATATCGCTGACGAATATCGTTGCTGACTTTTGTGTTTTGAGCAATTTTTAATATACGCTTCCCAGTCAGCTTGGGTTGAAGTACAAAGCGGAGTAAATAAAGAAAATAAATAAAGTATACTATAAATCGTCGGTGTGACGAATATCGTTGCTGACTTTTTGCGTTTTGAGCAATCTTTTAAAATAAGTTTCCCAGTCAGCTTGGGTTGAAGTAGCCGCCTACTCATATCCTGCCTCTATGTTGTGAAGTATCCGTTTTCGTCGGGTAAGCCCCTGAGGCCAGGAAAGTACTCGTCTTGCGTGGTCCCATACAAATATTCGATCAGCAGTTACTGATTTCGCTGAAAACTTTCTTCACGTTCTTTTCTAGTAAGTAAGTAAGTAATTTATTTATGACCCGCCATTTTCAAAAAGCGGAGTAAATGAAGAAAATAAATGAAGTATACTATAAATCGTCGGTGTGACGAATATCGTTGCTGACTTTTGCCTTTTGAGCAATCTTTTAAAATACGTTTCCCAGTCAGCTTGGGTTGAAGTAGTCGCCTACTCATATCCTGCCTCTATGTTGTGCAGTCCCAAGACCCTGGGGTTTTTCAAGCTCCATCCATGAGCACAATGAATCATCAGTGAGTAATTAGGTATGGCGTATAAATTTAGGCAACCTGTAAGTCGCTAACCCTTATTAAATATTCGAATTCGTTATTAAATTAATAGATAGATAGATATTTATTACCCTAAAAGCCCAAGGGCCATGGCAATACAAACAAAAGAAACACAATGACGAACTTATTTCTAACAACCACTAAAAATTACAAAAAAATGTTCTCTGTGAATCATTGACAGTCGTAACATAACACTCATTCTTAAACATTTGCTCCGTCCATTCCTGATCACACTCATTTACTCCAAATGGTTCACTTCTCAGATCATTCAATTCCCCACAATCACACAGATGTCGCACACACTCATTCATATCTCCACACATCGGGCAGAAATAAGGGCCAATTCTGCCGATCGGCAGAATATCTTTAATATCTTTCTTGCTCGAAAGTGGTTGGTATCACGGATGAGAATATTTAATACCTGAACTCTGGCCGGGGACCTCAACAGAGGGTGGGTCTGTATAAAGCTTAAGACCAGATTAGGATTAAAGAGTCCAGGTTTAGATAAGGCCTTTTACGGGGAGATTTCAGCGTATCCGAAACGGAAAGTTTCAGATGCTTGTGAGAAGTATCCGTTTTCGTCGGATAAGCCCCTGAGGCCTGGAAAGTACTCTTCTTGCGTGGTCCCATACAGATATTCGATCAGCAGATACTGATGTCGTTGAAGACTTTCATCACGTTCTTTTCTAGTAAATAAGTAAGTAAGGAATTAATTTATGACCCGCCATTTTCAAAATGCGGAGTAAATGAAGAGCGTGTCCGAAAACTCGGAAACGAACGAAAATGCTGAATTAGTTCAGCATTTTATGCAGCATTTCGCTTTCGGACTTAAATTTTCGCTCAGTTAATGCAGCATTAATTCAGCAAAAAATTCATCGAAAAATTCAGCGAAGATGCTAAATTTTACGCTGAATTTTCAAGAAGAAACTGGGGATAAATAAAGAACGTGTCCTAAAGCTTTTAGTGCTGTAAATGCTGCATTTAATGCTGCATGTAAGGTAAGAGCTTTCGGACGAAAATAAAAATAAAAATGCAGCATTAAATGCAGCATTTACAGTCCTGACAGCTTTCGGACACGCTCGAAGAAAACAAATAAAGTATACTATAAATCGTCGGTGTCAGGCGTAAACCAGGTATCTCCCTTTTTCAAAAATTTTCAGGAGGTGAAAAAAACAGAATAACATTTTTTCGTTAGTAGTACAGCCCCCTATTTTAATCCGAGATACGTGGTTTCCATCTTGGTTGTATCAGGGACCCATAAATTTCCTGTAATGACTCGCCATTCAGGGGGCTTGTCATTTCCTATGCTTCTATGTTGTTATTTTGCCCGAGCCTCACCTAGTTTCCAAAAATTCCGCTTGGGTCGAATCGTCGTTCTTGCTCAGATAGACAAAATTTGTTGGGACTATTCAGCATGCCACCAGGTACCTAAGCTAGGACAAAAGATCCAGGATACTCTTCCATTACAGAGAAATATTCCTAATTCAGCACAACAGCTGCGAAAAATTTTGTCTATCTGGATAGTCGGGTATTTTATCCCCGTGGGTATTTCTCGAACTATCTGACGCTCGGTCAAGAGCGCATAAAAAACCTCTTATTGACAAGCCCCCTGAATGGCGAGTCATTGCAGGAAATTTATGGGTCCCTGGTTGTATCTCCCAAACTATGAGTCGGAGGCAATCGAGATACGCACCTGTCATATAATTGTGGACAGACTAACATTACTTTATTTCCACTATTCGGTACAAGATCTGGATACTAACAAAAACAAAATCACAAGTTACACTCAAGCACGGACCCTTATTTACATTTTACATATTTAACATATTCCCGAAACTACTTAATATTTACATTGACCCTTACTGAACTTGAACTTACAACCCTCATTAAACTTGAATATACTGATAACCTAATTTACACACTGAATATTTATAACTAATTATTTCAATACAAGAGCACCATTCGACGCAGAATTTTTCGGCCAGTAGAACTGTGTCAAAAAGTGGAAATCGCAAATTTGACCAAATGGGTGGTTTCCGCTTGACACCGACGAAATAGTCTATACTATTAGGCGCTGAAATATGTGATGAGTGGCGAGACGTGGACTATTATTTTGCATGACGAACATAAAGCTGAGTCTCAGAATCGCAATATAAGCAAAATTCTACTTTGAACGCCAAAACATCGGAGACAGAAGCAGCCTTTCAAACGTCCCTTGTCCTTTCTTTTGCCAACTCAGGATCGCGCTGAGAATTACGCGGCAAGGTCGTCAGGATGATGTACGGTTAAAAACTTCCGCCAAATTGTTATCCCAAATAGACAATAGATTCGAAAATGCACTTGGGAACTCGTTCCTATACTACTCGCTGTAACGCTGAAAGTATTCAAGCGGCCACTCCTAATTTTGGCAGCGAAGCGTGGAGCGAATTAGCATTACAGATTCAACGTCCTTCCCTTGCGGAAGCCTGCCATCACGGACTGCCATTAAAAGTTGTTTTCAGATTTCACGCATTTTCTTAAATTAAGACGCCTCGCTGCGCGATTTAATTCGTCGGATGGCCTCCAAAAAGGCCAGACTTCAAAACCATTCTGGACCTCTAATGCCTTGGACGAACAATTAGGGTCGGATGGTCCCTGAATGGAATTCCTGGCGAGATTTCCGCACCGTCATCAATTGGAACGTCGAGAATTTTCAGCTTGAAGCTGAAAGTGCAGAAAATTCGTGCGGGGAATCTTGTTCGTGTGTTTGCACTGTAATGGCAGCCTATCGGGGGTCCAAGTCCCCTTCCTATGAGAACAAACAAGTGCGCAAGCGCCCAAACATGTAGTGTTGAAGAAGTGAACTGAGATGGCGGAAAAGAAGGAGAAACAGTTACCAGTCGAGAGAGTGGGTAGTGTGAACACCGCTGCACCTTTCCTTTCTATGGGTGGACACAAACTTCTTCATCTTTCTGATCTGAGCCTCGTTTTTGTTGCATGCTGCAGGTCCACTTCTCCGCCGATTCCGGACTGATTCTTTCTACATCCGTTTTTGCACTGCAGCCTTTCCAAGGAAGACGGCAGCGCTTCTCAAGAATCACGGACTTGCTCACCGACCAAGTCCGTGCTTCCCTGCAAGATGCTGCAGCGCTGCCGCTTCAACCAAGAAGAAATTGAATCCAAAAACGCGTATTCTGCAAAAGCAAAGAAGTGCTGCAGCAGCGATGCGGAAGCGCTATTGGAACAAAAACGAGGCTCTGGTCAACTCACTGATTTCCACAATGTAGCACATCCGATAGCCCCTGACATTTTAAAAACTGGACTTCAATGCTTATCTCCTTATCATACGAACCAAAACCCCTGTTCTGGTTCATGGTCATTAAACATTAACTCCAACTAGATAGCAACTCGTTTTGATAAAGAAAGATCATGAAATGAAAGAAGACAATCAAAATATTAGTCAGGATCAAACGTTTAAAAGATGGTATTTAAAACTCACATTATGATTTATTTTTTACTATTTATTCTTTACTATTTAGCTTCAAGCATATACAGCGTATATTGAGACCGTCCTTAAAGTTCAACTGAACAGGGTGAGATACGACAATCTTGTTGCCCATCATTCATTCACTTGAATGGACTTGAAGACCTGATGAAAATGAGTTACTTCGTTGCGACGCTATTCCTATAATCGAGTTTCATTGAATGAACTTTTTCTGTCGGGTTTGCGGTGCCTCTGCGTGCTTGCTATTATAGGCTTGGAATATTTAGCACATACAACGGTAAACGATAGCCGGGAAATCAATGTTCAAGTAAATCTTTGTCGGATGAAGAAGTGACCTTACAATCGGGAATTGAACATTTTCTGAGCTTAGCTTCATTAGCCGTTAGAATGCCCGCTTTTGTTGAAAAACAAATTCTCGTCTGGATGGACTTCTTCCTGTCAGACCAGCAGTACATATTCGTCGCTACCAGAGCCCAAGGTAAAAAAAAAGTCCCTTGGCAGAGTCAAAATATTTAGAGTATTCCAGTCCAGCATATAACAAGACAAGACCAAAGGTTTCGATGGGATCCCAAAAATTCAGTATTTGATCCAGACAATTGGGTCTTGTCTTCGCCAGGTCCGGTCTTCGCCAGACTCCTTGAACATTTTTAATATCAAAATTCAGAAACAGATTAGGCTAAGGCCAAACAGCTAATCATCTGAGAAAACCAAGTTCAGATATGGATTCAGCGCGTGTGTCTACCCCTATAAGTCATATCTATTTTGACGAAAACTTCCTGCATTACTTCTGCCAATTTTCCGGTTTCGGCCGAATTCCGGGCGAACTGCGTGTCCGGCGAAAAAAGAAAGGTAAAAACGAATTCAGCGTATCTTTTTCCCCCAATATCGAACATCTAATCAACTTAAAATAAAAATCTCATAACAAATTTTCCGGTTCCAGCCGGATTCCGGGCTAACTATATGTCCAGGTATAAAATGATTGTCATATACGGATTCAGCATCTCTTCTTACTCCTAAACCGGATATCTAATCAACATCAAATAAAACTTTTACTTTTAACAAACTTTCTGGGTTTTGTCGGATTCCGGACGAACTACTTGTCCGGGTAGAAAATGGTTTTCATTTTCGTGTTCAGCACGTCTTCTTACAGCCCATCTGCGACATCGGCCTTTCCCTTCACTTAAGCGATCCTCCCACCAAGTTTCATCAGAATATCTCATTCCCTTCGAGAGTTATCGTGCTTACAGACGGACGGACGGACGGACAGCCGGACGGACCGACAGCTTCTGCGATGCCATAGATATCCCTCCACTTACGTTTTGGGATCCCAAAAATAAGCTTGCTTTTCATTCAAACTTTAAATGGAAGAGCAACTCCCAGCTTTAGCTTATTAATGATAGTACATATAGGTGTGGAACTGATGGAAACACACGTTTTGATAGACTGCAGACGCGTCATTATGCAAGTTGTGAGTTGTCTTAAAGGCCGCGACTCTGCATAAGAAGTCACTTTTGAATCCATCAAACCGTGAAGATTGGTCTGAATTTGATTATAGATATCCGGCTTCGTCATCAGTCATCTGAGTATAAGAAACCTAAACCAGAAAGAAAATCAAATGATATTGGTTATACTCCTTTGTGTCATGTTTGACACTTATGGGTCAGTAGGTTGAAAGCTGCACGCGTATGTGCGTACCCCGTGGCCGATTCTAAGTCCTTGGACATGGTTAGTAGACGTAAAAAGGAAACTGAAGCTCATCTGAAGGCTGTCTGAATGTATAAACTTCTGTTTCTAAGTATTTTTTCATTTTTTTTTTTATTCATAAGTTTACGTCGTCACTCAGTTACGGCAACCAATCTTTATTAAATTTGCAGAGTTAAAATAATACGTCAGATGAATTTATGCCAACTTCCAGCTTGAGCGGCTTGAGTCTGAAGAGGAGCCTTGCCAAGAAGGGCCGGAATATCGCTCTAGGAAAATTCAGCTGATGTATCCGTTTAAAGGACCTGTCTTACCTATAATACTAATACAACCTACTTCCATAATCACTCCACATATTTCTAAACACGGAGACTCCAATTTCGTATGGTACATTCTAACACCTCTAACAAAACCACGCTGATTTTCTCACTTGCCATGTTTTGCTACCTTCGATGTGCGTCACGCTGTCGATGGTTGTCTGCGACAATTTTTTCCATCAGAACAAGACCAAAGGTTTCAGTGGGATCCTAAAAATTCAATATCTGATCCAGACAACTGGGTCTTGTCTTCGCCAGATCCAGTCTTCGCCAGACTCCTTGAACATTTTTACTTCAGAAACAGATTAAGGCCAAATAGCTAATCATCTGAGAAAACCAAGTTCAGATATGGATTCAGCATGTGTGTTTACCCCTACAAGTCATATCTGCTTTGACGAAACCTTCCTGCCGCTATGGGCATATATGGTTCCCCCATAAAAATCTGTAGAACTGAGAATCTGAAATGGAAATCTGCTTTCCAAACAGATTTTATGGGGGTACCATGCCCATGCTGCAGGAAATGGTGCCCCAACGTAGGAGGGGAATACCCAGACATTGGGGCACCATGCTCAAAAATTAAGTATTTGTGTATCCACCACCCCCCCCTCAAACACTTCTGGAAGGAGGGCGTGTGAGTCAACTGACACATTTTGGTATGACAACTGACTGAAAAGTGTATGAAGTGTCTGATGACTGAACTAACTGGTAGGCGAAATGTCCGAATAATTCGATCCCCAGAAAGGTGCCGGCGTTTTAATTTACCCATTTTTCTTTACAGCGAGGAAGTTCAGCGCTCCCTAGACCTCCTCGATCGCGTCCTCTCCGAGTTCGAAGATATCGAAAATGACCTAACTCCCTCTGGTGATGAGAGTGATGAAGCTGCGCCTCCTGTGGACCGAAACACCAAACCAAAACATGAAGAAGAAAAAAAGAGAGAGATCTATTTTGGGACGAGTACTGTCGAGCGGTCACAGATGAACGGTGGATGCAAGAGAGGGGTCGAAACAAGTGTTTTCCTTAGCAACATCGGCGCGGAAACCAGCGTACCCTGTTTAAGTAACTTTTCGACTTTTGATGGCTCTAGTGGTAAACCACATCAACCAAGTCCGCTCGCCAATCATGAAGTTCTGACAATCGACGTTGCGCGACAAAAATATGACACATTTAGTTCCCACTACACGTCAAACGATAGTATAGCGGTTTCCGATGCGAAGACGGAGTATACATCAGTCGAAGCTATAGAACTACCACCTGAACTAGGTGGTGTACTGGAACAAACTGATGATCGTAGAAAAGAGCCAGACTTTGAGAGCTTTACCTACGAAGCGGGTATTGATGATAGTACTGAAGTCATCACCGCTAAAGGTGCTTTGTCGCTGTGGCTTAAACGGGATGAAGATTTGCGGAATGAAGTAAAACTTCCCTCAAAACCAAACAAGAGACACTCAGTTGACAGCGGGCAACCCGTATCCCTACATGCTGCGAAAGCGCCACCACAGAGGCTACCTAAGCCCACCAATATTGTGAAACCTATATCCCAGACTGATCATGCCCCTCAGCCGAAGCTAAAGAGACCGCTGAGTTTGATGGTGCTTAACACCATGGACTGCCAAAAGCCTAAACAGTCCGGCCCCCCCACCCCTGAAAAGAAAATAAAGCCACCCAGGCAGGTTATACCCTCTAGTCCAACTCGACAGACCAGCTTTGAAAAGCTTCCAGTCGAGCCCGAAGTCCGGCAGTATGAAAAATCACCTATTATTCAAAAAAGTGAAAACGTTAAATCGACAAAATCCGTGATTCCTCAAGGCGGAGAATTCAAATCTGGGTCGTGTGGAGAGCCGAAAGAGTGTGATACTGATGTTGCTGTTAAGGATGATGGTGAGGTGAACGAAGAGATGCCGAAGTCGCCTCTTGTTCGTCATAATACATATGTGATAAGTAAAGAGGCTCAGTTGATCGATTATTCGGTGCAGTCAGCCGGGGACGAGTCAAGGGTTAGCCCGCTTAAGAAGAGGGCAGCACCAAAGCCTCCGGTTGACAGCCCCACTCCTCCCAGGTACGTTTTGAACCCCAGAAACACTGTTTTCAAGTTCCACCACTCGGTCGTTGGATAGCTTCCCCACAGGTTTCACCCGCTTGTCGGGGTTGGGGTAAAGCTTGGTTGAGAACATTATAATACAATAATATATTTGCAAATTGGATGGCAGGCAGTTAAGCCTCTACAAGGCAGGCCGTTAAGCCTCTAAAATAAAATTAAATCCTGCAAACCTCTGTCGGGCAAAACATTGAAGAATTCGAATTCTGCACGCTTTTGTCGGGCCTCGGCATATCGGGTTCTTTATATATATAAGGAGTACAGAAGAAATAAAGTTGGACGGGAAAATTGGATGGGATTGTAGGATTATGTAGAGAAAATAAACATTATGTTTTCAGTATATTCTTTTTTTGTGTGTTTGTGTGTGTGGGGGGGGGGGGTATTTTTGGAATTTGATTTTTTGGAAGTCGGTCGGTACCTTTGTAATAACAATGGGCCGTTAGGGTGAGTTAAGAAGAAAGGTTGTTTATTGGATTAAAGGCGTATTCTCGCCGTTCTCCGAGGACTCCTCGGGGAATGTAGCGTAGCTTTCACTCCTGCACGAGAACATGTCACGCTGGATGCGTATTTACGTTTTCCTTTTTCGGTTTCTTCTGCCAAATTTTCATTTCATTCATCAGTTAGTAAGTTTTTAATCATCATTAGTGGATAATTCTCCAGTTCACAGAACTTCACAGAAAAAACTGATGCGTAACGCGTTGGCTCAAAGCAAGAATAGAAGTTGGTTCTATTTTTGTTTTGCATTTTATTTGTTTGCGTAAGCTCTGCGCTGCGTCGCCGCACCGTGACGCAGAGGTTGCGTAGCTTAGTATGAAAGGCCCTACGCGTCAATCTGATATCGGCTTAAATTCATCTCATTTCAGTCTTCCTGAATCGGGAATGAGCCTGGCGACGGACCAAGATTTCATGGACCGGGACGTTTTTTCAGATTCCTCAGCCACAGAAAAAGCAACCCAGTCTACTCAAACGACTCTGGTAAGTAGCCAGCTCAGTTCACACTCTTCAAGCGTGTTCCGCCCTTTTAACAATAGTAACTATTACCTACTATTATCGTTCCAACCTCGTGAAAAGTTACTACGTTGACCGTTCCGACTTTCTCGAAATAGTAACTAATAGTAGGCTAACTATTTGCGTACCAAGCTCGGGAGCGTACTAACTACGGATCCCTGCAACGCGATTGGCCGGATTAGCCCGTGGCACAATATTTTGCTGAAAATAGAAAAATGCGTTCCAGCCTTGACACCAAAAAGCCAGGATTCGTGACCAGTTGAACCAGATGAACCAGTTTGAAAATTAAGAGGGGTCGACAACCTTAGTAGTCAAGTACCCACTGAAACCAAAAATAGGCCGATCCCAATCGTAAGACATGTAGGGGACTTGTAAGCAACACTCGGCTGTTAGACCATAACCCTCTTCGGTGGTGAGTGGTTTGCAACTTTTACTAGTCGGTGAACCTAATGATCTTATTTTTTATTTCTGGTGTATTTGATGGTATGAACAATTTAGTACCATGTCTATCACAGGGAGAGGGACTTGTAAGTAAAAATCAAGGCAGGGTACCTGAAACTTCTGCAAATTCGTGCACATTTTATTTGATCTCTATATATATGAGGGTAATAAAATAAGTCTCCATGATCTATCGCTGTAACTTAGAATTAAGTGTTTACGCAACGGATACAAACGATAATGAAAAATAATGGCGTAGTTTCGCTGTAGTTACTGGAGTGGCATCTGTGGTATTTTGATCCTGAAATGTTACGGATAGCTTTGTCATACCAACTTGGGTATCTAAGATAATGTTCCAAGTTTCCATTCGTCACTATGTCTACGATTGAAAAAGATAAAAGTTCAACTTTCTGCAAAGTCGGTTCAGTTTTAGTCCCTTCTTCCGACATTCGATTTTTTTTCAACACTTAAGATAGCCTTTGATCATGTTAAAGCTTCGAGGGGTTTACAACTTCAGTGTGGGTAGCCTACACAATATAAAAAAAAGTAGGTGGAACCCAATTGTGAGACATGCCAGGGACTTGTAAGTAACAATTGGCTGTTACACCATAATCATCTTCGGCGATGAGGGGTGTTGTGAGGATGGACGAGTGGAGGCGAGGTTTAATGAAGTTAAATGAGGTTTAAGTTAAATGAGGTTTCCAGCTTTTCCTACTTTGTGCACCTATTTGGTTCCCGGTGTTTTTGATGATAAGAACAATTTGGTCCATGGTCCATGAGAGGGACTTGTAAGTAACAATCGGTTGCTAAAGCATTTTCATTTTCGTGAATCTCGGCAATGGTCTATCATTGTAACTAAAATGTAAAACAATGAGACGGTTTCGCAATAATTAATAGACTGGCATCTGTGGTATTTTGACCCTGAAAAGTTACGGATAGCTTGATAATACCAATTAGGTTGCATAAGATAATGTTCGAAGTTTTCACCAGTCACAATGTCTACGATTGAAAGGATAAAGTTCAACTGGCTGCAAAGTCAATTTAGTCCGTGCTTCCAGTAGTCTGTTTTCTTTCAACGCTGGAGATACTTGATACTTATTTGATACTTATTTTATTAAGAAACACACAATTTAACTCTTTACTATTTACATCTACTGCACTAATGGAAAAACCCACGCTGGCGTGCAGTAGTAAAGATTAACCATTTTCTAAACACACCAACAAACAACATAATAATAAATAGCTAATGAAAAAAAAAAAAAAAAAAAAAGAACAAGCCACAAAAGAAGACAAAAAAACAAGACCAAGCTCCTTCACATAATCACCTCCAAAATAAACATATACCTCCCAACAACGCTACTCCCTCCCTACCACCCCGCCCACCCATCCACCAATTCCTCCCTAATACCCCCAACCAACCGCTCCTCCCTACCAACCAGGCCTCCCTATCACCCCCTACCCCCTAACCATTTGCCATTTGATTACTACATTTGATAGTTCAGAAAAAAAACTTCTTGGAACATACCGTTTTGAAAACCTGGATAGATTGACAAATTCAGCTTTGAACCGATAGAGAAGAAACAAACCAAAGTGTTGCTCTCGCAACACTTTAGTCGGCGAAGCCGAACAAAGGTTGCTGCAACACTTAGCGTTGCCCAGGCAACGTAGGTCTAATTTTTTTGTATACTTTTGTGCTAGTATCTGAAGTATTTGGCAAAAGAAAGCAACACTTACCACAGTAAGAATAGGTAAAATCGAATGGTCTATGCTCGGCAAATTCTATGATCCACTAAGGACTATACCCACCATCCAGTTTAAACCACCCCATATTCAGTATAGACCTAGTGGTCTATACTAGAAATTTGTGAATAGTTCTTTGATGGTATGTAGCAAAAATCAACGAGAAATACGAGAGATGCACATAATCTGAGCAAATCTTTTGGTGTAATTAAAAGTTCAAAGAACAATAACCGTATTACAGTACTGGGAGCTGGAAAAAAAACGATACTATAGACCGGTCTCCCCTAACGAGGCTATTTAAAAAGGAAGGAGAAGAAATCTGGAAGAAAAGTAAAGTTAAAGTACATGTCTTACCTACAATACTAATGCAACCTATTTCAGTAATCACTCCATATATTTCTATGCCCGGACGCCCCAATTTCGGACGATAATTCTAACCCCTCTAACAAAACCACGCTGATTTTCTCACTTGCCGTGTTTTGCTACCTTCGATGTGTATCACGCTGCCGACGGTTGTCTGCAAGAAGTTTTTCCATCAGAAAAATCGGTTATGTAAATTGTTTCCCTGTTTTCGCTACAAGTCAACGGGTCTCGGAAAAGGCTTAAAACAGCCAAAACCGTCGGTTATTCGTTGAAAGCACAGCATAGTTTTAAAGAATTCAAATGTTTTAAAGTATTGTAAGTTGAAGAGTAAATAGTGCGAGGGGTCCTTTAAGATACTAAAATTAGTACTGAAGTAGGGATTTTAAATTAAAAATGGAAGAATAAGCATCACACGTATTTCACTGAGGAGGGATTAAAAAAAATATAGAGAAGGCGGTATCTCGTCCTTCTGTTAGACATTTGATGATGAACTTATACAAGGAATTTACCTATTCAAATCCCGCTCGATGAGTACTACTGTTCCTTCCATTTCAAGGACTATCTCTCCTTCAAATTAAGTCTTTTGGTTTTCCTTTGGTTTTTGGGATCCCAAGATGTTGGTGTGAGGATTCTTTGGGCCAAAGGACTGGTCAAGTTCGTAGATGGGCTCCGTAGCTCTATATTTAGGGGTGGGGGAGGGGGTCAAATTAAGGGCCAACAAAATATTTTTTAAAGCTAATGAGATAGTCGATTTAGGCGTAAGCAAGCGTGCTTAATCCGTTACTGACTGCTGACAAGCCGTCTCACCACCCCTGGAGCGGCATTCTATTTTAGTATTTATCGAATTTGTTGTTGTTTGTATTTGGGTATGAGTTTATTAGTTCCTTCTTTTTTTCTTTTCTTTTTCTGTACTCCGTCTCATGCTTTTGTAGCTGTTGTAGATGGGTTATAAATAAATACATACATACATACATACAATGTTATTTTCTCACCGGACAAATAGTTCGCCCGGAAATTTGTTAAAAGTAAGACATTTACTTGAGGTTGATTAGAGGTTCGATACAGGGGTAAGGAAACATGCTGAATACCTACATGCAAATTATCTTCTTCCCGAACATACAGTTCGCCCGGTGCCCGGCTAAAACCGGAAATTTGTTAAAAGTAAAGGTTTTACTTGAAGTTGATTAGAGGTTTGATATAGAGGTAAGGAGACATGCTGAATCCGTATATGCGAACTATATTCTCCGGACATACGGTTCGCCCTGAATCCGGCCAAAACCGTAAAATTTTCTGAGAGCAAAGGTTCTGTCTAAAGTTGATGAGAGGTTCGTTGTAGGGATAAAGAAACATCCTGAATCCGTGTATGAAAGTTATTTTCCCGCCGGACAAATAGTTCGCCCGGAATCCGGCCAAAACCAGAAAATTTGCTAAAAGTAACAGTTCTGTCTGAAGTTGAGCCGTTCGGACGTAATTTTTCAGTAAAACACCATGACGGTATCATTTATGTAACGGCTGATAAGTGATAAATATTTAAATGTTTAAGGAGTCTGACGAAGACCAGATCCTAAACGCCTCGATTGTCTGGATCAGAAACTTCAACAAATATTAAAAGTTTGGGATCCCATCGAAACCTTTGGTCTTGTTCCACGAGGCTCCACCATGTGGGGTCTGGACTGTATACCGGACATTGGTGTCCTAGCCCTCGAAATGCAAAAAATTACTTTCTGGTTTATTTGTCACGGTAAAAATCTCTTTTATAAGTTCCATCATCACATAAACGTCTGACTATCCCGTGACATGGGGATGTGAACTGTTCAGATAAATTTGCCTCGAGCGAGGTCACTATTCCCGTAGCCCATTACTAACTAGCGATTGTAGGGGTTGCGAACTTTACTCACAAGCCCCTCCTTAGCTAGTGTTGGGCGATATTCGATATCGATAACGATATATTGATGTATCGGACCAAATATCGATATCGAATCGAAACGTAAATATTGATATCGAAAACGATATTTTTTTATTCATAATTATTGTAAATAATCCAACATAACCAACATTTGTATATCCGAAACTGGAGTAATGAATGAATGAATTTATTACATTCAGCCTAGTAATAAGGTATTTGCACAGTACATACAAAAAAAAGATAAATGAACGCTTGACAAGAAATACAGAGGGTACACAAAATCTACAACAACAGCAAAAGATATGTTTTCCGTAATTCATGTCTTATTTCTTCGGAGTTTGAGATGATGCAAGATACAATTCAACGACAATTTTGTTTCTTAAATTTTGGCGAAACGAGACGTATCCTATAATGTCGATATATAGATTATCGAGTATCGAAAGTGAAAATATCGATATATCGAAAAACACTATCCTTAGCTCAACTAGTTAGAGCGTCGGTATATCGGGCGAAGGTTGCGGGTCCAACTCGCACTCGAGGAGCATTTTCAACAGTATCAACAGACGAAATAACTAACCACAGGTTAATGTCAATC